>OX465265.1:10035870-10667384 GCA_949987775.1 Aproaerema taeniolella | reverse complement strand
CGACCTTATTTTCAGGGTTTCCAGCACCTTTGAAATGGAAGATAATTAGTTTAATTATCAATGCATAAGGTGCACTTGTGGCGCCAGTATCAACACAATGTAAATAAATGAAAGTACCTGGGTGACGGTATTTTTTTAAATGAAACCTAGCTAGATCGATTTTTCGCCCCCGAATCAACCTACATACCAAATTTCATGAAAATCGTTGCAGCCGTTTCCGAGATCCTAAATATATATATAATTATAGTAGCTGGGTGACCGTGCTTCGCACGGTTATTTTTTTTAAATGAAACCTAGCCAGATCGACTTTTTGCCCCCGAATCAACCTACATACCAAATTTCAAGAAAATCGTTGGAGTCGTTTCCGAGATCCTAAAAATATATATATTTATATACAAGAATAGCTCGTTTAAAGTATAAGATACAAGAATTGCTCGTTTAAAAATATTGGGAATTATAACAACCCTAAGAACATAGAATGATTTGAAGAAAAAATAGTAAACTTATAGGATCTTTATAGAAACAAAACAATCATTAGAATTTCGTACGTCTGTCTAGCTATAGGTTAATATATATATATATATATACCTAACTTAGGTTAAAATAAGCATGTTATTTCTGGAATATTGACTGATTGAGAGCGATTTACAAATTGGTACAAGTTTTATAAACCTCGGATGACGGGAAGAGAAAATATTTTCATTTTAACGAATTATACTCGGACAAAGTCTTGCGGGACGACAGCGGTAATTCTTCAATAAATTTGTTACGAGACAAGATATTGAGTAACGGTTTTTTGCGCAAAACGTGTAAATGATTGCGTGACAATATGTATATAAATAAAAACTTCCATTTCCTTACACACTGTTCAAAAAATTTCGTTAATACAAAAAAAAAAACACTTTATATATATTTATTCCAGTTTTTTTAAATCTTATATTTATTTTAGAGCGCTTTTTTATTTTTTTTAGAATAAATCAATTGATTTCCTGTCGATTGACACCTTCATTATGCAAATCGGAGCATCCATTCAGGATTGAGATTTTAAAAAAAAAAAATCGAGTAAGTGGCGCCATCTCTGTTCCAAATGGGGGAATCTCGTTTATCCTCGAGTCAAATCCTTTATATTGATCCCTACTATCACTATGCAAAGCGGCATATTCCTATCATTAAATGCAGCATCCTGGGAAAAAATGGTCATAACAACTAGGACTATTGGGCTAGATTGTGGTCAAGAGCGAACCCTTCATTAACAACAAAAAAAAAACTAACATCAACGGGTGACATAATTTTGTCGTATTTATCTTGTTTTTTCCTCTCGTTCTATTGTGTAGTGTTAGTAATGGAACAGGCATAGCGCCATCCACATATGACATACGAGTATAACTCTAAAATTTAAAAAAAAGTATCATCCTCGACATTAATTGCTTATAACTTTTAAACGGCTGAACCAATTTTGATCGAATATAGCCAAGAACTGGCTCGATTATCCTCTAGTTTTTAACCCACGACAAAAAAGAGGTGTTATAAGTTTCACGTGCGTCTGTATATCTGTGTGTCAGTCTGTGGCATCGTAGCTCATAAGCGAATAGACCGATTTCGATGCAGTTTTTTCGTTTGAAAGCTGACATAATCAAAATGATTTTTAGCTATATTTTATAAAAAGTGGTTCAGCCATTTAAAAGTTATAGGCGATAAAATGTCAGGTGACATCATATATATATAAGGTCCTAATTTATTAGTGACTTTCCTTCAAAGACGTTATTGTATAGGTTAATAGTATTCCAAAAAACAACATAAAATTTAATTATCTTAAAATAAAATTAACAAAAAAAAATCCATTTAAAAATAAAGGAATGGTTCTCTATCACTTGAAGCCGGCCACTCCCCGCTCGCCCGCTCTACTACTGCCATTATTATTTACGTTTGAATGGATGGGTTTATTCATCATAGTAATGAAAAAATATCATCACAAAATTTTTCAAGACCTTTTCAATTTAATATTATGCCTTTGTTTTTTGACTCAAATGATACATTTTGACCTACAAAATAACGTGTTAAAAGGAAAGTCACTAATAAATTAGGACCTTAATATATATATATATATATATATATGTCACCTGACATTTTAGGCCTGTGGGTGTCATAATTTTATTTATATTTATTTTGAGTAATAGTCTGTTCTAAGTTAATATCAAATAACTCGTTAACCCATTTCAAAGGTACAGGGATTAATTATTAATACTCAAACATGAACATTTTGATATTTTAATTATTCAAAGCTGTTTGTAAGTTTTTGAATATTTAAGCACGTGATCTAGATTTTAGACCTTTTCATTTTCAAATACAAATTAAGCTGAATATTGTTAAACATTTCAGGCTGACTTTTACAGTGGGACGCGAGGGTTTTGCTGTATTTTAGGCGAAAGGCTGACAACCTCTCACCACTTACATCATATTTCATCTTATAACCTTCTGAATTTATATGAAATGTGGCATTAAGTGGTTTTAAAACTTGATGCCAGCGGTGCTCGGTGATTTCAACCGATCGGTAAGGTTATGCAACGTACGCAGAGGGTGACCAAAGTGGCAATTTATCATGAGCGTTTCTGTGCTTCAGAGGGCACGTTAAGCTGTCGGTCTCGGCTGTTGTCGATTGACCACAGTCGTTAAAACCAAGTCAGAGGCTATTGTGCGGTTTGAAAACTCCTGACACCAGTGTTAGCCAAGTTCGCCACACATTTGACTGTATCTCCATTATAAGAAGAAGAAGAAGAGAGGTATTCAGTAAAATTACAAAGATTTACCCGGTTTATGTAAAGACGGCCAGTTTGGTCGAGTGGGAGTGACGCTGCCTCTTGATCGGCGGGTCCTGGGTTCGATCCCCAGTCGGGGCAAACATTTGTGTAAAAAGCAGATGTTTGTTCTCGGGTCATGGGTGTTTGTGTTTGTCTTTGTGTGTTCCAAGGGACCCACGACACAAGGGAAAACCTTAGTGTGGGCCTTTGAGTGTGTAGCGTTTATTTATTTATATATTTATTTATTACTTAATACGCCTCTCACTGTCCCAGATCTGCTGGAAGAAACTTAAAGAAATAAGCTGTGCCATTTGTGTTTGTTTTTCTATTTGTCGTTTGTAATTTTTCCTGTGTACATTAAACTATTAAATAAATGAATAAATAATACTTGTTATATAACATTAAAATGGGAATTAATTCTCAAAGACCTTCCAACATATTTGCCCGGGGTGATCATGTTTTGGACGCTTTGTAATTATATTATTGTGTAAGTAAGTACTTTAGAATACATTTCTAGGCTAGTAATTAAGATCAGGCCACTAAACTACACAAGCTTATGTCGAAATATATGTAGTAAACACCACCTTACATAACATAAGCTCGCACACGATTTTGTCCCATTAGGATAGGCAGAGACCATGGATTGCCACCTGACACGGTCCAAACACACCTCTTTCGCTTAATTTACGCTCGTCGGTTTCAGGTAATATTAACAGGCCTTTTTACAGTACGTCGCTAATTCGATATAGGTCTCTGAGTTTGGTCCAATTGGCACGATGTCTTGAAGGCACGATAGCTCAGATCCACAGATGGTTAGAGTACCAGGAGATCTAATCCTGGACCTTGATTTTGTAACTAAAGTTGTGTGTCGATGGAATGGAGTACATTTTCAACCGACTTCAAAACAGGAGGAGGTTCTCAATTCGACTGTTTTTTTTTTGTATATTTGTTACGCGATTACTCCGGCAATTATAAACCGATTTGAATAATTCTTTATTTGTTCGAAAGAGTATACTCCTGAAGAGGTCCCATATAAATTTTATCAAAAATGATTCAGCGCTTTAAAAAAAAACAACAAAAACAAAAAATACTACAAACTAGAACATCATCTAAATAAATGAATGACATTTCTGCTTGTAGTTATCTGCTAATAAGCATCGTAGTCCACAAAAAATACTAGATATCTACTTTGTGCGAACTGTTAGGATTGAAGTCGGTGACTCATACGTTTTTAACGTGGAAAATTATATCTGTTCAGGTGGCGAAATGGAGAACTATTTAATTTTCATAACTTGCTGCAAACTACTTAGCAACTGAAACTTTAGTTGGCGGTGGCTCCACCAGTCAAAGCAGCCGTCATTAATAAATAATAATAAATAAAATTTATTCATACAACCAATAGTTTCACAGTAAAAAACTAAGGACTAGGTGTAATAAATAAAAGGAAAAACTTAACACTATGTGCCTGAACTGTATCTCAGGCGTTACAGACCTCAACCAATTATTAAAATAAACTATCACGTGCAAAAATAGTTTCCTACCGATAAGTTAAATAAATTACGTAAATTATACGTAAGATGAAAATTTAGAATTTAAATATACAAAACATTACAAATTTCAATAAAATACAATAACAATAATCTATTCCAGATTGCTCCTACTAACCGAAAAATTGCTTAAATAATATAACCTAATTAACACAACAATAAATAACTAAAACTACACAACGATTTTTGCAACACTGGCATAATTTACAGTTTTGGTGAATTGCATATTGCAGACGTGCTTAGTAAACAATAGATATATTTGACAAATAATTAGTATTGGATGTATGAAATTCGAATAGTTCTGAATTTCGCCACCTGAACGGATAAAATGGCGACCATTCCATGTTACAGAATCGGGGTCCTGTAAGTAAGTCTGCACCAGCATCAGCAGAGCAGTTTGCACTAACTGAATGGCGGGGTAATATTAAATAATTCATGTTTAATTTAATATTAACAGTCGCTACCATCTGGCGATTCATATTCATTTGTGTACACGCTCCGACGACTGAGCTGGGAGGAAACATACGGGATTCTACTGCGATTGAAGACTGCACCTTTGCTAACAGGCGTAGAGTTAAAATACTTATTTGACTGTCTTTTAGAATAGAATGAACATTAAACTAACACAATCCAGACATAACAGTAACAAATAAGTAATAAAATCTTAGCAATGAACAATTATAGATGTACCAACTTTGTGTGCTACAGCAGTTCAAAAAAGCACATGCTTCAGTTATTTATTTTTCTCGGAGGTGTAATGAGCAAATCACTGATTTTCTGCCATGGTCTGTAGGTCGTCTATTGAGTTAGTTTTATTATGTATTTATATGTGGTGAATTTAAGTTAGATTGTGAAACCTTAGGTGGTAATTCTACCCATGAAACTAAACAACTCTCTCAAAGGAACGCAATTAAAAATCTGCAAAACAATTTGTGACTTCTTAAACTATGTTGTGACGTGAGGAGAAAAAAACCAGCTCTGCGGTGTAATTATACGCAAATATTATTTTAGGAGAGCTTATAGTCCGTAAGCCTAGTGTTACTTGTTATTATTCTGTGGCCTAGTGCAAGTTTGCCTAAAGACCATGATACACTGTTTTAAAACGGGCAAAAGAGCGGAAAAGCTATGGAAAGTTAGACACATATAGCTAAATTAAAACATCATCTGAATTTCTATCAGACCTAAGGCCCGTATAGATTAAGATTTGAGTCTTCTTCTGTAAGAAGACTCAAATCTTAATCTATACTTAAGTATTAATTGTCTCTTTCCCTCACTAACAGAATCACAAAGACGACTGCTACTTAAGTATAGATCAGAGTCTGAGTCGCGTTCTGTAATACGGACTTAAACGTCGGCGCGGACCCGTTCAGGAAAAACGACTGTATAATTTCTAAATAAGCCAAGTCAGCTCCACTGCTATGTCGTCCTGAATGCTGGACACTTTGAGTTATTGCATTTTGTGCACAGTAAATCATCGCAGTGCACCTTGCAGCTACATGTTGCTAGTTTATTGAGTTTGGGGTTGGCAGAGAGAAAAGTATGACTGAAGTAACTGTCTACATTGAAAGTTCTTTTAGAGGAAAAGTTGTCACTATATTATTCTCTGTAAGTTGTTTGTTTTAAAAAAATGCCTATAGGTTAAGGGTAGTTAGTGGTGTTAGCGAATCGGAATGGGGAAGGTGACATTTTTTTAAAAATGTTTTTAAACATTTTTATCTAATAATTTAATATTTTAATTATTTTTTAGTTTTTTTTTAAAGTTCAGTGTCACGCTTGTGTCACGCCTGATCGCACTTGAACGTCTTTTTGTGGAATAATTTGTCTGAATAATAAATAAATTGACGTTTCTTTGATATTGTATCTGATAATAAAAATACACTTAAAAAAATATCAAAAAAATGTCACCTTCCTCATTGTAAGCGAGAAGTATCGAGTTCGATTCCCAGCACTGTCAATATTTCTTCTCTTCCGCTTCTACTTTAGTAGTTTGACCATCCTTAAATGATCCAAGATCCTGAAATTTAGTTTGCAATATTTTTTGCTTTTTTATTCTTAAATGGCAAATCACAGCTTTTTTTACAAAGAATATGGAAAACACAGAAAACAGACGGATATGGCTTAACTATAAGGGTACCTATGTTGACTGTGGAACCTAAAAAAGTAAACTAATAAACAACGCACGGTCAAAGCACCAATCCTTTCCGAAAGGGTATAAAGTATATAAGAAACCCTGTACACCCTCTAAAGGTGTAGTGTGAAGAAATATCGCGCGCCCTTATAGCTGTAAATCGTGTCAAGCAACACTTGATCTAGAGAACATGGCTAGAGCCAGCGAAACCTGACCTCTGGATAGTGATGGGAAACAATACGATGAAATATAAAATGTTATACGAAGTCCGAAATCAACGATGAATGTTATACGAGTTGGAAATCGACGACGAAACACATTTATACAGGCAGATTAACAAATGTAATGATTAGTTAAAAATAGAGTTTTTGCAACTATTTGATTTTGACATAAGTAAGGTTTGAAGTCATACTGTGGTACAAACTCATCTAAATATTAAGAAAGACGCTGTCTAAAATGGTCTAGGACAAAACTCACAATTCTAAGGGTCTACTTTGGCGGCATTTCAAGATGAGATATAATTTTTGGCGTATGGACATCGACATGAGAAATTGATGTGTCTGTCAATCTGTGTGTCTGTCTGTGGCATCGTAGCTTTTAGACGATTGGACCGATTTTATGAAGTTCTTTTTTAAAAGCTGACATAATCAAGATGATTCTTAGCTATATTTTATTTAAAATTGGTTCATCCGTTTCAAAGTTAAAACTTAGTAATGTCGGGGGTGATACAACACTATTAATTACATATTTTTAGGTATAAGTGTTTATGGTTGGTACGGATAACAGAGAATATCGACAACTTTTACGTCACATCCCTAAAATTTATCACTTATGTTCATGGCTTAGTTAAAGCTCAGTTTTCCTTTCAAGCACCAAGAAAGTAGGTTGTAGTTTAAGAAATATTACGCTTTTATGAATATAATGTTGGTCACGCCTCATACCACCCTATATCTTACTGACGGTGTCAGAACATAAAGGAAATTCAAACAAAAAATATGTAGGTACGTTCGATTGATCAAATAACTTTGGCATAAATGTAATAAGAGGTTCAATAAACACACTGTCACACTCGACATTTCAATTTATTAACCGACTTCAAAAAAGGAGGAGGTTCTATGTTCGACTGTGTGTATTTTTTTTATGTATGTTTACCAATTTCTCCGCCAATTATGGACCGATTTTCAAAATACTTTTTTTGTTCGAAAGAGTATACTCCAGAGGTGGTCCAATATTAATTTTACCGAAAGTGCTTTTAAAAAATCAACAAAATCAAAAAATACTACAAACCAGAACATCATCTAAGTAAATGAATAACATTTGCGTTTGTGGTTATCTGCTAATAGGCATTGTAGTCGGCAAAAAATACTAGTTATCTACCTTGTGCGAACTGTGTTGGGATTGAAGTCGGTGCCTTATCAGTTTTTATTTCAAACAGGTTCCTTGGGGAAAATTGTTTAGTTTCATGGGTAGGTTCTAACTTTTTTGTTAACTTTTAAAATCAAATGGATTGAACAGCTCAAAGACTTCGAGGTACGCATGACCATGATCCAGGATTTGGCAGGTCAAGTCATTACAGTGGAGCAACTGCCATCTGACCTACGGGACCCTGTTAAAAGGGGAACCTGACTTGACTAATAAGTTTTAGTTAAGTTAAAAGCGGTGATAGCCCAGTTGGTAATGAGCTAGACTTGTGATCGGAAGGTCACGGTTTCAAATCCTGGTGCGGGCCTGTACCACTATATTCGTCTTTTCGGATTTATGTACGGATTTCTAATTATCACCGTTAGGTGAAGGAAAACATCGTGATGAAACCCGCCTGTCCAAGAAAATTCATTTTCGAAAGACGAGCGGTCCACCAACCCGCATTGGGCCAGCGTGATGGACTATGGCCTAAAACCCCTTCGTGTTTCGAAGGGAGGCCCGTGCCCCTCGGCGGGGACGTATATGGGCTGATGACGGCAAAGTTTAAAGTCGAAATTGCTTTATTTTATAGAACATTGAGGATGTTACTTAAAATAAGTCATTAGCTATTTTAACTCCACGCCTATTCGCTAAGGTGCATTCTTGCCCCAAGAAGAATAGGCAAGAAACACCGAAGGATGCTGTTTTTTAAAAGTTTTATTACAATTTCCCTTACTTTCTCTCTTATCAGCCCATACACGTCGTCCCCACCGAGAGGCGCAGGCCCCTTCGAAACAAGAAGGGGATTTAGGCCATAGTCCACCACGCTGGCCTAATGCGGGTAGGTGGACCGCTCGTCTTTTGAAAACGAATTTTCTTAGACGTGCGGGTTTCATCACGATGTTTTCCTTCACCGTTGAGCAAGTGATAATTAGAAATCCGTACATAAATCCGAAAAGACGAATTTAGTGGTACAGGCTCGCACCAGGATTTGAACCCACGACCTTCGGATTACAAGTCTGGCTTATTAACAACTGGGCTATCACGTTATTTTCTAATATTGGCTAAATCTGCAATAACTCTAGAGCTCAGCAGTTTATTCCTACGGTTGCTTGTCTGATATATAATCAAAAATTATCTATTGGACTAGCAACGAGCGAAGACACGGTCGGAAACTGCCAAAAATCGACAGACCCTTGAAAAGGTACAAATAGTAATTTAAACCAACGTTTTGCATTAGCTATGCCACTACAGACGCGTCGTCGCTCTAATGGCGTCACGTTAAAAAAGGGCACCCCAGACCACCCCCTTAATGGTTCTATGGGGTGTAGGGTTCCCCCATTTGATGTTTGTTTTAGGGTTCAAAAGGTTTCATTTTCAAATCAAAAGCACATAGTTACTTTTTACCGCTCTGGCATCCTCTGTTCGGAATCGATTACCGAGGTTAACAACTTACATTGAAGGTATACAGTTGATGGCTGACCATATTAGAAATTCATCAATCGCATTAAATGGATTTAGTATTTTTTAAAACGCTTACCCGCATCAGGGATTGGCGTGAATGGGACTTGAACCCACGACCCCAGGATCGGATCTCCTGGTACTCTAACCAACTGAGCTATCGTGCCTTCAAGTCAAGCGGCGAAATTTCTCATTCCCTTACAATTTTGCCGCTTGGCTCGGCATAATAGCTCAGTTGGTTAGAGCAAGAAGATATCTATTCCTGGAGTCGTGGGTTCAAGTCCAATTCGCGCCGATTTTTTTTTCTTTCTCCAAAAATTAGTGGTAAAGGTATACATGTTGATGGGTGACCATATTAGGAATCCATGAATAGCGTTAAATGGAACATAGGTCGAAAATACAAATATGACTTTAAAAAAAAATTGCCTCTCCAAAATTTTGCAATTCCATATAGCAGGGGTCACCAATTAATTTCAGTCGGGGTCCGTTTGAAGAAATGAAATGACCATCGCGATCCGCACAACATTTTATAGATTTTTTAAATAAAACAAATGTAATAACGGAAATAAAGGTATTTCGCAATTCGCGAATTCCTTTTCGCTTGTTAGCTCGTTACCTTCGCCCGCCCGTTTTCGAATTGACGTCAACAATAATAATACGGGGGATACATTTTTATTAAATCACGTACTCTGTAGTGCAAGTTGCTGTGTTCTCGCGGTCCGCACAAAATGGGTCGGCGGTCCGCATACGACCGCGGTCCGCCATTTCGTGACCCCTGCCGTATAGGTTGAGTAGTGAACCAGCCTTTAAATTTTAGTTAACTAATTTTAAGTCACCCTATGACCTACGGAGCCGAAACGTGGAACATGACAGTGAGGGTGGCCCACCGATTGCACGTCGCTCAGCGAGCAATGGAGCGCTCCATGCTCGGGATCTCGTTAAGGGATAGAATCCGAAACGAGGTCATCCGACAGAAAACCGGAGTGATGGATATTATCCAAAAGTGTAGCAAGCTGAAGTGGCAGTGGGCTGGCCATGCCTGTCGCAGAACCGACGAGCGTTGGAGTAGACAGGTTCTCGAATGGAGACCACATCTTGGCAAACGTAGTGTAGGACGCCCCCCAGCCAGATGGTCAGATGACCTAAAGAAGATAGCGGGTAGTGGTTGGATGAAAACAACGGAGGATCGTGCAAAGTGGCGCACCTTAGGGGAGGCCTATGTTCAGCAGTGGACTGCAATAGGCTGATATGATAGTGATGAAGTCACCCTATGTACCTGTATGTAGACTGGCGAAAGAAGGTATTCTGGATTCAATTACCTGAAAACGAAAACATTTATTTTTTTTTTAGTAAGAAATCTATCCATATCTATTCATATTATAAAGAGGAAAGATTTGATTGTTTGTTTGTTTGCATTGAATAGGCTCCGAAACTACTGGACCGATTTGAAAAATTCTTTCACCGTTAGAAAGCTACATTATCCCAGATGGACATAGGCTACATAATTTTCCCAAATTCCCACGGGAACAAAGTCCCAAGCGGAATGCTAGTATATTATATATTTTTTTACATTTTAGAAATACATGATCCTCTGATAGTGTTCATAGGTCTGCTCTTCTACTACTTATGTAATTGCAGTATCTCCTAATCATACCAGATGAATAGATAGAAATCCTTACTTCCTTACTAATATTATAAATGCGAAAGTAACTTTGTCTGTCTGTCCGTCTTTTACGCCTTAACTACTGAACCGATTTTGATGAAATTTGGTACAGAGATAGAGCAAAACCTGGGAAAGGACATAGGCTACATTTTATCCCACAGTTGGGCACGATATAACCTGTAGTGGCGGAGCCGCGGGCGGAAAGCTAGTTCAATATATATATATATATAACCTAACTTATATCCTAATTTCTTTCAGGCGGCCCTTAAAAGTTTCGTGAATTTATAACCACCAACTTACTTATATTTTTGTATTTTAAATATTGTATAATTTGTAGTCTGTATAATGTATGGGTTGTAATTGCCTGAAATAAATATATTATTATTATATATTATTGTAATGTTGTACTGGGCAAATTGTAATATCTCAGGAGATTAAATGTCACTAGTGAAGTTGTAGTATTACGATTTTGACATAAGTAAAGTGTTTCATAGGTCTAACTGTAAGATAAGTTGAATCAATAAAACGCAAACACTCTCTCTCATACAATGAGTGGAGTGGATCTGGTGTACACTGGCTGCCAATGCTTATCAAATGGCAACCCTGACGCGGGAGCAGGGTTGCCATTTAAAATTTCCGCAATTGAAATATTAAAAAAATAATATAAACGCTACACACTCATAGGCCCACATTAAGGTTTTCCCCTGTGTCGTGGGTCCCTCGGAACATACATAAAGACAGACACAAACACCCATGACCCGAGAACAAACATCTGCTTTTTACACAAACATTTGCCCCGACTGGGGATCGAACCCTGGACCCGTCGATCAAGAGGCAGCGCCACTAAGTACGACTCGACCAAACCGACCAAAATTAGTTTCTTTCAGACATTGTTGAAGTATATAAACATTGTATGGCCCATCAGTTCACGTTTGCTTTAAGAAAAAGATGTCTATTTACGAGTACAAAGAGATAAGCAATGAGATTTCACTGTCATGTCATGACAGTTGATTGCCAAGGATAACACAACCTTAACTATTTGAATATAAGGTTGCATTTCTTTTGCATTCAACTGAGACGTCGACACATGATCTTGGATTGCTAAAAGGACGTATGTCCCAATCAAAACGCAAGGGAAATGAAAACTACTTTAAATCCAAATAAGGTCTATGTTCCTTGTGTTGATTCGGAAGTCTATAATCTCATGAGAGGGAAGTCTAGTATGTTAGGGTAACAGAAGAGTAAGAGAATATCACGTCATCATCTAGATATCAAATTTCTTTTAACATTATCCAAATGCCACAATTGCTTAGGAAGACTGCAGAAGACGCAAATTGCATTTTTACTAATTTTAGATCTACGTCTACGAGTATTTTATATTAAACTTATTATTTTAATAATGACTGATCATTAACTTGATAGTGGCCATGTATGAACGTTGTGCGGTGCCATAAATACAATGGACCACCTACTATCATGCCTCCTGTGCCCCGTCTTCTACACAAGACGACCTAATCAAGGATAATAAAAAGGCAGTAGAACTAGCCAATTACTGGGTAGGTCTAATTTAATTAAGTACTCCGTCGATAGAAGAAGAAGAATGTGTGTGCGTGTGTAAATGGTGGCAACCCTAAGTCAAAATAGAGGTTACGGGCCCTTTTTTACGAGCACGTTTGGCGGGTCTCCACGCCTGCCTTTTTGCGATGTAATTCGTTTGTCACTGACTAGTGATGCCCAGTCACTATCGATAAATCGTTTCCTTTTCATCGAAAACATATGTTTAATATTTTTGATAATTATGAAGATCGGTAGCTGTTCTTTTGCTTGCTGAACTAGATGGCGCTGAATCGGCATAACAAATCATGGATGAGCTCCTCAAAAAAATTAAAAACTGTCAGCCTTTCGCCCACAATATAGCAAACTTTTTATAGGCCCGATAACTGAGTCTTACATAGCCTGGAAAGAATTTTATAGTCCAGCATGGAAGTCGAAATAAGAGATAGAACGTATGGGAATAGGGATTATTTTGTGGTTTTGGGGTGTATGGGGTCATAATCTTAGTGCTCGTCATTCTCATCTGCTACCGGTGCACACTGCTGGTCAACGGACGAGGCTCTGGCGTATTACAACCCTTTATACAGTATTTATTCACTTGGTATTGGCGTTTTCGTCATTCAAAATTTTAATTTTGATTTAAAATACTCAGATATTGACAAAGTCACAATTGTAGACGTCATTTATCAAAGAATTGAAGTTGAACTGAGAAGGCCTAGTCGATAAACTATTCGTCCCATCCCTATCATACGTCGACATCTATCTTCCTATAGTACGAACATTCGCATGCAAATGCGAGTGCGTCTGCCAGTGGAGGAAAATACTGGAAAACAGACTGTTAACTAACGACTCATACACTTCGGTGATTCATGACGTCTCCTTGTCTTCTATTATGATATTAGATACTGTAGTGTACACACTTTCTGTTTAATCTCTACTAATATTATAAATGCGAAAGTAACTCTGTCTGTCTGTTACGCTTTCATGCCTAAACAACGCAACTGATTTTGAAGTTTAGTACAGAGACAGATTAAACTTTGGGAAAGGGCATAGGCTACATTTTGTCCCACAGCTGGGCACGATATAACCTGTAGTCCAAGCACTCTGTCTGTCCTTCCTACCTTTATCGTGTACGCATAAAGAAGTAGGTATGTACTTGAAATAAATTAAAATTTGAAAATAAGGAAATTTGCATGACTTAATTATTGAAGAGCAACCCGCAATTTACACAGGGGCAGGAACCTGATAAATTTTTATTTTACAATAAAAATACCAGTTAATATTAACAACAAAAAAAAAGAAATACAATAAGGCGACCTGCTAGGTAGCAATTTATCATCAGCATACAACATATTCTTTCAACAAACACAAAGTAAAGGCTAAATGGACTAAAAATGACAACCCATCATTAATAAATCCATCAGTAAAACTTCCAAGAACTAAATGTGTTTCGACTTTGATGTTGCGTATTTCTTCAAACTAAGAGCACTTTTCATGACAACTGTACGCACTTGTTTAGCGAACAGTACTTACGAGTAAAATAGTTTTCGAGTAATGCTTTCATGTCAGTCTTGCCTGACTGGTGTACGTACACATAATATATATAGAGGGTGTAAAAGACAGCTTAGCAAAATCTGAAACCCTGCAGTCAGACAAACATTCTGAATGATTTTATAGTGGAATTTTTCTCCGGAAAATTTTCAATTTTATTCATGATTTTTATTATTTTCTGCTTACATCTTTTATTATTTAATCAAATACGTTATGATTGTTTTTAAACGTAAAACACGAAAACCAGCAATGTACATCGCAGTCCGATAGCAGCGCGGCGCGTGGGGCGGGGTTACGTTGCGTAGCGCTAAAGTAGGTAAATAATGAAAACTCCTCAATATGACGTTTCCGGGAAAAAATAATTACTTATAGCTGATGATAGTTATGGGTAGATTCCACCATTTCAGTATTTACTAAGCTCTCCTTTACACCCCGTATATACTCGCACTATATGTATACTCGTATCTCTGAAATACAGTGGATTTCGGGTATAACGACAATGAAGGGACCACTGTTATTTCGTCGTTACATCCGGATGTCGTTACAGGCAAAGGCAAAAAGATACAGATTGCTGCTCTGAATATCAATTTGTAACTAAACCATTTTAACTCGGAAACCTACACGCTTACCTACCTCATTACCTGGCTAATATCTATAAACAAAAAGTAAAGGTTGCTGACCATCTGTGTGGATGTAAACAAAAGATAAGAAAGCTCTTTTGTGTCTTTGGCGGCCGACTCCGGTCGCAACATCTGCATGGGATTTCCAAGAATTTATTACAAACTATTCAATAAAAACAGTCGCTACACCCGAACTCGACGTTACATACAAAGTCGCTACAGCCATATGTTTGTACATACTAAAGTATGCTTTAATTCAAGGGACTTAGATTTTACGTCACTATAGACAAATGGTCGCTACAACCAAGGTCGTAATTAATGAAATCCACTGTAGTTCATTTCATTTGTATTTTCATCTTGTATGTTTGATGTCATATGTGTTTCATATCTTCACCATGTCAGCTCAGATGTAGAGCTTCTGATATACTTACGGTACAACTTACAAAATCAAGTTAAATTAGTGAAACTTCAAGGGGAGATTTTCCTCATGAAACTATAAAACTTTTCTAAATGGACCCGTAAGAAATCTACACTAATATTATAAAGAGGAAATAATTGATTGTTTGTTTGTTTGCACTGAATAGGCTCCGAAACTACTGGACCGATTCGAAAAATTCTTTCACCATTAGAAACCTACATTATCCTCGATGGACATAGGCTACATAATTTTCCCGAATTCCCAAGGGAACGAAGTCCCTGGCAGACGTTCTATAAATATTTTTTTTTAACTTCTCATACGAAGGCAACAAAAGCTGATTTCTTAAGTTGTATAGATGCGGATTTTTTTTCGTATTTACCTATATTCCCCGTCGTATATTCCCGTCGCATGCTTGTTTACGCCGCGTGCGATACAAATCTCATACACCATGTGTTCAAAAAGCACGCGAAGGCTTAATGGGGTGATTTAAAAATAACTGTCTTGTTTGCAAAATTTTGAGGGGGTTCTCTCCATGAAATCGAACGAATGGGCCTTTTTATAATCCGAACGGCAAGGCACGGCACTTCAAAATTTGAATTACAAATAGCTTCTAGTATTACTATTACATAGGAGGCAAATGGTAATACAATTTTGTCGTGCCGTTTTCGAGTTATAAAAGGCCATAAGGATTCTATTAAATTCAACAACAAAATAATTGACTTTCCATACAAAGACAATCTCAAGTTGTATGGAGAGAGAACTTATTTTATTCATATTTCGACCTATGTTCCTTGATAAAAGTTGTTAAGTTTCGAGAGATGAATCAGGCACTTAATTTTTTTAACCGACTTCAAAAAAAGGAGGAGGTTCTCAATTCGACTGTATTTTTTTTTTTGTATATTTGTTACGCGATTACTCCGGCAATTATAAACCGATTTGAATAATTCTTTTTTTATTTGGTAGGTCATACGTCAGAGGTAGTCCCATTGTCACCAGGTCAGGATCTGATGATGGGATCCTGGGGAAATCGAGGGAAACCCTCAAATTTTGTAGGCATATACACTGTTTATCAGAAATTATCTGAATCTACGTAGATTTTTGCATCTAATGGTCACCATTTGATGTTGCTGAGCTAATGATGAAGCTGATGATGAATGGTTTAGGAGTATGGGATCTCTGTAACAAAATTATTTGGGATTGAAGTCGGTGACTCTTACGTTTTTGACGTGGAAAATTATTGAAGTAAAAACTTCTTTAGCGGCGTTGTGCATGTTAAACTAAAAAAAATGTTAAACTCGCGTCAGGACAAGTGATCTGATCGAAAATTCGTACGACGGAGGGCGAGTAGACCACAAGGAAGTAATATATGTTGAAGTTTCACTTATGCCGGCACTCCCGGAGTGCAACCTGTTGTTTTTATTTTATTTGCTATCTAAATTAAAGTTACCCGGAATGAATGCCCAATTATAGCAGCGGAAACAGTTAATAACAACTAAATAAAACTTTAATCCGATTGCTTGTTACCGTTATAACTCGTTGTAACAACGACTGTTATAAATTTTAATTGGACCTCGGCATTTTAATTTTAATATCTGTTTCAAAGTATATAAAAATATGAAGTGCTCATGGTCCACCTAGGTGAACAGATGAGGCGGACCACGGGCTGGGAGTGCATCCGAAACCGGACTGAAGTACCTACTGATATAAAATATTCAAGAAAACCTTAGTGTGTGACTTTTTTTTTGAGTGTGTTGCGTTATTAATAAAATACAACACCACCCTGCGATCAAAAATTGGTAATACGAAAACGGCACGGCAACATTGTATTACCATTGCCTCCTATGCACTAGTGATACTAGAAGCTGAGAACATAGAAGGCAATGGTAATACAAATTCAGTCATGCCGTGCCGGGCCGGTCGAATTATAAAATTCCCATTGGGAAAAGCGCTGCCAAACTCTGGATGGGCGGGTCACGTGAGTAGAATGCATCCAGACCGATGGGCGTATGTCACGACACAGTGGACACCCGAAGGGCGTCGTGGCAGGGGTCGACCAAGGAAACGGTGGAAAGATGAGTTAGACACTTTTGATCAAGCCTAGAGGGAAAATGCCTCATTGGACCGAAATCGGTGGTCAAAACTAGAGGTCTTTGTCCAGGCTAACTAAAAAAAATACTTACTTTAAAAAATATTTGATGACTTACATAAATACATAAGCTCACACCTTTGTCCCATTGGGATAGGCAGAGACCACAGATTGTCACTTGCTAGGATCCAAACACACCTCTTTCAATTATTTATTTTACAGTTTAGGTATTGTAAACAGAAAAAATCACAAATATTTGATGAATTTCAAATTTTCATATAAAATTCATTTTATGAATTACAATGTTAAAATTTCCACATTTATCCGTGTATCTCGCTTCAAAGGAATTTAAATTTTAACTTTTTCATCGAGAATCTGAACTAATTAATAAGCCAACTAGAAAATTATTTTCAACAGTTTTGTTTACCAAAATTGTATTTAAAAAATTTGGTATTTTGAACACAGTAATTTCTAATTAAAATGTTGTTTTAAAATTAAAGAGATATCGTTAAAATTAAATGAATATGGTTGAGCACTCTAATAAATTTTGAAACAATTTGTGAAAGTTTGATTGGTTTTAAAAAGTTAATTTTAATAATATTCTAACGATATTATTTAGCAGATGTTAATTTGTGTTTTAGAATTTTAGATGATATTCTTAGTACTTACTTAATTGCAATAAAAAAACTTTATCTAAATAATAATTCGGGTAAATTGATCATAAAAAAGTGTTATTGAATATTAACAAATCTAAAGAGGAAAAACAAAATGTACAATAACTTGCAACTCACTCATGTTACACACGACATCACATCAGACTGTAATATTTTACTCATTTAAAAAATCGAATGTATTAGAGCCATTCCAAACTGTCCTGCGATTACAAACCAACAATGGTATTCTTCTTCTTCTTATGGAATGAGTATGTGGCGAACTTGGCTAACCCTGGTGTCAGAGTTTTCAAACCGCACAATGGCCTTAACTTGGTTTTAACGACTACAGTCAATCGACAACAGCCGGGACCGACAGCTTAACGTGGGGGACACGGAAACGCTCGTGATAAATTGCCACTTTGGTCACCCATCAGGTTCCCTGCCTCTGTGTACGTTGATTAACCTCCCTGATCGGTTGAGATCAGCGAGAGCCACTGGGCTACGAGGGGCTACAAGTTTTTTCAATGGTAATTTATGATAATTACGGTTTTTGAAGTGCAATGGCATTTTACCTGAAATGCACTTTACGTACAATTTTTGTATTAAAATATGGCATCAGGCGATTTTTCTGATCCATTCAATTTCCAAAAGCTCCTCGGATCAACTTGGAACTCTATTTTTAAACTGATAAGAGTTATTTTCAAATAAATACGTGACATCAGCATTGTCATCCGACCAGGAAGTCTCGTCGGATCAAATTAGAACTCTATTATAAAAGCGATAAGACTTATTTTCAAATAAAGCCGTGAATTCGCCGCTGTCAACAAACGTCCGATAAGACCGGAAGAGGCTGACTCATCGAATTTCGAAAAATGAAAACATATCGATCAAAATTCAGTTGGGAATTTTCTTTTTTAAAATAAATGTGGCGTTTTACGATTTCTTTCCCGAGGGAATTTCTTTCTTAACAAATGGCTAGGGAACACCCTTGCCAAAAAGGAAATGTCATTTGTTTTCTTTTGTTTGATTTTTAACTGACTTAAAAAAGGAGGAGGTTATGTTTTTACCTAAAGTCAGCTATCGCCTAGCGGTTTCTCTCATTTCTTATTAAAGGTCTCGTGACCTTGGTCTAGAATTCGAAAGGTCAGGTCGAGGAGCAATTGCCATTTGACCTCCTTGATCACCCAAATCCTGTGTTCTATTGTTAATCTACACTAATATTATAATACAAATAATAATATCAAATAATATTTAGTCTAATAATACATATACTAATATTATTTAATATTATTGTTTCTTTTCACTATAGAGAGAAAAGATTTGCATTTTGTATGTTCTTAACGAATAAACTCAAAACTACTGGACTGATTTCAAAAATTCTTTTACCAACATAATGCTACATTATCCTTGAGACCTAGGCTACATAATTTTCCTGAAAAGGGTAAGGGACTGATTTTGAATGTTATATATTTATAATAATATACTTAGTAATATAATATGATAACAGAATTATATTAATTCTTAAAATTGAAAAAAAAAAACTATCAAACGTTTTTGTCAATCTCTTTATCATAAAACAATGTATGGAATTTCGTATTTCCCTCACGGTAAAATTTACAGAAAAAAAACTATTTTCCACAAGGTTATTTATAAATTAAAGATTGAATTTAAATAATTTAAAAAAAAATGTCACCTACCTTTTTCTCACTGGAACAAAGCTATTTCATTTCTTATTTTTAAAGACATAAAAAAAACTAATTTACAAAAGGTTATTTAAAAAGTAAAGAAGCTAGAATTTAAATAATTAAAAAAAATTTCATCTACCCTATTCCCACACTTGAACAAAGCTATTCACCTATATAATTTAAACAGTAATTTTGTTTAAGTAATTTTCATTTTTACCGACTTCAAAAAAGTTCGACTGTATGTATTTGTTTTTGTATGTTCACCGATTTCTCCGCCAATGATGGACCGAGTTTCAATTTTTTTTTTTTGTTTAAAAGAGTATATATACTCCAGAGGTGATCCCATATAAATATTATAGAAAATGATTCAGCGCCAAAAAATAATCAACAAAAACAAAAAAATACTACAAACCAGAACATCATATAATGAGTGACATTTTCGTTTGTGGTTATCTGCTAATAAGCATTGTAGTCTGCAAAAATATACTAGTTATCTACTTGGTGCGAACTGTTGTTGGGATTGAAGTCGTTGACTCATACGTTTTTAACGTAGAAAATTATCAGAGTAAAATTACTAAGCTACACCAATAACTATAAAATTAATACACCATTAAAAATTTAAGCTTAGCTCGGTATATTAAACGTTAAATCTTCCAAACTATTATGCAAAATCGCTCATGTTGTAAATTTTGACGAAAATTGAACGTTAAGATAAACCTTAATTATAAAGAGAGCTATTATGAACGAGTAAAATTCCGCTTAATTCAGGTGTAGATAAGACAAAAGTCGAGTTAAGTACGCCTTAGGTAAGGAATACTTAATATTACTATATACAAGTAGCCTAGTTGGTTTGAGAACCTGTTTTGTAGCCGAAAGGTTGCGGGTTCAAATCCTGATTCGGGCCTATATCACTGAATACTTCTTTTCGGATTTATGTATGGATTTCAGATTAATGATCACTCAGCGGTCTCAACAAAACGCAGTCTAGAAAATTGAGTTTTCGGAACGCGTGCATTGGACCAGCATGGTGGACTATGGCCTAAACCCCGTTCACTGCTTCGAAGGGAGACCTGAGCCTGTTGGTGGGGACATACATGGGCTGATGACGATTCTACATGCAGAAGCGACACCGAGAATCAAACTCAGTAGTAGTCGTTTCCGAGCCACTGACAAACAATTCAACTTTTTCAGATTATTCTTCAATCTTCTTCAAGTTTAACTTCTATGAATAAAGTAAAAAACAGAGGAATGAAATTCATCCTTTCACATAAGAAAAATCTTTTTTTTTAAATTATAAGATGGGTTAACTCTTGACCTCAATCTTGACCATAAGGTCAAAGATGAGGTCGACGATGGAGCGAGTTAACCCAGAAAATGCCTACAAAGGCACTGGTACTCCCACGCACCGACGGGACACAGCAAGCTGTTTGGCGTCAGACTTCGGTAGGAGGGTGATCGCGAACCAGACGGTCTTTTACAGAGCCTACCACACCGCATGAGACCATAGGACGACACCTCAAATCCAGAAAAAAATGAAGTGTCGTTGCCTGGGATGAATTACTAGGAGGCAGGTCTCATTTGTATTTCCTTAGTCGCCTCTTACGACACCCACGGAAAGAGATGGGGTGGTGTTATTCTCAATCAATCACTACACGGTTTAAAGAAAAATCTAGACTTTACGAGTACTTCTAGCTTTACTTAAGAAGCACTAAATTCCCCTAGAACGACATTTCCAATCGTGCTAAGTCGGACTTAATTTATTGCAACATATTTAAGTAAGTGCTGTTACATATTACTCGGATTAAATCGTATAAACGAGTGAAAGAAAGCTTGGCTTTTTATTCGCTCAAAAATGTGCATAAGTAAATTTAAGTGCAGTTAAAAATGAGTGCATAATATTTTTTAAGTATGCTGTTAGTCTCAGCTAAAGCATGCGAGTTGAGTTCTCGTAAAATTACATAGCCTGTTGAATTTATTGCTGTGTTTAATGTTAAAACAAATCTTAAGGAAAGAGTTAACTAAGTGAAAGATGATTGGAGTAGTGAATGAATGTGTATGTTTTTTTTTTATTAATTTCATAAAGCTTACTTATAAAGCTTATATTGGGTCATTTAATTAAAATTTAATTAATTTTTGATTTTTTTTGAAATCTGTGTTTAAGTCCACCAACCCGTATTGGGCCAGCGTGGTGGACTATATGGCATAAATCCCCTTCGCGTTTCGAAGGGAGGCCCGTGCCCCTCGATGGGGACGTATATGGGCTGGTAAAAAAAAAATTTGGACCTGAAACGTTTTACTTATGTAAGTATATGTATCTTTTCGTGATAGTGCAGGAAGAAATTTATATTTTTTAATTTCACCATGGATTGTCAAAAAGAAATAAAATATGATAATAAAGCCATATATTGCAGAGCGCGAGACTGAGTACTGGTCATTATAGGAGCTCACATCGCCTATATGACCTACTGATAAGAAGAAGAATTTTATCAAACCAATATTCCAGCCATTTCCGCAACAAAAACCCATTTCCTCCCCGTATGTTTTCGTTGATAAAATCTAGCGGCGGAAAGTTCTATTTTATTGAATCTGTACGTGTCTTCTCTGCGGAATCACTATTGGTAGTAGGAGCCACTGGTCATGGTGCACAGATCAGTTTGCTCTACGTGAGCTTATGTATGTGTTATTCTGATGTTTTAGCTATATTTCATTAAATCATTAAATCCCTTAGTTATCCGTGTGTGTAGTTATGTATATATTTATATAGATATGTATGTATGTGTTTGTATGTAATGTATTTGTATGTATTATGGATATTTATTATTAAGTACTTACTTCATTTGTTTAGGTTATAAAGAATGTTTTTTTGATTTAATTTAAATCGTATTGTAATTGTCATTTTCTGTTTTGTTTTCTTTTTCATTTTATTTGTGCACGTCGTACTCGCCTCACTTCGTCCAATCTCTCTTGTTAGGTTTGCTGTAAGAAATTTCTACCTAGAAAGAAGCAGTGTCTTTAGTGTCGTCTCTCTCTTGTATATTTGTTTTTGTATGTGTATTGTGTACAATAAAATAAATAAAATTTCATTAAAATCGGCTCTGCAGCTTTTGTGTAAAGGAGTAACAAATATTCACATAAAAAAGACAGAGGGATAGTTTTTAAAGCGGAGTGGTTCAATCGCTGAAATCGGAATAAATAGTTGCCAGTATTGAAGGTCCGAGGTGGACCGTCACCAAAATAAATTTAAAGATGTTTTAATGTTATGATTGAGAGGTGAACAGTAGAAAAAAAAAGCTTGTCTCACGAGGTGGACGGTAGGTAATAAATAAGGGACTTAATTTTATTTATTTAGGAATTAAAAATATATAGTGTAAAAAAAAACTAGATCTGAGTGCACCACCAAATAGGTGCCAAAACTTTCGTTTCACAAATACAAAACGTAACAAAGAATTTCAAAAGAAGAAGATATCAAAAACAAAATAATAACTACTAAGAAAAATCCTTTATAACCCGCGTAAAAAAGTGGAAATGAGTTTTAAAGAATTCTTCACAAAAAAAGTCCATTACAAATGAAATAAAAATACAAGTTTCGGTTACCTAAGCCCGGTTCTGTGTCTATATCTTCAAGAAATCTGTGCACCATTCCTAGAAAACACAGGTAGAGACGTCATAAAATCTTTACGTATCTGTTATCATTATTATTGTTGCCTTAATGTTATTAGACATTCCTTCTGTTCCTCAGCAATTGCCATTGGAAATGGATTTCTATATCTATTACATTTCGGTTGTTTTTCCAATAATCGTTTTGTTATAGATTGGTTTCATATAAAGCTAATGCGAATGTTGGAAACTTCGTTTCAGAAAAGGTAAAAATAATGCTATATTTTGTCGATCTAAGAATAATAAATATGAATTACTGTATGAAGACAAACTTGCAAAATAACTTCTTCTTATCGTGCGGGTATAGTCAAGTATGTGGCGAACTTGGCTAACCCTGGTGTCAAAGTTTTTAAATCGCACAATGGCCTCTGACTTGGTAACTAACTCTAAAGATAACTCTAAAATTATAAATTTTGTTTAAACCCTGATATTTATGGCCTTACCAAAAAAAGAAAAAAAAACTAAAACTTAAACAATGTTTAAAAACGGCTGTATGTACGATTTAACTCTTAAATGACTGAACTAATTTTGACAAAGTATAGCCAAGAACCAATTGGATTACGTCAGCTTTCAAACAAAAACAAACCGCATCGAAATCGGTCCATTGGCTTAGGAGCTCCGATGCCACAGACGGAGAAACAGATACACACATACAGATACACACGTCAAGCTTATATCACTCCTTTTCTTTGTCTGTTTGTAGCATCGTAGCTCCTAAATGAAATAACTTAATTAAAATAGTTCTTAGCTATACTTAATCAAAATTGGTTCAGCCAATCGAATATATTTTTAATTTTGGAGTTATTTTGTAAACAGCTTGGTTGTGTTCCGTTGTCTCGTTACTTTGTTACGTGGTCACTTACACGATGTCTGTAAATATAACCTGTGCAAATGCATCGTCCACCAACCCGCATTGGGCCAGCGTGGTGGAATATTGCCTTAATCCCCTTCGTATTTCGAAGGGAAGCCCGTGCCCCTCGGTGGGGACGTATATGGGCTGGAAAAAAAAGTGCATCTTAATGTAACGAGCTACATGAGCCGTGCAGACACCCCTTTAAATTGCAAGTTAAAGGCCTTGTAAATTCCCTATTAATCAACAAACAAGACAAAGTAAAACCGCGAAATAAAATCAGTCAACACTTCAAAAATATTTAATAACACGAATATTAAAGCAAAGATGTAACGAGCGTAGATTAAAACGTAAAAAAAACGAGTCTGTATAGCCCAAGCCCTATGATTTACGTTCCGTTATACGAACGAGAAAATTAAATGTCAGCAAAAAGCGGCACTGCGGTTGCAAATTGATAACGATATTTTATGCAGCCATTCTTTGCTTTTGTGAAATTTCTGGTTTCAACTGGAATTGGTATGCTAATAACGACTTTGACGAATAGATGTTTGATTTGTTCCAATATTTATTATTTGACACTGGTTTTCATTCGAATTTCATATTGAAGGTGTTTCAAATAATCTCAAAAAATAAATAAATTCAAAAGTAATTTTTTAGCGTTGTATCGCTCGGTTAGGGGTCGTCTATTAATCACGTGAGTCTCGAAAGGGGGGAGAGGGCTTGTAAATAAAACTGGTGAGTGCGAGTCGAACTCGCGCACTGAGTTCCGTACAAACCTGTAGGTATATAAGTAAAAGTTCAATTTAATACCTCCACGCGTTCATGAGGAAAGGGGTAGTAAGTTTAAAATTATTAAAAATATTTTTATTTTATGATATAACTAAAATTTTACGGTTTTCGCAATTCTCTGCTATAAGACGTTGCTTCGTACCAAATTTCAAGATACTGAGTTCACGGGAAGTACCCTGCAGGTTTTGATCCCCTTACGAGTGTCGAAAATTTGCGGAAATTTGTGGCATAAACGGCTGTATCTTTTGATTGCATTGGCTTAGAAGTTTGATTTTTTCACAGCTCTAAGGGACAGAAGACCTGAGTATTTAATATAAATTCCAGCTTGATAGCTCCACGCGTTCCTGAGAAAAAGGGTCTTGACAGATAGACGGACGGACGGACAACAAAGTGATCTTATAAGTGTTTCGTTTTTTCCTTTCGAGGTACGGAACCCTAAAAATCACGAAATGTGCGATTCCGCTAGAGACGATTTTCGACATGAATTTGTAAAATTGAAGTTTTTGTTACTTTTTTATGTCCATTCGAAAAGAAAGATGTAAACATAATAAAACAACTTTTATAAGCGTTCTATGAGGAATTCATGCAGTTTTATTGAAATACATCGAAGATGATCAAATAACCGTTCGATCGGAAGATACGGCGTCAAATTGCAGACGCCACACATGAAAATTGGTGGTAATTAATTATACGTGCTTATAATTTCTAATAAATATTGACTTATAAACAGTGTAGTAATTAATCATATACTTGTTTGATCTCATTTCTTTCATCTAAAGTCTTTCAGTGAGGTTTTGAAATCATTTCAGTTATAAGAGTTGCATCCGCGATAATTCGACGCGACGACGTTGCACTCGCGACGAATAGAAAAGTTATAAAGCCATTATAATTTATCAAATTTATATTCTTTTATAATTATATTTAATTAAATAATTAATTGACTTTATACTTAAAAAAATATGAAAGCAGAGTTAAATAAATGTTTCACAATAGGAGACATTCGTCATTCTTTCTCTAAGATCCGTAATGGTGGACCAATTTCGTTGCACCGCGATAGCACTTTAAGCATTTTATTCTAATTTGTATCTTTAAAAAACACGTTCAAATGTTACCCTTAGACCAATCAATTTCTTATAAATGTTTTATACTTTTTTAATAGAAAGTCATATTGTATGTCTTACTATTGCACCCCCGATAATGGAATCGCCCAAATATCACAAGGGGGAGGGGAGGGTGTAGTGAGATACAACCCGAATATCTTAAAAGTTCAAGTGAGGCTTCTTCTGGGTGATCTCGCTAATTGAACTAGATTGTGGTCAAGAGTGGACCCATTCTAAATAAAAAGTAAAATTAGAAAATATTACATTTAACTCATAACATTACGCTTATTTATACTAATACTAACATTCCACCCGGGACTTCGTTCCCGTGGGAATTCGGGAAAATTATGTAGCTATGTCCATCGGGAATAATGCAGCTTTCTAATGGTGACAGAATTTTTCAAATCAGTCCAGTAGTTTCGGAGCCTATTCAATGAAAACAAACAAACAATCAAATCTTTCCTCTTTATAATATTAGTATAGATTTTTGATCCAGAGGTGGTCCCATATAAATTGTATTGAAAATGATTCAGCACTTTTAAAAAATAAACAAAATCAATTAACACTACATACCAGAACATCATCTAAATAAATGAGCGACATTTTCGTTTGTGGTTATCTGCTAATAGGCATTTTAGTCTGCAAAAAATACTAGTTATGTAGTATGTGCGAACTGTTGTTAGGGTCGAAGTCGGTGACTCATACGTTTTAACGTAGAAAATGATTCAAATAATATTAAATTTTGTGTTTTTCGAGTCTTAACGATGCGTGCGTAGATGGCATATATCTACTTCCCTTTAAATATTATAATATCATTGATAAATAAATAACAAAACTACATTCAACAAGAAAACATGCCTAGGGGGAAGCGGAAAAACAGTAAATAAACAGAAAACGAATAGGAAATGAAAAACCGTTGGTTTGTTAAAAAAAAGGTACACTAATTTATAATGCAAAAGGAATGGTTTATTTAAAATGGATTGAGAATAACTGGGATTAAAAAGGTAGAGCGGAAATTTCTTTTCAAACGTACAAATAAGAATGTTAAACAACAGACCAAGTGCAATTCCGCCTAGCGAGGGTTCCGTATAAATCAGAGAGACTTCAATAAAAAGTTATATGAAATTGACATCAACCAATGGAACACAAGCTGTATATTTCATCAATTTTGTATTTGTAATAAGTGAATGATAATAATAAAAAGTAAATTTTTAGTAATAGTTTTAGTAGTAATAAAATGTGTTTTAAACACATGTTTCACATTTCTTAAAGTTAAGCCAACAACAGTCCCGGGTGTAGTCGATGACTACGGTCGTTATAACCAAGTCAGAGGCCATTTAGCGGTTTGAAAACTCTGACACCAGGATTTTTCAAGTTTGCTACACACTAGACTATATCTTCACAATAAGAACAAGAAAAATATTTGTTATGTTATAGTAAGGAGGTTAATATAGCAGGGTTTTGAGTTATGAAGAACCACAGGAGTAATCTATATAGTTATTTTGCTTTGTTTAAAGAGGATTTCTTCTTGAATGAAATAAAATAAACATTGTTTATTTTTAAAAGTCATGGAATAACCGAATTTACTTTAATTTAATAGAATTCCTAGGGTTCATCTTTCAATTACTACATATTAACATTTACGTTGTTAAATAATAACGCCATTTTACATTCAAACAAACTTTACATAAGTACCTTAAAACCTGTCCAGCTTACACAAAATTACATAATGTTTAACAGTATATGTAAAAATCTCTTTGTCTGTCTATTACGAGTCTTTGAGTGTCTGAAGTTACAAAGGTTGAGAGGGTTTCAAATTAAATTTAACTGAGGCATATCCCTAATTCCGTCTAGTAATTACTTCACATTGTAAATTACGCCTAACGTCTTCATTCCGTTGAAGGGTAAAACCAACTAATTAGTGTTTATTACTTGGTTCCTATGTACCTAGGTCTGTAAATATTAGCTAGGATGATGAATGGCTGGTGATCCATCATCACAATACATCCAGGTATGCTTGTCAGCTAGAAACACGATCTTAGCTTCTTAATAAGGCACTAGATATCAAAGGCCGGTCGGTGATATTAATGTTGAGTTTTTTACCCGTTACAATGTTATTTCCATGCTGGACGGGAGTAAAGGAAAAATAATGTGCCAGCCGTCTACTCTTACCATGCATACTGTGAAAGTCAGTAAAAATACTTTACATATGAAACAAATAACACAAACCAAAGAACTATTTTTTTTTAACATGCAGTTGATTTCTGCAGAGAGCAAAAAGACCTGGCCCCAGCCATTTTTTCCAGCCTAAGTAGAATAGAAGACTACACTAATTTTCAGCCCTCACCTAGTGGAACTGGTATTGGCCTAAACCAGGATTTGAACTCACAACCTTTCGTCATTTAACCAATTAGGTTATCAAGGGCGATTACAACATAGTTGGTTAGTCGACACTACTGTAAAATTTTTTATGGAGCTCATAAACCGAAAACATCTGGCTAAGGCTGACAACCAACTCATAAAAGTAAAAACAGATGATTTGTCCGTCCAATCTCTTTGTATAGTAAACAACTATAAGTTTATCTATCCATAGATATAATAAAATAACGGTGGACAGGAGATAGAAGGTGCTTGAGTCACGCCTCATATACTTTTACGATGTATTTTGGCCTTACACACTGTATATCAAGTGTACAGTAGTGGTCTGAAAACATTCGTGGTTACAGATATTTTTATTGGTGCACAACACGCATCGTTTACTGATGTTACAAGCTCGTTATCAAATTGCAATTTATGTAGGTATTTCCGGGCTCATATGACCCGAATCTCTTTCGGCATCTTCTGGGTGAGCTTGCGCATTCTCGACCACATCTTCGCATCTGAGTTAGATTGTGGCAAAGTGCAAACCTGTTACCTGTTTTTTATTTAAAGTATATTATCTATTTGTACATATGTATATTTGGTTGGGTTAAATATTACAACTGAATTTTATCATTCATTAATGCAGTTATCTTCAACCGAGTGATTGAGCTGAAATTTTGTACATGCGTTTGGTTTAGATGTTACTGCATTTAAGGTGACTTCATTTTAAAGATCTACGAGTGATAGGCCAACTTGCGTGATTCGCCAACTTGCTCGTCAACAGCCGCCTATTAGTATTTAATATCTTCTAGCTGATTCATCTCCCACTGCTGAACAAAGGCCAGCATTTAATCCAATCAGCGGATTTCATCCAACATTGCTGTCAACCTTAAATTTGTCAATTTAAAAACCTACACCCATGTCTCTGACCTATGAACTAATTGCCAGTTTACATACTGTATGCTACCGATATATGCGTTCACGCACGTCGTACAGTGGCGTACACGACCAAACTATAGGCTCACATAAAATTAAACGATATGGCCACGGCGGATAATCATCGATAGTGTAAAAGGTTTCGGCCAAGTGTAATAGGTTTCTGAAGGGTCGAAGAACACTATTACAAGCCTGGAAGGTGTTAAGATGGTGGATATCTTGGTATGTTTAACAGACAATGAAAGTAAGAGGTTTCAAAAATGTTGGTAACCTCAGAACTCCCATCATTTATAAAACCGATTTCAAAAAACTTTTTATTTATTGATTTTCATTTAAATAAATTTATCACGTGCTTGTTTACGCTGCGTGCGATACAAATCTAGTACACCATGTGTTCAAAAAAGCACGCGAAGGTTTAATAAGGCATTAACAAAATTAAATCATAGAATGCAAACATAGGATATTCATAGGTATTACAGGGCCCTGTTTGATGGACCGGGTCGAGTCTCCAGTATTTCTTGTGGCGAAAGGCTGACCACCTCTCACCATTATACAACTTGTTCCATCTGATAACCCTCACAATTTATGTCAAACGTGGCATCAAGTAGTTCGCTAGAACCACTGATGCTCTGCCTACCCCGTTAGGGATTATAGGTGTGAGCGTATGTATGTATGTATTATGATCCTCTATGACGAGAACCTCGTGCGTGCCGAAGCAGATAAGAGGAAGAAGTATCTATACTTTGACCTGGCGCACAAGGTTACCGACATGTGGAGGGTGGCGTCCACGGAATTTTTGGTCTCAAAGAGCCTCGCCTTATATCTTCGGAGGCTCGGTATTACTGGGAAGTCAGTGAAGGACAAGATGCAGAAGTCAGTCGTTTTAATATTAGTCATCACCATCATGACAGCCACTAGATGTCTACTGTTGGACATAGGCCTCTCCCGAGGATCTTCACATCGAATGGTCCAGCGCCACCCCCATCCAGCGACTTCCCGCAATCTTCAACAGATTAAATTGTCGGTCCACAACCGTCAGCACCCTCCTACGCTGCACCTCCCAGTACGTGGTCGCCACTCGAGAACTTTTTTGCTCCAACAGTCATCAGTCCTACGAGCAATGTGCACTGCCCACTGCCACTTAAGGTAAAAAATTCTTCGGGCTAAATATCTGAGACCTTGGTTCTCCTAATTTCTAATTCGATCGCGCATAGAAAGTCCGAGTATAGCCCTTTCCATCGCTTTTTGAGTGACCTTGAGCCTTCTTATGAGGCCCAATGGCGTCTCAATAGCTTTATATTGAAAATGGTCCATTTTATCTTATTCAGGTGGCTTTGAAATGAAATTTCATACATTTGAGACTAGCGGCGCCACCGCCAACTGTATGTTCAGTTGCAGAATAGTTTTAAACTTAACGTTCGGTTGGCGGTGGCGCTGCTGGTTGGGGTGGCTGTCAGTAAGTGTTTGAAAACGAAATAGTTCTCAATTTCGCCACCTGCACGAATAAAATGGCCTCCATTGGTGGCTTTGAAATGAAATTTCATACATTTGAGACTAGCGGCGCCACCGCCAACTGTATGTTCAGTTGCAGAATAGTTTTAAACTTAACGTTCGGTTGGCGGTGGCGCTGCTGGTTGGGGTGGCTGTCAGTAAGTGTATGAAAACGAAATAGTTCTCAATTTCGCCACCTGCACGAATAAAATGGCCTCCATTGTCATTCAACCGCCATTGAGATGTCATTAAGAGGAATAGACGCCCTGGTCAAAGACCTTCGTCTTCTGAAACGTTCTTAACATTGTCAATTATGATTTGTTTGTAATTTAATCAAAACAACAGAATATAATTTTCTAAGATTCTCAAGTTTAAACTTTCACATTTTCAAGATTAGGCTTCGATTTAACCGATTATACAACGCTTTTAAGACAATCTCAGAAATTTCCAGCGTTGTATCAAGTTTAATTATAAATTGAAAAGGTCTGAAACTGATCCAGTGTTTTTTCATTAAAGAAGTAATGTGATAAATTAAAGTTGTCTAATTTCACTGTCGCAGATTTATTTTCAAGTACGATTTCTTTTTCGGTAAAACGAGATAATACCAAACTCAATACGTAATATAAAGATGAGATATCATTCGCGAAATGTTCAATTCCTGGAAATTCCAATTACAAGAAACTCTCCTAATCCTTATACAAAGTGTAAGACACAGCTTAGCAAATATTTAAAGGGTGGAATCTATCCAAACTATGATCAGCTACCAGTAATTACTTTTTCCCGGAATCATCAAAGGACCTCGTTTTACCTCGCGCTGTTCCTGTGCTCAGCGCCAATGTCAGAACTCGATGTAAATTGCTGGCTATCGTGGAATAGATTCGAATACTTCAATTATTTAATTTTGAAGCAGAAAATATTTTTAAAATATGTAAATTATTTGTAAATTTTCCAGAGGAAAAGTCCATTAGAAAAGCAACCAAAATACATCATCTGTGAAAATTTGAACTGTCTAACTAACACGGTTCATGAGATACAGACTTTCTATAAAAACGAGCAAAAAAATCACGTTTTTTTGTATGGGAGAACCCTTAAATATTTATTTTAGTCTGGTTTTTAGTACCTATTTGTTGTTATAGGAAACATAGAAATACATCATCTGCGAAAATTTCAACTGTTTTACTATTACCAGCCTGGTGACAGACGGACGGACGGACAGCGGAGTAATAGGGTCCCGTTTTTTTCCTTAGGGTACGGAACCCTAAAAATAGAATAGGGTAAATTACTTTTTTATAATTATTATAATAATTAAAGCTTATTTATCTTATAAATTATAGCCTGTGGTATAAATAGTTTTCTAATATCTTTCAAAAAAAGAAAGATTTGAACTTTCGAAATTCTCAATTAAATAGAGAGAAAAATACACAACTGTGACACCGCCATAAAAATTCAAAGAGATAGACAAAAATGTTTGATTGTCTAATAAGCGAATACGCTAAGAGAATAAAACCACCCCATCTCTTTCCGTGGGTGTCGTAAGAGGCGACTGAGGAAATACAAATGAGACCTGCCTCCTAGTAATCCATCCCAGGCAACGACACTTCATTTTTTCTGAATCTGAGGTGTCTCACGCGGTGTGGTAGGCTCTGTAAAGGTCCGTCTGGTTCGCGACCTCCCTCCTACCGAAGACCGACGCCAAATTTCCATTTCCATACGTGACTTACTGTGTTTAGTAATAGGTACAACTTTCGGGGTAGTCAATAAGAGCTTGCTGTGTTCCGTCAGTGCGTGGGAGTACCAGTGCCTTTATAGGCATTTTCTGGGTTAACTCGCTCCATAGACGACCTCATCTTTGACCTTATGGTCTGAGGTCAAGAGTTAACCCATCTTATAATAAATTTAAAAAAAAAAGCTTTTTATTTAACCACTGATTTCAAATTTCATTTCGAATTCTGTTATGTTTTTTTATTTATTTATCTTTCTAAATGAACACTCTGCATTACTTTTTATTATTTATTTTTTTTGCATGCAAAACCATTGTTTTCAGCAAATTGATACTGTGTATGGAAGAGCGTGCGTCTTATGGCACAGGTGGTTTTACACTTAATAGCAGGGCACAGCTACTACACAAAATTAAAATCTGTTGAAGCAATAAATATTTTTCTATTTTTACATTTTAATTTTTCATAGTATTCCAATATCAGTCATCTACTCAATTAAATTGTGAACTTTCAATGTCCGCCACTGTACAAAAACTAACGGTACGCGCAAAACAAACGCAACTCGAGTTTTCTCGTTTTTGCGTCGATGTGCAAAAGTTCGGCACTTAACGTTAGGGACTTCCTTTTTATGGCTTTGTCCTGCGTCTACTAATGAGATGAGCCCTGCAGTATGTTTGTCCGAATCAATACTTGTCACTGACCTATATGTCTCTACATACTGGGTGAAAAAGAACCTCCTAGCTATATTCAAAATCCTGAACCAGTATCACTCAAAGAACACATTTATGAAAAAAAAAATTTTTTTTCAATGGGAATAGTTCATTTTTTGCCTAAACGTAGACATTACTCCTACACCAGGCAAGCGAAGGATGCGGGTAGCGCTCGGGGGATGCGCTCGAGTGGTTTCTACGTTAAGGAAAAAAGAATACCCCCCCCCCACAAAAAAAAAAAAAAAAATAACAAAAAGTGTGCAGTAAGTGATACTGGTTCAGGATTTTCAATAAAGCTAGGAGGTTCTTTTTCAACCTGTATAAGTGAACAACTTTTAAGGAACGTAAATGAAATTCTCAAAATAAACAAAACTTCCCCCTAAGGCAAATCGGCTAATTGCATAAGTTGTATGACGAGGTGGTTTTTTTACATTTCGAACTATGTTTCTTGGGGAAAGTTGTTCAGTTGCGTAGGTTGATTAACATCGTTTATTTTCGCTAACTGATTTAAAATAAATTAATTTGAAGAATTTCAGATGTTTTTGGTCAAATGCCCCCGACGTGGTACGAGGACACCTGTTTAGGAGTTTTTACTTTCACTTTGGGTTAATCAGAATGTTTCTTCATGAGTAAAACACCAGTTCTGAATATCGTCTACTTAAAATGTGTCACACAAATAGTAAGAAAGGGATTTTCAAATAATAGCCTTCCTGAATCGGGAATGGAACCCGCTACGACGTGAAGCAAGGATATTTATACATATATTATTTTGCCCGTAGCTACTGAAATTCAGTTGGCGATGGCGCCTCCACTCAAAGCAGAAATCATTAGATGTAAGAAATTTTGATAGTTCTCAATTTTGCCACCTAAACGGATAAAATAGTGACCATTCCATCGACACACGACTGAAGTTACAGAATCGGGGCCCTGGATGGGTTAGCGTCTTACAGAGATAAACAAAAGTATTTCTATTGATCAATCAATTTTATCAATGTCTTGATCAATTGTATTACACGAATGTGTGTACTATACCATAACGAATATTAACAATAGACAAACCCAACACAACATTGAATCAAGCATTTTCAAAATGCACATTTCAAAACCTCAAAACACAAAACAATTTTTATTCAAATTCATTCAAAAACCAGTACAGACTGAAATAAAAATACATTTACAAGTAAATCACGTTCCGGCCGCGAACAGATGTGTTCAAATAAAACAATTTAATTTGAAGCTGTATGTGGAATGTTATTAAAACGATTTTTTTCTGTACGAACAATTACACAGCACTCTGTGGTGTAATAATCGTAATAATAAAACGAGATTTGAACTGTGAAGTCAGATTTTCTGAAAAAGATACTCCAGGGCGGTATTTCCACTAACCAATGGCGTTTTATTGACGGTGATAATGGTGACCACTTCATCCGTTCAGGTGACGAAATTCAGAACTGTCTGAACCTCATACATTTGATAAAAGCTACCTTGACTGACAGCTTCAGTTAGGGGGCGTCCATTAATTACGTGAGGCGTTTTGGGGGGGGAGGGGGTCGGGCCGGATCTCACAGAGGGGCGGTCTCTACAAATATCACGTAATATTTTCCCCCAAAAGACATAGTGTTAAATTGCGGGAAAGCTAAGTTAAACCAACTAAACCATGTTGTTCCGGTAGCCACTCTTAAGACTACTCATGAGTTCTCGTGGACTGAATTAGAAAAATCTTTTTTTTCTTTAAGTTGGTAAATCATAGCTTTTTTTTATTGTTCGATTATTAAAAGTTCAAAATAATTAGGCAAACTATGTAAGTAAGTTTTCTAAATAAATTACCAATTAACGTGTTTACACTAAAACTAAGCATTTTCATAAAACTCACGTGAGATAAAGGGGGGAGGGGGAGTGTCGAGCCAAATCACACGACATCTCACCAGAGAGGGTGGGGGGGGTCGAAAAATAGCCTAAAACACCTCACGTAATTAATGGACGCCCCCTTAGCAGTTATAGGCGTGAGAGTATGATGTTAATGTGTAAATTGACTGAGGCTGTCACTGCCAACTGAATGTTAAGTTGCAAGGCAGTTAGCAACTTAAGGTACTGGGCCTGGGCGGTGGTGCAACTTAAGTTGCAGAATCGGGGTCTTGATTTTTTAATTGTAGAATTATTTGAAGTGAACCTACGACTGATTTTATTACTTGTATTGTAGGTAGCCATAGCCAACTGTACTTATGTTTTAAATTTCATACATAAATGTCGTTAAAAGAAGACATAAAACATTAAAATTACCCTCTGGAGTGATATTTTTCGTAACCGCAGCCGTCACTTTTTAAAAAAACTCTTCGTCACGTATATTTTAACGTAAAAATTTAAATTTTATGGAAAGAACGTTATGGTATTATTATGATGCATGTTAAGTTAACCATATTTTCATAAATAGCCATACACAGACTTATAGGACCTATAATGATCTTCTGATAGTGTATGTATAGTCAAGTGTGTAGAGAATTTAGCTAACCCTGGTGTCAGAGTTTTCAAACCGCAATATCCATCGACAACAGCCGGGACCTTAACGTGCCGTCCGAAGCACGTAAACGCTCGTGAGAAATTGCCACTTTGGTCAACTATCAGGGTCCTTGTCTCTGTGTACGTAGCTTAACCTCAAAAGAATACTGAATAAAATAATAAATAAAGCAGAATTCTGCTTGGCTCTCGGTGACGTAGGCCGAGAGCTGACAAGTGGCTAATTTGCAATGGTTGGAAGAGTCGCTGCTCTAACTCAAAAAAAAAAGTTAAACCTCTTTTTCCACAGAAAAGCCCCGATTATATTTTCTTAAACTTAAATCTGAGAGACCGGCTTTAAAGGTTTAAATCTGGGTCAGATTTAACGGAAACGCCGAGTTTTGGAATAAGTTTTTCAAATCGCCAATGAAAATATGGAATATTAAGTCTTGGTTGAGAAAATTGACACTAATGAAAGAATACAATTACAAATCTTTGATAAAACTGTCTGTATTATAAAAAAAAAACATAATTTTAGAAAATAATTGTTTATGTTGTTAAAAACGTAGGACTTTAATCCCAACAATAACAAAAACAAAAAAAAAAACACAAGTATTCTTTGTTTTTGTTAATTTAAAAAAAAAAACATTTATATGGTGGTCCCATATACCAGTAGTACACTCAAAATTTTGAAAACCATTTTTGATTTTTTCAAATAAAAAGAATTTTGAAATCGGCCGACAATTGACAGAGTAAACGCGTAACAACATTTAAAAAAACCCAGTCGAATTGAGTAGCTCCTCCTTGTTTAAAAGAAAGTTAATATATCCATTAAACCGAGGATTACACCGGCTGATTTCCAACCGTAAATTTCGAAATCCTCCAAACGAAAGACGCAGATAAAGAACTGCACTATTTGGTTCTATTTCCACCGTTTTCCTCTTATGGAACGAATCTCATAAAATTTTGTTTATGTCATCTATGAAACGCCGTCGTCAACCGACCGTCTCTTTAGTTGTGAGGGAAAATGGAATTTGTTACGGACCATTGGGTCCGGAGTATAAGTGTTTACGGAAGTGTTCGGAAGTCCAAATTCTTTTATGTGAGTAACAGACTTTCGGAATCGCATTTCCCGAGCACAAAAGAAGATATTGCGACGCAAATTCTTACTGATAAACATGATTATACAACATGTTTACTTGATTGATTAAGAAATGCTTCTGTTACGTAGTGATGAGGATTCAAGTATCTTTTTTATGTAATGTGTTATGCTAGGGCCGACCCCAAGGTCCTGACAGAACACCAGCGCCACACTTAAGCTATGATACAATGCTGAGTCAGGACCCTTCTGCTAGCACAGTACATATCAAACTAATGAACGAGAATTATTGTGACTATTATTTATAGCGTTGTGTAGGTATCTGTAAGAATTATTTTATAATTTGTTATGTTCTGTTTTAGCAAATAAATGAGTTAAATCAAAATAAATAAATAAATACTGACAACAACACATGGTTAGACTTTTGGTCTTTTTTATTTTTATTATAAGATGGGTTAACCATTGACCTCAGTCTTGACCAAAGTTATAGATGAGGTCGATTATGGAGCGAGTCAATATAAGGCACTGGTACCCCTACGCACCGACGGAACACAGCAAGCTTTGGCATCTGGCCTCGGTAGGAGGGTGGTCGTGAACCAGACGGCCGTTTACACAGCCTACCACACAGCATGAGACCATAGGACGCCACCTCAGATTCAGAACAAATTGAGGTGTCGTTGCCTGGAGTGGATTAATAGGAGGCAGGTCTCATTTGTGTTTCCTTAGTTGCCTCTTACGACACCCACGGAAAGAAATGGTGTGGTGTTATTTTCAACCGATCACCATCACACGGCAACAAACCGGTCTACTAAAACCGCTGCTATTACAATCGAATATGGCCTTTTTTTTTTTAACGACGGTACTCAATCGACAATAGTTGGGACCTACAGCTTAACGTGCCCTCCGAAGCATGGAAACACTCGTGATAAATTGCCACTTTGGTCACCCATCAGATTTCCTGTCTCTGTGTACGTTGCTTTACCTCACAAGCGCCACTGGGCTACAAGCGCTTCTTAACGAGTAGGCATGCTTAAGAGTTAAAGCATCATTTTGCCAGCACGTTTATCAATCGGCAATGACTATAATGATAAGTAATATAATGATAAAATTATCAGAAACACTGCGTCCCTTACCCTAATGAGAATATTTACTTTTACGACTCTCAATGGAAGAGAGAAAGGTCTCGCGACCCGCACCATACGGCACCAGGGCCCCGATTCTGTAACTTCAGATGTGTGTCGATGGAGTGGAGGCCATTTTATCCGTTCAGGTGGCGAAATTGAGAACTATTAAACCATCCCAACAGCAGCGCCGCCGCCAACCGAACATAAAGTTTCAAGCTACCTGGCAACTAGAAATTCAGTTGGCGGTGGCGCCACCAGTCGAAGCAGTCGTCATTAGTTGTGTTGGGTTTGTAGGCAGAAACAGGGTAAAATGAAGAGAATCCAAATATTCTGAGGCACACTTTCTATTAAGTTACGATTAATTACAAAATTACATTTAAAGTGAGTGGCGGGCGAGAGAAGACTGACGTCACCTCGCCCAACACTACTGGAAGTGGCAAATATGCTGAATTTACAAATGTGTCCCTACAGTTGTCTGAAATTTGGATAGTTCTCAATTTCGCCACCTGAACGGATAAAATGGCGACCATTCCATCAACACCCACGAAGTTACAGAATCGGGGCCCTGGAGACTTAATAACTCATAAAAAGTTTCGAGAAAAATAACCCCCGAAACAAAAAGAGCTTTTCAACTTACAGCATAAAGACTTGGTAATTGAATTTGTTTCAATCCTGGCGCAAAGTGACATTTAAACTGGAAAGTGCTCTTTGTTGTAGCACTAACGACCGCCTTTATCTCTGTTTGTGGACACCTACGGACAAATGCACAGACATGAACTGTATTGATGCTATTATTTGTTTTCGCTTACATTATTCTCGGAGCGCAGCGCGAAAAATCATGGAAATCGTCCCAGCCAGCGATGTATGTCTGATTCATGGCATTTATTTGTATTTACCCGATAAAGGATAAAGTGGGAATTTGTTTCTACAATGTATGCGAGATTTTCAGGGGTACATAAAATGTGGCATGTTTCATTATGATTGGGCAACTATTTGACGTAGAAAACATTTATTTCAGCAAATATGAATGACACCACTTCTCCAACCCTCGGCTAACGATATTGTTTATTGGTCTTCTTCTATTTCTTATCGTATAGGTAAAATCAAGGTGGTGACCTTGACTAACCTTGGTGTCAGAGTTTTCAAACCGTCAAAAGGCCTCTGAAAAAGTTTTAACGACTGTAGTTAATCAACAACAGCCGGCACCGTCGACTTAACGTGCCTTCCGAAGCACCGAAAAGCTAGTAATAAATTGCCACTTTGGCAACCCATCAGGTTCCCTGCCCCTGTGTACGTTGCTGAGCTTCACTATTCGGTTCAGATCAGCGAGAAGAGCCACTGTCCGTGGCGATATATATTGGTAATGTATTTACTAATTAATTACTCTATTCAATATTCATTCAATGGGAAATTGCTAGGTATTGTATTAACTGTGCTAACACCTAGTATTTGACGCAATTCAGTTATTCCCCTGAGAGATGATTGCTTGATCTCACACTGTATCAATACGGGCAGTAACGGTAATTGTGTTACCTGGCGTATTTACAACCTCTATACATATAGACATATGAAGCACTCGGAGCCCAGTGGCGCTCGCTGATCTCAATCGATTAGTGTGGTTAAGACACGTACACAGAGGCATATAATTTGATGGGTGACCAAAGTGGAAATTTATTATGAGCGTTTCCATGCTTCGGAGGGCACGTTAAGCTGTCGCTCCCGGCTGTTCTCGATTGACTACAGCCGTTAAAAACCAAGTCAGAGGCAATTGTGCGGTTTGAAATCTCTGACACCTGGGTTAGCAAAGTTCGCGACACACTTGACTATACCTACCTACACGATAAGAAGACGTAGACATAGGTAACGTCCATATTGTCTGATCCTTCTTACAGTGCAAAGAAAACATTGTTAAAAGCTTTGACATGACAGTAACAAACAACTATGCCAGCGTTTTATGTAAAGAAAGCGGTTATTGTCAGCTCAATTCAAATACCTCTTTTGCTGCTACTAAAATTTGTATTTGGTTTGGTCTTACCAATATAACCGTAATATTGTAATTTGACTCAGTAAAATTATAAACTCTCGGTACTTTGTGAATTGTCCCATTTTTTCACTTTGACGGACTTTTTTATTATATTTATGGAACCTAACCTAAGCTAACCGAATCTAAAAAACAAAAACATGTGCGAGTCGGACTCGCGCAAAACGGCAAAAAATCACGTTTGTTGCATGGGAGCCCCCTTATGTATTTAATTTATTCTATTTTTTAGTATTTTTTGTTATTCTATTTTTTAGTATTAATAAAAATACATCATCTGTGAATATTTCAAAAGTCTAACTATCACGGTTCATGAAATACAGCCTGGTGACAGACGTACGGACGGACGGACATCGGAGCCTTAGTAATAGGGTCCTGTTTTTACCCTTTAGTTACGGAACCCTAAAAAGTAATGGAACCTAACTTAACCTAACTTATTCTGCTTCATACAGGAGTTTCTTAAAGTTTCATAAATTTATAATATTACGAGGCAAATTGTAAAACCGCGGGAGATCGGTTTTACAATTTTCAGGTGACAGCAACAACTTAGCACACATTCGGCAGCTTATGTCTCTATTTTTTTTTAATAATGCAAAGTAGGTAAGTTTTTTCAATTTACCTGGATGATTTTATCTTCACAAGTAAGCGAAATGTACAGGGCGCCTATTCCACTAATCACAATGGCGCCTCAATGGCGGTTGAATGACGATAATCATATTACCCGTTCAGGTGATGACTTACTTACTTCGCTGGCTCAACGACCCAAAGTGGATCTTGGCCTCCGATATTAAAGTGCGCCATTCTATTCTATCTTGTGCCAATATTGACCAGTCGGGCACTTTCAGTTCTTTTAGGTCTTTGGCGACTTCATCTTTCCAGCGACATCTTGGATGACCCACCGGGCGGTGCCCGGAAGGTTGTCCAAGATATGCTCGTTTGGCAGCGTGATCCTCCCACATCCTCTCTACGAGGCCGAGCCAGCGAAGTCAGGCAGCTTTTATTTCTCCGATAATATTTGGCTTGTACACTAGCTCTTCTATTTCTCTGTTATATCTTCGCCTCCACTCTGCCTCATCTCCTCTTGTGGGTCCCAGAATCTTTCGGAGGATTTTCCTTTCTGCGACTTAGAGCCTATTTTCCTACTTCAATGTTAAGGCGACTACATCACCTAAATTACGATTTTATGATGCGTAGATAAGCATGACGCACTGCATTAAATTGAAGAAAAAAAATACTACTGTAATATTCAGGACATGAACTAGATAAGTAGTTTGCTGAAAACTTGATTCAGCACTTTTGGTTCGATAGAAAAAGCTCACAAAGTCACCTCTAAATACCAATATTGTGTATCTTTTAAGCTGTAAAAACGATAGTAAAATGCACACAGGAACTTGAATTTGCTATCAAAATGTTCGTGATTGAACACTATCGATAAGTAGTTAACGCATTTTTCGATTTAAGCTGTTACTTTTCCATAAATCTCATTTTTCTAACTTTCGAACATGTTTTTACGCACGCACGCTTACATAGTCCGTAAACTTCGTGCATCGATACTGTTCGCACTGCCGGCCCAGGCCTGTTGAGAGACGGAGATGGCAATATTCCTACGTGTGCTGCCTTTATCGGGTGCTGTAGTCGCCTTAATGTCTAAGTTTCACAGCCGTACATTGAAATCGGCCTGATGAATGATGATGTTCAGGTGATGAAATTGAGAATTATCGAAACTTTACACATTTAATGACAACCACCCCGACTAGCAACGCCACAGCCAACCGAACTTTAATTGCAAACTACTTGACATTCGGCGGTGGCGCCGCGCCAGTCAAAGCAGCTGTCATCAAATGTATTCTTCTTTTTATCGTGTAGGTATAGTCAAGTATGTGGCGAACTTGGCTAATTCCGGTGTCAGAGTTTTCAAACCGCACAATGGCCTCTGACTTGGTTTTAACGACTGTAGTCAATCGACAACAGCCAAGACCGTGCCCTTCGAAGCACGGAAACGCTCGTGATAAATTGCCACTGGTCACCAATCAGGTTCCCTGCCTCTGTGTACGTTGCTTAACCTCACTGATCGGTTGAGATCAGCGAGAGCTACTGGGCTACGAGCACTTCAAATGTATGGAATTTGTATACGAATAAAATGGCGACCATTGTCATTCCACCGCTATGGAGACGTCATTGATTAGTCGAATAGGCCTCCTGTTAAATTGAAACGAGACGCAGATTATATTATATTCAGGGACATCTAAGAAAGGAACAATTTCCTTACTAACAACATTTGTTTTGTAACGAAATATACCCAATTAGTGATTGAAAAGGGAAAGTCGGTAATTTAAGATGACCTAATTTGATTTGTTAACGCCACTTTGAGAGAAATGTTTGGCAAAATACTGTAGTTTGAATTTTGTTAACATTTTAATAGAAAGGTAACGACTCAATTAGAATCACAGGAAACTGATGCGCTAATTGATCCTAGCCATTATATTAAATTTCTAATTATTTGATAATATGTATTTTCAGTTGTGAAGAGAACTAAGCCATGTTTCTATCATAATTGAAATAACTTTATGCCTCACACGACTATCGCGCACATTGGAAACGAATCTACGGAATTCGAAAAAATGTCGTTCTGACTTTTGATTTTTTTCAAAAAGGCTAGGCTACAGGGCTAACCCTAAACCCGATCGTCTTTATTTTAGGCTCAAATTGTAGCTGACTTAATTGTCAAGTTCACAAATTTTTGATATCATTCTTCGTTTCATATCAAATTTTTGGTATCGAGCACCAAAATCAAAAAATGTTTTTTTTTTCACTATTTTGGCCATAACTTTTTTCATTTTTGACTTTCTCAAATAATTATTTTTGCACCTCACAGCTCTCGTGAGCCGAGCATCTTTTGAGCCTTTTTGAATACCATATCTTCACAACTCTCTGAAAAATAAGGGGACCGCACTTTTTAGTGAAATCGGAGCCTATACTGGAGCGAACGAAAAGACATTTCCAATGTCAAAACGTTTTGGCAATTTCTATTTTGCTCCTTCGGACTAAAGGCAAATAAGCTAAAATCCAAGTGATCTTTGAGATTAAAAAATTACAAAGCAAGTAGCGCGGGTGGAAATTAGCAATGAAAGAGAGACTGAAAGTATTCTACATCTATTTTCTACCATAAAACGCCGAACTACAATACGTACTCTCGGAACGAACGAATGCTACTGAACGAAAAGACAACCCAAAACGTCAAGTGGGCGGTCATTTCGTGAGGACGCTTTTTGGTTGTGGATTGTGTATAGTTTATTATACTTGATCGATGATAAAACGTCATTGTTTTTATATAAAACTTGATGAAGTACCTTCGTACAAACGTAGCTTGATTTCCTAAATGTTATTTTTTTTATCTAGCCTTCAAGATCCCACTGCTAGGCCCCGTATCCTTCCATTTCTTGCGATCTTGTGCAAGTTCCGGCCAGCCTGAATAGTGTTTAACTTGCATCTCTATTATTCTTGTATGAAGTTTTCTCTCTAGAAACAAGATCAATTTTTACAGATTAACATGCTTATTCATTTCAGGGCGATTATTATACTGTCGTGATTATTAATTTTCAAGGTGGTTCGTGACAAATTTGTCCAAAAAATAGGCACAGTTCTTGGCTCGCGATTGGTTAAACGTTGACCAACCACGTGCTAAGAGCACCATTTGAAGTAGGGATTAAAAAGGGAGAGGGAATACGGCCGCTGGCCGAGCCCAAGCAATCACTTTTTAGCGAGTGCTCGAATCGAACAGTTGTCTGGAAAGACGTTATATTCTTAAGAAATAAAGCAAAGTTGTGACTAGTAGACAAATTGAAGAAATAAATCAAGATTATCAAAGATTTGCTGCTTCTTTATTGAGTTCACCACAATACTAACCAATGGCGTCTCACTGGTGGTTGAATGATAATCGTGACGACTTAAACCGTACAGCAGCTCGAGCCCGATGGCGACACTCGCACGCTACTCGGCTGACGCTTTAACTTCACTTTGATTGCGCGAGGGCCCCGCGCAAAGACTTGCTCGCCCTCTGGCGTAGTCAATGTTGAGATTTTGACATAGGACCACGGCGCATTACGCGCGCTATCACCATCGTACTCGAGCTACTTGGTGTTGAATTTTAGAAGTATCTAAGCCTCACACATTTAATGACAGCTACCTTGATTGGCAGCGCCACCGCTAACTGCATGATAAGTTGCTAGTTAGTTCGCAACTTAACGTTCGGTTGCCGGTGGCGCTGCTGATCGGGGTGGTTGTCAAAGTGTTTTCGATAGTTTTGCATTTTGACACATAAACGGATGAAATGGTGCTATTGTCATTTAACCAATAGTGTGACGCCTTTGGTTAGTGGAATAGCTCCCTAAAATGAATATGCATGCGTAAATAAAGACTTGGCCCCAAAGGTCTTGTAACCAGGCCATAAATCCAAAAAAAAAGCATGTTAATGTGTAACCTAAAATAAATAGTAGAATAGACGCTCATTTGTAAATATTCGTATTCACAAACAATAAAACAAACAATAAACAATAAAACTACAATCTAGCCCCGGGCGGAAATGTAGTCGAGGATTTAGTAAGCTCACCGAGAAGATGCCTATTCACTCGAGAGATCCGTGTTATATATGCCCGGAAACATAGATATAATAAAATTATATAGGTGGAGATGACTTAATTAATATTTTGTAACACGCGACAGATTACAAAGTATTTTTTTTACCGGTCCCACTTCCATTTCGCCTGAAAGTCTCTTGCAATATCATCAAAAATGATGGCCTTATTTAAGAAATACAGAGAGGAAGAAAATCTTAATCGCGCCACGATTAATTTGAGTTTCACTCCCAAGAATACTTAAACCGCAATTTCCATTATCCTCATTTGACCGGCTGAAACTTTACTTCCGTCAATGATATTATAAAATCATTAGTTTCTTTTATTTTATTTATTTATTTGTACAACGGTAAGTTACAGTTTGTCTTAGTTAAATTACTCGCAAAACTAAACTAACAGCGAGACGCGCTCTTTTATATGCGATATGAAAAACCTACCATTAACTACTTAACAAATGAAAATACAATACCATACTTTGCGCATAGTAGCAAAGTTGAAAATGCTAATAATGCAATTCACTATTTTGACTTATTTTATGTAAGATTCTGCACGTTTTATGAAATAAAGCAACTTTTGACTTTGACTCTGTAATAACTATCACTAATTTTGAAAATGACAAAAATAACTAACTACCACTAATTAAATTACCACTGTGGACCCGGAATAAATCAACTTGTAACGAAGCTGTATTTTTTTTTATATACAGGGCTTTAGGTATCTTTCTTTCAACCTCTCGGGTGGTTAATCAGTCCATGAAACTGAACAACTTCCCCAAGGAACAAAGGTCAATTTGTTCAAAAAAAAGGAACAAAAAAGGAACAAGGAACAAAAAACGAAAAAAAAAAATTAAATCTCCCATACAAAATGCGCTATTTAAGCTGATGAAGTTTGTATGGGAACTCAACTTTTTTTTTGTATTTTGACCTTTGTTTCTTGGGAAAGCTGTTCAGTTTCATGGGCTGTTTAACCACCCGAGAGGTTGAAAGAGAGATACCTAAAGCCCTGTATATACAAAATGGGTTTGGTCTTGACTATATACAATCTAGCCCAGGGCGGAAATGTGGTCGAGGATTTAGTAAGCTCACCGAGAAGATGCCTTCACTCGAGAGATCCATGTTATATATGCCCGGAAACATAGACGCAGGCAGAGAATTTCATTCCTTAGCTTTATCTGTCTTCTTCTTAACCTCCTTTATCATTACCAGTTTTGATGCTCTTTCGTGTTATATATTCTACAATGTCCGTATCTAATTCATCACCTCAAAGTGACATACCTACCTATTTTATCTCTGTCTGCGCCTGAGCTCGGAGCTCGGACGTTTTACTTTTTGATATTCTTTATTAACAATTTGTGACATGTTCAAATTTTTTTTTTTAAATTAACCATTCAAAAATATTTATCTTATCTTTAATTCAAATCCAAATTCAAAATAGCTTTATTTCTTAAGTAAGTCAAAATCTTACTTAAAGTAAGTCAAAATTGAATTAAAAACATACAAACAAACATTAAAGGATTTATATACATCAATTGATATTCGTTCCTTTGACCCTACTGACTCTGCGCCTATTCGCAAAGGTGCAGTTTTCCCCAGAGAGAAATAGACATAAAACTCCGAGGGTGCCTTTTTAATCGCATTAAAAATTTTCTAATTTTAACTAAATCTAAAATAAAGCTGAGCAGTTAATTTCCATGACAGCTTGTCTGATAGATAATCAGAAATTCTGTTAGAAAGTCGCAAACTGATCAGATCAACTCGGCCCGAGTGAAACTCCAATAATCATGGATATCTCATATCCACCAACATTTTACAATATCTTTGCTGCCATCATAACTTTAATGTAACCAGTTTTCTACTCAACCTTATTCACTGCGAAATTTGGGCTGGAATTGTTATCTTTAAAAAAAAAGATGGAACAAGACTAATAACAAGATACAAAAGGGTAAACGCACACATTACAAGGGTTCTGCTCAATCTGCTGAATGATTTTATCGTCCAAACAGAACGAAGAATCTTTAAAAGGTTTAAGCCAGTGGTTTCAAACCTGCGGGTAGTTAGTTACCCCCGTGCGAGAAAATCAGCTATTCTATGGGGGCAACAAAGGATCTAATAATTTAGACCTGATCTAACAAAATACGCTTTTTCTTATCGGGTAGGCATAGTTAAGTGTATGGCAAGCTTACACTTCACCTCTTTAATCTATTTCCATACTAATATTATAAATGCGTAAGTAACTCTGTCTATCTGTCTGTCTTTCACGCCTAAACTACTGAACCGATTTTGATGAAATTTGGTACAGAGATAGATTAGAGCCTGGGAAAGGACAGGGGGTCTCCATTTTATCCCACAATTGGGCACGATATTACCTGTAGTCCACGTAAGTAGATAAGCGCGTTTGTAAATGCAAAACAAAACCAACAGTCGCACTAACAGTTTTTACTTAATTCATTATATTATGTTAAAATTGTAAGACTAGTTGTGTACATGAACGTATGATTATTAAATATTTTTTTTGTATTGATAAAATTGTAAGGGAGGGGTAACATCTATTGTTCTAATAAGTCACAGGGGTAAAAATATTTAAAAGGTCAGGAACTAATGGCTTAAACCGTGGTTCTTAACCTTTTAGACCTAATGTTTAATTTTTTTTACGAAAATTTTAATTCTCTTCACTTACTACGAGTAACTTTAGAACTTTACGACTCCTTAGTACATTGCTAGCTAAGTCAAACACTTGTAGGCTCCGACACTCAGTCAATTTCAGTCATTGAGTCGACTCATCACATTTCATACAATATTTTTGGGATGGCTTCGCAGACCACTTTTTTTATTTTTTTATTATGAGATGGGTTAACTCTCGACCCCAATCTTGACCAAGGTCGTAAATAAGGTCGACGATGGAGCGAGTTAATCCAGAAAATGCCAATTAAGGCACTGGTACTCCCACGCACCGACGGAACACAACAAGCTGTTTCGCGTCGGACTAACTAACAACTTCAGGTGCTTCCAGGGACCACCAGTAGTTCGTGGTCCACCGGTTAAGAACCACTGGTTTAAAAGGAACGTTTTTCTGCCCTTAATTGTACGCTTCAAGTATCAAGAATAGGGAGATGGTAATAATGTGGTTTGGGACTGAGAATAAATATTTAAATGTCAAGGGTGAGCTGGAGCACTGATTCATGAAAACTTTATAGCCTTTGTTTGCTTTTAGGAGTTCTAAATTTTAAAGAAGTTTCACAGCAAGCGATCTTTGGCTTGGATAACTATGTGGATAACTATACAGGATGTAAAGGACAGGTTAGCAAAAACTGAAACCCTAAATTGAGACCATCTCTCTAAATGATTTTCTAGTGCAATTTACCTCAGGTAAATTTTCAAAAAAATTTCATGTTTTACATTTTTTTTATTTTTAACTAAGTAAATCATTTATTCAAATACACTCCAATTTCTATCAAAAAACATTGATAACAACAAAAATGTTTCGTTTTTCGACTCCTAGGCTCTACTCTGTACTATCCTTACTAATATTATAAAAGCGAAAGTAACTCTGTCTGTCTGTCCATCTTTCACGCCTAAACTACTGAAACGATTTTGATGAAATTTGGTACAGAGATATACTAGAGCCTGGGAAAGGACAAAGCCTACATTTCATCTCACAGTTGGGCACGATATAACCTGTAATCCACGTGGGTGGAGCAGCGGGTAGCTAGTCTACAATCGACGGAGGACCGATAATTGTCATTACCTGTTACCGTCTTCTGTAAAGCGCAAGTTAGAGACTTACTGAATCGACGTTTCGAAATTTCATTCGTAGATAGTACAGAGTATAACCCTAGTACAAATGCTTGCCAATTAATTCGAAATTTTCCTACTTTAGGGACCATCCATAAATTACGTCACACGTTAAGGGGAGGGGGTCGACAAAGTGTGATATTGTGTGACAAGGGGGTGGGAGGGGTCATAAGTTTCGTGACGTCACATTTCAAAATGTGTTATGAGTATCAAAACGCGTTAACTATTAACTACAAACTTAACCTCCTCAGTCCAAAGCACTCTTTTTACGTTTTTACTTTGGTTAAGACAATGAGTTATGAGTTCCCAAAAAAAACAACTTTATTAAGTATTGCTTTTATTAGAAAAAAACAAAAAACGTAAAATATGCAAAATATGTGACGTCACGTTAGGGAGGAGGGAGTCTTACAAATGTGACCAGCTGTGACAAGGAGGGGGAGGCGGTAAAAAAATCATGAAATTCGTGTGACGTAATTTATCGATGGCCCCTTAGGTGCTTTATTCTTTACTAACTAAGATCGTCAGACGACTGATAATTGTGACTGTCATTTGAATAGCGCAAGGGATGTACCGACATTCGACGTTTCGAAATTTTCATCGTAGATAGTACAAAGTAGAGCCCCAGTACTGAAGCTCAGCTAAGCAACAACAAATTATCAAACAACGACGGTAGTCTAGTAACATGTACCCTTTGTTACCCCACATTAATATTTCATCATCAAAACATAGAGCAGCGGAACCTAGCTCTAATAAATAAACATCAGCTGGAATACCAACAGGACCACAAACAGCAGTGCAAAGTGTAAATAATGGTCATATGTACATCCCTCTCGTACATGCAGTAAATAGGGTGCTAAAGAGCGAAACGACAAATGTGCTTAAATTTAAATTCCTTGCCGCGAATAAATCAGCTGCGACATTACCGGGTTACGCCTAAAGCGCGGGAAAATAAAACGCAGGATAGGGTTTGGCGCAGTATAAAGATAATATTAGTAGGAAATGAATAATACATCCACGCTTTATTTTAACTAGCTTTTTCCCGCGGCTTCGCTCGTGCAAGGAACTCTTTTTGTCACCCGTTTCATTTGACCCCTTAGGGGATGATTTTCAAAAAATCACGGAATACGTGTCCGTTTATTTGCTTCAAGGTCTATCTTGACGAAGTTTCGAGTCAAAATGCCTCAAAAAAAATTGTTTTCTCCATACAGACAGAGACAGACAGACAGACAAATCATTTATTCATTGTTACATGCAGTTCACAATAGCTTATTCTAAACAAAAATTACGATCTATTGAGACAGTGAACCACAAACTTTGAACCCTCATTTCATCCCTTTAAGAGTTGAATTTCGAAAAATCTTTTCTTAGTGCTTTCCTACCTTCTAAAAGACATATTTTTGCCAAATTTCAGCTTACTAGATCTAAGGGTTTGGGCTGGGCGTTGATGAATCAGTGTATCAGGACCTCCAACTTTATGTTTTGAGAAGAAGATACTTCAACTTCCAACGCTGGACTGGGAGTAAAATAAAAACTTGGGATTTCCCAGCTGCCATCTCTTCATGATGACAAGCGAGGTAATCGCGGGCCGTGCTAGCTATGCTTAACGGAATACATGGTCACAATTGTCGTTCCACCGCCATTGAGACGCCATTGGTTAGAGGAAAAGCAGCCCTGAGAAGACAGTCATACATTTTGGGTTTTTCAGTCGTCTCCACAAAGTAACAAACTCTTTTATGGGTCAATGTATACGCTTATATAAAAAGATTCCCAATAGTATTCAAAACTTACCTGTAGAAAAATTTAAAACAAATTATTATAGAATTTTTGATTATCTTATTGACAGGCAACCATGGGAATTAATTGCTCAGCTCCAGAGTTATTCAGATATTAAGTCAATTAAAATTATAAGTAAGAAAAGGTCATTGGGCACAATTCGACCCAATTAGTGAAGGTTCTGCCTACATAAACAAAATTACCTTTAAATTAATAAAGTATATCCTACTTTTCATTTTAAGTAAAAAATATTTAAAAAAACCATGGGAATAAAATATTATAAGTGATTTAAAAGTTGAAGATATTTATTCCAAACAACAAATTCATAGAATTTTTTTTTTATACTTATTGATGAAATAGAATAAATCTCATAAATAAATTAATCTTTTTTTTTACAAATACAGAATTTTATTTTTTCTATCATGAACAATTTATCGAATTACTCTACACTATTTTATTTCTGTAGACTCTGGGTATGTTTTTCGTACTAATTGACACAGTACGATTGCAGTTGTAGATATTGATCAAGTTGAAATAAACCTCACAGTAATTTTTTTTTTCTAAGATACAGAATTTCATTTTCTGTCTGATTCCCATTATTTACAGTAATGCGACCCACATATTCGTAAACCAGAAATATATGTCTAAACATTCCACATTAATTTATTTCTGTAGGTCGTGGGTAAATTTTTCATGCTTAAGTGCCCAATGATCTTTATATGATTGACTTAAAAAGAGCGACCCTCGGAGTTTCTTGCCTAATCTTCTCCTGAGGAAGACCTTTCTGAATAGGCGCAAAGTCAAAAGTGCTTATGTAATTCACTATTTTGCTGATGTAAATATATCACTGTATTGACGTGTTCAAGAAACATTTTATATGTTCAATGAAATAAACACTTTTGAGTTTGGTAGCAAAACAACAACAAAACCAAATCTGTATACAATTTTAAGCCTTTCAAAAAGCCAAATCATTGTTTAATTCAACAACAAAGCAATCTATAAACACACAGCGTTCTTCAACAAGTTGTAGTTCAGAAGTATGTTGGAAACACTCAAAAGTGTTACAAAGTGGATTAAAACTCATCGCTAACTTTAGCATTACTTTGATTTCGTTTCTACGAGTATTTGTTTGATGTACATCTTGACAGAGTCACCAGGGAAATAAACTAATATCACGCGCCAAGCTTTTACAGCTTCAAGTTTCTATTTCGAAAATTGAGGGTAGTCTGACAAAGATTTATTCGGCTAAGTTGGCACTGCAGAGAGACAAATGAAATATGTTGAAATAGAATATTGTTCCCATTTTGTTTTGGATACAAATTACGGCGTTTTGTGAAAACAGACGCACTTTCGGTATTAGATGCTTATGCTTGATAGTTGTCGGTTGAAGAAAAAAAAGGGTATATGGGTGACTTTTTTGATAGCGAAAAGGGAGGTGACATTTCTTATGAAACTGAACAACAAAAATACTTATGAAATTGTATTTTTGTTCCCCAAAGCACTAAAATATCCATGAAATTGTAAAAAGAAATATACTTCACATTTATAGGCTAATTAGCTGATCGCATATCTACACTAGCATGGAGCGTTCCATTGCTCGCTGAGCGACGTGTAATCGGTGGGCCAACCTCACTGTCATGTTCCACGTTTCGGCTCCGTAGGTCATGACTGGTAGGACGCATTGATTAAAGACCTTGGTCTTTAGAGACTGCGGGAACGCTCCATGCTCGGGATCTCGCTAAGGGATAGAATCCGAAACGAGGTCATCCGACAGACAACCGGAGTGATGGATAGTATCCAAAAGTGTAGCAAGCTGAAGTGGCAGTGGGCTGGTCACGTCTGACGCAGAACCGACGAGCGTTGGAGTAGACAGGTTCTCGAATGACGACCACGTCTTGGCAAACGTAGTGTAGGACGCCCCCCAGCCAGATGTTCAGATGACCTAAAGAAGATAGCGGGTAGTGGCTGGATGAAAACAGCGGAGGATCGTGCAAAGCGGCGCACCTTGGGGGAGGCCTATGTTCAGCAGTGGACTGCAATAGGCTGATATGATGATATCTACACTAATATTATAAAGAGGAAAGATCTGATTGTTTGTTTGTTTGCATTGAATAGGCTCCGAAACTACTGGACCGATTTGAAAAAATATTTCACCATTAGAATCCTTCTTATCCGTGATGAACATAGGCTAATTTTTTCTTTAACTTCTTCTCTGTCCGAGCCGTGCAGCTGTGGAACAAACTTCCGAAACAGATTCAGAATAGTCCATCTATCACTTCCTTTAATAAGCAAGTAAATGAACACTATCTTTCTTCACTATATTAAATAGCATGTATTTATGTATATTACGTTATTATTATATATATATATATATATATATGTATATGTGTGTATGTGTATATATATATATAAATGTATATATTTCTTATGTTGTATTTTTGTAATTTAGTAGTAACTGTTAATTTTTTTTTTAATAACTACTATAATTAATGCACACAGTCTTGTGCCCGTAATTTATAGCTTTTCTGACACCGGATGGGTTGGCTGGAAGAGATCTCTTATAGAGATAAGCTCGCCTTTGTAACATTTTTTAGTAATTAAGTATCAAACTATGTGTGTACAATAAAGAATATATAATCTAAAGAATATGTAATCTAATTTATTTTCCCGAATTCCCACGGGAACTTAATCCCGGGCGGAAAGCTATTACATTATACACATACATGTTTTACATATGTCACCGTGACATTGTCAAACCCAATATTGTAATTTGGCTAAGATTATAGACTCTCGGTACTTTGTGAACTGCCCCATTTTTAAATCCCGACAAAAAAGAGAGGTGTTATAAAGACGTGTGTATCTGTGTCTGTCTGTGGCGTCGTAGTGTGTAACGAATGGACTGATTTCGATGTAGGTTCTTATTTGATCTGATTTAGTTGAAAATAATATAGTATTAACTCCGTTTGTTCAGTGTATACTCAGTGTTTTCAGAGGACGAATTTTTAAATCTGCCGCCGTTTCTCGTTGGCAGCTTTCGTTGGCCAGACTATATACATTTATTTTAATTTTAGAGCTATTTGGCAATAATGTAATCATAACGCACGCACACACTCACACTCACACACACACATAGTAACACTACTAACATTTAGTCTATTTAATTTATAAAATTTATTTATTTTTTACTTACTTACCGAGCCTATTATTATTGTAAGCACATATATATATATATATATGCAACACCAAGTGGTGGAGACCTGGTGACCTGAAATACAGGCTAGTTTAGGCACCAGTCTCCCACAATAGCTTTAAGATTTATTTTTATTGTGATTCATTAGTATGTACCAAATGTATTGTGGTGAGAAATAAATAAATTTATTATTATTATTATTATTTATAAGATTCTGTGGCACTATGATCATTCTGCATCTAACTAAAGCTAAGAAGCGTTCATTGCAGAGCGGTGCTCGCTGATAACTTCGTAGAAACACAACTGTACACCCCTCTACTGTCCCAAGGGTGAAGACAGAGAAAAAACCAGTTTGTTTAATGAGGCCTGCGACGAATAAACAAAACGCGTGGTTTATGCACGAATGGTAAACAAAAAGATGTGAAATATGTGTGTAAATGAGGTTTTTCTCTGCTTATTTTCATTGTGCATACTTCGCTAAGCGTGATAAATTTTTACAAGGAGTCCATCTTGATTAAATTAAATGCAGTTGCTGAGTTTTTGGTAGTTATTTAACACTATCTTTTCGCCCGGGACGTCTTTCCCGTGGAAATTTGAGAAAATTATGTAGCTGATGTGTTAATTGGTCAAAATTGGTCCTGACGTTTGAGCGTGCAAGAGTAACAAATATCCATACATTCTGAAATACTAGCTTTCCGCCCGCAGCTCCGCCCGCGTAACTACAGGTTATATCGTGTCCAACTGTGGGATAAAATGTAGCCTATTCCCTTTCTCAGGCTCTAATCTATCTCTGTACCAAATTTCATCAAAACTCGGTTCAGTAGTTTAGGCATGAAAGGATAGACAAGAGTTACTTTCTCATTTATAATATTAAAGTATTGAAGTATGGATATACATCACACCTATGATCCACAGGGGTAGGCAGAGCATCGTGTGGTTCTAGAACCACTTCATGCCACATCTAAATATACATATAAAAGGAGAAACTGACTGACTGACTGACTGACATATCAACGCACAGCCTAAACGGCTAAACGTAGGCACTTGAAATTTGGAAGGGACGTAGCTTAGGTACCGTAGAGGTGCACTAAGAAAGGAATTCCCTAAATTCCCACGGGAACGGGAATTAGCGGGAAAATCCTTTTGTATGAAAAATCTAAACCGCTTAAGTTAGACGCTTGAAATTTGGCATGCAGGTACCTTGGTAAACTTAAAGCTTAGTTGCAACAGGATATTGCAAAATTCCCACGGGAACGGGAGTTAGCGGGAAAAAACTTTTGTATGTAAAAATCTAAATCTTAAACTAAATCAATATTTAATAAAGTGTAATCTGTTCAAAAGAAAAAATTTACACGCAAACGAAGTTGCGGGCATCAGCTAGTTTGATATAAATACTGAGGGTTATTAAATGAAACATGACCTTTAGTGGTGAGAGGGTATCAGACTTGCGTCAACGATACAGCAAAATTCTACAATCCCACTTAATGGCTTCTACAGTACGTCTGGGAAAAGTTGTCAGCTGGTTTATTCTTATATAGGTTTTTTTACCAGTTTAAAGTGAAAGCGATGAGATAAATTGTTTGATTAAGGTCTGTATTACAAAAGGAGATTCAAGTCTTGATCTATACTTAAGTATAGATTATCTTTGTCTCTCACTATCAAAATGACAAAAACGACTGCTACGTGTAGATCAGAGTCTGAGTCGCATTTTATAATGCCACTCAGACTCTGATCTACGCTCAAGGGAACGAAGTCCTGGGCAATCTCTAGCAGCTCATAAAACAGAAAGATTACAAGATCGCCGAATTTTAGAACAATAAATTCTCATCCCATTTTCAGTACCTAATTCTCCAATTCCAATGATTTGGCAAGAAGCGGGAACATTTAGTCGATATTCAGTGAAAAGTGAGATCTGAGTGATGCTGATATTACATCAAATATCAGCAACCATGCTGCCATGCTTAGGGTTGCCAAGAGTTTACAAAAAAAATACAAAAATATTTACTTCCTTTTACGTATATAAATTTAACATTAAATGGCTGGAGCCTATTTTTAAGCATGTAATATGCCAGTGTCAGGAGACTCCGCTCTTCCACATTTTTTCTAGAAAGATAAAAGAAAATGATTATAAAAAACATAATCATTTTTTGTTTGAAACGAATTGTAAAAAACCCAACATTTTTTTTGAAACTTTCAAATCAGAAAATGTTTTCGCTATCAGGTCTTCCTTAGAAATATGAAGGTTATTTGGGCCATATTAGTCACTGGCCCAATGCGGGTTGAAGGACCGTTCGTCATCAGCCCATATACGTCCCAACCGAGGGGCACGGGCCTCCCTTCGAAACACGAAGGGGATTTTTCTTAGACGTGCGGGTTTCATCACGATGTTTTCCTTCACCTCTGAGCAAGCGGTAATTAATGAAAAATCCACTCATGACAGACAGTGTTACTTTTGCATACGAATTTAGTGTTACAGGCCCGCACCACAATTCGAACCCGCAACCTTTCGATTACAGTTCTGGTTCATTACCACTAAAATAAGAACTCCAGCAACCCTAGCAGTATAAACGAAGCGAACAATCGCGCCAATCACAAATGCTTCGTCAGCAACCAAAAGCTTACTACGCTCATAATTCTATAATCAATTCTCAAATTTAGTACGTTGAAATAAACTTTAAATTTCACTTCTTTAAAGCTGGTTTGTACAATTTAATTTTTTATTAGATAGTTCTTTTCAGCGATCAGTATTTGATGAGGTTTTATTAAATTGCTGCAAATATTTTTTCTTCTTTAGTGTCATACGTAAGATACAGAAGCCAGCGCATCTGGTTACCCATTTTCAATGTCTTCTTCTTTTCGTGGTGAGAACAGACAGGTCCAGTAAATTGCCAGTTCTACAGGTTTTGGACCTGCCTTATTTTAATCATCCAATGTACAGGATACAGGGCAAACGGGAAACAGCGTAAAACACGAAATCCAGCAATGTACATCGCATTTTGACAGCGTCACAAGGGGACCGCACGTAGGGTGCAGTTTCGTGTTTCATTGCGTAGAGCCGAAGTAAACTATGAAAGCTTCTTAACTTGACTTTTCCGGAAAAAAATAATTATTTACTTGTAGGGTAGATACCATTTAAGTATTTGCTAAGTTGTCCCTCCCATTCTGTACAGAGACACAATAAATTAATACTTAATTTGAAACTTACCTTAGAGCAACACTAAATTATCTGAAACAAGAAAAGCACATTTATTATTTATTTGACAGCCGTTGTCTGACATAAATCGTTAATTTAACAATGATATCATTAAATCCTGCAATACATACTACAAATTCTCTATGAATTTTTATACTTTATCGAGCAAATTATTAGGTAGTCATCAGAAGCGCTCGTAGCCCAGTGGCTCTCGCTGATCTCAACCGATCAGTGAGGTTAAGCAATGTACACAGAGGCAGAGAACCTGATGGGTGACCAGAACCTGATCGATTGACTACAGTCGTTAAAACCAAGTCAGAGGCACCAGGGTTAGCCAAGTTCGCCACATACTTGACTATACCTACACGATAAGAAGAAGAAGCGGAACGTCCTAACCAAGGGGCACGAGCCTCATATCGAACAATTTAAAGAGGTTTAGGTCATAGTCCACCACGCTGGCCCAATGCAGGTTGGCGAGTTAGGTACAAAGAAATAATTACGATGAAACGATGAAAATTACTTTTAACTAAATTACTGAGCAATCTTTAGCATCCATCACTGTAGCCAACTGACAATTCAATTCAATTCAATTTAATTCTTTATTGCCTTCATGTGTACATTGTGTTCTTACAAATGTTTGCTTATGTGTCAACATCAAACCCTGTTAGGGCACTGCAATAGTCAATTCTTTGATTTTATATAATATAAATAAGGATGTATAACATTTTATTTAATTTAATTACTGGTGCGTTACACACAAGTCTGGCTTAATAGTAACTTAGTAACTTTTGTGTTATTTTTTAAATTAAACACTACAATGTGAAAATCTATAAATCCGAAAATGTCCCTAACATTTTGTTTATCAATTCCCGATTGTTTCCCTTTTCTCCTCTGACATTTCACCGGCAATCATCCGCCATCTTGTTTCGCAATAAAATGATCTGTCAACCTCTTTTCGTGGTAATATCAGTAGTAGATCGAAATGCTCGACATCCGACAGTAATCACAGACTTTAATTAGCAATCAGACTGTCCAATTGGCCGGACGTTTGTGTTCTGATATTCCGATTGCCGAAATTGATCGAAAGTATAATGCGCATGATGCTGGGCAATTGACAGATCGGTCTGCTAATTGAGTTTGGTTTTACTGGTTCCGACTTGGTTGCAGCATTTTATTATTTATCGAATGGTTTTCAGTAACTTTTGAAGCTAACTCGGTTCATGGTTCTTGCTATGAAGATATTGGCGGTTTTGAAACTCTGACACCAGGATTAGTCAAGTTCGCAACATACGTACGCGTTAAGGAAGAAAGGAAGTATGTGTATTCTTTACTGTAAGTGCAGGCAGCAGCACATCAAATTAGCCATATGCACTACGAAAGCCAGCGCTATTACAAGCGAGATAAGGGCGACTCAAGGTCAACATGTATAGCCTGATGTGCTATCGTGTGTACATAATAAAGTCCACAGATAAGCTCGCTATATGTACAAAATTTTTAAAATGTTCCGATTTTTTTATATTAGTAGCATTAAGGTCAAGATTTGAAAAAAAAATTGTTAACTTTTTTGTTGATTTGATAAATAAATAGAAAAAAATTCTTTACTTTTATTTTGCCACACAGCTCCTCCACGGAATCCAAAAATTTCATTCCTTTGCCATTTTAATTTTATATGGCAACGAAAAAAAACTTAGAATGGTTGTCATAAAATGAAATTGAAATTTTTTTTTTATTAGCTGACGGCTTGGCAAAGGAAAATTAATGTCTATTTTATTTCTTAGAAAAAAAAAAGTTCTTTTGTTTTTGAGAAAAGGATTCTTAATCCTATATTATAATGGAAACCAGACCAATTTAAAAATGTTCTGAAAATGTCAGACATAGCCTGTTACAATAATATTCTCTATTGGTATAGCAGACTCGCTACTGCACGAACAGCTGCAGGTTGCCATGTTCAATTCAGGTTCAAGCTTCAATTTACGATCAATCAGTCAATGTCCACTTGACAGTTTGAAGGGTACCAGACAACTGTGATAAAGCGACTCAGGAGTTGTTTAAATTGTCAGACTTGCCAATAAGGTTAACATGTACTTGTCAATTCAACTTCATGATCGATTTACATACACACACACATTACATACGCTCCCGCCTGTAATCCCATACGGGGGAGTGGTTCAGAGCCACTGGATGCCATGTTTGACATAAATTGTGACATAAATGATCGATTTTTCGGTTATTGAGTGTGAAGCGTTTATTAAAATAAATAAATAAACGCTTCACACTCAAAGGCCCACACTAAGGTTTTCCCTTGTGTTGAGAGTCCCTTGGCATAAACATAAAGACATACCACAAACACCCATGACCCGAGAACAAACATCTGCTTTTTACACAAATATTTGCCCCAACCGGGAACCGAATCCAGGACCCGTCGATCAAGAGGCAGCGCCACTACCACTCGACCAAACCGACCGTCAACGTATGTATAAAGAGCGCCACTGTACACACGGTAGCACATCAGAAAAACATGTTGACCTTGACGTCGTCCTTATCTCGCTCGTAATAGCACCGGCTTTCGTACTGCAAATGGGTAACCTGACGTGCTGCTGTCTGTACATGGGCTACCCTCAGAATGGCTTCATATCAGCATTCGGCATTGACATACGTCTAACGTGAACCCGTAACTACGTGAATCAGCAGTAAGTTCTCTTTTTATTCATCCCGTTGGAGCGGCCTTGGCTGAAATCCCATATTTTAGAAGAAACTTAGAACTTAAAATCGGAACAAACTAAAATGATTAGTTGAAATATTTTGAAAGCTTATACTGTGGACGCCAGTAAGACGCGAAGGTTTTGCTGTAACGTCGGCCGAAGTCTGACAACCTATCATCAGTTACCCTTAAGGCGACTACAGCACCCGATAAAGGCAGCACACATAGGAATAGTGCCATCTCCGTCTCTCAACAGGCCTGGGCCGGCAGTGCGAACAGTGTCGATACACGAAGTTTACGAACTATGAAAGCGTGCGTGCGTAAAAACATGTTCGAAAGTTAGAAAAATGAGATTTATGGAAAGGTAACAGCTTAAATCGAAAAATGCGTTAACCACTTATCGAGAGTGTTCAATCACGAACATTTTGATAGCAAATTCAAGTTCCTGTGTGCATTTTACTATAGTTTTTACAGCTTGAAAGATAAACAATATTGGTATTTAGAGGTGACTTTGTGAGTTTTTTCTATCAAACCAAAAGTGCTGAATCATGTTTTCAGCAAACTAGTTATCTAGTTTATGTCCTGAATATTACCGTAGTATTTTTTTCTTCAATTTAATGCAGTGCGTCATGCTTATCTTCACATCATATTAGTCGCCTTAAACATGTTTATCTTTTTTTGTCAAAAAACGAAAGAATTCAAAAATTTAACTTAAACATAAGAATAAAGAATAAAAAAAACCGGTCAAGTGCGAGTTGGACTCAAGCACGAAGGGTTCCGTACCATTATCTATAAAAACGAGCAAAAAAAATCACGTTTGTTGTGTAGGAGCTCCCTGAAATATAATTTTTATTGATTTTAGTATTTGTTGTTATAGCGGCAATAGAAATACATCATCTGTGAAAATGTCAACTGTCAAACTATCACGGTTCATGAGATACAGCCTGGCGAAATACGAACAGACGGACAGCGGAGTCTTAATAATAGGGTCCCGTTTTTACCCTTTGAGTACGGAACCCTAGGAATGTATATCAGAATAAAAATATTACAGTTACAGGCCAGACTGAATTTTTCCGTCTCATTATATGACCATGACTGTTCGTTTAAGACCAGGTTCTTCTGAGCCATACAAAAACACCAATGTCAACGTTTTCTCAATTTGACACACATCGCGATGCAGCGCAAGTTCAGCTTTTTATTAGAATCGCCCTGGAGTGCTATATCTTTTGAAACCACCTCCCACCTTAATACTCTACATTTCCATATTTCATGGAGATATGTGGTTAGCTGACACAGCGCGTCAGCAATTCGAAGCCTTTATGACAAGCTGAGATGGAGGCGAAGATCTTACCGATGCAATAGTAAGTAGGCCGCCTAGCTCTTTGAGTGAGCTTAGCTGTCGGATATTGAAAGATTAGCAATTTTGCAAGGTATAAGGCATATGAGGTTTGAGCTGGACAGTTGGACACAGCGGGAATTTAAATTTTAGTTAGTTATTTGGGACCATCCGTAAATGTTGTCACACGAATTTCATGATTTTTCGACCCCCTCCCCCTCCTTGTCACAGCTGGTCACATTTGTAAGTCTCCCCCCTCCCTAGCGTGACGTCACATATTTTCCATTTTTCGTAATTTTTTAATAAAAGTAGTACTTAATAGCCGTTATGTGTCCCACTGCTGGGCAAAGGCCTCCCTCCGTTCCCTCCATGATTCCCTATCTTGTGCTTCCTGCGGCCACCTTAATAGTGGTTATTTTTTTTGGGAACTCAAAACTCAACTCAACTCAATGTCTCAACCAAAGTAAAAACGTAAAAAGAATGCTTGGGACTGAGGAGGTTAAGTTTGTTGTTAATAGTTAACACGTTTTGATACTCATAACCATAACACATTTTGAAATGTGACGTCACGAAACTTATGACCCCTCCCACCCCCTTGTCACACAATGTCACACTTTGTCCACCCCCTCCCCTCCCCTTAACGTGTGACGTACTTTATGGATGGTCCCTTGGTAATTTGTAATGACTGTCCGAAAGTTCGTTTTTGGTTTCAGGTTCGATTGCGGCCAAAAAATGGCTGAAACTTGGCCAGAATTATCGTGAGGTTAAACAAGGTACACAGAGGCAGAGAACCTGATGGGTAGCCAAACTATAGTCGTTAAAACCAAGTCAGAGGCCATTGTGCGGTTTGAAAACTCTAACACCAGGGTTAGCCAACTTCGTCACATACTTGACTATACCTACATTATAAGAAGAGGACCGTGGCGAACTTCCCGGCTAGCCCACACGCGAGCTAAGTTCGCCGCCACTTAGAAATAAATATGTTTAAGGAACTGAGAGCAAGCCAAAAAGTTCGGTTTTGGCTGAAAAACCTGTTTCGTGCGGACCTTACTTATTTGTTATTTTGGTTATGTTCCTTCTAAAAAGAAATACCCAGCATTTAAATGTAATTCCCACCACAATATCCCTTACCCTAATCCAGTTGCGAAGGGACTGCCGTCAACTCGGTCCCTTCTAAATTCAAATTTCAGCTTTCCATGTTTTGTATTTGCATCTCCAGTAGTTCCAAATGTACAAGGTTTCTTCCTGTTATAACTTTTTGTCGTGGTTACATTTAAATTAGAGGGACTATTAAAGAGAACATCTTTAAAGTACAAAAACTTTTCCAGGAGCTGTTTACTTCTCCTTCTGCGGCATTTTTGCGGGTGTAGAAATAAACAAATAAGTGACCAGTTTTTTACAGCACCACTATGCAGTGAAATTAAGATCAGATAATAATAGTTTTTTAAGATCATCGGCAGCGCAAAAAAGTATTGCCTCGTCGGATTTGTCACAACATTTGGATGAGCAAAGCTCAGAATAGTCCCGCCAAGGCGTGACAGAAACGAACTATTTAATGACGTACTAGATGATGCTCGGGACTTCGTTACTATGGAAATTGTGTAAAATCCTTTCCTACGTTGTAAAAAGAACCTTTGTGCCCAATTTTACAAAGGTTCCCACTCAAGATGTCGCTGAACTTAATTTTGACAGCGATTCATGTTCCATCACCGTCACTTTTCAAGTTTCATCGTTTCATCACAGATAAGATAAATTTATTGTAAAAACTTGTAACTGTCGCAAATACTCACAACAGGAACCTCAGGATTCCTGTGCTGTGAGGATGGTCCGTCTTCCCATTAACAGACAGCGGAGAAGGATACAGAAGTGAAGCTATCAAAAAAAAAGTTACAATAATAATAACTTAAATAGAAAATAGAAAAAGAGGAAGAACAATTCGATGCGAGCGGGACTTGAACACGCGTACCGTGCCAAGGCCCTAACCAACTGAGCTATCGCATCGTCAAGTCGCTTGTCGAATCTTTCCTCCTCTTTATAATTCATACTTGGTCGCTTCACAGCAGCGACTATAACAATAACTTAGTAGCGACTGTGAGTGTGAGTGAAGGTATGAGCGTAAAGTAAATAAATAAATAAACGCTTCACACTCAAAGGCCCACATTAAGGCTTTCCCTTGTGTCGTGGGTCCCTTGGAACATACAAAGACAGACAAAAACACCCATGACCCGAGAACAAACATTTGCTTTTTACACAAATATTTGCCCCGACTGGAAATCGAACCCAGGACCCGCCGATCAAGAGGCAGCGTGTCACTACCACTCGACCAAACCGGCCGTCAACGACCAAACTCGACCAAAGTGCTGGATAATTCCCCTTGGAGGAGTTAGGAATGCTCCATAAAGTTTCTCTGTTTGCGATCGCGTCAGAGGTCAAGGGCTGCTTGCGTTTGTCGCCCTATAGTGTTAATTCATCAGGGATAATTAATTCAGAACAGTATGTTCTGGGCTGATTAGTGATTCGTCTTCAACTACTGTATATTCATTAAGGGCTGAGGAAGGAAATTGGTGGATTAGTTTGACTTGTTGTTTGTTAGTTTCTGCCTCCGACTTCCGATATCTCGCGGGGTATTATGATGCAAGGGACAGTTTAGCAAATACTTAAATTGTGGAATATACTCATAACTATGATCGATTACAAGTTTTTACTTTTTCCCGGTAACGTCGTATTAAGTATTGTCGTTATTTACTTACCTATTATGGCGCTACGCAATGTACTTGCTGCAAAACCGCTCCCCGCGCTGCTTCGCTGTCAAAATGATATAGATATCGCTCTTTTTCGTGTTTTACACTGTTAACATTGTATATTATTGGAAAATGTAGTGTATTATAAATAAAATATAAATTATAAATAAAGTGTAAAAATAAATAAATTTTAAAGCTGAAAATATTAAAAAACAATAAAAAAAAAATAGTCTGATTTTCAAGGTTTCAGTTTTTCCTAAGCTGTCCCTTACACCTTGTATGTTGGCTAAGGCAAGTTGATATAACTTACTAATTAAAATTTACATATTAAAGCAGCGTTTCTCAAACTATTTTCCCGACGGAACCCCTTTTTTTATCAGCCCATATACGTCCCCACCGAGGGGCACGGGCCTCCCTTCGAAACAAGATGGTTATTTAAGCCATATAAACCACGCTGGCCTAATGCCGGTAAGTGGATTGCACCGCGCCTTTCGAAAACGAAATTTCTCGTGCGCGTTTCATCACGATGTTTTCCGTCACCGCCGAGGAAGTCCATTATTCACGAAAAATTCATATATAAATCCGTAAAGACTAATCTAGTAGTATTCGCCCGCCCCAGGATTTGAACCCGCAACCTTCCGGTTACGAGTCTGGTTATTACCAACTAGGCAATCTCTTGCCTGAGGTTCCATAAGTTAGAGAAAAATTAGAAAATCGAGGATAAAAACCAAACCTTTCGGAATAAACCTCCCACAGTAGAATTTCGCTTCTCTAGAAAAAGTGTGCGATCATCCGATTGCCTTAATACGGAAAGTAAAAAAAAAACGGGTTGCAGTACGGGAAAGTGAAAACTTAAACATATATTCCTTGCGGTCTAAGAAGTTTTCACTTCCCCCTCCGTCTTACGAATTTCCGATCAGGGTCGCGTGACCCTGACGCGAGTTTAACATTTTTTACCCATACTTCAAAGATGGGCATGGGGTATGAGTGATCTTTTCAGAAAGTTGTTCCAATCTTTACGCAAAACTGGGAGTATTTAGAAAATAATTGCCGAAATGTCATGGTGGTAGCAAAAAATCGCCGCTAAAGAAGTTTTCACTTCAAAAATTGAAATATCCAATAGGTTCCTTGGGGAAGGTTGTTGTGTTTCATGGGAAGACTCGCCAGTCACTACACAAAGAGTTTTATTACTTAAACAAATTTGGCCTCAATAGAATAGGGATGTTGACAGTGTTTGATTTTATGAATTATTGTATGTGAAATAAAAAACTAAGCTAGAAATATATTAAAATCCGAAAACAGCATTAAAATTGGTTTATAAATGAACAAGTCATTAGCATTTATATTATCGTAAGGACTAGCTATCTCGTTTTGTGGGTAGAGCTAGCTATCTCGTTTTTACCTACGCAAACAAATGGCGGTGACGTCACGTGCCAGTAAGTGCATCTCTTTTTCGTTGTTTAATAGTTTCCCCCCTCTTGAAATTTAATAGCTTGTAACTTTTTTATTTCTCAATAGTTTTCAAAAATTATTTCGGTTTTGGGTTTTGGATTCAGTTCCTTTTTAGGATAAACAATAAAAAAAAAATTGTCAACATCCTTATTTTTCATGTCACCGGAAAATTGTAATTTCACTAGTGAAATTATAATCTCCCACGATATTACAACAAAACCTTAAAAATCGCCTGCATAAAATAAGGATCAGTTAGGTAATGTTAGGTAAGATTAGGCTTTTTCAAGTTCGATTAGATTAAGCAGTGATAGCCCAGTTGGTAATGAGCCAGACTTGTTAACAGAAGGTCGTGGGTTCGAATCCTGGTGCGGACCTGTACCACTAAATTATCTTTTCGGATTTATGTACGGATTTCTAATTATCACTTGCTCAACGGTGAAGGAAAACATCGTGATGAAACCCGTCCAAGAAAATTTTCGAAAGACGAGCGGTCCACCAACCCGCATTGGGCCAGCAAGGTGGACTATGGCCTAAATCCCCTTCGTGTTTCAAAGGGAGGCCCGTGTCCCTCGGTGGGGACGTATATGGGCTGGTAAAAAAAAAGGATTAAAAAAAGGTAAGTTTTCATTAATATAATGAAAAAGTCAGTTAATGAGAAAAAAAATGGGGCAGTTCACAAAGTACCGAGGGTTGTAATCTTACTAAGTCTAATTACAATTTTACTGGTTTGACCAAGTTACGGTGCCTTTCACATTCGAAAATGTTACCCTATCTATTACAGTTTCCTCGTATTAGATATTCGTCATATTAATATATGTACAGACAGCTGCAGAGATACCTGATCACCCTATGAAATAAGGATGAAGTTATTTCATGAAATGTTTTAGGTATTTCATTGATATATTGTATAGGTATTAATATCTTATCAACTAAACAATTACGCTTCATCACGATTTTAAAATTGTATGTTTTGTAATAGAAAACTTCATCTTTATCCGGTAGGGGTGGTCAGGTATCTCTGCAGCTGTCTGTACTCTTCTTATCGTGTAGATATAGTCAAGTGTGTGGCGAACTTGGCTAACCCTGGTGTCAGAGTTTTAAAACCGCACATTGGCCTCTGACTTGGTTTTAACGACTGAAGTCAATCGACAACAGCCGGGACCGACTGCTTAACGTCGGTACTTCTAATATAATAGTAGAATTAAACAAAAGCTCATGTGGTCCAAATTTCAAAGCCCTTTCACAGCCAATTATGTTTGGCAGTCTGTAATTCAGTGAATTTAACTTAATGGTCAATTTATGTGCAAATTACATGGCCAGTCAATGGGAATAGCCCAGTTTCACGGTTTCATTTTAAGTTTTAATGAGAATAGTACTGCTGAAGTTAAACGCTTTTTATTTGTTTGTTTTGATGCTTTTCATTTATTTGTTACATTAATTTGTTCCTTCCATGCTGGACTGGTAGTGAAAGAAAAACTTAGAATGTGACAGCTACCTACTCTTCCCAGGTATACTGTAAAAGTCTGTAAGAAGGAAACGAGGGTTTTGCAGTATAATGGGCGAAAGGCTGACCACCTCTCACCTCCACCTCTCACTGTAATGAGCAAATTATATATTATGTATGTATGATTTATTATATTCGTTTATATGTATTATATACGTTAGTATATATATTACTTTTATTTCATTATATTTAAGTATTAATAATATAAGCCCTTCTCTTATTTGGAATTTTCTTCCGTTGTGCGCAATTCTCTCTTCCCGTCTCGTACACTTTTTCTCACCGATCAGGTTGACTGGAAGAGATCTCTTCTAGAGATAAGCTCGCCTTTGTACACAATTTTTTATGTAAAATTTTCCCTACTGTGTTTGTGCAATAAAGAATATATCCATTATGCAACTTGTTCCATCTGATAACCCTCACAATTTGCGTCAAACCACTGATGCTCTGCCTATCTCGTTAGGTATTATAGGCGTGGGCGTACGTATGTATGTATTTATTTGTTTATTGAATCCCCAACGTAAAAAGGGGGGTGTTATATGTGTGTTGCATCGAAAAAGGTGTTACTTATAATATTATATGTGTGTGGCATCGTATCTTCTAAACGAATGGACCAATTTTGATTATTGTGTGAAAGTTGATGTGATCGAGCTGGTTGTTAGCTATTTTTTAAATAAAAATATGATTTAAGCTCCTTGATTTCCAGGACTTTTTCCCTCGCCAAAATTAAGAATAAACAAAAAAGAATATACAACCTGTTCCTTTTGATATCCTATAAATCCAGATTAGGGGCCGTCCAGATATTACGCCACGCAAAATTTCGAATTTTTGAACCCCTCCCCCCCCCCTATGTCACGCTTTTTTTGAATCCCTTTAAAATGCACTGTCACGTTTAGTATGATCCCCACCTCCCCCATACGCTGTGACGTAATATATGGATGACCCCTTATCAATGGGACCATATATGAAATAGCATATAGGTAAGTACATTCTTTTTCAATTATTAATTATTAAAAAAAATATTTTTGATACAAAATAATTCGGTAAAAATGTGAATTTCCAATAAAACACCTGAGAAATGACAACGTCGCATTATCGTATTCTAAATTATGAAACTACATAATTATCAATGAAAGGTACCAACTTAGGACTCGTTTTATGGGTGAAAGATTTTGAAAGAATTTTGATTTCTCCGAAAAAAACCATTTAAGAACATAATACTGGGTGAAAAAGAACCTCCTAGCTATATTCAAAATGCTGAACTGGTATCACTCAAAGAACACATTTATGAAAAAAAAAATCAATGGGAATAGTTCATTTTTTGCCTAAACGTAGACATTACTCCTACACCAGGCACGCGAGGGCCGGTAGCGCTCGGGGGGTGCGCCCGAATGGTGTCTACGTTTAGGAAAAAAAAATCCCCCCCCCAAAAAAAAAAGTGTTCAGTAAGTGATACTGGTTCAGGATTTTCAATAAAGCTAGGAGGTTCTTTTTCAACCTGTATATTAATGTTCCTTGGACTTTTTAAATTATTTTTATTCATAGAATTATAACCTTAAGAGTTATGAGATACCAAAAGAAACAGGTTGTATATTTTTTTGAAGCAGATTACAAAAACTCCGTTTCAAATACGGCTGAAAGGTACACCAACATATAAATCATCAAATGTTGGCCCAACGTATGACAAACAAGGGCCAACGAGGCCTAAGCCGCACATACATTGAGTTAGCGGCCGCAAGAGGCTTATAACCTTGCCTGATGGCTCCATAAGTGGATGGTGTATGCACGCACAGTATAGAATTTAGGCAAGCAGTGCTTTTATTTCTTACTAGCATCCCGCTCGGGACTTCGTTCCCGGGAAAATTATGTAGCTTATGATACTCAGGGATAATGTAGGATCCTAATGGTGAAAGAATTTTTAAAATCGGTATAATAGTTTTTAAGTTTATTCGTTACGTACAAAAATACGAATTTTTCCTCTTTATAATATAAGTATAGATACATACATAGGCTCACACCTGTAATCCCTAACTGGGTAGGCAGAGCGTCAGTGGTTCTAGAATCACTTGATGCCACGTTTGAAAAAAATTGTGAGGGTTATTAGATGGAACAAGGTGTACAATGGTGAAAGGTGGTCAGCCTTTCGCCCATTTTAAATTTAAATTATTTTTAACGCCTGACAAAAATGAGGAGTGTTATAAGTTTGACGTGAGTATCTTTGTATATGTCTGTAGCATCGTAGGTCTTAAAATAATGGACCGATTTCCATTTGTTTTTTTTAAGGTTGACTAGATCGAGATGGAGTACTTAGTTAAAGTGTTTCTGTTACTTGTTCAAAAATATTATCAGTTTTGAAAAGACTTTGATGACGAATTACGTGTTTTTAACCTCCAGCAAAGAAGTAAGGGTGTAATAAGTTTGATATGGGTATCTGTGTAACTGTATATCTGTGTGTCTGTCTGTGGTATCGTAGCTCCTTAACATATGGACCGATTTCGATGCGTTATTTTTGTTTGAAAGCTGACGCAACCGAGATGGTTCTTATATGTATTTGATCAAAATTGGTTCAGCCGTTTAAGAGGATCGTCTCAGTGTTTTTTTCCCATACAAACGGCGTCAATGGATTCCATCCCCTAAACGTCAACAGATTCCTGTGAAATTTTGGTATAGTATCAAGATCACCAATAACTAGGTCCGTACGTATTGATTTTTGTAATATTTTTAGTAGACAAAAAGATATTTGAGATTACAAGTCAGCATTTTTCGCAAAAAAAATTCTCAACCCTAAAGAGGTAACTGTTGAAAAACTAAGTAAAAATTTGGAAAAAACAAAACGTACGATTTAATTAAGTTTTTGGGGTAGGAATTCATTGACGCCTAAACTCATAATTTTGGAAATAAAACTCGGCATTTCGCCGGAAAGCTGCAATTGTCCCTTTCGCACAAGCTGACTTTCGCACAAGGTCGACATCGAGACAGCATGAATAACAACTGAGACGCTAGTCCAAACTGAGACGCTCCTCTTAAGAGTTGTAAGCTATAAATATCAGAGGTGATGCTTTTTTTTATTTTAGAGTTACAAGAGTTTCTATACTGCTTGACACACCTCTATACTGACAAAAGCATCATAACATCGTCGTATAGAAGCTTTATAATACTCGTAGAAGTGAAGGTTGCGTATTTATACCACATACGAGACGATTGCGGTTTCATATTGTGGCTAACATTAAGCCCTACATCAGGATGTAAGGTAAACGCATTGAAAACGAACACAGCTTGTTATATACTATTTTCTCTCAACACTGACAACTTTAAAAAAAATGATATTTTTACATGTTTTTAATACGTTTTCTTTGTTACAAACATCAATTAGTATTACAAAATGTGAGTAAATTATTGTTATAATAACACTTTTAATAAAAGTTATAACAGTAATCCACCAACCCGCATTGGGCCAGCGTGGTGGATTATGGCCTAAATCCTTCGGTTTCGAGGGGAGGCCCTTGCCCCTCGGTGGGGACGTATATGGGCTGGTAAAAAAGATAAAAAAAACAGTTTCTGGAGTGAAATATCAAAAATAGTGTTACGAGAGAAAATATTAAAATAAGAAAGTATTTATTAATGCGACTCTAATTATTCACAAAAAGACTTAAATAAACTAACTATATTGATAATTCTAAAATCTTATATATAAAAATGAATCCCTATTTCCCTTGGTCACGGCATCACGCCTGAACGGCTGGACCGATTTCGCTAATTCTTTTTTGTTCTGTTCGTTATTATCAGGAGAAGGATCTTATGAAAGAAAAAATTAAGAAAGTTGAAAAAAAAAAGAAAACAGGACAACGTCTGTCGGGTCAGCTAATAAAATATATTTATCACATTCATCGCTTATATTATAACTTTTGAACGGCTAAACCAATTATGAATAAATATAGCTAAGAACCATCTCGATGACGTCATCAAACAATAAAAACAGTATCAAAATCGGTCTAATAGTTAAGGAGCTACGATGCCACAGACAGACATACAGCTACAGATACGCAGACACAAATACACACGTCAAACTAATAATACCCCTCTTTTTTATTATAAGATGGGATTACTCTTGACCTCAATCTTGACCATAAAGGTCAAAGATAAGGTCGACGATAGAGCGAGTTAACCCAGAAAATGCCTACAAAGGCACTGGCACTCCCACGCACCGACGGAACACAGCAAGCTGTTTGGCGTCGGACTTCGGTAGGAGGGTGGTCGCGAACCAGTCGGCCCTTCACAGAGCCTACCACACCGCATGAGACCATAATACGCCACCTTAGATTGAAAACAAACTGAGGTGTCGTTGCCTAAGATGGATTACTAGGAGGCAGGTCTCATTTTTGTTTCCTTAGTCGCCTCTTACGACACCCACGGAAAGAGATGGGGCGGTGTTATTGTCAACCGATCACCACACGGCGTAAAAACTCAACAGATACGCAGAGAGAAATACACACGTCAAACTTATTTTCTCTTCATCTATCAACAAATTTAAGAGTTCAATTCGCAGGGACTTGATAATGTTAGAACAACTAAATGTTTAACTTTAAGTAGTTCTTTAGTTACTGAGCTATGTTTCCCTTCTAATGAGTAGGATTCTGCAATAAAGAGTTTACATATAACATACTACTACTGTAGAGATAGCGATGACTGATTGCTTAGTTAGTTAATTACTTAGTAGCACAGAGTATACTTGTTTATTTATTTGTAAACATCCACATATGTTTCTGTTAGCATCTACTTCCTTTTTTTTACTTAACCTGTGAATAGTGTTGTTGGTTGTGTATAATTTAGCCTTTAATTGTAAGACTGTCTTATATCAACTTCTGTACACAGCTGTTTTCTATTCCAAATAAACAAAAAAAAACTTATAATACCCCTCTTATTGGTCAGGGGTTAAAAAAAAAGAAAAACATTATGAGAAACAGCATATGTTCAAACACTAGGATATAAATAACAAGCTCTGGTGAACTAAGATACTCTAGAGCGTGCCGAAGCATAATTTGAAAATACGCAACATGATCTTAAGGCCTTTATTGTGACAAAAGAGGTTGTTTATTTGAAATATGATGTACAATGGACACATGTTGGATAATAGCATTTTAGTAGCGCTCGTAGCCCAGTGGCGCTGATCTCAATCGATCAGTGAGGTTAAGGCGACTACAGCACCTAAATTACGATTTTATGATGCGTAGATAAGCATGACGCACTGCAATAAATCGAAGAAAAAAATACTACGGTAATATTCAGGACATAAACTAGATAAGTAGTTTGATGAAAACATGATTCAGCACTTTTGGTTCGATAGAAAAAGCTCACAAAGTCACCTCTAAATACCAATATTGTGTATCTTTTAAGCTGTAAAAACGATAGTAAAATGCACACAGGAACTTGAATTTGCTATCAAAATGTTCGTGATTGAACACTCTCGATAAGTAGTTAACGCATTTTTCGATTTAAGCTGTTACCTTTCCATAAATCTAATTTTTATAACTTTCGAACATGTTTTTACGCACGCACGCTTTCATAGTCCGTAAACTTCGTGTATCGACACTGTTTGCACTGCCGGCCCAGGCCTGTCGAGAGACGGAGATGGCACTATTCCTATGTTTGCTGCCTTTATCGGGTGCTGTAGTCGCCTTAAGCAACGTACACAGAGGCGGGGAACCTTATAGGTGACCAAAGAAGCAATTTATCACAATCGTTTCCGTTCTTCGGAGGGCAGGTTAAGCTGTCAGTCCCGGCTGTTGTCGATTGGCTATAGTCGTTAAAACCAATTCAGAGGTGATTATGCGGTTTTAAAACTCTGACAACAGGGTTAGCCAAGTTCGCCACACACTTGACTATAACTAGACGATAAGAAGAAGATAGTATTTAAGATAGTACTATGTTGTATTTTCAAAGGGCTTGTAGTAGTTACAAGGAAATGCAAATCTTAGTACTTACTTCCTTACTAACATACTGGGTGAAAAAAACCTCCTAGCTATATTCAAAATCCTGAACCAGCATCACTCAAAGAACACTTTTTTTTTTTCAATGGGAATAGTTATTTTTTTGCCTAAACGTAGACATTACTCCTACACCAGGCACGCGAGGGGTACAGGAAGCGCTCGGGGGGTGCACACGAGTAGTGTCTACGTTTAGGAAAAAAAATAATTCCCACCGATAAAAAAAAAAGAAAAAGAAGAGTGTTCTGTAAGTGATACTGGTTCAGAATTTTCAATAAAGCTAGGAGGTTCTTTTTCAACCTGTATAAAAGCAAAAGCTTGTCTGCATGTTTGTTACTCTTTCACGCTCAAACGGCTAAACCAATTTTGATAAAATTTGGATGGAGGTAGCGGACACCCTGAAGTAATACATAGGCTACATAATTTTCCAGAATTCCCACTGGAACCATGTCCCGGGCGGCATGCCAGTTAAGAAATAATCTAACGGGACTTTGCCTATCCCGGAAATTCTGCGTGGAATAAGAGGCGGTAGAAGAGCTATAACAAAATAAATAAACCGCCTAAACAACTTAATAAGGCTCATAAATTGATACAATACCATAAAACGTAAAGCCGTTAACTGAACTAAGTTGCAGCCATATTATGACTAAATAAATATAGGGCTTTAGGTATCTCTCTTTCAACCTCTCGGGTGGTTAATCATTCCATGAAACTGAACAACCATGAAACTTTTTGAACTCGTTGTATGACTTGAACTGACTTCTTCATTCTTAACTCGTATGTATTGTATATATTGTATTATATATATATGTATTGTGTATATTATACATTTATTTATAATTTTTTTAGTAGGGCATATCTAAATTATGTCTATTATTATTTATATTTAGTTTCGTAAGTATAATGTTTATAATTTATTATTTTATCTTTCACCCTAAGGTTGACTGGTAGATAATGCCATTGGGCATTAAGTCCGCCCTTGTACTTTTAGTGCATTAAGTTAAATAAATAAATAAAATAAACAACTTCCCCAAGGAACATAGGTCAAACTACCGAAAATAAAATTTTGATCTCCCATACAAAACGCGCTATATGCTGTTGAAGTTTGTATGGGAACTCAAATTTTGTTTTCATATTTTGACCTATGTTCCTTGGGGAAGTTATTCAGGTTTATGGACTGATTAACCACCCGAGAGGTTGAAAGAGAGATACCTAAAGCCCTGTATAGGGTGACTTTAAGGTCCATATTACAGAAGAAGAGTCAAATAATTATCTATACTTAAGTATTGATTGCATCTTTCTCTCACTATCAAAATGACAAAGACGACTGCTACTCGCGTGGCTTATTTCCGCACCGCCCAGGTCTCAGACCTTGATTTTAACTAGATAGAAAATCAGTCATCAATTGGCAGGAATTAGTCACCAAAAGAGACAATTGGTCACCCTCCCGGGTCCCGATTCTGTAACTTAAGTAGTGTGTCGATGGAATAGTCGCCATTTTCTCCATTGAGGTAACGAAATTGAGAACTATCAAATTTTCGTACATCTCATGACGGCTGCTTTGACTGGTAGCGCCACCGCTAACTGAATTTTCAGTTGCTAGAGTTCGTAACTTTACGTTCGGTTGGCAGTGGCGCTGCTGGTCGGGGTTGTTAAAAATAAAATAAATCTAAATTTCGAGTGAACACATAAAATGGCCTCCATTCCATCGACACAACTGAAGTTACTGAATCGGGGTCCTGTTAATGAGCCATAAGGATTTTTTTGGGGCAGTGCAGGGGTGGAAACTCATTCCATGTCCAAAAATACTGATTTTACTGACTACAACCCTCTAAAATACTGACCATTTACTGACCAAATTTCTAGAATACCGACGCTTGGTTTGACATCGAAATACGAATATTAGTTGCTGTATTTAAGTATGTTAACATATTATATGGCAAAATTTGTGAATAAGTAAGAAAAATGTTTTTTTGTTTGGACTACACTATTCCCATAGCCAACCTGCACCTCCCTTTATTATTAAAAAAATTATTAACTAAAATTATTACAATATTAATTTGAACAAAACAAACAACAAATTATATTTAATAAGTGAAAGAAGTTACTTATTAATTTATTTTTCTTGTTGTCTAAATTTTTTGCATCTTTTGTGCCACTTTGATTTTATTTTCATCTTCTCTTTCGTTAGCCAACATGCAAGCATCACGTTGGCCATATTTACGGCGACCGTCTCAATCTACAGACACCAAACCACTTATGTGGAAATGTACCTATCTCTGATCCTCAAAATACTGACTTTACTGACCATTTTTCGAAAAAACTGACTTTTACTGACCTACTGACCATTTTCCACCCCTGGGCAGTGCCGAAATAATCTTATTTCTGCTACTCAAATATAGATCAGAGTCTGAGTCACGTTCTGTGATACGGATCTCAGTTAGCGAAACTTAACGGGGTGACTCTTCTCATGAAACTGAACAACAACCATGAAGGATCCCTTCACCATATAGATAAAGAAAAAACTTAAAAAAAGGAACTAACTTCAAAAAAGCGAAAAATAAATACAATATCATTTGATGTGCTATGTAGTACCTACCTACTGATCTGTTTGAAGTCGGTGCGAAGGCGGCCTATAAAACTCAATTTTCTTGGTTTTTTATTTTTTCATTTTTAGTGCAAATTATAAGCTCTTAATTTTTTGAAGTCGGTTAATAAAACGAAGTGTTAGCTTTGAATGAAAAAGTTTAAGCGAATTTTTTGATTTTTATTTTACATACATACAGTTTAAACGAAGAACTCCCCTTTTTTTGAAGTCGGTTAAAATACTAAAACCTTCACCTAAATGTAACCAATACTTTTCATCAAAATCGGTTCAGCCAAACGCGAGATAATTCCGGACAAACATACATACATACACACATACATACATACAGGTCAAATTGAGAACCTCCTTTTCTTTGAAGTCGGTTAAAAAGGGAAAGCTTATACGGAATATCCACGGAAATGAAGTCCCGGGTATCCTCTAGTAAATAATGAATTGATTGATTGATAAAAACAAATGCTCTTGCTAAGTTATTTGTTAGTTATTTTTTGGCAGTTTGCAATAAAGCGGACGGAGCGTTAGTAAAACAAGTGCTAAAGATCTAAATACAATATTCAGGATAATACTCCATGTCATACAATTATTACTTAATCTAACTTAAATCAATCAATATAATTTTCCACGTCAAAAACGTAAGTCACCGACTTCAATCCCAAAAAGACAATTTTTTCGAGAGTTTCCCTCAATTTCTTCAGGATTCCACCATCAGATCCTGGTTTCTTTACCATGGGACCGCCCTTGGGATACTCCCTTTCCAACAAAAAAAGAATAATCAAAATCGGTTCATAAACAACGAAGTTATCCGCGGACATACATAAAAAATATATATATACGGTCGAATTGAGAGACCTCCTCCTTTTTTGAAGTCGGTTAAAAATTAATAAGGGCTTGCGCCCTAGTCAAACAAACCACCCCAAGTCGTGCCCGGTGGGAAAGTGCCCATGACGCTGGCGGCGTTTCCACGTTGGATCGTCAGCGAAATGTGCTGCACCAGGTACGACTCGGAGCGGGGGTCCATGCCGTTATTTCTCAAGCGTCGCCCTAAGATCTAAATTAAACTTATCTATAAAGGGGTAGTGGAAATTAAAGCTCCTTTACCTTATAAATAGCCTGGTGTAAATAGTTTTTTGACATCTTTAAAAATAAGAAAGATATGAGAGTCTTTAAATCTCTCAATTAGATAGAGAGGACATACTAAACGATGACGTCACAGTTGATCATCACCATAGAAATTCAATAAAAATTTCGTTTTGCAAGAAAGATATACACAAAAATGTTTGATAGACTGTAAGTTTTTTAATTTTCAACCAATGTCAAATATGATTTCAAGTTCCTTTATTATATAACAAGCATTCCGCTCGGGACTTCGTTCCCGTGGGAATTCGGGAAAATCATGTACCCTATGTCCACCCCGGATAATGTAGGATTCTAATGGTGAAATAATTTTTCAAATCGGTCCACTAGTTTCGGAGCCTATTCAATGCAAACAAACAAACAAACAAACAATCAAATCTTTCCTCTTTATAATATTAGTATAGATATACACATCAACACGGTCTAGGGATATTGCACGATTTTTCATACAAAAGAGGTCTTTTTGAGAAGCTATAAAAGCATACTCGAGATACATGGAGGGCTATAATTTTCAGACGAGCAAGGGCTAAACTTGAATTTTCAATTCTAGTCAATAAATTTTGTTTTACTTGAAATTTATAAAAACGTGACTAGGGATATCCTAGACCGTATTGATGTGGGTAAGTATATGTTAATATATTATTTTAATAAACATATGACACTCAATATCAGTCTTCTACCCAAATCCGAACAGTAACTGTAACTAAGTTGCGACAATCAAATTATCCTTAAAGTCTAATTACGAATACTATTCTAAATATCCCTCCATGTGCATTCAGCTTATTCCCCCTTTGAATATAACTTGCAAAACCGACCGCTCAACTCCAATTAGGTTGTTAATGTGTTCGATTCCTGTTCCGAGTAAGTTTTCACTTCAATGTGTGGGAACTTATTTCCCATTTTGCACAGTCTCAGTTTGCCATGCTTTATTTTGTTAATTTTTATTTTATTTCGGTCAACCAAGAAATCTTCTTCTTCTTATCGAGTAGGTTTTGTCAAGTGTGTGGCGAACTTGGCTAACCCTGATATCAGAGTTTTAAAACCGCACAATGGCCTCTGACTTGGTTTAACGACTGTAGTCAGTCGACCACAGCCGGGACCGACAGCTTAACGAGCCCTCCGAAGCACGGAAACGCTCGTGATAAATTGCCACTTTGTTCACCCATCAGGTTCCTTGCCTCTGTGTACGTTGCTTAACCTGACTGATCACCATACAACGACGGGATGTTACACTATTACATTTTACGAAACTAAACTGAATACTATTTGAGGTTTTCTAGCTTAAAAAAAAAGGAACCCTAAGATAATTACTTCGTTGTCAGTCTATCCGTTAGTCTGTATGTCTGTCTGAGCCCTTTAGATAAGGGTTTGTTGTAAACTACGAACCCATATAGTTTCTCCAAGTCCGTCTGACCTGGTCCTGACAAGCACAGCATTGTGCTGTAGGTACGTGAACTTAGCCCTGTTTTATCGGTCGGCAGCTGCAGTTAATAAAAAAAACAAACATTGGATGATAAAAATTGAAAACTATACCTAATCCTAACAAAAATGAAAAGTTGTGTTAGTAAAATATCGTAACAAACTGACACCATTTTAGCATATTTAAAACGGTTACCCGTGTAGTGTATTCACAAAGAATTTTCCGGGAAAAAAATTTCGTGAATCCAATGGGACGTGAACCCACGCCCCCAGGATTAGATCTCCGGGTGCTCTAACTAAAGCAAACTTAGGCCCAAGTCTTGATCTATACTTAAGTATTGATTGTCGCTTTCTCTCATTATTAAAACGACAACTCTAGGAATGGTTCATTTCATGACTCCGGATCTCGTCTCGTTATCTTGCACATAGATATACTCGTAAATATTGTGAACAATTTGACTGTAACGTTACATTTTGCATGATGGTGACACCTTGAATGTGCGAACAAAATAATGTATCTAACGCAGTGGTTCCCAAAGTTGACTGGGCGGCGACTCACCAAAATGATAGTCCAAATTTGGCGACCCACCTCGATCTAAAAATTTGTTAAAGGATATGGTATCTTTACGACCTAACGTTGCAGTAACGTACCTAGTTTAGCGCCATCTATCCGGCGCCTGAGGAAAAATTAAAAAATAAATAAAAAGAAAATCCCTCATTGGCTAGTTGCATTCGCCACCGCCGCCCGCGCGCTGCCCCGCCGCGCCGCCGCCACCGTGTAGGCTGAGCTGAGTTACACACGACGTGCGGATGCTGACCAAACCACACGTTTTTTGGTGTTACCACCGCGACCCACCTAAAATCTTCCCATAGTTTGGGAAATACTGATCTAAAGGCAACTGTACTTACTACATTTCAGCGAATAAAGATATTTGATTTGATTTGAAGAATACTGCTACTAAATTATAGATCAGAATCTGAGTCGCGTTCTGTAATATGGCCCCAAGACTAGGTTAATTATGTTCCGTGACGAACTGGGACTTGTCGAGAAAAGACATATAGTAAAATTTTCCAGGCAAAGTTGTGAGAGAAAGGGTGTACGAAAGTTTTAATGAGATTTATTAGGAAACATGTCAGAAGCTACAATTGAAGTTTAACTCTGATGAAACTGTGTCTTTAACAGTCAAAAGAAGTTGTGAGGCAATGTGCAGTCATTGTGTACCGTCGATAATTACCTAACGAACATCATCTTATTAAGACATAAATGCGATCTTGATGTATCGGTGACTCATGCGTTTTTTAATGAGGAAAATTATTCAAACATTTTTTTTCAGAATGGCATATGATCTCATTGATGAAATTTGTTCAGTTTTATGGGGAGAATCATCTGAGCCAACCCCAGCCTAAATTCACTCAATGAGTAAGAGGCGGGTTCGTTACTCCTTCACAGGAAAACTAATAACCCAGACTTTAATGAGAAGAAAATTAGCTCGCTTTTGTTGTAAATTTTGTTTTTTTGTATCCATCACTTTTTTTGTACTTGTAAGAAAGAAAGAAAGACAAAGGACATGGCGGCCAAAAACAGTAAAGTTATTATTTCAAAAGAAAACATTATCCTTAACATCTTTAATTACGAAAGCTTAACTGTACGACCTTTACGAATTTTCCTTTTTTAAGCTCAAAAATCTAGATTTTTCAAGCTTAAAATCGAGATTTTCAAGCTTAAATGCATTTTTAAATATAGAATTTAAACCTTTTTAATACGAAAAATGTTTTGTATCACAATCTATTGAAACACTTTTTTCCATGGCCGGAACATTTAAAATCCAGATTTATAAGTGTCAAGAACAAATCTAGTACTGGTCGTACAGCTTAGCTATCATACTAAAAAAAATGAGGAAAATTGTTCAGTTCAAGTACGATAGATGGATATTTGTAACTCCTTCACTGAAAAATTAATGCACGGATTTTGATGAAACTTTGCAGTGAAATAGCTTAGACGTCGCAATAACACATGTCTCCAAATGCCTACGGGAACGAAGTCCCGGGCAGCCTCTAGCAAATAAACAAACCGACCTCCTTAACGTTCGCCAACTAATGACGATACGTTTCCGCGTCCGTAGCTGAACAAAACAAAATTAATATCCCGCGTAAATCCACATAAAGTAGATCCATAGAGACGTCGCCGCCATGATTGATGACGTCACTTCCGATCCGAGCAGGGCTGCCAACGTTTACTGACGAGTTTTCGACGTTTCGACATTTCCTGACGATTTGGGGGCTACAAGGAAAAATACCTGGTCGACGTAAATATTTTTAGATTAAGATTGATATAGGTATCGGAGGTATGAAAATTTATGTCCTGCAATACATGGTGTAAGGGACAGTTTAGCAAATACTTTAAAGGTGAAATCTACCCACAACTATGATCCGATACAAGTATTCTGGTTTTACCAAAATGGCGCTTCGTAATCTCGCTGGTTTTCATGTTTTACATTGTTATTCATGCAAAATTATAAATAATTCAAAGTATTCGAAAAAATAATTCAATTTTAAAGCAGAAAAAATTTAAAAACATAAAAAAAATATTTTTTTTTCAGGAGGAAATTTGTCATGTATTGTAGGTAAAACATCCAAAGCGGTGATAGCCCAGTTGGTAATGAGCCACACTTGTAATCCGAAGGTCGTCGGTTCAAATCCTGGTGCGGCCCTGTAACTAAACCACCAAACTCGCCTTTGCGGATTTATGTACGGATTTTTAATTATCACTAGCTCAGCGGTGAAGGAAAACATCGTGATAAAACCCGCCCGTCCAAGAAAATTTTCGGAAGACGAGCGGTCCACCAACCCGCACTGGGTGGACTATGGCCTAAATCCCATTTGTGTTTCGAAGGGGGTAAAAAAACCCACTAAAAAATCATTCAGGATGATGGTTTGAATTCAGGGTTTCAGTTTTTGCTAAGCTGACCTGTACACCCTGTATATTTTTGAAATTTCGTAAAATGACCATAACCAGGTTTGGATATAGAAATTTCTTATGTAAACGATTCTTTTTTTACTAAATATTCTTTGAGAGATCATTTAATAAGCTTATGTAACCGGCAAAAACTTCATATGTTTGTTCTTTTTTCAAAAATAACATCCATGAATACTGGTTTTTAATATCCCCTCTTGGCAACACTACCGACTTCCGCGCCAGCCAATCGCACGCATCGATTCAAATTTCGAATTCAGAACGCGAAGCGGTGCATATAGCCTTGTATATCAGAAAAGCGTTAGGGATATGTTGGTACTGTAGGATCAAAAGGAAATTATTTATCGTATTGTATTCTTGCGTCCGTAGCCTGACTGTCATTTACTTTTTATCTTTTTTTTTTTGTTAAATTTATCCCTTTCGGGAAAGGCAAAGGAAACTATGCCCATACAGCCATGTCTTCAGTGAAAAATCTTCTTTCTTCAACTTAACCTAAGCCCTAAGCTCCTCATGTTCTGCGTAAAACCGGATAGCGTCTGTTTTACGAAAACTGGCGGCGAGAAGCACAACCGCGAGGATCTTTGTCGGTACCAAACGGAGCAGAAACACTGTTACCACTTGAATTTTTCATCACTACACGAATTTGAGTCAATTTACTGCATAATACACTATCACTATTACACATTAAACAACTTTTTCACGCCGAAAACGAAAATTCAATGGACAAAGCAACCGCTCACGCCGAGTTCCCGCCAAAGACCCTTTTTATCCTTCTAAACTGGATTGGGAGTGGAAGAAAAACTTATGATATGCCAGCTACCTACTCTTCCCAGGTATACAGTAAAAGTCTGTAAGTGGGATGCGAGGGTTTTGATGTATAATGGGCGAAAGACTTACCACCTCTCACTATTACACAACTTGTTCCATCTGATAACCCTCACAATTTGTGTCAAACGTGGCATCAAGTAGTTCGCTAGGACCATTGATGCTCTGCCTACTCCGTCAGGGATTAAAGGCGTATGTATGTATTCACATTTATACAAGTCGTGTTAGGTAAATTATTATTTAATCGCTCAGTTGCAGAGGCGTCCATTAAAGTTAATGAAAGTCACGTTCCGTCTGAAGGACGGCATTAAATTTAATGAAGCTTTAATGAACGTTTCTGCAAGTAAGCGTGAGTGTATAAAAGTTTACATGTTTTTTAATCACTAGCCCGTTTTTTAACATTGTTTCATACAGACATTACAAGCTATTCTTTATTATTTTTTATTATAAGATGGCTTAACTCTTGACCTCAATCTTGACCAAGGTCATAGGGTCGACGATGAAGCGAGTTAACCTAGAAAATGACTATAAGCTAGACCGTCTGAAGCATGAAAATAAGTAAAAATTGTATTTGGAAAAAAAAATCATAATCATTCTTACCTTACCTTTTTACCCATTAAATATTATAATATATTATTCTTAAATACAGCATACAAACCTACTTACTCTACATCACCTTACACTCTCTTCTATTTCTAATTTTCATCTTCACTACCAGTCTTGCTAAACCCCATCTAAGTCCTGACGGAAGATCAGCGCTGTAGACTTTGTCTGCAGCATAATGCTGAGTCAGCGCCTCTTCACTCCTGTAACACTCAGAGTGTTGACTGATTCGAACTATTATTTAAATGTTTAACTTTTTCATCTTGTTTTGTTTTGTTGTGTGTTATTGGAGTGAAAAAAGCTGTTATCTATCTATCTATCTATCAATTCATTTGAAATCATTATCATTTCACCGCCATGGAGACGCTATTGATTAGTGGAATAGCCACCCTGATTTAAACTCTTCCAAAAGAACCTGACAACATCTTCAAAACATATTCTGTTTTTTTTTCGTCGGTCAAATTGAAATTATCATTAAAAGCACTTCTGTAAATGGTATCACAAATTCTGGTCACGCACTCGGTCCTGACTTCCAATTTTAAAATGAAACGTGGCAGAAATTTACTTTTCAACTGATTTTTCCTGAAAGTACTTCTTTTTTATCACCCCATACACGTCCCCAGAGCCTACATTCGAAAAATGAAGGGGATTCAGGCCATAGTCCACCACGCTGCTGGCCTAATGTGGGTTGGTGGACAACGCGACTTTCGAAAACTAATTTTCTTAGACGTGTGGGGTTTCATCGTGATGTTTTCCTTCACCGCTGAGCAAGTTATTTGATGAAAAATGTACACTCCGATTTCTGTCGGTGAAATTAGGACGATGGCCTAAAGTCCCCTTCAAGTTTCGAAAATATGGGTTGATAAAAAAATTAAAAACAAAAAAAAATCGGCTGTTCAAGCAAATGTTTAAAATATATACAGGGCTTTAGGTATTTCTCTTCCAACCTCTCGGGTGGTTTATCAGTCCATGAAACTGAACAACTTCCCAAAGGAACATAGGTCAAAATACGAAAAAAAAAATTGAGTTCCCATACAAACTTCATCAGCATATAGCGTATTTTGTATGAGAGATCAAAACTTTTTTCCTTGGGGAAGTTATTCAGTTTCATAGGGAGAATCACCTCCTAAGTGTCTCTAGCTATTTTAAGGAGCCTATTTATCAAAACCAGTCTTGAATCAGCTATTTTCAGACCACTTTGGCCAGATTTTCTAAATAGACTTTATAGAAAATCTAACCTCTTTTAGATAAACCTAAAGTCTAGACTAAGTACCTTGCCTACTACTCTCGCCAATCGAGTAAAACTAAGTGCTCCTTTCAAGTTAGTTATCAGCCTTTTACTTAGAATTTCTAGGTCTAGATTTTATGGTTGAATTTTGATATTGTTGGAGAAGTTTTTTTAAAAGATATCGGGTTGATCTTGACCTTAGTCAGGACAGGTAAAGTCAAGGTTGTGGAAAAATAATAATTCCACCCAAAAACATTTTCATGTAAAATGTTGCCAAGACTTTTTGACTGTGCGAGATCATACGGCTCGAACTGTCAAAAAGTTATCAGATCTCATGTAAAGCCAAGCAATGTCAGCTTTCTAATACTTTAGGATTTACCGTAAGTAAGAATTTTGATGATCATCAGTGAGTCAGTGATGAAATCAGAGTTATTTTAGATATCAATAAAATTTAAATTATACACATCAACACGGTCTAGGGATATTGCACGAATTTTTATACAAAAAAAGGCTGTTTGAGAAGCTATAAAAGCATACTCGAGATACATGGAGTGCTATAATTTTGAGACGAGCAAGTGCTAAACCTGAATTTTCAATTCTAATCAATAAATTTTGTTTTACTTAAAATTTGTGAATACGTGACGATAATGAAAAAAAAAATTGCGTAAATTCGACTATTTTCATACAAAAAGCAGGCAAAAAGTGCATTTTCGTTTTCGTTTCCGTCACGTTTCACAAATTTCAAATAAAACAAAATTTATTGCCTAGAATTGGAAATTCAGGTTTAGCACTTGCTCATCTGAAATTATAGCCCTCCATGTATCTCGAGTATGCTTTTATAGCTTCTCAGACCTCTTTTGTATGAAAAATCGTGCAATATCCCTAGACCCTAGACCGCCTATATACACAATGATGTGTGTATAAAAGACCTATGAAGTCGAAACTTTTTTATTAAGTCCACTATTGACATCATATTGCGAGAATTTCGTATATTTGGTATAATCCAAAGTTATAAGAGTTCATAAAACGACGGAGCGCTTTGAGAAAAGGTATGTAGTGCTTTTGCACTTCCCTTATCTCGTCTTTGCGAAGGTACTACCGTAAATCCATAAAAGTCCATAAAAGTATGGTAAGACGATCATATTTTTTTGAGAATTTTATATAAATTGCTCTGGGAAAGTTGTGCAAATCTATGGGGAGAACCACTTCCTAAAGTTTCGCTAACTAATTTCAACTAACACGTTAAATACCCGTTAAAACATGTAACATTTATAAACTGTGGAGTTTAAAAAAAACTCTCACTTAATGACACCCGCATAAAAAGAATGGATTTAAAAAAGAAATATTTGACGATCAGAGGAACAAATAACTTTAATCAGACAAGAGCGGGAGTGGATAAAACAAGTGAAGAGCGAACACTCTTGAAAATGAACATCAACATATATAGAGTCGAACGGCGCTTCGAAGGGTTCCGTAGCTTGTTCAATCGTCTTAGGCGCTGTATAGAAACAAAAGACGTGGCGCGACCACGTCGCGGCGATCAAAGCATCGTAAAATAAATCTTAATATAATAATATTAGCTATAGCTACGGAGCAAAGGTATTTTCTTCCGTCGCTCCGTCTTCAGGCAGGGGGGAGGTCTCTTTATGCTTCTATTTTCTGCAAAAACGATTCATTTTACGTAGCCACGTCACTTGTTACATTTAAGTTTGTTCTTGTCAGTGCTAACAGCTGGCGCGGCGTGAACAATAACAATTTTATTTTAAACAAATAGTGCGACATATACGTAAACATGTGTTTATCTAAGTTGCTGTCACACATAATTATTACAAAAGTATAATAAGTACAGTTTACAAAAAAAACAATTATATTTTATGACAAATTATTATTATATAAAAAAAATTCAAATGTGACGTAAATATATGTTTTATTTTATAATTGTGGAACCAATCTGTAAAATTATTTTATAACACACTAGCTTTCCGCTTGCGGCTCCGCCCGTGTGGACTACAGGTTATATCGTGCCTAACTGTGGGATAAAATGTAGCCTATGTCCTTTCCCAGGCTCTAATCTATCTCTGTACCACATTTCATCAAAATCGGTTCAGTAGTTTAGGCGTGAAAGACGGACAGACAGACAGACAGACAGACAGACAGAGTTACTTTCGCATTTATAATATTAGTATGGATTTGCTCGTAAAGGGTGTCTTATTTCACCAATTTCAATCGTATTGTATCTCCTTACGCACTTGTGCGTTATTGTAATGTAAAACGCACGGTTTATCAAGATGCTTCGTCTAAAAACGAACGGTACTTTTTTAAATCTTAGCAATTTTTCTGTCAGAAAAGTGGTCAAAATTTTATGAATAAAATTAACTTTGGTAAATAAAATATAAAAAATAAACATTTAATTCTTTAATTAAATTAATTTTGACTATAAATCACAATCAAAAATATTAATTTACTTTAATAGTAATACTGGCTGTTTTTTGTGTCTATGCCTAAAAAAAACGCTGATACGCGCGCATCGCTAATTTGTGGACAAGTAAAAATTACTCCACGCGCTTTTTATTTTCGCTGTATTATTTTGCTTTAACAAGTGGTTAAAGATTTAATCGTTTAAGAAAGTCTAAGTTTTATTTATTTCCTTGCAAATATGTTATAAAACGTCGTATGACATACGTGCGCTTTGATAATTACAGCCTCTGCTTTCTCGCCTATGGTTCGGGCTAGCAATATCGCCTCGGCTGTAATTTTCAACTTACCGCACTTATATCTTAATGTACTAGTATATGATGACAGTGCCCGAAATAAAGACGTATTTACTTTATCAATTAATTTAAAATGCGCTATTAATATTTTATACGCAAAATTAAGTACATGTGTATATAATTAAGTTGTTCCTATTGAAATATTTTCTAGATATAGGTATATATCCAGGTTGGTAGTTTTATTTTGGAACTTATTCATAGCTTTAATTTTGTGTTTCCCATGTACGGTATTCGAAAACTTGCGGTAAGCCACTACGTCAGAAATTTTCGTATATACTCCGTAGAGCGGTGAACCAATTTTAGCTAGGTTTTATCTAAGCTTCCGTTCACCGGTTCGTTTAAATACTTCTACCTTATTCCATTTTTCCATACATCACGGCTATAATCTCTGACGGTATATGCAGAATGTCAAATAGTTCTAGGAAATATTATCGAGAAATTCTAAAGCAATCCGTACATTAATCCGAAAAGACAGATTTAGTGGTAAATGCCCGGACCAGGATTTGAACCTAGAATCTTTCAGTTACTGATTGTTCAATAAAACGCCCTCTTTCACCGCTCTCGTAAAACTTAAAATCGCTATAAGAAAATATAATAGAAAATAATTTCAACTTACTTACCGTGAAAACGTTCGCTGCGCTCGCATTTAAAGAGAAACATAAAAAAACAAAATGGATTGATGCCATCAGTTTACAGTTCTTTATTTTGTGCAATTATAGGAAACCAGTTACTACGAGGAAAAACCTGCAATATCACTTGCCAATAGAGCTCCATACTCCTGGAAAAATCTCCAATTAAATTTGCCTACGGAATCCTAAAAACGAACAATACAACAACTTCTTTCAATGGGGCCGTTCGAGCGAATGGAGATGAATTTACGGAAGATTTCTATGAAATACAGCGTTTCTTTTTCAATACCTATTTCAAATCTGATTGGAATATATTTTGATAAAAAATAAAATAAATTTTCAAAGCTAGATTTTACTGCGATTGAGCTTACCGTTGTACAAATAAATAAATAAATGAAAAATGTGTAGTTTCCAATATCTGTGTTTCACTCTCCGCAAAGAATTGATTTCCGTACCTGAAAAAAGAAAAAAAAATATATCAATAACTCTAAAATTAAAAATGTTTACCACTCCCGATATTTTTTTTTTCAATTTTGATAAAATATAGCAAAGACCTTCTCGAACACGTCAGCCTTCAAAAAAAAATTCGGAGCTACAATGCCGCAGATAGACACACGGATACACACGTAAAACTTATAACACTCCTCTTTTTTGTCGGGGGTTAAAAATCAGAAATTGGGACGTCGAATACGTTCAAAACATTGCAATCGGAGCCCAGCGACGGCCGAGTGAAACGGTAATCGACTTGGTTGCACCCTGAACGCACTCGACCGTAGCTTCGGAACGCAACGTAATTTTCGGGTGTTGCTGCAGATATTACGAAACATACAACACATACATACATACGCTCACGCTTGTAATCCCTAACGGGGTAGGCAGAGCATCAGTGGTTCTAGAAAACTATTTAATGCCACGTTTGACACAAATGGTGAGGGTTATTAGATGGAACATGTTATTACGAAACATGAGGAAGGAATTTACGAATTTAAAATAAGATTAAGTAATTTTACATTGTGTTACCTCAAAAATTACCTATAGAAGGATGGCCATTCCACTAATCAATGGCGTCTCAGTGGCGGTTGAATGACAATCGTCGCCATTTTATCCGTTCAGGTGGCGGAATTGAGAACTATCCAAATTTCATGCATCTGATGACGGCTGCTTTGATTGGTGGCGCCACCGTCAACTGAATGTTCAAATGCTAGGTATATTGCAACTTTATGTTCGCCAGGCGGTGGCGCTAGATGATCATCTTCCTATCGTGTAGATATAGTCAAGTGTGTGTCGAACTTAGCTAACCCTGGTGTCCAAGTTTTCAAACCGCACAATCGCCTCTGACTTGGTTTTAACGAATGTAGTCAGTCGACAACAGCCGGGACCGACAGCTTAACGTGCCCTCCGAAGCACGGAAACACTAGTGATAAATTGCTACTTTGGTCACCCATCAGGTTCCCTGCCTCTGTGTACGGTGCTTTACCTCACTGATCGGTTGGGATCAGCGAGCGCCACTGGGTTAGCTTATAGCCACCCCGATCAGCAAGTATATGAAAATTAAATAGTTCTCAATTTCGCCACCTGAACAGATAAAATGTCCTAAATTGTCATTCAACCGGCATCGGCATTGAGATGCCATTGATTGGGCCTTTTTATAATACGACAACGGCACGGCAAAATTGTATTACCATTGCCTCATATCCACTAGTGATACTATAGAAGCTGGGAACATAAGAAGGCAATGGTAATACAAATTTGGTCATGCCGTGCCGAGCCGTTCGAATTATAAAAAGGCCCATAAGTACAATAGAAGGACAGTTTTTCGAACAGATAATGCATTCAGACAAGTATTTTTCACCATGCAGTTCGTCAATTTGTAAACGAGAACAATAATTATCGGCATTTTATAAAATGTCAGCCATATTGTGCACACGCGGGTAAATATTACACCAATCAGTACTATCGGTGAATGAGTATTGCCTATGAGCGCATATTAAACTTAACTATACGCAGCGAAATGCGTTCTAACATTCGATTTTACGCGATCCCAAGATCATTAGGGTTGCCAGACGTTAGGGAAATTACTGAAACGCCAGAAGTTGAAAGGACTTGTCGATATTATTTCAGGGCCCCGATTCATTAACTTGTGTGTTGGTGGAACGAAGGCCATTTTATCTGTTCAGGTGGCGAAATTGAGAACTATTTAATTTTCATTATACTTGCTGACAGCCACACCGACCAGCAGCGCCACCGCCAAGCGAACGTAAAGTTGCAAACTATCTAGCAACTGAAAATTCAGTCAAAGCAGCCGTCACTAGATGTATGATATTTTGATAGTTCTCAATTTCGCCACCTGAACGGATAAAATGGCGACAGTTCCATGGGCCCAGCTAGCATGTGTTAGTTTATCGAATTCGATTTTCATCAGCCCATATATACGCCCCACCGAGGGCATGGGCATACCTTCGAAACAGGCGTTTAGATCATATTTCACCACTCTGGCCCAATGCGGGTTGGTGGTCCACTTGCCTTTCAAAAACTTAATTTTCACTACTCATGCTCGGAAAGTGCTTGTTTGTGCAGCTTATAGGCTGCACAATGTGATCTACTCATAAATGGGTCTATAGTAAGGCATAAAAAACTCCATACAGCCAAAATAATCAGAAGTTTAAAGATAAAATTTGTTACTATTTGTTATTTTATTATTTCCTCGCAATCGAAGTGAAAAGCAGAGTTTATAACTCGTCCACAAAACCATTTTTATCCGAGACTTATAGCAGCCCGAGCCGAGCTCGTTTTGTGCACTTGTTGTAAAATCTACTATTTCTCAAACGTGCGGGTTTCATCACGATGTTTTCCTTTACCGCTTAACACGTGATGATAAATGAGAAATCCGTATATGAATTCCATAAGAAAAAAATTGTGGTTCAACCTACAACGTTATGTTATTAGACTGCTACTTAAACCAACTGAAGTATCACCGTCTTGAACTAAGGACTAATTAATTAATGGTCACCAATAATGTCTATCAAAGAAACTAATCTTATTAGGAACAAAAGGAACAAAAAAAACTGTTGTTACAATATAGACGATGTGGTACGAACCTGTTAATTGTTTGAAAATTAAGAAAATAAAAGCGATAGTTAACAATTTGAAAGATATTCTTGATTAATATAGCTAATTGTTTAAGATTTTCGCGATTATTTTTACTAGTTTCAAACATAAGAACCCGTTATATTTATCCTTATTAATATTAAAACCGCGAATGGTTGTTTGTATGAATGTTTGTTACTCTTTTACACTCAAACGGCTAAACCAATTTTGATAAAATTTGGTATAGAAGTAGCTGACACTCAGGATACTAATTTTTATATAAATTTCCCAAATTCTCACGGGAACAAAGTCCCGGGCGGAAAGCTAAAGTCAAAAATTGCTTTATTTTCATAGGACATACAAAGTACTTCTTGAAAAGTATATTATATTCTTGATTGTTGTCAGGATTTTTAAATTACCTGGCAACCCTATGTCCCACAGCTTAACGATGAGGTTCTCAATGATAGCGGTTTTATGGTAGCCTACGGCATTTTATTGACTTAATATTGACGTTTGAATCGAGACCCGTGTTTAGAACAGCTTTTTTTTAATGCAAGGTTTGAAAAATCTGACACCAGGGTTAGCCAAGTTCGCCACACACTTGAGTATGAATATACCTACACGATTAGAAAAAGAAGAATTTCTTAACCCGTCGTGCGCTTGTTTACGCCACGTGCGATACAAATCCTGCACACACGGGTGTGCAAACATCGCGCGAGGGTTTCACCAATACTTCGCCGGACTGGATTTTTAACATCATAAACGACAGTGAAGTCTTATCAGTTTTTTGACGTGAAAACTGATTTCAAAAAAGTTCTCAATTCGACTGTATGTGTCAATAACACAAGGATCAAAGAATTTGTATCGTTCTGCAAGAAATGTGGCGCGTCGCGCGAATTCAGGGCTACTAATCAAAGGTGTTAGGGACCTTTTCGGACCTATGTACTTTTATAAATCCTAGTGTTTGTTTTTTGTTTCTTTTTTCTATCAGCAGCACAACACCGCGACAGCGCTGCGACAACACCGCGGTCCTATGTCAAAATGTCAACATTGACAACGCTATAGGGCGAGCAAGCCTTTGCGCGGGACACTCACGCGATCAAAGTGAAGTTTCCGAGCGCGAGTTTGTCGTTATCGTTCTCAAGCTGCAGATTGACGGATTGATGGTTATAATTTCTTCCTTTCCGTTTGTGCCAGTATATTATAATTTATCTTTAATCCATATTAACCGGTGTAATTCATAGTCGTTCGCTAATAAAAGGCATCTCATTTTTTGTACAGCATAATGCTGAGCTTGGCTCCTTTTGCTTAGGTTAATCTAGTTCTTACTTTTTACTGTTAATTTAGTCATTGCATGGTAGATTTATGATTTCATTTCATTTCAATTATAGAAACACTATAGTGATCATTTTATCTCTTCAGTTGAAAAAAAAATCAGAACTATTAAAACCTCATCGCTGGGTGACAGTCGCCCCGACTAACAGAACCACCGCTAACTGTACGTTAAGTTGCAAACTACATACTTACATAGCAAGTTACATTCAGTTAGCAGTGGTGCCCTTAGTCAAGGTAGCTACCATCAAGGGTATGGGGTTCAGATGGTTCAAAAATTCGCCATCTTGACGGATAGTGGTCACTATTATAATTCCATCGATATTAAGACGCCATTGGTCAGTTAAGTAGCCACCACAGGTAAGATACATGCTAGAGTGCAAGACACAACTTTACCCTGATTTTTAATTCATACTTAATAATCTAAATATATAAAAGGAGAAACTGACTGACTGACATATCAGCGCACAGCCTAAACGTAGGCACTTGAAATTTGGAAGGGACGTAGCTTAGGTACCGTAGAGGTGCACTAAGAAAGAAATTCCCGAAATTCCCACGGGAACGGGAATTAGCGGGAAAATCCTTTTGTATGAAAAATCTAAACCGCTTAAGTTAGATGCTTGAAATTTGGCATGCAGGTACCTTAGTAAACTTAAAGCTTAGTTGCAACAGGATATTGCAAAATTCCCACGGGAACGGGAGTTAGCGGGAAAAAACTTTTGTAATCTGTTCAAAAGAAAAAATTAACACGCAAACGAAGTTGCGGGCATCAGCTAGTTCTATCTATACACTCACGCCTATAAGATTCGGGGTTGGCAGAACGTTATGTGGTTCTAGAACCACTCAGATTATTTATTAGATGGAATATGAGCATAGTGGTGAGAGGTTGTGAGCCTTTCGCCCACAATACAGCAAAACCCTCGCGTCCCACTTAAACCTTCGCGTGCTTTTTGAACACATGGTGTACGAGATTTGTATCGCACACGGCGTTAACAAGCACGATTTCTACAGTATGCCTAGGAAGAGTTGGCAGCTGGCACATTCTAAGTTTATCTTTCACTCCCAGCCCTGCGTGGATTCTTTTCCTCAATTGCCGTCTTTGTGTTAAATTACTATTGATTCCAGTAGCATCTCCTTACACTTTCAATCCCGCTGAACTCCTCTTTTGATCAACCGATAGAAAGATGTAGTAGAGGCCGATAGAAAGATGTAGAGATATCGACAAACCCGATTGCCTGACCTTTGAACACGCATGTATTAGTTTTATGGGCCTTTTCTATGAAGACTCCGGAGAACACTATGTAAAACATTATCATATACGAAAACAGCACGGAAAAATTGTATTATCATTGCCTCCTATGCACTAGTGATACTAGAAGCTGGGAACATAGAAGGCGATGGTAATACAAATTCTGTCATGCCGTGCCGTGCCGTCCGAATTATAAAAAGGCCCATTGAGTATCGGGGTATCCAGAGATAAGACAGATCAGCAATTTTTTTTTGGTTTTGACAGAAATTAGATGACTGCCATCTTAATATTGGTGTAGATAATTTATGGAGTTAACAAGGGCATTGAAGTGAACCAAGTCAAAGGCCATTTTGCGGTTTGAAAACTCAGACACCAGGGTTAGCCAAGTTCGCCACACACTTGACTATACCTACACGATAAAAAGAAAAGCATTGAAGTAATCAGCAAATCAGATTTGTGAAGATTTGTTATTAGCATTTTTTTAATTTATAATTCATGTATATAGGTTTAAACTTTGTCTGTAAATCTTCCCGAAAATGTAAAATAAAAATAAATAAATAATAAATGAATAAATCTCATTTTAATTTTCATATGCCTGACAGTAAAAAAAAATCACAAAGAAAAACTTTTCGTTGTGCGCAATTCTCTCTTCCCGTCTCGTAAACAATTTCTCACCGATTAAGTTGGCTGGAAGAGATCTCTTCTAGAGACAAGTTCGCCTTTTTTTAATGTAAAATGATTCTTACTGTGTTTTTTCAATAAAGAATTTAGATAAGTTTCCGCGACCGTAACAATCTTCCAAGGCCTTAAATTTCCCCTGAATCCGAACCTGTAAGCAACTTCCTGTTTGAGGGCTTCTATATCGGGATTCGATTCACGTGTCACGTAGAAAAAAAGTTGTGTTATTATCTCGTTTCTAGTTTAGATCGAGAATCTCCGAGAAAATATGATCGTGGAGCTTCGCAGAAAAAGAAATGAGAGAAGTACGAGTATATTGAAGTCGTCTCATGCAAAAGTCGAATATTTATATAGATATTTACGTTATGTAATTTCTACATAAATTTATTATAGTTATTAACAAATTGTAATCTACTAACATAGTTAAAAAAAAGTAAGAATTAACAAAAAAAAATGATCTAAACAAGGGCACGGAGATGAAGTCTGTATCTACAGACTAATAATAAATAATACAACTAAAAAAAAGTTAAAAATATATCTATTTTATAAAATATTTAGGTATTTACATGATATAAGTCAAAGTAGTGAATTAGATAAGCTCTTTTACGTCTACGCCTATTCCTAGGGTTGCCAACTTTTTTAAAATGAAATAAAGTATATTAAGGTGAGAGAAGATAAAAAAACAGTATTAGATAAAATAAAACAGTATTTTTAATGTTTTTACTTAAATACATATTTTTTTGAACTTTTTGCATATTTTATTAACTTGTTGTCTTTTTTAAACTTTTATCTGCCTCGATACAGTCAAAATTAAGAGTTAATTTTTAATTAAATTTAACATCGCTTTGTTTCTGTCGTCTCTCCATTTAGTCTTATTGACTGATAAAAGTCTTTCGGTGAAAGCTGAAGTAGCAGAGACAGAATATAGGTATGAGATTTTTTTTTTTATATTAACAAATTCTTGGTCAGTGTTTGTGTTTGATAACAAATGGCACCACTTTTGGTCGCTTCTCATTTCTATAGAATATTTTTCTTGTAAAACTTTTTCAATTAATTTGAAGTTTATTAATTCTGAATATAATGCATTCATATCAATAGTAAGTCTATGCAAATTTTTCAGTTTGGTCAAATGTGACCAAAGATTTTAATGACAAACAGCTTATTAAACACAGCCAGTTGGTGTCTTTAAATAAAACCATTTTTCAAGGTACAGAATAGCCATATCAATAAAAAGTGTAAGTTTTTTTTTGGAATTTATGGCCTGGTAAAAAAGACCTTTGATGCTGAAAACAGTATTTTTCTATACTTTATTTTTATTCAACAGTAAAAAGTATAATGTAGTGCAAAACAGTATAATACTGTTTAAAACAGTATAGTTGGCAACCGTACCTATTCCCTAAATTGCAGTCTTCCCCAGAGAACACGCAAGAAACTCCGAGGTTTGCACTTAAAAATTTAATTCTACTTATATATTTCCTTTTTTTCTTATGTTAACTGTCTTAATGTCTGAATAGCTGTACACTCGCGCCTATTACCCAACAGGGAAGGCAGAGCATTGGCACCGCGGTTAACAAAAGTTTCAGCCCACAATACAGCTAAACCGCAAAGTCCCACTTACTGCTGCCTACCTACAGTATGCCTTGGAAGATTTGGTAGCTGGCAGATTTGTCGACTCTATTCAAGAAACATGTGGAGTTTAACTACATTTTTCAAAAAAACCTCTAGCATGAAAGTAAAAATAAATATGACAAGAATACTTAGTTCATCGACCTTAGAAAAGTAATTAAACAAAAACTTTGCTCAGCTCTAGAGTTATTTCAGAATAAGTTAAAATTAGAAAATTTGTAATGCGATTAAAAAGAGCACCCTCGGAGTTTCTTGCCTGTTCTTCTCTGGGGAAGACTTGCGAATAGGCGTAGAGTCAGTAGGGTCAATAGAACGAATGCGAGATGTATTTACATCCTTTAATGTATGTTTGTATGTATTTTATGTAATCTTGACTTGTTTTAAGTGGCATCCTGAATGTCCTATAAAAAAAAATATTTTTTCTATTCTATTCTAAGTCAAAATAACCAGAAAAATTATTTAGCGATACTGGTAATTGAACTCAATAATACCTAGTTCAATATAACTCAATAATACCCACACCGAGACCTTCCAATTACGACGAGGTCAGCCAATCATTTCAGCAGTCGTAAAACTGAAGGTTTCCTTTACAAATCTATTCCATTGGCTTAAGAGCCATTTTCCTTTGTAAGTGCTTAATGAGAGCACCTTTATGAGACTTCCTTTATGTTCGATAGTTTGATTTAAAGGTTTTATATGAGACTAGCTTTCCGCCCGGCGTTCCCGTGGGAATTCGGGAAAATTATGTACCCTATGTTCATCACGGATAAAGTTAAATTCTAATGGTGAAGGAATTTTTCAAGTCGGTCCAGTAGTTTCGGAGCCTATTCAATGCAAACAAACAAACAATCAAATCTTTCCTCTTTATAATATTATAGTAGAGATAAGAATAAAACACTGTGATAGAATTGGGGATGCAGGTATCTTAACGCATTTGCGCCACATTTTTGACATTTATAATTTTACTAGCTTTCCGCACGGAACTTTGTTCCAGTGGGAATTCGGTAAAATTATGTAGCTTATATGACCTGCTGATAAGAGAGCTTTCTATTGTTGAAAGAATAATATTCCCAGGTGCATTAAATACACCATTAGTATACTTAATGCACCTGGGTGAATTAAAGTATACCATAGTGTATTTAATACACCCAGGTGATATTAGTAAGGTGAATTAAGCAGACTACTGAATTTTTTTAATTGGTTCAGTAGTTCCAGAGATTACTTCCTACAAACAAACTCAGAAACTTTACCTCTTTATAATATTAGTATACACGGTGTAAAAGACAGCTCAGCAAAAACTGAAACCCTGGACTCAGACAATCATTCTGAATGATGTTCCGGTGGATTTTCACCGGAAAATTTTCTTTTTCTTAATGTTTTTTTAATTTTATTGGCTTACATTTTTTTTATTATTTAATCGAGTACACTCCATCCGTACTAATCCTTACTATCCTAACTATCCTTACTTTCTTACTAATATTATAAACGCGAAAGTTTGTATGTATGGATGGATGGATGGATGGATGTTTGTTACTCTTTCACACTCAAACGGCTGGACCAATTTTGATAAAATTTGGTATGGAGGAAGCTAACACTCTGGATTAACACATAGGCTACATAATTTGCCCAAATTCCCACGGGAACGAAGTCCCGGGCAGAAAGCTAGTTTTGCAATAAAAAACAATGATAACAATGTACAACACGAAAACCAGCAATGTACATCGCACTCCGAAAGATGGCGCGCGGGGCGCGGTTTCGCGATACGTTGCGTAACGCCAACGTAGGTAAATAATGAAAACTCCCCTTCGTGTTTCGTAGGGAGGCCCGTGCCCCTCGGTGGGAACTTATATATGGGCTGGTAAAAAAAAAGAATGCTTCATAATTTTCCCGAATTGCCACGGGAACGAAGTCCCTTGTGGAAAGCTAGTTTTAAATGACGTTTAATAAAAAAATAGATTTGTACTCTAAATTTTTTTCTGTCTCTTTTACCCAGAACTATATGTCACTACCACCTGTCTGTTTTACGACCTATATCTCTAAGTTATCTCTAGGCTTGTGTAGTCTATTGCCAATTTTTGGCGAGTAAACGTTTTCGTATTTCTTTTATTACGTTCTGTCGGAAATATAACGAATTGCGAAGGTCGAAATTTACGATTTCTTTCAAACATTTTATATATCTACTAGCTGATGCCTGCAACTTCGTTTGCGTGTATTTTTTTTTGTACAGAGTACACAGATTGAAAACATCTATCTTACGTGATTTAGATTTTTAAATACAAAAGTTTTTTCCCGCTAACTCCCGTTCCGGTGGGAATTTTGCAATATCCTGTTGCAACTAAGCTTAAAGTTTACTAAGGTACCTGCATGCCAAATTTCAAGCGTCTAACTTAAGCGGTTTAGATTTTTCATACAAAAGGATTTTCCCGCTAATTTCCGTTCCCGTGGGAATTTCGGGAATTCCTTTCTTAGTGCACCTCTACGGTACCTAAGCTACGTCCCTTCCAAATTTCAAGTGCCTACGCTTAGCCGTTTAGGCTGTGCGTTGATGTGTCAGTCAGTCAGTCAGTCAGTCAGTCAGTTTCTCGTTTTATATATTTAGATATGTATCAAGCATAGCTAACATAGAAACGTGACAATTTTTTCTCATGTCAATGTCGTTCTGCCATTCCATACTGAATTACTGATGCTATAATGTGCCAATTAACAACTCTTCCCAGGTATACTGTAGAAACCATTAAGAGGGATGCGAGGGTTCTTGCTGTATTGTGGGCGAAAGGCTGACAACCTATCACGTGTCGAATGAGATACCAGAACCATAAAATGTTACTGCTCCATAATATAATTTTTCACGTTAAATCATATGAGTCACCGACTTCAATCCCAACAACAGTTCGCACAAAGTAGATGTTAGTATTTTTTGCAAACTACAATGCCTATTAGCAGATAACCACAAACGAAAATGTCACTCATTTATTTAGATGATGTTCTGGTTTGTATTTTTTTGTTTTTGTTGATTTTTTTAAAAGCGCTGAATCATATGAGACCATCTCTGGAGTATACTCTTTTTAACAAAAAAAATAATTTTGAAAATCGGGCCATATTGGCGGAGAAATCGGTAAACATATATAAAAAAAATACATACAGTCGAACATAGAACCTCCTCCTTTTTTGAAGTTGGTTAAAAATAATAACCCTTAAAGGGTTTCTTTACTTTATGTTGGCAACTTCGCAATTCTCTATTTTAATTCTCATTTTGGCAAACTAACGATTGCGGACGCCATTTTTCCAAGAATTGAACTGACGTGACGTTTTGCTAACTCCGAAAGGGATTACTGTACACACGGCAGCACACCAGGCTATACATTTGGACCTTGACGTCGCCCTTATCTCGCTTGCAATAGCGGCGACTTTCGTAGTGTAAATAACGCTACACACTCAAACGCTACACACTCAAAGGCCCACACTAAGGTTTTTCCTTGTGTCGTGGGTCCCTCGGAACACACATAAAGACAAACACAAACACCCGTGACCCGAGAACAAACATCTGCTTTTCACACAAATGTTTGCCCCGACTGGGGATCGAACCCAGGACCCGCCGATCGAGAGGCAGCGTCACTACCACTCGACCAAACCGGCCGTCAAATGGATAACCTGACGTGCTGCTGGTGACTTTAAATTCGTTTTTTTTATTTTTTTTATTACGAGAAGGGTTAACTCTTGATGAGGTCGACGATGGAGCAAGTTAACACAGAAAATGCCTATTAAGACACTGGTATTCCTACGCACCGACGGAACACAGCAAGCTGTTTGGCGTCGGGCTTCGGCAAGAGGGTGGTCGCGAACCAGACGAAACGAAAATGAGGGATGCGAAGTCCGAAGAATTAGCCTACGAAACTGAAGAACTTTCCCCAAAATATAAGGCGAACAAACATCCAATTTTTTTGGAGAATTACCTATATCTAGGTTCCATTGGAAAATTTGTTAATTTAATGGATATGATTCACCCTTTGTCGCTAAGAAATTCAAAATCACCCCAAAGTTACACAGAAATATCTTTTTTCTCCAAAAACGGATCGTCAAAATATCGAAGAAGGCAATAGTAATAATTCAACCGTACCAAGTAAGATCAAAGACAAGAGACCGCCGGCGGCGACTACCCGCATTCGAGACGAATGATGACGTCATTTGTACACACTCGCCGATTGGAGAGGGGGTAAGGGGGAGAGGGAAGGTGGCTGCATCGTAGTTATTGACGAAATTGGTTTCTACAGTTGAAAGTAGCTTACAGTGAAGCGTTCGTAGAACGTGGTGCTCACTGTTTCGTAATCAGTGAGGTTAAGCAATGAACCGGCCTCTTGTTCTTTGCTTAACCTCACTTATTGTAACTTGATGGGTTGGTCCATAGAGACACAATTTCGCAACGCATGGAACATGATTGGATAAACAATGGTAAACTAGAAAACATTGGATTTCGCAACCCGAATTTACCGGAAGAATAGTCTGTCGCTTCCGGAAAATATCCTTTTCTTTAAATATCTATGGAAAAATCTAACAAATAAATAATAAAAAGACAAACCCAACACCTATGACCCGAGAACAGAAATCAGCTTTTTGTTCAATTTGCTCAGCCCAGGAATCAACCCAGGACCCGTCGATCAAGACGCAGCGTCACTACAACTAAACCAAACCGGCCGTTATTATGAATTTAATTATACTCGTAGCAGCATGTATGTCCCCACAGCAGGTGTATAATTAATAAAAACAATATTATATTCCACACTGAAGGTGAAAATCTATTTTTCCATTAAAACACCCTCATAAAGCTTTATTTTTTGTTTTTCAACAAACAACCCGGTAATTTTGAATCAAGTATAAAAATATACTAACAATACAATTGTCAACGCCTTGTTTTGTAAGAGTCACGAATTCTCGATCGTAGTATAATTATTTCGTCTCCGTAATTTTCTTAATTGCTACATCCAGAGTCGTAGGGTACGACGATTGTCAATTTGACGCCCCCAGAACTTGACGCTAGCACATAAAGCTGTTTGCGCCCCCACTATCAAAAATCCAGCTACTCTTTACAGCTTTTACATTCAAAAAATTAGATAATTTTCTTGGGGAAAATTCCACTGGAAAATAATTCAGTATGATGGTCTGAGTTTAGGATTTCAGTTTTTGTTAAGCTGTCCCTTACACACTGTATAACTGTGTAAATCAAGCTAACCTGGGTGACAGAGTTATAACCGCAAAATGATCTACTTTACAATAATAAATAAACAAAATAAAAAAATAAAGTGAGGGTGCCTAAATATGCCTAGATATTTTCGCCGCTGTCAATCGCCCCTGCAGCCATTCCCTGGTTACGACCCTGGTTTCACCGTATTTTGAGACAAAGATAGAAGGCAGAAATGTGGCAAGAAGATTTAATTATACGCCTCAAATGTAAGTCGTAATTTCTTGGAATAAAAATAAATTTTCAATAAATTACTTTGAAATGTCAAAGTTCACAAATAAAAAGTATTTGACGTACTTGAGTTAAAATAAACAAGATATATATGATTTGCTGGTTTATATATAGAACTTTGATTAAATATACACATCAACGCGGTCTAAGGATATTGCATTTTTTCATACAAAAGAGGTCTGTTTCAGAAGCTACAAAAGCATACTCGAGATACATGGAGCACTATAATTTTCAGTAAAGAAACGAAGCAATGAAAACGAAAATGTACTTTTTGCCTGCTTTTTGTATGAAAATAGTCGAATTTACGCAATTTTTTTTTTCATTTTCGTCACGTTTCTACAAATTTCAAGTAAAACAAAATTTATTGACTAGAATTGAAAATTCAGGTTTTATCACTTGCTCGTCTGAAAGTTATAGCCCTCCATGTATCTCGAGTATGCTTTTATAGCTTCTCAAAAAGACCTCTTTTGTATGAAAAATCGCGCAATATCCCTAGACCGTGTTGACGTGTGTATTTATTTCAAGCAAGTATACGTTAACACAAGAAATGACTAGCTGCTCAGAATTCGGTGGACCTTAGAGACAGGATACTCATGGGTGACAGAAAGCTAGTAATAGCTCATAGCGGCAACGTAGCTACGTGTTTTTTTTAAGATGTGCTGCAGAGAGTGGACTCATGAGCTGCACGAGCCCATTCCGCCTGCAGCTTTCTTCTACCGCACGTCCAGACACACCACCAGATATCAACCTCACCTTGTTGAGATTTCTCAGATATGTAGTGAGCGCTTCTCTTCATCTTTTATATTACGCAACAAAAATTTTAAGTTCCAAATATGTGGCGATTTAAAAAAGTTAAGTATTTCTTAAGAGAAAAGCAATGGGCCTTTTTATAATTAGAAAACGGCACGGCAAAATTGTATTACGAGTACCTTGCCTTCTATGTAATAGTAATAATAGAAGCTGAGAACATAGTGGGCAATGGTAATTCAAATTTTGAAGTGCCGCCGTGCCGTTCGAATTATAAAAAGGCCCAATGCATGTATGCACCTCTAGTATGTTTCGGTGAAATACAAATGAATTTTATGTAGTTACCTTCAACCGTTTAAGTTGAAATTTTGCATGAACGTTTATATATAATCGTAATTATAATCAAACATGGCGGACCACCCAAGATACTCGTAGCGGACTAGTTATTTTATTTTGCTATCTTATGATATGGGTATTAAATGAAAGGGTTTGCTAAAAAAATTAAAAAAAAAAACGTTTTCTAAAAATCATCTTTTAATAATAAATTATTTAAAATTGTTTAACGCCCGTATAACAGAAGAAAACTTGAGTCTTGATCTATACTTAAATATTGGTTGTCTCTTTCTCTCACTATCAAAATGACAAAGACAACTGCTACGCAAGTAAAGATCAGAGTCTGATTCGCGTTCTGTAATACCGGCCCTAGATTTGATTATATCTAGCTACCTACATCGAAACTATATCGAACTGTCCAACCCAAAGTCCCAAAAAGATTGACATATTTCCTATTAGCAGAGTAACCCAAAGAGCGGTGACACGGAAATATTATTACGAGCTTATTATTTACAGCCCTCGCCTCCTCTTAAATGGATTTGGTTGACGATATATTATATTAATACATACATACATGACATATGTGACTGTGTGAAAATGGAAAGGTACAACTTTGGCGATAGTCGTTAAGGATTACAATTACTTATTGACAACCTTGAACGTTGTACCTTTTACTAAACACAGTTACATATACTTTTGCTTTATATACCTGTCAGAGTAGGCAGAACATCTAGTGGTTCTTAAGCCACTTAACGCCACGTTTGACATATATTTTGAGGGTTATTAACATGAGTACAGTGATGATACGTTGTCAGCCTATCGCCCAAAAAACACATCTCACAACCCAATTAGTGACTAGGAAAAGTTGGCTGTTGGCACACCCACAATACAATAACTAAGTTTTGTTTTCACTCCCAGTCCAGCGTGACTAAGAAATTATAATATTACTAGACGATGTCTGAGACTTTGTTAAAATCTTTGATCCTTCCTTATCTCCACTGATAAGGGAACCTTTGTGCCAAAATTCAGCTTTCTAGGTCAAAAGGTTGATGAGTCAGTGAGTCAGGACCTCCAATGCATAACTAGCTATGGTCCAACAAATCTAATCAACTTGCCTTGTTATCAGAGTCACAGAGATCAGTAAGCTTAATTATCTATACTTCTATACTAATATTTGTTTGCATTGATTGTGCCTTTTATAAATTATATTATCATTGCTTCCTATGTTTCCAGCGTCTAGTAGATTTGCCAATTAGCTTTGCCATTTTAGAACTATAAAAGGCCTAATAGGTTACGAATTACAATGCTACATTACCCCTTCGTAACATAGGCTACACAATTTTCCCGAATTCCGGAACGAAGTCCCGGGAGGAATGCTAGTAAATAATGATTACGTGTTCTGTCGAATCTAAAATCATGATCAAGATGTTGAGTAAAGGAAAAAACGTTATGAGAAAGTAAAGTCCTTTTAAAATTTAAAACGAAAAATTCTTCTGAAAACTTCCAGCTAGGAATTTCAGAAGCTTCCTAGTAATCGGCTTTGACCTAATTTCTTGTTTGTTCAAGATTGGATTTTCTTCCAACACATCCTGGCACGCTAGCTTGCATTACATGAGATGCGCCTTCTATTTATTCAAAGACGGGGGATATAAAGGTACGTATTCAGGATGAGTTTTGACCCCCCATCTCTTGGAGCTTTGTGCTGTTTCTCCTTCGAACACTTGACCAGTATAATTTTGAGATCAAAATCAAATTTGCAACAATCATGTATACCTAGAGCTGTATATTCGCAACCGAATTAAATAGGTCATTAAAACGATTACATATACGGGTTAAGGTGACTTAAAATTAGTAAACGATAATTAAGGAAAGAAAAATATTCGGCGCGAATATTTCCTGGGGTCTTGGGTTTTCTTTCCCTGAAAACTATTTGTGAATATCCCTCACGCGGCGGTGATAGCCCAGTTGGTAATGAGCCAGACTTGTAATCCGAAGGTCGCGGGTTCAAATCCTGGTGCGGGCCTGTACCACTAAATTCGTTTTTTCGGATTTATGTACGGATTTCTAGTTATCACATGCTCAACGGTGAAGGAAAACATCGTGATGAAACTCGCCCGTCCAAGAGAATTCATTTCGAAAGACGAGCACAGTCCAACAACCCGCATTGGGCCAGCGTGGTGGACTGTGGCCTAAATCTCCTACGTGTTCCGAAGGGAGGCCCTCGGTGGGGACGTACAAGGGCTGGTAAAAAAAAACTCTCACGCGGGTAAGCGTTTTAAAAATATTAATGAAAATGAAGGATGAACGTAATTATTGTGAATCGCCCCGCGAAACTAACGATTTTCCCCAAGGAATTTCGGTCAAAACATTAAAAATGTTTGCCACTCCATATTAAAGCAATTTGAGTTTGTATGGGCAGATGACATTTAACGGCCGGTTTGGTCGAGTGGTAGTGACGCTGCCTCTTGATCGGCGGGTCCTGGGTTCGATCCCCAGTCGGGGCAAACATTTGTGTAAAAAGCAGATGTTTTGTTCTCGGGTCATGGGTGTTTGTGTTTGTCTTTATGTGTGTTCCAAGGGACCCACGACACAAGGGAAAACCTTAGTGTGGGCCTTTGAGTGTGTAGCGTTTATTTATTTTTATTTATTTAATTATGGGGAGAATCACTCCATAATGTTTTGCTAACTAATTTAAAGTCACCCCATAATATTGTTATGAAGCGCTCGCAGCCCAGTGGCGCTCGCTGATCTCAACCGGTCAGTGAGGTTAAGCAACGTAGGTACACAGAGGCAGGGAACCTGATGGGTGACCAAAGTGGCAATTTATCACGAGCGTTTCCGTGCTTCGGAGGGCACGTTAAGCTGTCGGTCCCGGCTGTTGTTGGTTGACTACAGTCGTTAAAACCAAATCAGAGGCAATTGTGCGATTTGAAAACTCTGACACCAGGTCGCCAATAGATAAAAGAAAAACGGACGACCCTAAGCGAACGACTTAAGGATAGTGCCTCAATTGTTTCAGAACTCCGTAATTTGATGTACGCAATCTCGATAGCATAATGGATAATGTTGCTCTCTTGACCTGGGCCCCGATTCTGTAACTTCAGTTGTGTGTCGATGATTTTATCCGTTCAGATGGCGAAATTGAGAACTATCCAAATTTCATACATCTAATGACGGCTGCCTTGACAGGTGGCGCTACCACCAACTGAATATCCAGCTGCTAGGTAGTTTACAACTTTACGTTCGGTTGGCTGTGGCGCTGCTGGTCGAGGTGGCTGTAAGCATTTTATATAAAATTAAATAGTTCTCAATTTCACAACCTGAACAGATAAAATGGCCTCCATTGTCATTCAACCGGCATTACGAATACAAAAATAAGTATCTATTTAAAATAAAACTGCTGAAGCCATCTTTTAATAATGTAATATGCCCGTGTCAGCAGACCGCTATACCATATTTATTTCAGAAAAATCAAAGAATATAATTATAGGTATACAGTAAAAGTCTGTAAGAGAGATGCAGGGTTTTGCTGTATAATGGGCGAAAGGCTGACCACCTCTCACCATTATACAACTTGTTCAATCTAATAATCTTCACAATTTGTGTTAAACGTGGCATCTAGTGGTTCTAGAACAACTGATATTCTACCTTCCTCGTTAGGGAGTATAAGCGTGAGCGTATGTATGTATATGTATGTAAATAATTACTGAAAACAAAAAATCTTATATACAGGATGTTTGGTAGATGGTCCGACAAACGGAGAAGAATTAAGACAAAAAATCAATACAGCCTTTACCACAATGAAGGAGGAAATGAGGCTTCGAACTACAACATTTGAGGTACGTAGAAGATGTCGGGCGTGTATACGAAATAGGGGTGCTCAATTTGAGCAGAATTTGTAATTAATTTTAATGTAATTCTTTGAACCAAATAAAACCGCAACTGATGTAATGTTTTTTTACTCCTTTTAAATACCCAGTCTGGTAGTGCTCCGAACTGCATTATGTGTAAGAATACAGTTTAGTGATCACCTGTTACTTTTTAAACAAAAAAATAGCAACAATACAAGTTACGTGAATTTATGCACCAACATCAAAGGAATGCCCCTTCTAGAGTTTATTTAAAATGTTGTTAGACAAATTGAAGTTTTATGATTTATGAGACATGTGATATAGCGTTAAAAAGAGTATTAAACAGGTAGTCCATTGAAATGTTACATTTTTTAGGCCTTACCTTGCGTTTTTTAGAGGACGCAATTTTATTTTTTTGATGTGTAGGGGGGGTCAGTGTAAAGCTAAAACCAAGTTTGTGGGGTCGCCACCCTTGTCCCACGGCCGCCATCTTGAAAATAGGGGTTGAAATGGTTTTTACGGTATATCTCTTAAACTATTTATTTTATAAAAAAAAACAACTCTACAACTTTGGTCCAGTAACTTTTTGTCGTAGAACTATAAATAAAAAAGTTATAAGCGAAAATCTTCAGAAATTCGAGAAAAAAATTTATATTTTTCGATGTAACTTTTTTTTTATCATTTTACGAAAAAATGATATCAGACCATTTTTGTAGATCGTTTTTTGAGGAACAACTTTTATTTGCAGTCTTCAGGATCATTATAATTACCAAGCCACGTTTTAAGCCAGCCCACCTTGGCTTGGTAACTTAGGTTACCAAGCCAGGTTTTAAATTATTTTAAAAATCAATAATTGTTAAATTCTGTTATGGAGTGAAAAAGAGTCAATAATTAATTTTTAATAAAATTGCAAAATTTTTAATTAAAAAAATTATAATAAAGTAAAAAAAATAAAAAATAAATAAAAAAAAACAATAACTGATGACATATTATTAGTACACATGTATAATATAGGTATAGTTAAGAGTACTGAAAAATAGTACTCACTTCGGAGCGCTGTAAAACCTTAGCTATTGACTTAATGAAAAAATGATGCAAATAAAAGTTGTTCCTCAAAAAACGATCTACAAAAATGGTCTGATATCATTTTTTCGTAAAATGATAAAAAAAAGTTACATCGAAAAATATAAATTTGTTTTCTCGAATTTCTGAAGATTTTCGCTTATAACTTTTTTATTTATAGTTCTACGACAAAAAGTTACTGGACCAAAGTTGTAGAGAATTTAATTTGCAACAAAAAATGTTAACAATTTTTTTTTATAAAATAAATAGTTTAAGAGATATACCGTAAAAACCATTTCAACCCCTATTTTCAAGATGGCGGCCGTGGGACAAGGGTGGCGACCCCACAAACTTGGTTTTAGCTTTAAACTGACCCCCCCTACACATCAAAAAAATAAAATTGCGTCCTCTAAAAAACGCAACCCCAAATGTAACTTTTCAATGGACTAAGGGCAATTTTTAAAACCATTCGAAGTTCCTAACCGGTCTTAGTTTTTTTAAATTAGTTGCAAAGTTAAGATAACCGATTCTTTTAAAATATTTTTTTACTTTTAAAAAAATGGTAAGACTTAGGAGAAAAAAATGTAAATATGATTTGTTCCAAATGAACCCAACTACCTCCCATTTCCGTTTGTCGGACCATCTACCAAACAACCTGTATAAAATTGGACGTCCTGATTCACTGACTCATCAACGCTAGCCCAAACTCTTAGACCTAGAAAGCCGAAATTTGGGCAAAAAGGTGTCTTTTATAACATAGACAAGCACTTAAAATGGGGTTTCAAAGTTTGTATGGAGAAAAGAATTTTTTTGGACATTTTGATTCGAAACTTCGTCAAGATATACCTTGAAGCAAATAAACTGACAAGTGATTTGCGATTTTTCGAAAAATAATCCCCTAAGGGGTCAAGAATGAAATGGTTGACTAAAAGAGTTCTTTGCGCTACCGATGCCCCGGGAAAAATCTAGTTCTTTTATAAAAATTGGCCTTCCTGATATCGAGTCCATCCCTGCCCAGGCTCATGTAAAACCTAACGGAGCGGATATGAGAGCTCCAGCTAACATGCAGCTGAAATATTCTGCAACTAAGCTGTTATCGCGCTCTCTTAACTTTCTATTATGCTAAAGCTTTCGCCTAAGATTTCCTTCTCGATGAAATAGCCTATGTCATTATATTAGGTGACTTTCAATAAGGAAGCTAAAATAAAAGGTATTCCAAAGAAACCTATAAGAAATTTCTCAACACAAAAAAATTGGGTACTCATCTACACTAATATCATAAAGAGGAAAGATTTATATTTTTGTATGTAACGAATAAACTTAAAAACTACTTGACCGATTTCAAAAATTCTTTCACCATTAGGATGCTACATCATCCCTGAGTAACATAGAAGTCCCGAGCGGAATGCTAATCAGCTAATAGTTACGAACTTGATTCGATATTTTTTAAATGGTTCCCGTGTACGATAGCTCAGTTGGTTAAAGCACCAGGGGTCTTAACCTGAGGTCGTGGGTTTAATTCCTATTCGCGCCGAAAACGTTTCATCTATTTATATATATATATATTATAAAGAGGAAAGATTTAATTGTTTGTTTGTTTGCATTGAATAGGCTCCAAAACTTTCTTGGACGGGTAGGTTTCATCACGATGTTTTCCTTCACCGTTGGGTAAGTGATAATCAGTACAATTTTTCCGAATTCCCACGGGACCGAAGTCCCGGACTGAATGCTAGTTCATTAATAAAAAAATATCTGATTGCTACATTTCTATGGGAGTTTCATATATTTAGATTTTTTTCCTTAGGGAAAGTTGTAAAGTTTAGTAAGCCGCTTCACAATAAACAATTTTATTTAATGTTTTTTGTTACATTAAAGAAAAATCAAAAATTTCTTTAATGTAACAAAACTTGAAACATTGAAGACATTTTTTCCGAACCAAAAACCGAAAAGAGCAAAACAGAATACTTTTTAAGTGACCAAAGCCGCGAGTAAAAGCTAAAGCAACACATAATTGCTTTTTGAAATTCCCTTTGAATAAAATTTCTGTTAAAATTTCGTCACGTAAAAATGTTGTGTTTTTCATGAAAAAGCGCATCTAACTCAGCTGTAAGGACTTTTTTCAGACCTTTCGGTATGGTTTCTTTATGTTTAAAAATTCACAAAGAGAATGGAACACGTTACTTAGAAAAAAATATCTTTTTATACAATTTAAAATTTGGAAATTATTAAAAAGCAGGTATAATGTATAATTATTCTTCTTCTTATCGTGTAGGTATAGTCAAGTGTGTGGCGAACTTGGCTAACCCTGGTGTCAGAGTTTTTCAAACAACACAGTGACCTCTGACTTGGTTTTAACGACTGTAGTCAATTGACAACAGCCAAGGCCGACAATTTAACGTATCCTTCAAAGCACGTAACGCACGTGATAAATTGCCACTTTAGTCACTCATCATGTTTCCTGCCTCTGTGTACGTTGCTTAACCTCACTGATCAGTTGATATCAGCGAGCGCCACAAGGCAACGAGCACTTCAATATAGAGACCTTATCAGACCTTAAAGAATCAAATAAGACCTTTAACTCGCAATCTAAAGGGGCGTCTACACGGTTTATGTAGCTAGCGCATGTAAAGGCACTGGCGCGGGTTACATTACTTCCACCCATCCATACACTAATGTGGATGGGTGGAAGGGATTATGTATGTACCCGCGCCATACATAATCCCTTTCGGGGTAGGCAGAACGTCATGTAGTTTAGGACAACTTGACGCCACGTTTGACCATTACTTTGAGGGTTATAAGATGATTTAAGCCGTGTGGTGATCGGTTGAGAATAACACCTCCCCATCTCTTTCCGTGGGTGTCGTAAGAGGCGACTAAGGAAACACAAATGAGACCTGCCTCCTAGAAATCCATCCCAGGCAACGACACTTCATTTTTTTCTGAATCTGAGGTGTCGTACTATGGTCTCATGCGGTGTGGTAGGCTCTGTAAAGGGCCGTCTGGTTCGCGACCACCCTCCTACCGAAGTCCGACGCCAAACAGGTTGCTGTGTTCCGTCGGTGTGTGGGAGTACCAGTGCCTTTATAGGAATTTTCTGGGTTAACTCGCTTCATCGTCGACCTCATCTTTGGCCTTATGGTCAAAATTGAGGTCAAGAGCTAACCCATCTTATAATAAAATAAAAAAACACCAAAACCCTCACATCCCACTTACTGGGTTCTTCAGTATGCTTGGGAAGAGTTGGCAGCTGGCAGAGTAGCTACGAGAGCCTCAAATTGGATATTAATTAGTAACCATTATTAAATTATTTTGACGTGACAACGTCTTAAATTAGGTTGCGGCTGGGAGTCACTTATGAAAAAGTGTAACGCTCGGTAACGTTACGATGAGTCACCGAACGAGAGAGAGGCCCGCCGAATGCCTTGCGTCTCTCTCCCACTCAACTATGATCGGTCTGCCGCGTTAAAATTTGTGCAATTCTTATTTTCATTCAATTCCTTGTTCCTATTGTGCAATTTAATTATATTCATATCAATAAATATTCTACCGAGAAAAAGACGATGTCACGTAAAATCTTCGCCCGTAAAACCGACTTTACAGGCAACCATTTTTTTAATTTTACTACACTATGTACATATAATTATAAAGTCTTCTTCTGTTTCTTGTGTAACTACATGTATAATTTCGTATATTGAATATTTTTAAATGAATTAGCCTAAGAAACTCAACAACTTTCCCTGGTCAAAGTATAAAATAAAAATGTTCGCGTCTCCATACAACTTGTGCGATCAGCCTTTGTATGGGAAGTCTAAATATTTTGACATTGGAAATGTCTTTTCGTTCGCTCCAGTATAGGCTCCAATTTCACGAAAAAGTGCGATCCCCTTATATCTCGGAGACTGGTGAAGATATGATGTTGAAAAAAGTCTAAATAGACGCTTATTCAAGAGAACTGTAAGGTGCAAACAGAATTGTTCGAGAAAACTCCTCTGGATAATTAAGTCAGCTACAATTTGAGCCTAAAACAAAGACGATCGGGTTAATGGTTTGCCCTGTAGCCTAGCCTTTTTGAAAAAAGTCAGAACGACATTTTTTCGAATTCCGTAGATTCATTTTCAATGTGCTAGATAGTCATGTGAATCACGAAATCTGTGTTTTTTTTTTTGTTTTTCATACAGGTTCCTTGGGGAAAGTTGTTCAGTTTCATTGTAAGAATCACTCCCTAAACTTTCGCTGATTAATTAAAAGTCACCCCATATAAAAAAAATCTTTTCAACGCAAATTAAGATGGTTTCCTTTCAAATAAAAGGCATTGCATAAATCAGGAAAATATCCACTTGGTTAGCGGTGATAGCCCAGTTGGTAATGAGCCAGACTTGTAATCGGAAGATTGCGGGTTCAAATCCTGGTGCGGGCCTGTACCACTAAATTCGTCTTTTCAAATTTATGTACGGATTTCTAATTATCACTTGCTCAACGGTTAAGGAAAAAATCGTGATGAAACCCGCTTGTCCAAGAAAATTTGTTTTCAAAAGACGAGCGGTCCACCAACCCGCTATGGCCAGCGTGGTGGACTATGGGCTGAATCCCCTTCGTGTTTCGAAGGAAAGGCCGTGCCCCTCGGTGGGGCCGTTTATGGGCTGGCAAAAAAAACACTTAAATAACCCAATATGCCAGAAAATATTTTCAACGCAAATAAATTAATATGGTTTCCTTTCACGTAAAAGGCATTGCATAAATCAGGAAAATATACACGTAACAAGCATATGAGAGGGAATATCTAACATACACCGCATTATAACCGCGGCCGATCGAGCGCTTGCAAAATAACAATCATTTACTCGAGTGAGGAAAACGAGTAGTGGTGAGATGACGTCTTTTAATCTATGCTAATATATAAAGAGGAAAGATTTGATTGTTTGTTTGTTTGCATGGAATAGGCTCCGGAACTACTGGACCGATTTCAAAAATTCTTTCACCATGAGAAAGCTACGTTATCCCCGATGGATATAGGCTACATAATTTTACCGAATTCCCACGGGAACGAAGTCCCGGGTGGATTGCTAGTAATCGATAAAAATATGTCACGGAGTGAGTGGTGCAAAACTATAAAGTATCGATAGTGAAAAGACCTTATTGTTCTCTTGGAACAAAAGTGTTTCTCTTATATTAATAGGCGACTGTATGTTATTTTTTACTGTCATTATTTTTTTGTGTGTTTGTTAAGCGATAACTTATCTGATAACGGTCGAGTTTCAAAATTCTTAGATTAAAAAAAAAATAATAACTTTCCAACCGCGATTTCGTCGTTGTGTAAAAAAAGTACATGAACTATTTCTAAATAAAGACTGTTAAACTTTATGTACAGACAGCAGCACGTCAGGTTACCCATTTGCATTATGAAAGCCGCCGCTATTACGAGGGAGATAAGGGCAACATCAAGATCAACATGTGCTGCTATGTGTACATAATAACATCTTATATAAGTTAAAAAAAAATACATTGCGCACCGGTAAGCAATAAAATTCTTTGCCAGCGGTTTGTATTTCCTTGTCATTATAACCCGAATCTCTTTAAAGTTCGAGTGAATAGGCATCTTCTGGGTGAGCTTGCTACATCCTCGACCACATCTTCGCCCCTGAGCTAGGTTGTGGTGATGAGCAAACCCATTGGAGCACCCTGTATTGTGTTCTTTGGGTCAACTGGGTTTTTTGCGACTGAGTAAGTACTTATCCGCGTATCTGCTTTGTTTTGACTTATAAGCATTTATTTCATTTACTGAGCAGGTAATTTTTTTAAAAAATAACGTTTTATTTACAGTTTATAAGACGTTAACTGTAAACAGAATAATAAATACTTTACTTTATACTTAAATATTAGAGCTGTAGTTTACGTAATATAATATAAATATATTTTTGTCTTTTTTTTATTGTTAGCCACCACCCGCTCTGCTTTATATTTTTCCATTATTTTCCTACCCAAAGGTTGCCTGGAAGAGATTGCTACCTTAGCAATAAGGCCGCCTTTTTGTACATTACTGTTTTCTGTCCTTGTCTGTTATTGTAATGTTTTTGTGTTATCTATGGTGTGCAATAAAGTATATGTCTATGTCTATGTCTAAATAAAATGATAAATAAATAAAATGATTTATAAAAGAGTATAGATAATCACAATCGATAATTTCCCATCACTAACGCAGTAGGAAACCGGGAAAAGGGAATACGGGCAGGAAAAAACCGTAACGATAGAAAATGTATCGAATAATCCTAGCTCTACGAGCACGTCTACGCTACGAGCTACGAGCTGCTACGGTGCTACGACGTAGAGAGCATTCACGCTTGGCTTGCTACGAAATTTGAGACGATATTCTGGTTGTAGCAGACGAAAAATACGAAATTTGTTAGAAATTTCTAGATTTTTTGCGCAAATATTATATTAAATATGAATATTATGTTTGGGTTTCATCTATATCTTCTATACTATTTATAAATAGGAAAGCTTTGATTGTTTGTTTGTTTGAATTGAATAGGCTCCGAAACTACTGGACCGATTTGAGAAATTATTTCACCATTAGAAAGCTACATTATCCCAGTTTGACATAGGTTACATAATTTTCCCTAATTCCCACGGGAACGAAGTTCCGAGCGGAATGCTAGTCTTAGATAAGACTGTAACACAGGGTGAATCAGAGCATAATTCTGAATGATTTTGCAGTGGAGTTCTCCACAAGAAATTTTCAACTATATAATTTTTATTTTTGAAATATTTTATCCCATAAATTTAACAATATCGTCTGACCATCAGGCTGGTGGTCTGCCCACTGGCCTTGTAGCTATTAGGATTATGAAATTACTAGCTTTCCGCCCGCGTGGACTGCAGGTTATATCGTGCCCAACTGTGAAATGTAGCCTATATCCTTTCCCAGGCTCTAATCTATCTCAGTACCAAATTTCATCAAAATCGGTTCAGTAGTTTAGGCGTGAAAGACGGACAGACAGGCAGAGTTACTTTCGCATTTATAATATTAGTAAGGAAGTAAGGATTGCTGAGAAAGTTAAAGTTTTAACTTACTGAATCTACGAAGTTGATTTTCTGAGATGAGCCCTTATAGTTCTTAAGGTGCATTTTGTTTATCTTTACTAATAATAGGTCTTTACCAATGGAATTGCCGTTTTTCATGCAATATTTTTGGAAAACTGAATTTTCCATACTAACGTTTTTGGATTTTTCTCGGGAATGCGATATCCAAATTTAGCAAAATTTTGTGGGAAGCTTTGGACAACATTAAGTTAATTTTCATCATAATTATTTTATTGAAAGTTGAAACAATGAAACGGGCAACGGATGAAACGAGATCTATTTGTGCTTCTTTTTCAGCAATTGAATCTAAAGTAAATATGTATTAATTTGACTCAATATCTCCGTTATATGGCCAAGGTTTTAAATAAAAAACAATTTAAGTAATAGCTGTTCAATCAAATAAATTATGAATCAAATAAAGCTTGAGAAAAAATCAGCAATTTCATAGGTAAAGACCTATTATTATAAAGACGAAAGTTTTGATTGTTTGTTCACATTGAATAGGCTCCGAAACTATTGGACGACTTGAAAAATTCTTTCACCATCAGAATACTACATTAGTAACATAGACTACATAATTTTCCCGAATTCCCACGGGCACGAAGTCCTGGGAATGCTAGTTCAGAACATAAAGTCAGTGTGTCACCTTCATTAAAGTCTGAACCGCTCTCGAGCCGAACTCTGTATCAATTTACTAACTGTTTGATGTTTTGTAACTTGATTCATCTCTCAAAGAGTGGGTTTACTTTTAGTAATGAATTTGATAAACAACAGCAGATTATTATTTGTGGCAAATGAATATATTTTCTCGTCTGGATAGCGCTCAATCTGTTTCTGAAAAATATTTAAAAATTATATTTAACCTTTTCACCGCCAAAGTCTGATATATCAGACAAAAAAAAATTTTTTTATCTTTAATGTTGTTCACCAAGCGTTCGCCATACGCCACGACATTAAATTTTAAAAAAAAATTTTTTGATGTCGTGGCGTGTGATAGGCGTTTTTGACGAAAACTCTTGGCGCTAAAAGGGTTAAAAAAAGAAACCAATTACATTTTTTTACAAAAAAGGATATACGGGGTGACATTAAAATAGCGAAATATTACGGGATAATTCTACCTATAAATTTGAGCAACTTTACCCAAATAACCCTTATGAAATTCTCAATAAAAAAAGTTCTATTGCTCGTTCTAATGGAGCGATGTTTATTTATTTATGAATATTTATTAAGATAATAATTATAGACCGACAACAGCAGGTCAGGTTACCCATTTGCACTACGAAATAAGGCGCTATTTCAAACGAGATAAGGGCGACGTCAAGGTCAACATATATAGCGTGATGTGCTGCTGTGTGTACATTTATTTATAACATACGATACTAACAGCGGTCTTTTTCCAAGAGTGGAAAATGTATCTAGGGCAGTATTTCCCAAACTATGGGTCGCGAGAAGATTTTAGGTGGGTCACGGTGGTAACACCAAAAAACGTGTGGTTCGGTCAGCATCCGCACGTCGTGTGTAACTCAGCTCAGCCTACACGGTGGCGGCGGGGCAGCGTGCGGGCGGCGGTGGCGAATGCAATGAGGGATTTTCTTTTTATTTATTTTTAATTTTTCCTCAGGCGCCGGAAAGATGGCGCTAAACTAGGTACGTCACTGCAACGTTAGGTCGTAAAGATACCATATCCTTTAACAAATTTTTAGGTCGAGGTGGGTCGCCAAATTTGGACTATCATTTTGGTGAGTCGCCGCCCAGTCAACTTTGGGAACCACTGATCTAGAGCATATTTTTGATACTCATCGTTGTGAAAAGCAACACGAAACTGACTGAAAAATCTTTAAAAAACCGGTCAAGTGCGAGTCGGACTCACGCACGAAGGGTTCCGTATAAAAAAGAGGAGAAAAATAACATTAGTTGTATGGGAGCTCCTTAAATATTTATTTTATTCTGTATTTTAGTATTTTTTGTTATTGCAGCAACAGAAATACATCATCTGTGAAAATTTCAAGTGTCTAACTATCACGATTCATGAGATACAACTTGATGACAGACAGACAGACAGACGGACGAACAACGGAGTCTTAGTAATAGGGTCCTGTTTTACCCTTTGGGTATGGAACTCTAAAAATTAAAACAAACATTAACTCAAACGCACTTGAAACCGGTGTTTTGGTTTTGCAATCTCTTGTTTGAAATCTTATTAAACGCGCTATAAATCGAGGCTGTATTTACAGTAGCCAACGGCTGTCCGGCCTGAATTACAGCCGGTGGAGATTTAAACTTAATTACTTGCGCCGCGGAACAGGATGTAAACTGAGGCGTTTCTTTAGATCCTTTTATGTATATGGGCCGTTGAAACGCACATCTAAAGGCCCACCATAAAGTTTCCGAAGTAGATCTTAAACAAAATTGTAACCACCATTATTTTGCTTTGTTATTTTTATTTAACATCAGCGAAATTTAAAAAAGTGAAAAAAGTTTATTTTTAACTGCTCACATGAAAAGAGAGGTGTTACAAGATTGACGTGTGTATATGTTCATATCTTTGTATATGTGTATAGATGTGTCTAGCTGTGGCATCGTAGCTAAACGAATAGACGGATTTTGATAGGCTATTTGTTGTTTTAAAGCTAAAAGCTGACTAAATTTTGATCAAACATATCCAACAACCATTTTTTCTTAGCTACATTTGACCAAAAGTGGTTCAGTCGTTTAAGACAAGCGATAAATGTCGGGGGTTTAAAAAAATAACTTTCTGGTGGTTCAGGTGAAACGAGAATAAACATTTTAAAGAAAACTACGGGTTTTCTATATCTATACTATTTGTAAAGAGGAAAGATTTGATTGTTTGTTTGTTTGTATTGAATAGGCTCCGAAACTACTGGACCGATTTGAAAAATTATTTGATTGATTTCATTTGTTAACATTGTTATAATTATTTAATTTATGTGTAATTTAATGATAAGAAAATCTGTATAATTTGTCACATTGTCCAATAGTGTACACGCCTGTAAAGGCAGCATTCAATGTGTCTTTTTAAGAAGCAACTACAACCGCAATGTATAACTTGTTTGTATTACATTAATAAATATTATATTATATTCCATTAGAAACCTACATTATCCCCAATGAACATAGGCTACATAATTTTCCCGAATTCCCACGGGAACGAAGTCCCGAGCGGAATGCTAGGTAGTTATAAGATCAATCATAGTGTATTCTTGCAAATAAATAGATTTATTTACTGTCTCATGGAACTAATCCGGAAGGCGCAGCGCAGGAAACACAAGGTGGACCGACGATCTGGTAAAGGTTGCAGAAAGCCGCTGATGCGACAAAATAAGGTATACAGCCTTTGTTTTACACCACAAGTAGGCTCGCTCTAGTCATTTGGCAAAATATCTCACTGAGCCTCACAATTGCTGTTCAACTAATTCAGATTTAGTCGTTATATCGAGATTGCTGGCCGGGCTATAACCGAGTAATCGGTGTTATAGGCAATCAAATTGTATGTATAATTCAAAAACTATAAATTTTGTAAAGCGCTCGGCGTTTAGGGCCTTACCACAAAAAATAAAACTAAAACCTTTACAAAGCTTTAGGTATCTCTCTTTCAACCTCTTGGGTGGTCATGGTTAATCAGTCCATGAAACTGAACAACTTTCCCTAGGAACATAGGTCGAAATACGAAAAAATAATTTTGGGTTCCCATACAAACTTCATCAGCATATAGCGCATTTTGTATGGGAGATCAGTTTTTTTTTTCGTATTTTGACCTCTGTTCCTTGGAAAAGTTGTTAAGTTTCATGGACTGATTAACCACCCGGAGGTTGAAAGAGAGATACCTAAAGCCCTGCATAATGTTTAAAAACGACTGTATATACATAGATTCCTGGCAATTCATCACAAGCGTTTTCGTGCTTCAGAGGGCACGCAAAACTGTCGGTCCTGGCTGCTGTCGATTGACTACAGTCGCTAAACTAAATCAGAGGCCATTTGGCGGTGTGAAAATTCTGATACCAGGGTTCGTCAAGTTCGCCACACACTTGATAATACTAATAAGAAAGAGCGTTACGACGTGAAAGAAAGATCGAAAAGTTTTTCATTTTATTTTTATGGCCTTGTATGTACAATAATGCGCACACGCTTCCCTCATTGACACAGATGAAGAAAGATCCAAGAAAAATAAAAATTGTACTTTCAAAATTGCACTAAAAAAAGAACAAGTGAGTGCAATCATAGCTCAACCACCAAAACAAAAAATAAAAACTCAAGGAAACCGAGAACAGACGCTGCACTAATAAAACTTGCAAAGACTGTAATTTCAGGAGAAAACCCGCAGATTTCAAGAGAAAATAGTAAAAAAATGAATAGCGAATAAATTCGCTTCTAAAGCAACACGTAGATAAATAGGTTCGGGACTAACGAAGGAAAGTCGAGCAAAAAGAATGTTCCAGGGAAATAGAAGAAATATGCGACAAGTGTGAAGACTACGCGGTTAGTGAGGGTTCTGCACTCGTATGATGGTAACTATTACTATTTTCAGTATTTTTGAACCACGTAAAGGGATATTCACAAAAATTTTTAGGGAAAGAAAGATGTTCAGCGCGAATGAGGGACTTGAACCCAGCTACTCGCTGATTAGTTTGAATACATTTTAATTTCTTTAAACTATTTATATTGTATACGATTTTGCGCTACATAACATAACACTTTCAGTTACAGACATAATAACGGAGCTATTTTTGCGCACTACATTGTAAAATATTAAACGAGTCATAAGATACCGAAACTGAGTGCTTCCGTTCAAATGTTATAAAGTTGTTTTACATTTTAAATAATGTGTTAGAAGTGTACATTATTCTAATGTTGTGTCTATATTCCTTGTAATCACAGGCGATTACGTATCAGCCCTCTGGAAGGTAAGTGGGGCCGAAGCCAACATGTAGATGCCCGTTACAATTATAATTTACTAGCTTTCCGCCCGGGACTTTGTTCCCGTGGGAATTTGGGAAAATATGTAGCCTATGTGTAAATCCAGGGTGTCAGCTGCATCCATAAAAATTTGATCAAAATTGGTCCAGCTATTTGAGCGTGAAAGAGTATCAAACATGCATACATACAAACTTTCGCGTTTATAATATTAGTAAGGATGTTGTTACTACGTTTACTCATGGCAGCACATCAGGATACATATATTGACCTTGACGTTATCCTTATCTCGCTTGTGCAAGCGCTGGCTTTAGGAAAATACGTAACTTGACATGTTGCTGTCTGTACATTGATAATAATGAAATAAAAGTTAAAAAAATTACTAAATCGTTCCTTATCGTAAATATACTGGGTGAAAAAGAACCTCCAAGCTATATTCAAAATCCTGAACCAGTATCACTCAAAGAACACATTTATGAAAAACAATTTTTTTTCATTGGGAATACTTCATTTTTTGCCTAAACGTAGAAATTACTCCTACAGCAGGCACGCGAGGGGTGCGGGTAGCGCTCGGGGGGTGCACCCGAGTGGTGTCTACGTTTAGGAAAAAAATCCCCCCCCCCCCCCGGCCAAAAAAATAAAATAAATAAATAAAAAGTGTTCAGTAAGTGATACTGGTTCTGGATTTTCAATAAAGCTAGGAGGTTCGTTTTCAACCTGATTTCTTAACTTGTTAATTTTTCTAACATACAAAGAGTATACTTTATGATTTCATCAGAATAATAAATTCGAATACGGAACCCTAAAAAAAAGGAAGCAGAAGCGAAATGTTCGCTCATTTCTCTGTTCTGTCAGTTTAGCACAGTGCAAGTAGTTCGGGCACTTTACAACTAGAGTTGACGCTAATTTTGTGGCAAAAAAGCAAAAAAAATCTAACTGACACCAATTGTGCTTTGAATACAAGGCTATTTTGCGGTCTCACGAAACTAGGTTTACATACATTTTTACATTGATTTGCATTGAACGGGCCGTAAAAAGACTGGTCTTACAAAATTATTATTGCAGTTCATATAAATGGTTTTATATGGGAAGAAAATGGTTAATAATTTTTCATTTCTTATTAGGTGGAAAATGCTGCTTCCCTCCATAGGGAAGCAAAAACTCATACAAATTACTTCCCACCTAAGGGCCGGAATGAACTTTGAAAATAGAGCTGCTGTCAGCTGTGAAGGGTTTTTTCTTTGAGCGGAATAAGCCGCAACAATTACTCGGTGAGTTCCATGCTTAAAATGTAACTTTTAATTTCACGAATTGTCCTAATTTGACAATTAATTTTAAATAGGTACTACTAATATTATTATATATTATCATAAATAGTTTAAATAAACAGCTATTTTTATTTCCCTCATATTCGAAATGAAAAGTAGAGTGTTTAACACAGGTAAAAAAATCAATTCCTACTCGGATTATAGTCTAAATACCTCGGGAATTGATTCTTTCCACCCTCGCTTAACAATCTACTATTTCACATATACTCACATATGTAATAGGTATGTGTATCCCGTATCGAGTTAAGCAAAGCGTCAACCGAAATTACTACATTCCACTATACTACACTGGGCGTCAAAAATAAGTAGTACAGTTTTAAAATTGCGATTTCTCCCAAACTATAAAACTTAGACCTTTGAAACAAAAAAGGTTAAAAAGAAAATTTAATCTTATTCAATAAAAACTTCATGCATTATAAGAACTTATAATGCTTGACTTTAAAAAAAACGAATAAATAAAAACACTTTTTTTAAACTGTTGAAAGGTGTTGTCTTACTTAGGATTTTTGTGTTTGACACATTCGCTGCTGATAAAGCAATTGTAATTGAAAAGCATAGGTATCTTCAGAGAGTAAATTTGACTAATCATGCCTCTTTCACCAGAAGAATGTGCAAGAATCTTAGCTTTTCTCGAAGTGGGCATCAGTATGCGTCGTACTGCAAGGAGGGTGGGTGTAACTTTAAGAACGGTTCAGCGAGTAAAGCAAAGGTACGAAGAGACTGGAAACCATCTAAGGAGACGAGGTAATGGCAGACCCAGGTGCACAAGTACCCGAGAAGATCGCTTTATTGTTTCCACTGTGTTAAGAAATCGACACCTTAATGCAGTTGAGGTTCAGCAACAGCTTCTTCGGACCCGAACAGACTACATCAGTGAGAGTACAGTGAGAAGAAGACTTGCTGAAGCTAACCTGAAGCCTCTAAGACCAGCAAATGGCCCCAAACTTGAGACAGAGCATCGCGTAGCAAGACTACGCTACGCCCGTCAACACGTACAATGGGGCGAAGAAGAATGGGCTAGAGTTTTATTCACAGATGAGTCTCGATTCTCTTTATACACTTCAGATGGACGGCGGAGAGTCTACAGACGACCCGGTGAGCGATACATTCAAGCTTGTATCTCGGAAAGAGTCCAATATGGCGGGGGCTCTGTACACGTATGGGCTGGTATCTCTTCAGAGAGTCGCACAGAGCTTGTGGTAATAGAAAATGGGACTTTGACTGGTGAAAGATATGCCTCGGAGATCCTCAACGAGTATGCAGGGCCATATTTAATAAATATGGGTGATGGAGCCATCCTAATGCATGATAACGCCCGGCCACACACTGCTCACCACGTACAAGAGTACATTCAGGAGGTTGGCATCAACTTGATGGCTTGGCCATCGAGAAGCCCAGATCTCAACCCGATTGAACACGCCTGGGATGAGCTTGGGAGGCTAGTCAGAAGGCGCAGTCCACCTCCTGCCACACTCAGGGCTCTAAAACATGCGCTGATAGAAGAATGGGAAAATATTCCCCAACACCGCCTCCGAAACTTAGTGTTCAGCATGCCAAACCGGATCCAAGCTGTAATTAGAGCCCGAGGCGGCAACACAAGTTATTAAATTGTGAAAAAGTTCCAAAACGTGAAAATTAAGTGGTTGACATATCGTTAAAAATTGATACTTTTTAGTATTTATCTTAATTTTAAGTTTGAAACTTTATTCATGCCAAATAAAATATAACTTTAATAAACTTCGTTAAGTTTACTATAAACTGCTTTTTATTTCATAAGTGTAACTACTATAGTTTAGGAGTAATTGCAATTTGAAAAGTGTACTACTTATTTTTGACGCCCAGTGTATAAGATTGAAAATTCATGTTTAGCATTTTCTTATCTATATTTATAGCTTCTCAAATAGACCTCTTTCGTAAGAAAAATCGTGCAAAATCTATAGACAGTGTTGATGTATGTATAGGTACAAAATGACCCAAAAAACTGAACAATTTTGGGACCTAAAAAGCTGAAATTTGGCACAAAGCTTCTTCTTATAACGTAGGCAAGCAACTAAGAAGGGTTTGGCGAAATTCCCAAGGTTGAAAACAATTTAATTATAGTTCGATTCTAGCTCCTACGCGTAATAAGCTTGATGTGTTTTAGCCGTACCTATATACACATGTATGTATGTATGATTAATTATATTCGTTTATGTATTATATATGTTAGTATATATATTATTTTATATTTCATTATATTTAAGTAATAATAATATAAGCCCTTCTCTTATTTGGTATTTTCTTTCGTTGTGCGCAATTCTCTCTTCCCGTCTCGTACACTATTTGGAAGAGATCTCTTCTAGAGATAAGCTCGCCTTTGTACACAATTTTTCATGTAAATGTTTCCTACTGTGTTTGTGCAACAAAGAATATCTATATATACTTACTTTCCTATATACTTTCGTCTTCTCCACAGTCAAAGGTTGCCGATAACATATATTGCTTCTTTGCAATGGGGCCGCTTTTTGTACCCTAACTTTATTACTGTCCATAATATATTTTTTACTCTGTATCTTGTTCTGTAATGTTGGTGTGCAATAAAGTATATTGTATTGTATTCAATAGTTAAAAGTACTTATAGAACAAGGATTTTTACTAGCTACATTTTCTAACTAGTTGTCACAGAGGAAATTAATAGTTCCCTAGCGGAAACCGAGGAAAAATAGCGGAGTTTTATACGGAACCACGAACCGAGAATCAAGTTTGTTAATAGAGATGTAATGAGACCCAAAAGAGTGATTCATTGGTTTGAAAGTTTGTCTAAATGGAGAAAAAGTTGGGATGGTCGGGTTGGCTGGAAGAGATTTCTTTTGGAGATAAGTTAAGGTTTGTATAGTAAACGCGCTACACACTCAAAGGCCCATACTAAGGTTCTCCCTTGTGTCATGGGTCCCTCGGAACATACATAAAGACAGACACAAACACCCATGACCTTAGAACAAACATCAGATTTTTACACAAATATTTGCTCCGACTGGGATTCGAATCCAGGACCAAGACCAAGAGGCAGCGCCACTACCACGCGACCAAACTGGCCGTCAAACTTACTTATAAAAACTCTTTTTTAAGTGTTATTATACTGGTGACTTTAAATTAGTAAGCTAATATTAAGGATATGAATCAGCTCAAGAAACTGAACAACTCATAGCTTAAAATTATCTCTATTACATCAGCTCTTTCCGTGGGTGTCGTAAGAGGCGACTAAGGAAACACAAATGAGACCTGCCTCCTAGTAATCCATCCCAGGCAACAAGACCTCAGTTTGTTTTGAATCTGAGGTGTTGTCCTAATGGTCTCATGCGGTGTGGTAGGCTCTGTAAAGGGCCGTCTGGTTCGCGACCACCCTCCTACACATAATTAAAAAAAAAAAAAATACATCGAAATCAGGCCATTCCAGTAACCAGGCTATAACACCAAAAATCATTTTATTAGGAGCTAAGATGTCAAAACCAGACGCAGATACACAGACACAGAGAAACACACGTCAAACTTATAACACCCTTTTTTGTCGGGGCTTAAAAAAGAATAACACTAAAATTAAAAAATTTGAATCACCCCGACATTCGATTGCTTATAACTTTTAAACGGCTGAACAGATTTTCATGAAACATGGCTAAGAACACTCGGGATAACATTATCTATGACACAAAAAAAAACTAAACGGGTCATCCGTTTGGGAGCTAAGATACCACAGACAGATACACAGATACACAGATGACAGACACTTTAAACTTATAACACTCCTTTCTTTTTGCGTTGGGGGTTAAAAAGAAGACACGTAAAAAGAGTTTGAATTGACAAAGTCGCTACAAAATTTTAGGGGTCGTCAACAATATATCACAGGTCTTAAAACCATCAATTGCAAACAGAGGGTTCCGCGCATAGGGGTGTGAAGAATGACACTATAAGTAGCTTTGGTGGCTGTTACAGACAGATTAGTCTAAACTTATATATGGTTTGTATTCCCTTTTTAACCGCCGACAAAAAAGGGATGTTATAAGTTTGACGTGTAAATTAGTATATTAATAAAATAACAATAAAACAACAATCAAAGAAAAAATAAATTATGATATTTAATTATATAAATTATTTGTGAATAACTCCACGCAGGTAGGCGTTTCAAAAACTACTCTTCTCTTACCAGCCCATATACGGGCCTCCCTTCAAAACACGAAGGGGATTTAGGCCATAGTCCACCACGCTGGCCCAATGCGGGTTGGTGGACCGCTCGTCTTTCGAAAATTTTCTTGGACGGGCGGGTTTCATCACGATGTTTTCCTTCATCGTTGAGCAAGTGATAATTAGAAATACGTACATAAATCCGAAAAGACGATTTAGTGGAATTTAGTAGCCCGCACCAGGATTTGAACCCGCAATCTTCGGATTACAAGTCTGGCTCATTACCAACTGGGCTATCACCGCTTCAACTGGCCTATCAAATAATTCAACTTGTAAATAACCCCTACTTCCCTGGATACGTTTCGTATACTACGTTTTTACATAAACTGTCATCACGTACAACCATAAAGCCATGCACACACAAATGGCAAAAATAGGAAAGTGCCGACACCCGGCGTAAAAGCGATCGATACCAGAGCAGGTGCGACAAAGCACTGCCAGATCTCAACGTATGAAATATAGCGACAAGAGGCTGGAAGGGGCGTTTCGAAAACTGTATTTTTAACCCCCGATAAGATAGAAGGGTGTTATAAGTTTGACGTGAGTTTGAAGTGGGGTGTTATGAGAGGGCTGTCTACTTGTATGTGGCATTGTAGCTCCTAAACAATTGGACTGATTTCAATGCGATTTTTTGTTTGAAAGCGGATGTAATCGAGATGGTTCTTAGTTATATTTGATCAAAATTGGTTTAGCCGTTTTAAAGTTATCAACAATCGAGTGTCGGGGGTGAACAATATTTTTAATTTAAAAGTTACAAGTTATTCTAACAGAGTTTGTCTAGCGTCATTGATGTTGGCGAAAAATCTGCCAGGCTCAAATTAAACGGTTATGGGGGGGGGGGGGGACATGTCTACGGCATTACGTCAGCTTACAAACAAAAAAAACCTCATTGAAATCGGTCAATTCGTTTTGGAGATACGATGCCACAGACAGACACACAGATACTCACGTCAAACTTAAAAGCTCTTTTTTTGTCGCAGGTTATTACAAACTTTAAGAGTAGCATATCTAGACACGTGCACTAACTTTGCGAGAGAGAGTTGGAACTAGTGAATAGAATAGAATAGAATAGAAAAATCTTTATTCTATAGGACATTCAGGATGTCACTTAAAACAAGTCAAGATTACAATGAAATACATACAAACATACATTAAATGATTTAAATACATACATACGCATTCGTTCTTTTGATCCTACTGACTCTACGCCTATTCGCTAAGGTGCAGTCTTCCTCAGAGAAGAACAGGCAAGAAACTCTGAGGTTGCTCTTTTAAATCGCATTACAAATTTTCTCATTTACTAATTTTAACTAAATCTGAAATAACTCTAGAGCTGAGCAGTTCATTCCCATGGCTGCCTGTCTGATAGATAATCAGAAATTTTGTAATAGCCCTTTTTGCAAAGTTTTTGTTTAATCACTGTCTTAAATTTATCCAAAGGTAAATTTTGAATACAACCTCACAATGACGACACCAGGGCTGGCCAAGTTCGCCACACACTTGGCTATACCTAATTACCTAAACGATGAGAAGAGAAGAGAAGAGAATAAAAACTTAAAGAACAGCATATCTAGACACTATAACTCCGAAAACTTCACATCGTATCCCAGTGTTCGGTCGGTGCTCGGATCCCTTTCACAATAGAATCGAGCAAGGAAAACGGAGTTCCCACGGTAGCAATGAGTAAAATCGGCTCCGGAGATTATTCTCCACGAAGTTTAAACCGGATTTAATTGAACGAGGAAGCTTAGGCTCGGCTTAAGAGTGCAATTGTCAGGCTTCGCCTTTAAGAAACAATAATTAGAACTCTGATTTCAAACCATAATTTTTAACCGAAATTACTAAACTACTTTACCGATTTGAAAAATTATTTCACCATTAGAATACTACAAATGTCCCCGATTAACATAGGCTACATCATTTTCCCGAATTCCAACGGGAACGAAGTCCCGGGCAGAATGCTAGTTTAGTTATAAAATAGGCAAACAATTTTCAAGATCTCAGCGATCTCGTAAGCGAGAGATACAGAGTTCGTTTCCCAGTATTGCAATCGTTTCAACTCAAAATTAGTCGCTTTACTTACCTACTAATACTTTTGATGATAGTTTATTAATTAAGTGTTACCTGTAAAAGAAAATAAAATGAATTAGTGAGGCACAGTCACTTAACCGGAAAATAAGGGATGAATATAAGTTTATTTAAAAAAAACATAACGAATATTAAAAGTTAGTCTAACGCTCGCATAAATCATAATGCAGAGTTCCCACGGTAAATAGAAAAAAATAAAAAGGAGAATGGGTAATTTGTATGGACACTGGACCCACAAACAAAAATTTAACTGTAGCGTAATGGTCAGTGTTGTTTTTTATTGTCCTAGTGTAGTAGTTTAATTATTCTAAGAAGCAGGTTTGAATTCCATTGGAGAAAAAAAGATACAAATTATTTTATCTAAGGTACATAGCGCGTTATTTTATCATTATATTGGCTGTTAATCACTGATTATTGATTTTTACTAATAAAAATAATTATGATTACTGAAAGTGGTAGCAGCAGAATATATTTACAATAATAACTATTATTTATTATACTTAATTATTATTGGAGAAAAAAAAATTGCCAAAAAAACTTTTTTCTCCAATGGAATTCAGATGTGCCGCCTTAGAATAAATTAAACTACTCCACAAGATCAATGATTACCAATATAGGTCATAATGCTACGATCAACTTTGTATTTGGGTACGCTGTTACCCATTCTCCTTTCCACAAATAAGCTCTGCCTACTCACTATTGGTATTTAACCGCCGTTGAGACCCACTTAATTAGTGGAATAGATCCTAATTAAGTGCGTCTCAAAGGTTTAACTTTAGTACGAAAAATTAACTCTTCTTATATATCTTAAAATACGATATACATATCCCTCAATACAATATATGAATATAATTTATTGTAGGTACTTCAATACAAGTGAGGTACAGTTATATTTATAGTAAATAAATAACAGTTCAATAGTGCAGCATAAGTAAATTGTTTAGCAAAAACTAAACTTACATGATAAATATCGCATTAAAAGTTGCAATGAAAAATTCACTCTCATATTATAACTTATAACGATGTAACACATGTTACTACTGTTTCTGAACTTCCCAACTGTAAGAGTGAGTTTTATTAAAGAATAATACTCTTCGAGTTAGCAATGAATTGTAGTAGTTTTCTGAATTGATAATGTTCTTGGAACTACTGTTTTGAGTTGGGAAAGATAATATAAGTTTTTTTTTTCATCTGGGATCCTGGAGACTTATAATTATAAGACAGGTTGTTAACCTGGCTCAGGCGTCAGTCCCTGGAGGATTTCTTTTGATCCTGTGGGAATTTCGTAAAATTATTGCATGTTCCTTAAATATGTTATAAAATGAACTTTTGTGCCATTTTAACTTTCTCAGTCCGAGGGTTTGGTCTGGGCGTTAATGAGGCAGTGAGTCAGAACCTGCAATTTAATATATCAAGAAAGAAGAATTCAAAATATATTTTTTTAAGAAATTTAAAGATATTCTAGTTACTTTTTAACATTTAATTTCACAGTAGGTACCAAAACAAACCTTCCTCATTTATTTCTCAACGAATATTATGTATTTTAAAGAAGAGTAGGTATCAATTTCAGTATCAAGATATTTTTGAGGGTGGCGCAGGACCGATCGAGGTGGAGATCCTTGGGGGAGGTCTATATCCAGCAGTGGACATCTTGAGGCAGACATGATGATGATGATCCTTAGGGAAAGTTTTTCAGTTTCATGAGGAGAATCACCCCCTAAAGTTTCGTTAACTAATTTAAGGCGACTACAGCACCCGATAAAGGCAGCACACATAGGAATAGTGCCATCTCCGTCTCTCGGCAGGCCTGGGCCGGCAGTGCGAACAGTGTCGATACACGAAGTTTATGGACTATGAAAGCGTGCGTGCGTAAAAACATGTTCGAAAGTTAGAAAAATGAGATTTATGGAAAGGTAACAGCTTAAATCGAAAAATGTGTTAACTACTTATCGAGAGTGTTCAATCACGAACATTTTAATAGCAAATTCAAGATCCTGTGTGCATTTTACTATCGGTTTTACAGCTTAAAAGATACACAAAATTAGGTATTTAGAGGTGACTTTGGGAGCTTTTTCTATCGAACCAAAAGTGCTGAATCATGTTTTCAGCAAACTACTTATCTAGTTTATGTCCTAAATATTACCGTAGTATTTTTTTTCTTCGATTTAATGCAGTGTGTCATGCTTATCTACGCATCATAAAATCGTAATTTAGGTGCTGTAGTCGCCTTAAAGTCATTCCATTTAGTTCTTATCTTTTTATTATCGTGTAGGTATAGTCAAGTGTGTGGCGAAAAAGGAATAAGTGTATAATATGTCAGTGGGTCAGCGACCATATCTCTCTCTTGCTTTCCTCTTCCCTGATTCATTCGTTCTGAGAAATCTCAATCAACACCTCTGTTGACCTTTAAATGACCTTGATCCTTTTCAAAAGGCTCTGTGACCTACGGCGAAATATTTCTCGATATATTTCCCTGTCGCCTTCCACTGATTAAATAAGCGGGAACACGGAGAGAATACGAAAAAGGGAAATGTATAGAGTAAATATTCGGAAGGAGTGGATGGGACCCTGGGTCCTTTTTTCAAGGCAATCGAATATAGAGACCATAGACTTTTTAGCTTAGGCAGAGATGAAACAGATAGATGGTATCAATCGACGAAGCGCTAATAGCCCAGTGGCGCTCGCTAATCAGAACCGAACAGTAAGGTTAAGCATCGTACACAACCAGGGAATGTGATGGACAATTAGTCACGTCACCTTTCCGTGCTTCGGAGGGCACGTTAAGGCGACTACAGAACCTAAATTACGATTTTATGATGCGTAGATTTTTTTAATTAAAAATGGGTTCGCTCTGGACCACAATCTAGCTTAGGGCAAAGATGTGGTCGAGGATGTAGCGAGCTCACCCAGAATAAGCCTCTTCACTCGTACTTTAAAGATATTTGGGTTGTATGAACTCGGAAATACAGACGCCGTTAGGGAATTCCACTCCCTGTCAGTGCGCAATATAAAAGATGATAAGATAAGCATGACGCACTGCATTAAATCGAAGAAAAAAAATACTACGGTAATATTCAGGACATAAACTAGATAAGTAGTTTGCTGGAAACATGATTCAGCACTTTTGGTTCGATAGAAAAAGCTCACCAAGTCACCTCTAAATACCCAATATTGTGTATATTTTAAGCTGTAAAAACGATAGTAAAACGCACACAGGAACTTGAATTTGCTATCAAAATGTTCGTGATTGAACACTCTCGATAAGTAGTTAAAGCATTTTTCGATTTAAGCTGATACCTTTCCATAAATCTCATTTTTCTAACTTTCGAACATATTTTTGCGCACGCACACTTTCTTCGATAGACTAAAGTTGTTGTACCAAGTCAGAAGCCATTTTGGCGATTTAAAAACTCTGACACCAGGGTTAGTCAAGTTCACAAAACCTTGATTATAGCTATATGATAATAATGAAAGGAATTGATACTTGCAATATGATGAAGGAAGGGAGGTATATCTTTTAAGGGAAAGAAGGGACGTCTTGATGGAAAATAGTAACAGTGATAAACAATTGTATCTTCTTTACAATATTTTTTTAATGTTAGATAGGACAACAATTATGTGTCGAATATACGATTCATATTCCACGGTCTCTATTTTCGAGTGGTTTAGAAATAGGGGTCCAATCGGTATAAGCCTCAGGGTAAAAAAATGAATAAGGGCGGAATTCTGAGGACCGCTTTGACATATTGACTTTTTTGTGGTTTGAGGTCTAATGAATTAGTATTAATTCCTAAAACAGAACCAAACCTTCTTTGATAGAACTTTATTAGATTTTACGTAAATCTTGAATGGCCATTTTGATTAGTCAAAGTCTTACCAGCCCATATAGGTATGTCCCCACCGAGGGGCACGGGCCTCCCTTCGAAACACGAAGGGGATTTAGGCCATAGTCCACCACGCTGGCCCAATGCGGGTTGGTAGATCGCTCGTCTTTCGAAAATGAATTTTCTTGGACGGGCGGGTTTCATCACAATGTTTTTCCTTCACCGTTGAGCAAGTGATAATTAAAAATCCGTACATAAATTTGAACTCGCGAGCTTCAGATTACAAATCTGGCTTATTACCAACTGGGCTATCACCGCTTAATCAAAGTATACTATTAAAAATATAATCATGGTAAGAACGTTAACATGGTGACGTTTTAATCTTTTTTTTTTTCATTTTTAACCCCCGACAAAAAAGACGGGTGTAATAATTTCGATGCGGTCTTTTGTTTGAAATCTGACGTAATCAAGATTATTCTTAGCTACCTATACAGGGTGTAAAGGATAGCTTCGCAAAAAGAATCCGGTCAAGTAGGGCCACTTCCTGTAACCCTGCATTCGGACCATAATTCACAATGATTTTCCAGTGGAAGTTTCCTCCAGAAAATTTTCGATTTTTTTTCAAGGTTATAAATATTTTCTGCTTTAAAATTTAATGATTTATTCGAATACAATCCATTTTGCATTGAAAAAAACAATAACAGCTTAAAACACGAAAAATAGCGAAGTACATCGCATTCCGATGGCGGCGTGCGCGGTACACTGCGTAGCGCCAAAGTAGATAAATAACGAAAACTCCTTAACTTGACATTTCCGAGAAAAAATAATAACTTGTAGCTGATCATAGTTATGGGTAGATTCCACCATTTACGTATTTGCTAAGCTGTCCTTTACACCCTGTAGACAGGTTGAAAAAGAACCTCCTAGCTTTATTGAAAATCCTGAACCAGTATCACTTACTGAACACTTATTTTTTTTGTTTTTGTTTTTTGGAGGGGGGGGGGGGATTTTTTTTTCCTTAACGTAGAAACCACTCGGGCGCACCCCCCGAGCGCTGCCCGCACCCCTCGCGTGCCTGGTGTAGGAGTAATGTCTACGTTTAGGCAAAAAATGAACTATTCCCAATGAAAAAATATTTAAAGTTTTTTTTTTCATAAATGTGTTCTTTGAGTGATACTGGTTCAGGATATTGAATATAGCTAGGAGGTTCTTTTTCACATTTTTTTAATGTTTGCCCCAATCAAAACACATACAGCAGATCCAATTTCACAGTAGAGTACCAAACCCACCCTACCTCATTTATTTTTCAACGAATATTATCTATTTCAAAGAAGAGTAATTAATTCGAATATCAAAATATTTTTATGTAATTTTTCTAGCAAACAAACAAAGGCCGTGTTCTAAAAAAAAGAAAAACTTAAAAATTCTTTTTTCAAACTGAAAAAGTTCGGCCTTTGTATTCTTTGTTCGAATTTTAACTCTTTTTTAAAAGTTCCATTCTCTTTTCGAAATATGTTTGCTCAATTTCAGGGCCTCTATTCCACTAGTCAATGCCGTCTCAATGACAATGGAGGACATTTTGTCTGTTCAGCAGGCCGAGTAAGATAGTGACAGCGCCGCGACAACACCGCGGTCCTATGTCAAAATGTCAACATTGACAACGCCATAGGGCGAGCAAGCCTTTAAGGCGCGGGACCCTCGCGCAATCAAAGTGAAGTTTCAGCGTGAGCCGAGCGCAAGTTTGTCGTTATCGTGCTAGAGCTGTAGGTGGTGAAATTGAGAACTATGTAATTTTCATATACTTGCTGACAGTCACCCTGACCAGCAACGCCAACGACAACCAAACGTAGGTCCATATTACAGGACTCAGACTCTGATCTATACTTAAGTAGAATTCGTCTTTGTCATTTTGATAGTGAGAGAAAGAGACAAGCAATACCGAAGCACAGATCAAGTCTTGAGCCTCATAAAGTTGCGAACTATCTAGCAACTGAACATTCAATTGGCGGCGGCGCCACCGCTCAAAGCGACCGACATCAGATGTATGAAATTCGGATAGTTCTCAATTCCGCCACCTGAACGGATAAAATGGCGACCATTCCATCGATACACAACTGACTGAAGTTACAGAATCCATGTTGGACGGAGAATAAAAAAAACATAGAATGTGCCAGATGCCTATTCTTCCCAGGCATACTGTAAAAGTCAGTAAGTGGGACGCGAGGATTTTGCTATTGTGTGCGAAAGACTGACAACCTCTCATCGCTTACATCATATTGTAGGTATCTTACATCCTCTGAATATATACACATCAACGCGGTCTAGAGATATTGCATGATTTTTCATACAAAAGAGGTCAGTTTGAGAAGCTTTAAAAGCATACTCGAGATACATGGAGGCCTATAATTTTCAGACGAGCAAGTGCTAGACTTGTGACAAAAACGAAAAAAATAATTCCTAAATTAGACTATTTTCATACAAAAAGCAGGCAAAAAAAGCATCTTCGTTTTCGTTTCCGTCACGTTTTCACAAATTTCAAGTAAAACAAAATTAATTGATTAGAATTGAAAATTCAAGTTTAGCACTTGCTCGTCTGAAAATTATAGCCCTCCATGTATCTCGAGTATGCTTTTATAGCTTCTCAAACAGACCTCTTTTGTATGAAAAATCGTGCAATATCAGACCGTGTTGATGTGTGTATGTCAAACTTGGCATCAAGTGGTTTTAAAATCACTGATGCTCTGCCTACCCAGTTGTCATTCAACTGCCACATAGACGCCATTGATTAGCGGAATAGATACCCAGCTCATGGCAGATTTTCTAATCCAATTATTCGTGTCTGTCGTTTTCGTTTCGCAATCCATTTGTTTGCTCAAAACAAGAATTGACAATATTCTTTGTAGGGTATAGTGAAATATGAGTTGACTAGCTTAGTTTTTGAAATGTCAACAGGTTAGAGTGTTACTTGTTGACCCCCTACAAAAAAGAGGGGTGTTATAAGTTTGACCTGTGTAGCTGTGCGTCTGTCTGTAGCATCGTATCTTTTAAAAGAATGGATCGATTTCGATGCCTTTTTGTTGTAAGAAAGCTGACCAAAAATTGGATCAAAAACAACCAAATTGGATCAAATATACTTCACTATTCAAACAACAAAAACCGCATTGAAATGGGTTCATTCGTTTAGGAGCTACGATGCCACAGATAGACACACATATCACATAAACATAAATACTCAGATACACGTCAAACTTATAACATCCCTTTTTTTGTAGGGTGTTAAAAACAAGCGTAGACACTAATAAGCGAACTATACCTCCAAAAATAAAAAAAAACCTAATGGCTGCAGCTTGCGCCTACTGTAATAATTTTTAATAGTTATTAACGATACTAGTGTCGTAGGTAATGTATAACGTGAGCCCATGTGAAACACGAGCGAAGCGAGTGTTTTATAGGGCTCCAGTTACATATAACCTAAGGCACGTATATTGTTCAACGTTTTACAATGCAGTAGCCGAGGAAACGAAACTAAAAAAAAATGTTGTCAAAAACTTACATCGTTAGGTATATACAAAGTTCTTAAAAGATAGTATTTCTAATAAACATTCACTGAAAACTTGTTACAATTGAACAATGTGCACTAATATTTTACGATTAAACACAAAACATTAAGGAATTAACATTTTTATAACACAAAAATAATTTTGTTGAACAAATAATTTCAAATAGCGGGCAAACCAATGGCGAGCAAAATATTTTTCCACAATTATGAGGCAAAGGCTAAGGTAAATAAAATGCCAAGTGCGCCTACAGAACTTATTAAATAGTTCAATTATTTGTTAAAAATCAGATTTATGTTATTGAAAAAGTAAAATAAATAATTTACTTTTATATTTTATTTCACTAAAAATCAAGATTTTCGTCAGATATAATTATTTTGTAAGGCATAAAAACTCTTTGCTGTCATTCTATAAAGCCAGTATGAAGCTTTATGAAAAAGGTAATACTCTCACTTGTCAAAAGGGTCACTGAACTATCAAATCAGCTACTCTTTATTGCGTCATACATTTTTGTCAGTATTTTATTCACTTTTTGCTTACTTTTTATGCATCATTTGATAAAAAAAATAACTTTACTGGATCACAAAATAGCCACTGAAGTTGAATTTTGGTATATGAAAAATGGTTTGTTTGCTCATTAGTTCAAATATTTTTTTTCTGCACAAAATCTTCTTCTCATTTCAAATTACATAACATGACATGTGTTTTATGGGGTACGTAAACGTACACTCCGTGGCCATGTTACGGGGCCATTTCCGAGCAACTGCATTGTAAAATAAATAAATATGTAAGTAATCTTTTTTTTTTGCTTCCCCACAACCTTACAGTAGGATTTATACATAAGTAGGCAGGTGCTCTTATACGTACATAAGGTGACGGCAGCACATCAGGTTACCCACTAGCACTACGAAAGCCGGCGCTATTACCAGCGAGATAAAGGCGACGTCAAGGTCAATATTTATAACCTGATGTGCTGTCGTGTGTACATGTGGAGACTGGTAGACTTTAATCTATGCTTCAGGTCCATTGGTATAACATGCTCTAAATACCAAAATCAGTGATATCTCACGATAGTAATTGGATTCGTGATAGGGATCAACAATAGGGGGAAATTTCACTGAGATATAAACTGAAGGGAGGGATGGTATACAACCTAGCTAGCACGGCCCGCGACAAACTCACGCGTCACGCTACTCCGATGACGGTAAAACTTAACTTTGGTAAAGTTTACAGGGACTCCCTATAAAAATAATTAGTTAAAATTTTGCTGTATTATGGAACCATTGTATTCTCATCTAGTAACTGCCAACTGACGACAAGACATTATGTTACTATCTTTATGCCTACTTCACTCCAATCCCTACTTCCCCCACTAACATTAAAAATACGAAAGTAACTCTGTCTGTCTGTCTGTTACGCTTTCACGCTTAAACAACTGAACCAATTTTGATGAACGGTACAGATATAGATAACACGTTCCTACAGCTGGGCACTGGGCCTGTATTACACGCGGGCAGACCCGCGGGCGGAAAGCTAGAAATATAGCATGATTTCTTACATGTATCTGATTGTAACTGGTGACCAGACACCAGAACATGTGAGAAATGGACGAATTGTGAAAAACAACATTCACACCCTTGCCAACTCTCTCTTTACCTTAAATCTCCGTGGGCAAGTTTAATATAAATCCAAAACAATGGCATGCATAGTTAAGAACGAACCCTGCGAAGTCAGAGGGGTAAGTGGAGGGTTGGGGGTCTGTCTTCCTCTATCCGTCTGTATTGATGACGTCATTTGTCTAACTGACCCCTTGGGCGAGCACGCCGCGAGAATGCATAGCGAGTGGTGTGGACCAAGTTGTAACATTAGGCTTTTAAGTTAAAATCAGCTGTGTCTCGTAAGTGGTTTAAAAAAAGTTACAATTGTAAAAAGTCTTGGAAATCCATGCGAGTCAAATTTATTTATTTATTTGGCATACTTAACAAGATATAGTCAAAATAGAAATAGCAAAACTAGTCTCTAACTCTAAATATGTATGAACAGACAGCTGAAAATAAAAACATTTCAACTTCTCACACTAATAAGGCAGTCAGCTGATCGCTTAAGTTATTGGAAAAGAGAATTTTGACATTGGAAATGTCTTTGCGTTCGCTCTGCGATCCCCTAATCTCGGAGAGTTGTAAAGATTATGATATTCAAAAAGACGCGTATTCACGAGAGCTGTAAGGTACAAAAATAATTATTCAAGAAAGTCAAAAACGAAAAAAGCAATAGTCGAAATAGTAACTAAAATTTTTTTTTTTTCCGAAATTTTGGTTTTGGCGCTCGACATTTTGGAAACGAAGAATGATATAAAAAATTTGAGAAAAAATCATCTGTACATAGTCAGATACAATTTGAGGCTAAAACAAAGATGATTTGGTTAAGTATTTGCCCCGTAGCAAAATCATTTTGGAAAAAGTCAAAAAGTCACAACGAAATTTTTTCGAATTCCGTAGATTCATTTCCAATGTACTGGACAGTCGTGTGAGGCACGAAATCTGTGATTTTTTTTTCATATTTGGACACATCTTTCTAAGAGAAAGTTGTTCAGTTGTGGAAGTTGTTCAAGGTATTCACTTGTACCACACTCAAAGATCACGTATTGGTTACTTTATGGAGAAGGAAATGGCAAATCACCCTCTAGTATTGGTGTAATTCTTTGAATTATTCTAAGGATACGATGCGATACGACCCAAGATTGAATACCACAGATTTTTCTTTTTGCGTAAATATTGGGGTTAGTGGATGTTTGAAAGTGAGAGATGTCATTGCGATATTGGAACTATGTGACGTAAATCTGAACTGACTTATGGCGTCTCAATGGCTTTGGAATGATAATGGTGAGGATGACAACACTGCGGTTCTATGGCAAAATGTCAACATTGACAACGCCATAGGGCGAGCAAGCCTTTGCGCGGGACCGTCGCGCAACCAAAGTGAAGTTTCAGCATGAGCCGAGCGCGAGTTTGTCGTTATCGTGCTAGAGCTGCTGGTCTCATGTTTCATTGGCAGTAACCTCACCCGTTGGTGGCCAAAATTTTTTTTAACTCCGGACAAAAAAGAGGGTCGTTATAAGTTTGACGTTTGTCTGTGTATCTGTGTGTCTGTCTGTGGTATCGTAGCTCCTACACGAAAGGACCGATTTCGATGCGACTTTTTTATTTGAAGTTTCAGCATGAACCGAGCGCGAGTTTGTCGTTATCGTGCTAGAGCTGCTGGTGGCGCAATTAAGAAATATCAATTTATTGTTTAAGCGGTTATTTGCACTAGTTTTAAACATAATATACTTAATACAACAGATTTTTACCACGATTTTTGAGTTCATCCGTGATCATGGTGCAACAGCGCCGAAATATCGGACCCTAATTTAAGACAACAATAGTGGTTAGACCTGTTTTAATATGTTTAAAAACTGTCGATGACAGCTACCTTGACTGGAGGCGACATTGCCAACTGAACGAGCCTTTTTATAATTCGAACGGCACGGCACGGCACTTCGAAATTTGACTCACCATTGCGCCCTATGTTCTCAGCTTATAGAATTACTAATACATAGGAGGCAATGGTAATACAATTTTGCTGTGGCGTTTTCGAATTATAAAAAGGCCCAATGTTAAGTTGATAGTTAGAAACTTAAAGTGCAGTTGGCGGTGGCGCTGTTGGTAGGGGCAGTTGTCATCAAGTGTATGAAGTTTCGATAGTTGTACAATTAATTATTTGGGAGAAATAAAGTATTTTCATTTAAAAAAAAAACAAGTTATTAGGAATTTTGCCACCTGAACGAATAAAATGTAAATTTTATAAATTTTAACCGTTTGGTGATCGGTTGAGAATAAAACCACCCCATCTCTTTCCGTGGGTGTCGTAACAGGCGACTAAGGTAACAAATGAGACCTGCCTCCTAGTAATCCATCCCAGGCAACGACACTTAATTTTTTTCTGAATCTGAGGTGTCGTCCTATGGTCTCATGCGGTGTGGTAGGCTCTGTAAATTTTAATCACAAAAGGCCGTTTGGTTCGCGACCACCTCCTACCGAAGTCCGACGCCAAACAACTGTGTTCCGTCGGTGCGTGGGAGTACCAGTGCCTTTATAGGCATTTTCTGGGTTAACTCGCTCCATCGTCGACCTCATCTTTGACCTTTATAGTCAAGATTGAGGTCAAGAGTTAATCCATCTTATTATAAAAAAAAGCTTGTAACAAAAGAAGCATTGCTAGTATAAAATACTTTTTAAACATCAATTTGCTTTGTAGCCATAGGACAGATTAAAATGAGGTCGTCCGTTAGGTACTTGAAAACGGAAGTGGGATTATCAGCGTTAGTTCCATAGTTTTTGGGGCAAACTAACTGGACATGAGCCCAGTTAGTTTTGGAGATTAAACCGATTAGCATACTCGAGCATTATGTCATCCATTGGATATGTGGATGAGAAAATATTGTCTTTTTAGTTTATCGCTCGGAACAGAGGTGTTAAAGGCTTTTATCTCCCTGTTTGAGGATCTGCTTACCTAAGTTTGATCCGTATTACAGAAGGAGACTCAAGTCTTGATCTATACTTAAGTATTGATTGCCTCTTTCTCTTACGATCAAAATAACAAAGACTACTGCTACTTAAGTAATAATAATAATAATAACAACAGGCGTTATCCCCAAAACCTTACACACCAGCCTCAGCACTCTTAACATGCATCCTTCCACACTCACGCTCATGCAGAAAGCTGTGATCCTTAATACGTGTCGCGTGGTCCGAAATTTTTTATCACTGACAACGTAATAGCACTTGGCTTCGGCCCGTGCAAATCTACCTCCACGGAGAGAATATGTTTAAGATACATCAGACATAATAATAATAATAAGCATTTATTTGTCCATTAAAAACATTTAACAATTATGACAACAAAACAATATTTATAATGTTCTAAGGACAAATTGGTATGTGGCCTCAGACTGACTAAAACCTATGGAGGGTTTAAGTCGCTGTTATTCTGCCACAGCCTTATAGATCATAGATCAGAGTCTGAGACGTGTTCTGTAATGTGGACCTAATACAACTAACTTTTTTGTTTAGGGTTAAAAAAACAGAGATTCTCTGTTTGGGGTCACTCGGATACCGAATTTTTAACCCTCAACAGAAAAAGAGGGAAGTTAAAGATTTGAAGTATGTATCAGTGAGTCTTGTCTGTGGCATCGTAGCTCCAAAAAAATTGAACCGATTTCAATGCGATTTTTTTTTTGAAAGCTGACGTAATCGAAATGGTTCTTAGCTATATTTGATCAAAATTGGTTTAGCCGTTTCAAAGTTATAAGCAATTAAATGTCAAAAGTGATATCAAAATTTTACGTTTTTCGTACTTGGAAAAAATGCAACCAATCAGGTTTACACATTGTCTAAGGCCCGGCCCGTATTGCAAAAGGAGAGTCAAGTCTTGATCTATACTTAAGTATTGATAATCTGTTCCGAATCAAAATGAAAAGTCAACTGCTACTTAAATACAGATCAGAGTCTGAGTCACGTTCTGTAATACGGGCCTAAGTGACGTTTTTTTTATTGTAAGATGGGTTAACCCTTGACCTCAATCTGGACCAAGGTCATAGATGAGGTCGACGATGGAGCGAGTTAACCCAGAAAATGTCTATTAAGGCACTGGTACTCCCACGTACAGACGGAATGACAGAACACAGTTAGCTGTTTGGCGACGGACTTCGGTAGAAGGTTTGTCGCGAACCAGACGGCCCTTTACAGAGCCTACCACATCGCATGAGACCAAAGGACGACACCTCAGATTTAGAGTAAATTGAGGAGTCGTTGCCTGGGGTGGATTAATAGGAGGCAGGTCTCATTTGTGTTTCCTTAGTCGCCTCTAAATCATGTGGAAAAAACATTTAATGTGATCTATTTCGATGCGGTTTTTTGTTTGATAGCTAACGTAATCGAGGTGGTTCTTAGCTATTTTTGATCAAAATTGGTTCAGCCGTTTCAAAGTTTTAAGCAATCTAATGTCAGGGGCTTAAAGAAGTTGTCGTGTCGCATCTGGTGTCCTATCATTTTCCCTCTTCTATTCTCTATGGACTTCAATATGTTCCGCTTCTCTCCAACCATACTCAACACTTCATCGTTGGTTTTCATTTCTGTCCAGCTTATTTTCATCATTCTTCTCCAGCACCACATTTCAAATGCTTCGATTTTCTGTGTTTCTGTGTTCTGTCTGTCATCTTGGAAGGAAAGATAGAGGGCAAGAGAGGAAGAGGAAGACCGAGACGAACTTACATGGACCAAATAAAGGAAAAAGCTGAGGTCGTGTCGTACCAGGATGTCAAGAAACTTACACAAAATCGAACCGAATGGCGATTACTTCACAGACAAGAGCCCTGCTCTTAAATTTAAGAAGAGAGAATGTCAGGAGTGATACATTTTTTTTAAATTTATGTATTTGGAAAAAAAATGCAACTAATCAGTTTTACAAATAGTCTAAAACAATGTGATGTTAAAGTCATACACACACACACGCTCACGCCTATAATCCCTAACAGGGTAGGCAGAGCATCACTGGTTCTAGAACCTAAAGATGCAACGTTAGACGCGAAAAAAAAAATCAGCTTGAAAATTATTTAATGTCAAAATAAACGGGCAGCAAAATCATCATAACTAAAATCTTGTGTTGCTTCCTGAAACGACTCTTTGTAGTAATTTACAGCGTGCAACTCGTCAGTCAGTCCAAACTAGAGGCACAGTATAATTATTTAATAATCAGTAAGGTCTACTTGCATCGCGCTGGGGATTTTTTTTAACTCCCAACTAAAAAATAGAGGTGTTCTGTGAGTCTGTCTATACAGGGAGAAAAAAAACCTCCTAGCTATATTCGAAATCCTGAACCAGTATCACTTACCTACTTAAAAAACACTTTTTTTTAATCTTTTTTTTCTGTGGGAATTTTTTCTTTCCTAAACGTAGACACCACTCGGGTGCACCCCCCGAGCGCCACCCGCACCCCTCGCGTGCCTGGTGTAGGAGTAATGTCTACGTTTAGGCAAAAATGAACTATTCCCATTGAAAAAAAAAAAAATTTTTTTTTCATAAATGTGTTCTTTGAGTGATACTGGTTCAGGATTTTGAATATAGCTAGGAGGTTTTTTATCACCTTGTATAATGGTTTCATAATCAGTAAGATCCACTAGTCTATGTATTTGTATATACAGCGCGCTGGGTCTTTTATTTTAAACCCATTAAAAAGAGGGGAGTTATAAGTTTGATGTATCTGTGTATCTGTATTTCTGTCTGTGGCATCGTAGCTCCTTAACGAATGGACCGATTTCAATGCGGGTTTTTTTTGTTTGAAAGCTGACGTGATCCGGATGGTTCTTAGCTAAATTGGTTCAGCTATTTATGTTCTTAGTTAAATTGGTTCAGTAATAGCTGCTTTGCCACAAAACAGACAATTTCTTAAACTGACTTTTGTCATTTTGTAAGTAGTAGTAGTAATTTTTTTCATCCATCCGGATAGGCAAAGGTCGGAGCCATACAGCCAATCTTTCTTAAGTAATTTCTTCCACTCAAAGTCTTCATTTAAATGAAGGCAAAAGAAAGCCAAATCTTGAGTTTTCTATTTAAAAGGCAATATGCCAAATCTTTTATAATGTAATTTAATTTATCCCTTTCTGGAAAGGCAAGGGAATCTATGTTCATACAGCCATTTCCTAACATTGGCGAAGTTTTAGTTTTAGTTATATTTTTTGTGAAGTCCAAAATGTTGGGGGTTATACAACATTTTTAATTTTAGAGTTATAGAGTTATGTTCAAGGGAAATATGCTTCATTACTGTCACCAAAAACTCTATATCCAACCCTAGTCTAACTACTATGAACCAGGAATGGGTCGACCAACGCTTCCCTAATAGAGAAGATTAAATTAACTCGACGAAGCTCGCTTTAGAGGCTTTTACTATGACAGCCTGACATGAAGTATGGCAGCAGGGTAGGCAGTGAAAAACTGAAGAGGGTTGAAAAGTGATTTATGGTATTAAAATTGTTATTACGAGTTGTTTTTGACAGGTAATAAGGATTATGGAATCGTTAATTTTTTTTTTGAGGGTTTGGTTAATATACAACACTATAATTACTTAGAGTTCAGTAATAGGAAAACTAAATTATAGTCTTGAACTTCATTATTGATCAATTTTATATATAACATATTGGCTTCCCTCTAAGGAAAAGCCAGCATGCTGTTCATTTTTTAAGTCCTTAGAAAAAAAGAGAGGTGTTATAAGTTTGCCGTTTGTATCTTTATGTCTGTGTGTCTGTCTGTGGCATAGTAGCTCCTAAAGGAATGGATCGATTTTGATGCGGGTTTTTTTATGAAAGCTGACGTAAACGAAATGTTTCTTTTACTATTATTTGCTTTTATCCAACTGTAACAAGTGCAAGAAGCTGATTTAAATTGGTTCAGCCGTTTAAAAATCATTAGAAATCCAATGTCTGGGGTGATACAACTTTATAACTCCACTATTTTTCCACCCGGCACTTCGTCCCCGTGGGAATATGGGGAAAACACATGTAGCCTATGTGTTAATCCAGGGTATCACCTAACTCCACACAAAATTTTATCAAAATTGGAACAGTCGTTTAAGCGTCAGATTAACAAACATCCATACATACAAACTTTCACATTTATAATATTCGTAAGAATGCCTCTGTAAGCTTCTAATATTCATCGAATTCTGCATTTGAAAAATTCAATTTATTGAAGCTGCGAATTTCTTCCTTAGAAGGTAGTATTATTTGTTCACATTCTTTTGTGTTTAGAATAACTGTTTGAAAGGTGGGGATATACTCAAGACAACCATCACCTTCCTCCTTTTTTGTCCATACTAGTGTGTGGCGTGACTAACTCTAGTATCAAATGGCATATATATCTAACTTGTTTTAACGACTGACAACACGGAAACACTCATAAAATAAAATGACTTAAAATAATTGGTCTGATAAACTGCTTAAAGAATAGTTACTATTTTATCCGTTTAGGTGGCAAAATTCAGAACTATTCACTCCACATACACTTGATGACAACCACCAGCAGCGCCACCTCCAACTGTACGTAAAGTTGCTAACTAACTAGCAACTTTAAGTTTTTTTTTATATTATAAGATGGGTTAACTCTTGACCTCAATCTTGACCATAAGGTCAAAGATGAGGTCGACGATGGAGCGAGTTAACCCAGAAAATGCCTATAAAGGCACTGGTACTCCCACGCACCGACGGAACACAGCAAGCTGTTTGGCGTTGGACTTCGGTAGGAGGGTGGTCGCGAACCAGACGGCCCTTTACAGAGCCTACCACACCGCATGAGACCATAGGACGACACCTCAGATTCAGAAAAAAATCAAGTGTCGTTGCCTGGGATGGATTACTAGTAGGCAGGTCTCATTAGTGTTTCCTTAGTCGCCTCTTACGACACCCACGGAAAGAGATGGGGTGGTGTTATTCTCAACCGATCACCACACGGTTAAAGTTGGCAGTGGCGTCCCCTGTCAAGGTAGCTAGCATCAAATAAATGAGGTTTAGATATACTCTACAGTTCAGATTCAGATTCAAATATTTATTCAACACAAAAATCACCACAATACAAACATAGACAGAATTAACATGAAAAAAACAACAGCACAAAAAAAAGTATGAAAGAAGAACAGGAGTACATTGGGCCTTTCTATAATTCGAAAACGTCACGGCAAAATTGTATTACCATTGCCTCCTATGTAATAGTGATACTAGAAGCTGAGAACATAGGGAGTAATGGTAATTCAAATTTCGAAGTGCCGTGCATTGCCGTTCGAATTATAAAGACCTATTGGGCGGTTTTCCACTTGACGGTACGGCATCGGCACGGCACCGGCGACGGCAACGGAGGGAAGCAAAAATGTATGAAAACATATGACAGGTTTTTCCACTGACCGGCGCCGGCACCGGCACGGCGATGACTCCTTTTCATACATTTTTGTTTCCCTGGTTACCGGCGCCGTTGCCGTGCCGTCAAGTGGAAAACCGTCCATTGGTTAATGGAATAGCTACCCCGGTTGTTAATAGCGTGCAGAAGTTGCGAAAACTTTTAACTGAATTCCGAAATCTAATCGCGATCACTCCAACACATCTACCCTTCTCTGTAACAAAATTCTTAATTTATCAAAAACTTCAGGTAAAGCAGATCAATGAAGCTGTTTTAACAAGTTTTCAAGTTAATTTAACTTGCTGTCAGCGGTTGAGATGTTCGTGGTATCCCCTCAACCTTTGCATCTTGGGGAATAAGATTTCTAGAGCGCCTTTTCTCGGTTGAATGTGACATATTGGCTCAATAGTCAAAGAACTTAATAATCTTGACTTTTTGCTCCGTGTTCTATAAACCTCACGAGTAATTTATTTTCAAAATGGCTGAAATTCGTTTACGTTTTCCTCGCCTCGCCATTTAAAAAAAAAAACTGATAACAACGAAAAAATTTATAATGAACTTTAAATTTATTTTACTACGGGGTAAAGTTTCGCTAACTAATTAAACTAACTTAATCACATTTAAACTTTTTTTTTACCATATACATCCCCACCGAGGGGCTCTCCCTTCGAAACACGAAGGGGATTTAGGCCATAGTCCACCACGCTGACACAATGCGGGTTGGTGGACTCGTCTTTCGAAAATGAATTTTCTTGGACGGGTTTCATCACGGTATTTTCATTCACCGTTGAGCAAGTAATAATTAGAAATTCGTACTTAAATCCGAAAAGACGAATTTAGTGGTACAGGCCCGCAAGGATTTGAACCCGTGGCCTACGGATTACAAGTCTGGCTCATTACCAACTGGGCTATCACCACCTATAAACTAATTCTTCCTATAATATAAACTTTATTAACTGACAGTTTCGAGTGTTGATGTACATCCCTAATTTTCGCTAAGTAATTCAAAGTAACCCAACACTATGATCAAACCTGCTCACATTTCACGAGAATCGATTGAGAAATGCAACCTGGAGAGGAGAACAGCCATACGAGCATAATTGACCAATCTGTAAAGGATATACGCTTTCTCGTTCTATCACATACCGTCAGTAAGCAACAAGCAGAACGACATTAACATGAGAAATTGATAATAAATTGTTTATTTATTCTCTCACACAGAATATGGTTTACAGAATTTTACTTAATCTAAGAGGTACTGTAAAAACAATCTATGTGAGAGACTGGTATCTGTACTAGGGAGACCTGTGTTACAGATTACCAGCCTCTCCTGCTCCGGACCAGATGATGTCACGCATATGCCCGCCCGGCTAAATTTGCAGGTTTCCTTGTATTGTGTTCTTTCACCAGATTGGTTAGCATACTTTTAAGGTTCAGTTCAGTAGAGTTACCGCTGCTGCCTTGTAATAAACAGTAGCTGGGTTGAAATCCTGGTCGGGGAATAAATTGTGTACAAACAGATGTACTGTAGCGAGGTCGTATATCTAGCGCGTTATCCTTCTACTTGAAAAGCCTTTTGATAGATATTTTGTAATTAAAACCAATTGGCTTCCTTTTGATGGTCTATGCTAATATTTTGACACAGTCTTCTCGTAGCTTCAGTTCAGAGTAGTTGTTTCTTAAAGTCAATAACTCTTGGCCCTCATTTGATCCTCCCGGCTACCCCTCTCGTTATAGTACCCATGAGTGGATAAAGCACTCTCAAATTATTCATCATCCTCCCTACCAGTATGTCAGAATAGAAAATACCTCTTTTGTACTCAGTTCATTTTACATTCGCGCGAGGATCAACGATTTGATATTCAACTCCACTACTAGTAACACTGCACTGTTCTAGGACAGTCTACATTATATCTAGAAATTAGACTCCTATTGAAAATGTACCCCGTTTAGGTCTCGCATCGTTTTGGGCTAGTAGACCAAGATCCTAGGGCCGCCAGACCTTACCAAAAGTATGGGAATGAGTAGTCCTAATACCAGCTAACCTGGGCCGACAGCCAATTTTTCAGCCACCAGGTTCTGAAGGTACTTCCAAAAATTACTCGTCTTGAAGTCTAGGTGCTGTAAAAAATATTGTTATAGTTCCCTGAACAGCATATAAAAAAATCACGGCTCAGATTGTATGTACACACGGCAGCACATCAGGCTTACATATTGACCTTGACGTCGCCCATATCTCGCTCGTAATAGCGCCGGTTATCGTAGCCTGACGTGCAGCTGTCTGTACAATCGATCGCATAATTTACTTGCGAGCTGTAAAGCGTCTGGTAGAAATTACAGCCAATGGAGAGTGTCTGGCGGTGTTGATCATTAATTTTTATATTTAATTAATTATATTCTTTAAGACATCAGCACCCAGACTTCAAGACAAGTGAGTAATTTTTGGAAGTACCTTCAGAACCTGGTAGCTGAAAATTGGCCGTCGGCCTAGGCTAGCAGCAGGTATTTATGTGTAAATAGTACGTACGATATAGCACTACTCTTTTCCACACTTTTGGTTACTGAGAAATAAGTAAGGTCTGGCGACCCTGGGATCTCAGTCTATAGGTTGCGAGACTCTGATAACAGCATTCTCCGTGTAATCTGCGAGGACATTGACAGTCCGTTAAATATCGGACTGTCAATGTCCTCGGTTTCGCTTTCATAGAAATGACAACCGCAAGTAAATTCGATAGTAGATGGGTACTTGAGTGTACAGAGGCCAGCGCATCAGGTTACTTCATTTTCATTGCAAAACCACTCTTATCACAACAGCACAGAGTCCGGCCGTCCGTACATTAATTAATAGTAATTTATAATTTTAAATAATTGATTTATAGTTGAGTTCGCGGTAGGTGTATTGTTTTATTAAAATATTATTTGTAGCATATGGGTTTCAAGCATGAAATAAAGATTCATTTATTATTATTTAGCCCTTTGTGTAAAGGTGTTAAGGATTTACAGAAGAAGAATGTATGGGGTGATTTAAATATGAAATTAGTTAGCAAAACCTTAGGGTGTGATTGTTCTCATGGAACTGAACAACTTCACCTAAAAAATGAATTATTCACGAAATAAACCGACACGGATAGACTGAAACTACATATCGTCGAGTCTAACAAAAATGGAACCTTTAAACATAACATTTCACAAACGGATCCCTGAGTTAAACGTTCTAAAAAAATCGGTAGTTTTTTTTTTTAACGAGATTTTGATTTTACCGTTTTGTCGGCGTGACAAAACAAATCGATGTTTTATGTATGACCGTATCAAATCTCTGCTTAATAGCAAACTGGCTTTCCGCCCGGGACTTCGTTCCCGTGGGAAAATTATGTAGCTTAAGTGTTAATTCAGGGTGTCAGCTACATCCATACAAAATTTTAACAAAATCGGTCCAGCCGTTTGAGCGTGGAAGAGTAACAAACATCCATACATTCATACATACAAACTTTCGCGTTTATAATGTCAGTAAGGATAAGGATGCTATTTAAGAAAAACAAAGCACAGACAGACGTAGCGAACCTATAAAGTTTTCTAGTTTACTACGGAACCCTAAAAAAGTAAGTTAAACATGTGCACTCAAAAGTTAGTCTGGACAGTTTCAAGTTTCATTTCCCTCTCACATACACGAATTACACAGCCCAGAGAGAAGCTGAAATAGTTAACTGTATGTAACATCGTTAAGATGCGAAGCCTGTAAGTCTAAGAGGTGGGGGGAAGGGGGTGAACAGTGGCGACATCAGAATATTTGAAAAACGCTTGTTCATACTGAACTACTGATTTTGTAAGGACTTTGAGTCTATAGAATAAAATCATTTTTAACCGACTTCAAAAAAAGGAGGATGTTATCAATTCGGGTGTTTTTTTTAAATGTTTGTTACCTCAAAACTCCGTCATTTGTAAACCGATTTCAAAATTATTTTTAGTTCGAAAGCATCTTACCTCCAGATTGGTCCCATAAATTTTTTATCGAAATCACTTCAGTAGTTTAGGTCATAAATAAAAAAAACTGAAATTTACGGTCATATATGTGGATGATAATTCATCAATGTAAACGAAGCAAAAACGTCAAAAAATTCCTTTTCCAATTCCTCTCTATTTACCATATTCCGCTATGAATTCACCTATTTGCTGTTTTACCCGTAACCACTACGTACTCGTGAACATAGCTTTAAAAAAATATTTCACCCTTTTTGAAGGCGGGTCAATTTTTTGTTAAAAATATTTTATCTTTTTCCTAGCGCTTAGTCTCGTTTTTCATTCGGGGTACGCTTGACCATGATTCAGGATTCGGCAGGTCAAGTCATTACAGTAGAGCGACTGCTGTCTGACCTCCATGACCCTGTTAACAGGGGAACCTGACCGGATTGTATCATGGTTACACATTCAGTTGCCTGAACGTGCAGGTTTCCTCACGATGTTTTCCCTCACCGTAGGAGCATCGGTTAGTGTGCAACTAATGTACATAACTCAGAAAACAAGTCATTGGTACATGGCGGCACTGGGGATCGAACTCGGTACCTCTCGCTTATGAGTGCAACCCGCTAGCCGTTAGACCACCATGCCTTTAGAATAAAATAATCAAAAATTAAAAAAATTGTATCTCCCCTGAAATTCATCGCGTATAATTCTGAAACAGCTAATCCAATTCTAATTAAATATAGTGAAGAACCATATCGATTATATCAGCTTTCAAACAAGAAAAACCGCATCGTAATCGGTCCATTAATTTAGGAGGTACGAAACCACAGACACACACAGATATATTTGTCAAACTTATAACAAACTATGTGCAGAGGGTAGGGAACAACTGGTAATTTATTTGCGTGCGTTTCCATTCTTAGGAGGGCACGATAAACCGTCGGATTAGACTGTTGCGGATTGACTACAGTCGTTAAACCAAGTCAGATGCGATTCGGCGGCTTGAACTCTGACATCAGCAGGTCAAAAAACGTAAAAAAATTTTAGGTCCATGCGTAAAAATAACGGGAACTAAAAAATTACGAAATGAAAACGCCAGAGGGCGAGCGAGCCTTTGTGAGGTGCCTTTGCGCAATCAAAGTGAAGTTTTACACGAGAGTTTTTCGTGGGCCGTGCTAGCTATGCAGGGATAGTCAAGTTTGATACATTCTCGATTTGCTTACAAACACACAAAACACAATAATAAAAAAGACAGGAATTATTTCAGAAAAGACTGGGTCTTTCTTAGATCGGCGAGAGATATAAAATTAGGCTTTATGACTAATATCTTTTGCCTTTCCATAAAGAAAGATAAGAAAAAATAAAATATGTCATATTATCAAAATTGTTGGTGAAATGAAAAAGTGTTTTTCTATTTGAAAATAGTCGTTGAAAATAAAGTTGAATTGAATGGAATTGCTGTTGCTGTCAATAAATTTTATGCGAAGGTTATTTATATGCCTATAAAATGGAGGTAAATGAAGTTTATCTATAAGATTAGGACATGGTATGATGTGGGGTAGAAGAATCTGGTTTTAGTAACTAGGAGTGTAAATAAGTATATAGTAGACAAACTTTCCGCCCTGGACTTCATTCCTGTGGGAATTCGGGAAAATTATGTAACCTTTTTAGTATTTTTAAAACATTTACCCGCGTAGGGATATTCGCACCGAACATTTTCCTTTTCCTAAACATTGTGATTATGTAGCCTATGTTACTCAGGGATAATGTAGCATTCTAATGATGGAATATTTTTTGAAATCAGTCAAGTAGTTTTTCAGTTCATTCTTTTTATGATGTTAGTGTAATTTGAGTGTTATTGGGGGGCACTCAGCCTGGTCGCTTGCTGTGCTGACTGAATTATTGATTTCAACATCAAATAATTGGTAACACCCTTATCTTGTTGAAATATGAATTTTGCAATGAACGCTTTTCATCATCTTTTATATTGCGCAATGCCAAAGAATGGAATTCCCTGCCTGCGTCTGTATTTCCGAGCTCATGTAACCCGAATCTCTTTAAAGTTCGAGTGAATAGGCTTCTTCTGGGTGAGCTTGCTACATCCTCGACTGCATCTTTGCCCTTGTGCTAGATTGTGGGAATGAACTGCTCAGCTCTAGAGTTATTTCAGATTTAGTTAAAATTAGTAAATAAGAAAATTTGTAATGCGATTTAAAAGAGCAACCTCAGAGTTTCTTGCCTGTTCTTCTCTGAGGAAGACTGCACCTTTGCGAATAGGCGTAGAGTCAGTAGGATCAGAGGTACGAATGCGTATGTATGTATTTAAATCGTTTAATGTATGTTTGTATGTATTTCATTGTAATCTTGACTTGTTTTAAGTGACATCCTGAATGTCGTATAAAATAAAGATTTTTCTATTCTATTCTATTCCATTCTAAACCCATTTAATAAAATAAAATCGAATCGGAACACTTAGTTTTATTGTTCTCGTTTTATAGTTTTTAAATGTCTTTAAAAATAAGAAAGATATGAATGTTTAAATCTCTTAATTAAACAGAGAGGGAAATACAAAACGATGACGTCAATGTTGAGTACCGCCATATAAATTCAATACAAAAGGAGAAAGGACAAAAATGTGTGGAGCTCAGTCTTTGTTTTATGCATCAAGCGGCAGTCTCAGGACTAAGCATTTCTAGAAACGCATTAATATGCAGAACTATTAAAAAAACAATTGTGTGGAATCACCGGTTAGTTTAGGAAATACAGAAGATTTTCTTTTATATTTAAATGACTTTTAAAATTAACTTGTATCACAAAAACGAATGATGTTGACTGTTAATAACGATAGTTGGGTTCACACTTTATGAAATATATATCACGGTTTATTCATATTTCTAACCATGACTCGAGTTGGCTACCATATAAAAAGATTCTTATTATGAGTCTAACTCTATGGGTAAGTACTTGAGACTGCCGCTCACTTTTTTTATTTTTTATTGTTTATAGACCAAAATTTCCATTCTCATTTCGTTTTGTAAGAAAGACACCGACAAAAATGTTTGAAAGCCTATAAGTCTTTTATTTTTCTATCATTTTAAAATATGATTTCGAATTCTGTTATCTTTTTATGTACGTTATTATATTATCTTACTAAATATATGTTATTCATTATCAGTCGCAGAACCGATATGTTTCTCAATTCAGTATTGTAGCCAATACACAGGAATTAGAAGATGTGTATGACTTGGCTGAAGCCAGGCACTTGCACAAGCCCATCGGGTAAGACATTGTTTTTTTACCAGCCCATACACGTCCCCACCGAGGGGCACGAGCCTCCCTTCGAAACACTACAAAGGACAATGGGCAAAAATGTATGGACCTTGGTACAACCCTCCAATAGCGATGAGCTATATGTCCCTGGACAGGTCTTTTCAATTGGAACAATAGTTACTAAGACAGCTATGTTGTAATAGTTGTCCGTTCAGAGTTATAGGTACCTAAAGATAAAAAAAAAAAAAAAAATTTTGCAATTATTAACGTTTATTGGGGAAAATAACAATAATTTCGTTGTAGATTACAGTATTTCATAATTATTTATAGAAATATAAAGGAATTACATTGCTTAGGTCCAAAAAAAAACACTTATTTACCTTACATATATTTTATACAAATATTTTTTTTATACTTAGGGCAAGTTCGATAAGCGTGAATATAGCCATTGACAAGACACAGAGTGGGTAGGCCTCACACAAGATGCACCGATGAGCTGGTCAAGGTCCCGAGAAGCCGCTGCATGTGTTCCATCACACATTAGAATTAGTTTAATGTTTTCTCCATTTCCAAAAAGGGATTTTGAAATAAATATTTGGTTGGTGTGCCTCGTAATTCGTACATTGATTTGCTTTTTGTTGAACAATAGCCGCTATTTGTTACGATACAATGAGCGAGTTTTTATTGCAACATTGTTTTTATTATTGTAAGTATTATTTTCAGTATACACAATCACTTTTAGGTGTACCGCCTGGCCAGTTCAAAGAATAATAGCATGGTTTATGACTTTTAATAGCTGCATCTCTTTTGTTTGTGCGTTTTGGGTACCGTCGTGGTATGAGGCGAGCCGCGGGCGCACCTCGCCCCCGCTCCCCGGCGGGGGTGTGTCCGTATTCTAACTTGGGACCCTCAGGTAAGTCAAGTAACAGTCGTTCATTGGTACTGTGCGCGAGTGTTACGTTTCTTGTTTATGCAATACTTCTTAACGACTTTGACTTGGCAATCTTTTCGGACACTGATATCTGCTTATAACGTTGACCCGGCTATTTACATGGACATTGTGCTCTGATCTGTTTTCTGAACTTGGCTATCACACTGGATTATTGAACTGCTTATTGATCGGACCTCGGACTATTGTGCTCCAATGGAAGGTTTTCGCAATTGTGTTATGTGTCGGCGAGGGCTCTACCGCGGAAGGTATCAACAACACGTCTTAACGGATAATCTTCCGAGAGCGCAACCAGAGTTTGCTGCATACATCCAACAACATGCAGTATTGGAGGTGAGTATTTTATCATATTTCTAGAGATATAAATATATACATTTGACGGTGCGTCTTATGTACCTAAGTACCTACCTTGTGTACAGATAAATAAACTGAATGAATAGACATGAGAAAAACAGACTTTGGTTTTAATGCGCGTAGTGTATTTTGTTTCTGAGAAGTATGTATGTATGTAAACACTTTATTGCACTTAAACAGAGACAAGACCCTAAACTCGACACTTTTGTTTACTTTTACTATCTTAATAGACTTTGGCCATTATACTGTGCCAGATGTGGCCGTGTTACCTACCTATTATTGTTCAAAACACTTTTTGACGTTACACTATAGGGTTTTTACTGACTCGCTGCCGACGCGGTCATAAATCATAACAGATAAAGGGTTGGGAGCAGCGCAACGTCGGTATCGATATGTGTGAGTCATCGACTCAGGTAGCAAAATACCCTTACTTGCTACGTAATGAGGACCACTAAATAACCATCATAGTTGTCTAATTAACATAAGAAACGATGTTGTATTTGTGTAACGTTCGAAAATATACATTAATGTTTTGACTTTTTGTTTAAATATTGCATTATTTATTTATAAATATATTGTTATATCTTAGTATATTCATTTCATAAAGTAATAGATAAGTGTCTCAGTAATATAACTCTACATTTAATTTTAACTAACCTCAATATTCGCAAAAATGATTTTCTATCGATACTAACTATCGACATGAAAACAACGCGGAACTAGGCCAGCCCATAAGACCCCTAAGTAGAAGCGAGATAGAAACACTGATAATGATTTATGACCGCGTCTGCAGCGAGTCGGTAAAAACCCTATAATTCTCCAAAATGTTTTCGATCAATGCAACCAATATAGTATTCTAAACAATGTTGCTTTAAACGGTTTTGATTATAATCCGATTTTAATGAAATAATTATACTGTTTCCAGATTGTGTTTGATAACACACGAAGCGTATGTCATCGATGTTGGCAGAGAGCTGAAAATGCCGTTAGACTACCTGGTGTTGTTCCGGAAGTGGAAGAAGCCAATGATCCTGATGAACAAAATGTTCACCAAGTTTTCGCTCCTGAATACAAAAGAGCACCTAGTACTCCTGGGCACTGTATCTTTTCCAACTGCGGTAATGATACACGACACCGAATACCAGAAGCTATAAAAGTTCACATGTTGTGCGAATACAAGTTGTATATCCCCGACGGTGCAAGAGTATGTAGAGAACACCTCGAAGGAAACAACTGGGATGAGCTGCCAGATTTTTGCAATACCACTAATTATTTTACTGGAGCCCAGTTTAGTGATGCTTGCGACATACTGCGAGCAACCATTGCACGTGGAGCGAGGTTCAATTTTAATGTAAGAGGTGCCATGTCTAATGAAGACATGCGTTTCTGGGTTGGACTTGATGGTGATCAATTCGATTCTATTTTGGAGCAAACTCCTTCACTCAGCGAAAGATGCAAAGATCCAAGAACTGCATTAGGTATATACCTGACAAAACTTCGTACAGGAGATTCAGATGAAAGGCTTGCGTCATTATTTAATATGTCCAGGAGAAAACTGGAACGATATTTGAACATTGCACGTGAATGTCTTACAAATGAATATGTAATACTTCACTTGGGGTTAGATCACATTGACAGAAGAAATCTTTTAGACAGAAACCTAGTCATTCCAAAAAACCTTTTTGGAAATGAAGAGAATACCAAACTAATTCTAATATGTGATGGAACATATGTCTACATCAATAAAAGTAGTAACTTCTTATTCCAGCGGCTGTCATATAGCCTCCACAAGTTTAGAAATCTTTTAAAGCCATTTTTGATTGTATCGTCAGATGGTTATATTATTGATGTTTTGGGGCCGTACGCTGCCACAAAAACTGACGCGCAAATAATGCAGGATATCATGAATGACGAAGAACACCCTTTACATTATTTGCTTCAACCAAATGACGTGTTCATTTTGGACCGTGGGTTCAGAGACAGCTTGGATGCAATCGAAGCCTGGGGTTATGAATATTACGTGCCACCAACAAAAGACCGTCGAGAATCCCAGCTCACTACGGAACAGGCAAACGAATCACGAGCCATTACAATGTGCCGATGGGTAGTGGAAGTTGTGAACGGCAGGTTTAAACGTAATGATAAACTGTTACGGCAATCATATTTTAATCGGGCACTGCCGCATATGTTCGAAAACTTTAGAATTGCTGCAGCGATTATAAATCACTTCCATGTACCGATAACAGATAATGAACATGCAGAAGAGTTCCTGAGTCATATACGAGAAACATTGGATTCACCGAATCTTCTATACACATATGTCGAGAGAAAGCGCCTGAATAGCCGAAGGGTTGATTTTCAACGGATGGAAGCCCACAATATTGAAAACTTCCCAAGGCTCACCCTAAATCAGATAATGATACTGGCTTTGGGTACATACCAGCTAAAACTGGCAAGATCATACTGCGCGGAGCATCTTAATAACGGTTTATACCTTATTGAGACATACAGAGAAAATCAACTGGATGACCTGCCAGATTATGGAATTAATGAAGAAGTGTGGCTTCTGCGTGGGCGCATTCAATCTAGACACGTCCGGGCAAGAACTTATTATTGTTACATTTTGATAAAAAGTAACCAAATCGAAGGCAGCAACAACATTGTTCAACACTACTGTACATGCTTGTCAGGACGGCGTACCATGGGTACATGCGCGCATATTATATCAATTATTTGGTATTTAGGACATGCAATTCATGAAGGCTTTATTGCACCGGCAGTGTTCCTAAATGATGTTATCGTGGACGAACTGTGAACAATCAAAATGTAATTGACTCTATTTTGTAAATGTAAAAAAAAATATTTGTATAATATATTAGTATGTAAGGTAAATAAGGTGTTTTTTTTTTTGATCTAAGCAATGTAATCCCTTTATATTTCTGTAAATAATTATGGAATACTGTAATCTACAACGTCATTATTGTTATTTTCCCCAATAAACGATAATAATTGCAAAATATTTTTTTTTATTTGTTTAACTTTAGGTACCTATAACTCCGAACGGACAACTATTACAACTTAGCTGTCATAGTAACTATTGTTCCAATTGAAAAGACCTGTCCAGGGACATATAACTCATCGCTATTGGAGGGTTGTACCAATTTGCCCATTCTCCTTTATAACTTTGGAAAAAAATCCATATTTTCGAACTGTTATTTCTAGAGATCTGTTAAACACACAGAGCTGTGGTTGCGCTCAATTTGTTGTTAATTTTATCGCTTTTAAATATGTCACAGATGACTTTGCTGTAAAATGCATATTTTAGATGTTGTGGTACATTTTTATCCCATCTACCCGAGGGTGGTTTGACAGCTAATCGTCTCTACTATCACCCCTGAAAGGGATCGTAACGTATTTCCAGTAAACCTGTAAGGTAGCATGCAGTGGTTGGAGGAGGAGAGCTGAAGACCGAGCTCAGTGGCTTGCCATAGGAGAGGCCTATGTCCAGCAGTGGACTGACACAGGCTGATGATAACTAGCATTCCGCCCGGGACTTCGTTCCCGTGGGAATTCGGGAAAATTATGTAGCCTATGTTAGTCAGGGATAATGTAGCATTCTAATGGTGAAAGAAATTTTGAAATCGTTCCGTTGGTTTCGGAGCCTATTCAATGCAAACAAACAAACAATGAAATCTTACCTCTTTGTAATATTAGGATAGATAAATATATAATATACTTTAACCAAAGAGATACAACGTCAACATCAACTTCAAAAATATATAAAGAAACTAATTTTATGAATATTAAACAGAGTTATATTTCTTCCACACATGCATCCTCGTTCGTAAAATTTTAACTAAATCCATTCACACATCAATCTCACTAACTAAAACTAAACATGTCACTAAACGCAGCACAAGAAGAGCTAGCTACTTAGTTGTACCAAAGGTAAGAACGAATGTTTACTTACGAGGGAGTGCAACTTTATAATAATCTACCTTCGGCTATCAAAAAAATTAAATCATTTATACAATTTAAATCTACGATTATTTTAGATAAGTTGACTGTTGTATTTGGTTAAGATACTCTATAGTCTAGATGTATAGTAGATTGTTAACCAAGGGCTGTATGACATCAATTGCATACGAGGTTTTTGGCGCCCGAGCGCAGCGAGGGCGCTAATTAGCCCGAGTATGCAATTGATGCTTACACCCGAGATAAACACTCTGCTTTACATATCGATTGTGAGGTAAGTAAAAAAACAAGAAAGCAGGTTTCTATGAACGTTTATTAAAGAGAAACATGTGTATTTAATTAAAATTTCGCGCCTAGCTAGTAGACTGCCTTTTTTACTCTTCACGATTTTATGGCACGCAAGCGCGTCAAATCGTGCTGGCCAGTTTGATTTTTAAATCGATTTCAACTAACATACGATGTGACTGCGAAACAAATAGTTCGATATTAAAAATAAAATCTTCATAAATTCTAATATAAATTGTCTTGATTCCGATTCGAGTAAATAATCGATACCGAGAAAAAAAAGTAACTTTTTAAAAATATTCTTCTTGCAGTATTGAGTATGACAGTTCTTTTTTCAAATTCCAAAACCTATGCTGTAATGTTAACATTACATGGTAGGTTTTGAAACCTATGCTGTAATGTTAACATTACATGGTAGGTTTTGAAACCTATGCTGTAATGTTAACATTACATGGTAGGTTTTGAAACCTATGCTGTAATGATATCCATACACCCCGGCATTCAGGGAAGTAAGTGACTACTTACAGAGCAAGAGATATGTAAAGTATTTTGTGTCATTTGAAATGTTAATAATTTTCCAATATTAATCAAATATAATTATCTAATCTACATTAATACAATATATTGTGAAAGGTGGTATATCGTGTAATCGACTGGAAAGCTAACGAAATCAGGCTGTTTAGTGTACCTACCCTAAAACAGGGAAGTGAACGTATTTATATATTTTACTTGTGTCTTCGTCTCATGTAAGTGACAATGGTCTTTAATGAGAATAAAGTATCTTTAAACTGAACGTGACATTCGTTTGGAATCTCTATTTCAGCTTGTGTCCGGAGATGCCGGTCTTCCTTAACACAATTATAGGAACTTAGTATCTACCTATTTTAGGAACACTTGTTTTTTTCTTACATAGTTAAGTCTAATAAAATTAAAAAATATATTTATTTGTATTACATCTGGTTAAACATGCAATGGTTACACATGATGAATCTCTTCTTCAGAGGAAGTGACACAGTGTTGAATTTTCACGACATTTTACAGGTTAATAGGATCCATAGCTTATGCAGTAAAGGGAGCGTTGGGAAGTGGCGTCTTAAATTCACACGTCAGCTTCAAGACGGGTGGTGTTTTGATTGGCTTAATATTCACACCAATCCTCGGCGTCATGATAGGGTACTGCATTTATGTAAGTACGGACTTCGTTCCCGTGGGAATTTGGGAAAATTATGTAACTTTTGTGTAATCCAGGGTGTCAGCTATATACCTCCAATACAATTTTATCAAAATTGGACCAGCCGTACTCGAGTTATAAGTGTTCGAACAAACCCAACTTTGATTTATATATTAAGACTAGCTTTCTGCACGGGACTTCGTTCCCGTGGGAATTTGGGAACATTAAGTAGCCTATGTCCTAATACAGGGTACCTCATTACAATTTTTTTTTAAATCGGTCAAGCCGTTCGAGCGTGAAAGAGCAACAAACATCCATTAATCATCACAAACTTTCGCATTTATAATTTTAGTAGGAAGTAGTATCTAAATATATAAAAGGAGAAACTGACTGACTGACTGACTGACATATCAACGCACAGCCTAAACGGCTAAACGTAGGCACTTGAAATTTGGAAGGGACGTAGCTTAGGTACCGTAGAGGTGCACTAAGTTAGGAATTCCCGAAATTCCCACGGGAACGGGAATTAGCGGGAAAATCCTTTTGTATAAAAAAATCTAAACCGCTTAAGTTAGACGCTTGAAATTTGGCATACAGGTACCTTAGTAAATTTAAAGCTTAGTTGCAACAGGATATTGCAAAATTCCTACGGGAACGGGAGATAGCGGTTAAAAACTTTTTTATGTAAAAATCTAAATCACGTAAGATAGATGTTTTCAATCTGTGTACTCTGTACAAAAAAAATTAACACGCAAACGAAGTTGCGGGCATCAGCTAGTTTGGTATACATTTAGTATCCTGTGGCATTAAGGGGGAGGAAGGAAACCTCTTCCTAACAAATTGAGGCACGGAAACCTGTAGTTTGCGAGATACAGATATTTCAAGTTTCAAGTCTTAGGTAGAACCCGCTCGTTTCAACTTAACATTTAAATGGGTCCCGCCTGCACCCAATATTTCTATTTTACTATTTCATTTAAGTAGATTTAATCAATAAAAAATTTTCTGACGACATTTTGAGCGAACTAATTAAAAAAATCAAGAAAAAAAATGTCGCTAAAATAATTTCCAGATGAAAATTACTTATAAATAATTAATACTTCTGTATTTTCCATTTATTTTATCAAATACGTGTTGTTTTTGTCTTACATGTAACTTTGTTATCTAATAAATAAAATTAAGACCGTAATTTCTGTGGATTTTAGGTTAAAAATATGTTTCAGATTTTTGTAATAGCCGCGCAAGTGATATACAAAAGGACACGGGTCCCAATCATGACGTATCCCGACGTTGGTGAGGCAGCCTTTGCAATATATCCCGCTCGCTCTATACAGACATTGGCAAAGCCGTTTCGGTAAGCACGTATAGTGTTAAAGTTTCACGTGTAAGTCCCAACCGAGGGGCACGGGCCTCCCTTCCAAACACGAAGGGGATACCACGCTGGCCCAATGCGGGTTGGTGGACCGCGCTTACGAATTTTCTTAGACGTGCGGGTTTTTTCACGTTTTCTTTTTTATAACGAACGGCTCCGCTCTTGAGCACAATCTAGCCCAAGGGAAAAGATGTGGTCGAGGATATATAACAAGCTCACCCCGAAGGTGCCTTCATCGCTGAGCAAGTGATAATTAATGAAAAATCCATACATGAATTCGAAAAGATCTATTAAGTGGTACAGGCCTGCACCAGGACTTGAACCCGCAACTTTACGATTATAAGTCTTATGCCTATGCCTATCTTGGTGTAATGCACCAAAAAGGGTCGCCAGCTCAACGTAATGCAAAGATGACTTTTAAGACGCGGACCCACCGCGGCGCACGGAGAGGCTACGCACGTGGCTTAAGCTTCGCTTTGCAAGAAAATGTATGTGATTGTGTCCACTGCGACCCACGACCACGCTACGCATGAAATGACGTCATCGATACACGCGTGGCTTGCTGGAATATGTTGCCCACGTAGTTCAACGCCATGCACGCTGTGCATGCGGCACACGGTTGGCACGCGGCGCATTTTAGCTGCGGTGAATATCTACTCAGTGAGTTTGACATTAAGGCTCAAATTAGATTTTGATCTAATCCACGTAGCTAAAATGTGGGTTTCAATTCGTGTGTGGCGTGTACTGCAGTGGAAATGTAGACCCACGTTGACAAACAAATGAATCCACGCAGCTAAAATGTGCCACGTGGTCGTGCACATCCTGCGCCGCAGTGGGTCTGCGCCCTTAGTCGTCAGCTGGTCCCTAAGTTATTAAAAAAATATTAATAAACCTAAACTTAAACTAACAAAGCTTGTATAAGAGTCATATCTATTCATTAACTCGTTTACTGCCTACTATACTATAACTACAGTATTTCTTTCACACCCTTACAAATGTATTGATCCCACTAGTAATGCTCAAAGCATCGCTCTATTACTGAGGGACCATGAGCATCACCGGTGGGATTAGAAGCTCATTTTTGACTTAAGTTTGACTCTGGCCCTCCAAGAAAATCCGCAAACAATTCCCTTAAAAATAAGCTTTTAATCCTACCGGTGATGTTCATGGCCACAGAGAGAAGATTACGTGACCCCACCGGTGATGCTCATGACAGCCAAGGTCATGAGCATCACCGGCGGGATTATTAAAGAAGAATTACCAAGGGACCCAAGATACGAGTTTGACCTCAGTTCTTGCAGACTTCAGTTTTAGTTTCTTACCCCTTTTTACAAATTTTTTTGTAAAAAAGGCTATTATAAAATGTCTGATTATCTGTTAGACAAGCAACCATGGGAATAACTTGCTCAGCTATAGAGTTATTCAAATATTAAGACAACTAAAATTACAAATAAGGTTTATATGATTGAGTTAAAAAAAACCCTCGGAGTTTCTTGCCTATTCTTTTCCTGAGTTTCTTGCCATTAGTATTTTTAACTTTGCGCCTATTCAAAAAGACTGCGCAAAGTTAAAAATGTAATGAAATTCACTATTTAGACTTATTTTAAGTAAAATTCAATGTTCTATGAAATACATCAATTTTTGACTTTGATGGTGTAGTTCATAATTTATTTTCAGATATTTCATAGACACATTGCTATGTCTAGATCTATTCTGTGCTTGTGCTTGCTACCACTTAATCCTGGCACTGACTATTAAGCAGATAGTGGAAGGGAAAGAAGGAGCCTCTTTCTCTGCAGTTGGAGGTATGTACTACAAGCTTACTATATTACAAAACAAAGTCCCCCGCTGCTGTGTTCATAATTCTGGCAGCGCCATCACCATCACCGATTTTGAAATGGATTACTGTATCTAATAGTCATGCATTTTCCATTTATTACCACTTTCCCCTAGACTGTAAAGTTCATGAGTAAATTACTATCTAGACAGGTCTTCGATATTTACTAATTTTTTTTATAGATGGGTTAACCCTTGACCCCAATCTTGACCAAGGTCAGAGATGAGGTCGACGATGGAGCGAGTTAACCCAGAAAATGCCAATTAAGGCACTGGTACTCCTAAACGACTGGACCGATTTCGATGTATTTTTGTTTTGTTTTAAAGGTGACGTAATCGAGATGGTTCTTAGCTATGTTTGACCAAAATTGGTTTAGCCGTTAAAAAGTTATAAGCAATTTAATGTCGGGGGTGATACATTTTTTTTAAATTTCAAAGTTGTTTTTAATATAGTCTATTTTTTTTCCAGCTTCGCCTCACTTAAGGGTGTATGTTTTGTTGTCTCTGCCGATCTGTATTGGAGCAACACAAGTTCGTAAGATCAAAATCCTGGCTCCGTACTCTATGATTGGAAACCTTGTCATTTGTAAGATTTATTCTTCTTCTACCTCTATATAGCGGTGACAGCTCAGTTGGCTATGAGCCAGACTTGTATAATGGTGAGAGGTGTTCAGCCTTTAGCCCATTATACAGCGAAACCCTTGCATCCCACTTACAGACTTTTACTGCATACCTGGGAAGAGTAGGTAGCTGGCACATTCTAGGTTTTTCTTTCACTCCCAGTCCAGCATGGAAGTAGACCAATTTCGATAAAATTTGTTATGGAGGTAGCTGAAATCCTGGATTAACATATAGGCTACATTATTTTCATAAATTCCTACGGGAACGACGTCCCGGACGGAAAGATTGTTACTATTATTTATTTTGCTGGCTCAACGACCCAAAGTGGATCTTGGACTCCGACATTAAAGTGCGCCATTCAATTCTGTCTTGTGCCAATTTTGACCAGCAGGGCACTTTCAACAAAAATAGCAGAGCTAGTTTTAAAATATTATTAATCTGTATTTTTTCTAGTCATATGCGCGCTACACACAGTCTGCTACGCTTTCATCAACAATCCGAAATTCCAAGGGATGGTCATGACAACGGACTTCTATGGCTTTATAGCGTTCTGTGGAATGACCATATTCAGCATGTCTTGGTCAGGAGTAGCTTTGTTCATTGAGAGTCATATGCTGGAGCCTGAGAGGTTCCACGTGGTTGTGGTCGTAGGTAACTTGGTTATTAACATGGCTATCATAACATATCATAACATCGTAACATCGAAGCTCTCGTAGCTAACCGATCATATATTAAAGCAATGTACACAGAGGGAACCTGATGGGTGACTAAAGTGGCAATTTATCACGAGCGTCTCCATGCTTCGGAAGCCACGTTAAGCTGTCGGTCCCGGCTGTTTTCGATTGACTACACCCGTTAAAACCAAGTCAGAGGCCATTGTGCGGTTTGAGAACTCTGACACTTGACTATACCTATACGATAAGCAGAAGAATAACTTTTCTAAGAAAAATATACCTCCCATCAGACGTTCAGACCAGACGCACTGCGAGTTTCCACCTTTATGTTGCCGAGATCTCTCGGATATGTACTGAGCACTATTCTTCATCTTTTGTATTGCGCACTGCCAAATAGGAATGGAATTCTCTGCCGGCGTCTGTATTTCCGAGCTCATACAACACGAATATCTTTAAAGTACGAGTGAATAGGCATCTTCTGGGTGAGCTCGCTACATCCTCGACCGCATATTCGCCCTTGAGCTAGATTGCGGTCAAGAGCGAACACCTTTATTTATTACCAAAAATAATAATCATCACAGATGGGAAAGGCCTCTCCTATGGTACGCCACTGAGCTCGGTCTTCAGCTGAAGATTAACGTAGCGTAGGGCGCCCTGTTACTAGGTGGGATGACGATATTCATAAGGTAGCGGGCAGTGGTTGGAGGAGGAGAGCTGAAGGCCGAGCTCGTAATTAATTATACTAATAGTTGCTTACTGCCGACGAGAAATCGCTCTCTTAATAATAGCAGTAAAATAAAATTGCATTACAGGAATGACCTACATTGTGGTGCAAGAACTCGTAACAGGATTTTTTGGTTACGCCGCGTATTTGGATAAAAGTGTTGCACCAATTACCATGAACTATCCCATGGGAATGTAAGTAATTTTACAACTTCCCAATGATAGCACATGAGCTAAATAAACAGGAGCAATGTCAATGTCTGACTCGGTAGCAGTAAGGCCTAAGTAGGTAGGGGTAAGGCGCAAGAGGGTAGAAGTAAGACCCAAGTAGGAAGAAACAAGACCTAAGTGGGTATGGGTGAGGGCCAAGGTAGAAGTAATACCCAAGTTGATAGGAATAAGACCCAATTAGGTAGGAGTAAGGCTGTGGGAAGGAATAAGTCCAAAGTAGGTAGGTAAGGCCCAAGTGGGTAGAAGTAAGGCCCAAGTGGGAAGGAGCAAGGCCCAAGTGAGAAGGAGTAAGGCCCAAGTGGAAAGGAGTTAGGCCCAAGTGGGAAGGAGCAAGGCCCAAGTGGGAAGGAGTTAGGCCCAAGTGGGAAGGAGCAAAGCCCAAGTGGAAAGGAGTAAGGCTCAAGTGGGTAGAAGTAAGACCCGAGTAGGAAGTAATAAGACCGAAGTAGTTAGGAGTAAGGCCTAAGTGGGTAGGAGTAAGGCTCAAGTGGGTAGAAGTAAGACCCAAGTAGGAAGTAATAAGACCGAAGTAGTTAGGAGTAAGGCCCAAGTGGGTAGGAGTAAGTCCTAAGTGGATAGGAGTAAGGCTCAAGTGGGTAGAAGTAAGACCCAAGTAGGAAGTAATAAGATCGAAGTAGTTAGGAGTAAGGCCCAAGTGGGTAGGAGTAAGGCCTAAGTGGGTAGGAGTAAGGCTCAAGTGGGTAGAAGTAAGACCCAAGTAGGAAGTAATAAGACCGAAGTAGTTAGGAGTAAGGCCCAAGTGGGTAGGAGTAAGGCCCAAGTGGGTAGGAGTAAGGCCTAAGTGGGTAGGAGTAAGGCTCAAGTGGGTAAAAGTAAGACCCAAGTAGGAAGTAATAAGACCGAAGTAGTTAGGAGTAAGGCCTAAGTGGGTAGGAGTAAGGCCTAAGTGGGTAGGAGTAAGGCTCAAGTGGGTAGAAGTAAGACCCAAGTAGGAAGTAATAAGACCGAAGTAGTTAGGAGTAAGGCCCAAGTGGGTAGGAGTAAGGCCTAAGTGGGTAGGAGTAAGGCTCAAGTGGGTAGAAGTAAGACCCAAGTAGGAAGTAATAAGACCGAATTAGTTAGGAGTAAGGCCTAAGTGGGTAGGAGTAAGGCCTAAGTGGGTAGGAGTAAGGCTCAAGTGGGTAGAAGTAAGACCCAAGTAGGAAGTAATAAGACCGAAGTAGTTAGGAGTAAGGCCTAAGTGGGTAGGAGTAAGGCTCAAGTGGGTAGAAGTAAGACCCAAGTATAATCTGGATGCCTGCCTATATTAAGAACTGCACTGGGCAGAGTTAGCACAGGACCGCGATAAATGTAGTAGAGGAGGCCTTTTCAAACTGAAATTATTCTTTTACAGCTGGCCTCACATTCTAAAAATTCTCGTGGCAATAGTTATGGCTCTGACTTATTCCATAAATTTCTGGGTTCCGTTCAACATGGTTTTTGTGTACATAAGAGAGCGTGTCAACCCTTTTCGGTATATCTATTGGGAGAGGTGGTTAAGGGTGTTTATAACATGCCTAATCTGCGTAATTGCTATTTTGTTTCCTGATATACCTACGCTTAATTCTCTGGTTCGTACTTCTTCTTTCTTTTATGAGTTTGTATAATTATGAGTTTGTTTGTTTTAACAAAATCAATGACTAAATTGAGTAGACATAATGGGTAGTCCATACATTACGTCACACTTTCATGATTATTTTTTTACACCCCCTTCCTCCTTGTCACATCCTGGTCACATTTGTTAGACTCCCCCGTCCTTAGTGTGACATCACATATTTTACATATTTTCCGTAATTTTAAAGGATGATTGGTATACATTAGTGTGGAACTTGGTACCAGCACCAATTGAAATAAATGATACATCGTAATTTTCTGTAGAATACTCGTAAGAATAACCGAAGCGCTAGTCCTGAATCATTGTCCAATTAGAGTAATCCTGCCTTGAAAGTTATTTATTTTTCATCATTTATAAATTTTTTCTGCGACATTATTCTTCATTTTGGCATAGTATTTTTATTTATTAATATTAATTATAAATCTTTGTTTATTCTCTCAGCCAATGAAACAAGTTGAACAAACAAGGGTTTTCATTTGATGTGTAACAAAATTAATAATTAATGATGATCATTTATAATTAATACAATAAATAAAAACACAATGACGAAATGAAGAATAATGTCTCACAAAAAATGAATTAACGATGAAAAATAAATAACTTTCAAGGCAGGATTACTCCAATTGGACAATGATTCAGGACTAGCGCTTCAGTTATTCTTATTCTACAGACAATTACCTTTTTAACGATGTATCATTTATTTCAATTGGTGCCGGTACCAAGTTCCATAATAATACCAATACCAAAATGCCCATCATCCTTTCCTAATAAAACTGCATATTCTCCATCATTTTAAATTTCCTAATAAAAACGTATTGAATGTAGCACTGTACCCATAAAAAGATAAACTTCGAATGCTTCTTTACGCCGCGTGCGATACAAATCTCGTACACCATGTGTTCAAAAAGCACGCGAAGGTGTAATTGCCTGGAACTAAGGAAGTCATTTTCGACGCGAATGGGACTTGAACCCATAACCCCAGGATTAGATCTTTTGGTGCTTTAACCAACTGAGCTATCGTGCCTTCAAGTCAAGCGGCGAAGTCCGATAGCACGATAGCTCAGTTAATTAGACCACCAGGAGATCTAAGCCTGGTGTCGTGGGTTTAAGTCATTTTTTTTTCTCTATTATTATCTGTGAATATGACGAGGGTAAGCGTTTTAAAAATACTAAACCATAAGTATGTTTTTCTTTCAGCTCGGAAACTTATGCATGACCCATATAGTGTTCACTTTTCCAGGAATCATGTACTTATTTGTGTACAAAGTAAGACCTGGGTACGGACGCTGCAAGTATAGATTGTTTAACGGATTATTCTTTATATCATTAGGTGTATGTCTGTTTGGTTTTGGCGCATTATTTGCTTTCAAAGGTGTACAAATGTTGTATTAACATTTTTTCGCAATACAAGAATGTAGCTGGACCAAGACAAGTTTAAACACTGGAATTAATGAAGAAATTCTTTACTGCATACGTAAACCAAAACAAAAACAGAAGGAAATAATAACACAAGTGCAAAAGGCGGTCTTATCACTAAAAATGATCTCTTTCAGACAACCCTTTGACTGAAAGGAACAATATTAAAAAGACTGAAGCGTAAAGCGTAGAATAATGAAGTTGTATGAAGAATTAAAAAAAAAATAGACCTCGATATCTAGGGTCTAGCCTATCCCGAAATTTTCACAGTCACATATAATGGCTTCTTGGTCCATTTTTGACATTTGACAAGCGATAATGAAAAATATTTTGCTGTACTATAGGAGAGCAAGTAGTAAGGGTAGTTAACCCCAATAACGATTAAACCAAATTTCGTAAAAAGCATTTTTTTTAATTATGGTGGGTTCTGCCCCATAATGGGTAAATAAATGGTACCCCATGATGGGTAAAATAAATAATGGTACCCCAAAATGGATGGGGTAAATAATCCATTTACCCAGCATAGTGTAAAAAATGCTCAAATAATATCTTTGACACTTCTTGGGGTAGCTACAAAACAACCAAATTGGGGTTGGGTATTCAAAACTTTGTGTGACTTCAGATGTATTCAGATATTTTAAATAAAATATATTATTTAATGAATATTGATAATTTTATATTTTAATTTGATACGTTATGGATATGGAGTAAGGATTAATTTTTCAATTACAAGTTTATTTTAACATTTTTTAAGTTTTTTATTTTCCTGGTTCCTAAAATACTTTCTTCAAAAATATATTAAACTAGCATTCCGCTCGGGACTTCATTCCCGTGGGAATTCGGGAAAATCATGTACCCTATGTCCATCCCGGATAATGTAGGATTGTAATGGTGAAATAATTTTTCAATTCGGTCCAGTAGTTTCGGAGCCTATTCAATGCAAACAAACAAACAATCGAATCTTTCCTCTTTATTAATATTAGTGTAGATTAGTGTAGACAAGGCAGTCGTTATCATGAATCGGTAGATATTAACTTGGCAACTAATATTATTAGCCGGGTAATTAATAAAAAATCTGGGTATACCGGTTTAATTACTAAAAGTAATTAAAATGGCATATTTTTCTCCAAAAATTTATATTTTGTGGTTTTGCGTAGAAACAACAAAGCAAGAGTGTTCTCCAAAATAAATTTCATTTGAAACTCTTGTCCAATTTTGTTCATGCAAATTATTCTCCATAATGTTTAAAGTTAATTAAATTTGCCTCACGTCTGCTATTATCTTCGCCGCTAGCTTAAAACATTAACACCGTTGTGGTGTGAATTTGTTATGAGGTATTGGGTTCTAAAAGCACTAGTAAAGTATAGCTTAGTTGGTCGTAGTGGGTTAGCTTTTAAACAAACGATACACTATACAACATGTTCCTTTTGATATCTTATAACTCCAGGGTTTCAATAAGACTACGTATAAGAAACAATTAGCATAAGTATACATTATTTTTCAATTATTAATAATTTCAAATTTTTATTTTTCATACAAAATAATTCGGTAAAAATGTGAATTTCCCATAAAACACCTTTACGGAAGAAATGACAACGTCACACTATCGTATTCTAAATTATGAATGAATGAAACTAATTATCAATGAAAGCGTACCAACTTAGGACGCGTTTTATGGGAGAAAGATTTCGAAATATTTTAATTTTGATTTCTCCGAAAATACCAATTTAAGAACATATGTTTCTTGGACTTTTTAAATTATTTTTATTCATAGAATATGACCTTAGAGTTATAGGATATCTAAAGGAACAGGTTTTATAATACATATATTGGGTGATGTTTATTTTTATTTTTTATCAGCTCATTTACGTCCTACCCGAGGAGCATGGGCATCCCATCGAATCACGAATGGGATTTTTGCCATAGTCCACCACGCCAGGCCCAATATGGGACTTGAATTTTATCTAATCAATCCATTTTCATCCCCACCAAGGGGCATGGACCTCTCTTCGAATAACGAAGGGGATTTAGGGCCATAGTCCACCACGCTTGACCAACGCTGAACCGCTCGTCTTTCGATGAGCGGGTTTTCATCACGATGTTTTCCCTCGCCGCTGAGCAAGTGAAATTACAATACAAGACTTGATCGCTACCACCTAGCGTGAGTACAGAACAGGCCGAACGACAACGAAGTGACAAGATTATCTCACGCGCTCATGTTAGCCCGGCTGAACCTAAACCGATATATAAAGCGAGGAGTGAAAACATTTTTTCGATTCCAGGTTTTATTTAACTAAACAGAATCAACGCAAATATTGCTCGATAAGGAACGAGCGATTCAAAAATATCCATCCACCTATAAATGAAGCTCTAACTTTTTCTTTTTTTCTATCGTAGTTCTATTTTTTTCTATACAGCTCAAGCATAACGTGAAAACATGACCCAAAGGTCTAGTAAACAGGCCACAAATTAAAAACGCGTTGAAATGTCAAAAAAGTGTCAAGATGACAACGCCAGAGGGCGAGCAAGCCTTTGCGTAGTGCTCTCGCGCAAACAAATCAGAGTGGCGTGACGCGCGAGTTTGTCGCAGGCCGTGCTAGCTACGCTGAAAACATCATATTTTCTGTTAAATAAAATAAGCATATCACCAGCGGGTTTGTACGCAATTAATTTATATTTCAAATATGGAACGGTAGGGTTGTAACGATGCGATAGGGTTGGTAACAAAACTGTTATTTTTTTCATAGATAAATGGCTCATTTTGGGGAAAGCTGTACTGTTTTATGGGGCGAATCAGCCCCGAAGGCTTCACTAGTTAATTTAAAAGAACTTAAACTTTTTCTATCTAGAACTCAGACCAGTTTCTCATTCGGGGTACGCTATTCAAGATAGTTAGAAAAAGAAAACACATTTTCTCTAGTATAAATTTATGTGACAAATGATTTTTAGTCTTGCTTTATGCAGCACTTACTAGATTTTGATAACCATGATTCGAAAGAGGTTTATTTTGACAACCCTACCGAGTGAAACATTACGCTAAAAACAAAAATGTCAGAAGCAATTAATTTCGCCAACAATACATTTTAGAATAACCTGGGGCAAGGTAACGAGTTTCCGAATTCAGTATGAAAAGGTAACTGTATGGATTCCCAGGAAACCTGGGCATTTTATTTTTTACAGAAATGCTCTCGTAACTGCTACATGAGCATAAAAGGTCTCGTTAATTTAACTTCAAGAGTTACATATTTTTTGACGTCAATACGTTAAAGCTTCTTTAATGTGACACAATTCCTATAACATGTCTCTGAAATAAGTTATTAGCTATACAAGTTTGATAAGTAATTTGTAACATGAGCCCACATTGAGGTAATATTACGAAGTACTTATATCTCAATGGATATAATTACTTATATCCCACTTGAAACATAAGCGAAGCGATGTTAAAAAAATAGATATTTTTTTTCTTTTCAAAATCTTTTTCTCATTTCAAAATTATGTGATTTTCAGGGTACATAAACGTGCTCCCAGTGGCCATTTTACGATGCTTTTTCCGAGCACAGCATTGTAAAACGTTGAACGATTTATGTGCGTTAAGTTATGTGTAACTGGAGTCCTACAAAACCCTCGGTTCGCTTGTGTTTCACGTAACACATTACTTAACGTACTTGTATCGTTAATAATAGGTCTTTACCTATGAAATTGCCGATTTTTTCTCAAGCTTTGTTTTGTTCATAATTTATTTGGTTGAACAGCTATACTAAAATGGTTTTTAATTTAAAAACTTGATCATATAACTGAGATTTTAAGTAAAATTAATAAATTTTTACTTTGGATTTATTTACTGAAAAGGAAACTGAAACAGCTCTTTTAATCTGCTGCCCGTTTCATTGATTATTTTTGCTCTACCTTTGGTACAATTACAACTTTCAATAATTTAAGTATGATGAAAATTAACTTTATGTTGTCCAAACCTTCCCACAAAGATTTGTTAAATTAGGATTTCGTATTTCCAGGAAAAATTCAAAAACGTTAGTATGAAATAATCAGTTTTCCAAAAATGTTGTATGGAAAACGGCAATTTCATAGGTAAAAACCTATTAATTATTAACAAAGTTAGAAGTGCAAAGCTATGATAGACCTTAATATAACAAAGTAAGAAATGCAAGACTTAAATAGAACAGCCGTAATTAGAAATTCTCAACTTAATCCAATCCTACTAAAATTATAAATGCGAAAGTTTGTGAAGATGTACGGAAGTTTGTTAGTCTTTCACGCTGAAACGGCTGAAAAAATTTGGTTCACACGGGAACGAAGTCCCGGGCGAAAAGCTAGTCGATAGTAACAATAAACAAAGTAAGAAGTGCAAGGCTATGACTTCAAATAGAATAGAACTAACCACAATTACAACTTAATCCAATTCTCAACTTAATCCAATTGTAAATAGCTCTGTCTGTCCGATTCGGCAGGTGGTCTCAGAAGTGGGGCAACACAGGTCGGACTGACAAATAGGGGTGGTTAAAACAATTGATTGATTTTGTTAAGGTGAACTTAGGAAATTGGAATTTCAGTTATATTATTGTGTGATTTGGAAGTGGATTTGTAAACAAGGATAAATCCTCACTAACGTCATAAACGCGTTTGTAAGTATGGATTTATGATGTTTGTTCATCTTTCACGCTCAAACCACTTGCCCTTAGACTTAAGGCTTTTATCCTAATAATATTATAAATGCGAAAGTTAGTGAGGATGTATAGATGTATGTATAAGAATGGTTGTTTATTACTCTTTCACGCTGAAACGGCTGGACCAATTTTAATAAAATTTGGTAAGGAGGTGGCTAACACCCTGGATTAATATATAGCTAATTTTCCCAAATTCTCACGGGAACGAAGTCCCGAGTGGAACCTTAGAACATACATAAAGGCAGAGACGAACACCCATGACCCGAGAGCAAACATCTGCTTTTTATTACACAAATACTTACCCCGACCGACTGGGAAATCGAACCCAAGACCCGTCGATCAAGAGGCAGCGTCACTACCACTCGACCAAACCGGTATTTATAAAGCTAATTGCCAAATGTATTCAAACTTCAAACGAAAGGCTTAAGAAACTTCTATTATTTCAAAGGATACCTAATTTCTAAGGATAAATGTCTCTATTTGAAACCTAGGTTTCAAGTAGATACCCTAAAGGTACCCTTTTCAGTTAACCTTTTTATGAACCCCTGGGGAATCTTATTCATGAAATAATATTGAGAGAGAATTTCATTTTGAGAGTTTTTCTGCCCTATTAGGTCTGTTTTGTTTCAATATGGTTATTTTAGAAAGTACTGCAAAAATATGAAAATAAAATATTCAGGTTGAAAAGGGTTTAGACAAATATTTCGATAAAACGGTGTCGAGTGTTTTACGTGTTGATTGCTTGCCGTAAGCGGTTAAAAAAAATATTTTTGAAAATTTTCAAATTTGTTTCATGCTTGCTTTATTTTCTGCTTCAAAGTTAAACGAATTACATTCCATTTTGCATTAAACAATAATTAAAGCAGCGTTAAACATGAAAACAAGCAATGTGTATCAAATTCTGACAGCGACGAGAGGCGCGGTTTCGCGGAACATTGCATAGCGCCAAAGTAGGTGAATAACGAAAATCCGGTGACGTTTTATGGAAAAAAATATTATTTATAGCCGATAATAGCTAAGGTAGATATCGCCACTTAAGTATTTGCTAAGCCGTCCCTTACACCTAGTACAATCGTGTGCTTAATAAACCCTTATAAAATAAAACCAACCTTAACTTCCCTTTGATAAAAGATGTTAAGGAAAATTCTCAACCGACCTGAAACAAACGTAAACATGAATCAAATTAAATATTCATCAAATGCCAGTCTTTTGTACGGAAACACGACTGTCTGCCTTCAAAGAGTCATGCGTGAAGGGGTTTAAACAATCTTTTAGCATTCACTGAACTACAATTGTGAAAGCAAGGTTATGTTACAGTATTAGGAAATTACAGTTGGAATGAATACGGTTTTCCCTTATCTCATGGGTCCCTTGGATCATACATACAGACAGTCCATACAGCCATTTTTAAGATTTATCTAAGTTTAAATTTTATTTTTTGTGGTAAGGCTCTCATGGCAAGATGTTTTCCCTCGTCATAAAATTATCGGAAGGCTCAAGGTCACTCAAAGAGCGATGGAAGGGCTGTTCTCGGAGTTTCTCTGCGCGATCGAATCAGAAATGAGGAAATCCGCAGGAGAACCAAGGTCACCGACATAGCCCTAAGAATTGCTAACCTTAAGTGGCAGTGGGCAGGGCACATTGCTCGTAGGACTGACGGCCGCAGGGGCATAAAAATCCTCGAGTGGCGACCCTGTACCGGAAGGCGCAGCGTAGGAAGGCCCCCACAAGGTGGACCGACGATCTGGTAAATATTGCGGGAAGCCGCTGGATGCGGGTGGCGCAGGACTGATCGAGGCGGAGATCCCTGGGGGAGGCCTATGCCCAGCAGTGGACGTCTTGCGGCTGACATAATGATGACGAAAAGTATCGGAAAGTGTGCAATGCAACTAATTTATGTAACTCAGCAAACTGGCTTATAGTTATGGGTTCTTCCGTCATGTTTTAATGGCCTTGTTTATCTACTTTCAAATACAGTTTTCAATTTACTTGTATTATAGTGACAGTAGGTCAGTACTGAAGCGCTAGTAGCTCAGTGGTTAAGCAACACACGCAAAAGCAGGAAACCTAATGTGTGACTAAAGCAGCAATTTATCACGAGCGTTAAGCTGTCGATCCCGGCTGTTGTCGACTGACTACAGTCGTTAAAACCAAGTCGGAGGCCATTGTGCGGTTTGAAAACTCTGACATCAGGGTTTTAATCAAGTTCGCCAGGTAAGTGACTACATCTATACAATAAGAAGAAGGTCATTATTTGATTTAGTAGTTTTAAAACGCTTTTTTAGATCTTTTATTTTTGGGAATTTGAAGGTCGGTACTGTACATTTAATGTATGTTAATGACGTACTGAAGAAACGTTTCGTACAACCTCCCCGTTACGGATGAAAGAGAGCATTAGAATATGTTTGGTGTGGTGTAATTGAAAGAGAAAAGTCGGTGAAGACTTGCTTAACGCCACCGACAGCCCCCTCTGCAGGACCTGCCTAAAGCTGCTGAAACAGTCGTTTAATCCTGGATTGCATGGGAGTGGCAGACCAACGGGCTATAATACACGCAGATATGAATAAGGCCAAAATTTTAGAGTTATTCATTAAATTCCTGCTATACATATATATGTCTACTACCTAACCTAATCAAACCATAAACGTCCCCATATATGTCTACTATTATGAGCGAATAGCGTTCCGCTCGGGACTTCGTTCCCATGGGAATTTGGGAAAATTATGTAGGATATTTTACTCAGGCATAATGTAGCATTCTAATGGTGAAATAATTTTTCAAATCGGTCCAGTAGTTTCAGAGCCATTTCAATGCAATCAAACAAACTATCAAATCTTGCCTCTTTATAATACTTATGAGTGTAGATAGCTTCTTCTTGTCATGTAGGTATAGTCAATGTGTGGCGAACTTGGCTAACCCTGGTGTCAGAGTTTTCAAACTGCCAAATGGCCTCTGACTTGGTTTTAACGACTGTAATCAAGCCGGGACCGACAGCTTAAAGTGACCTCCGAAGCATGTAAACGCTCGTGATAAATTGCCACATTTGTCAGGTTCTCTGCCTTAACCTCACTGACCGGTTGAGATCAACGGGCGCCACTGGGCTACGAGGACTTCTGGTCAACTATTACTAGTATAAGGTCTACTATTATGAGTAAATAGCTAGTCTCTTATAAGTCGAACCAAACACGTAAGGTTTTACGATGCCCGCCCTGAAACGAAGAGTACTCGAATTCAGAGGGCCGATATTCTCGAACGAGGGCCTTTAACACGTATTTACCGCCTTAGAGTGTAAAGAAACGGAGTTTGCGTGCCAAACTGTAGCTATGAGTTAATTATAATAAACGCTACACACTCAAAGGCCCACACTAAGATTTTTCCTTGCGTCGTGGCTCCCTTGGAACATACACAAAGGCAGACACGAACATCCATAACCCGAGAAGAAACATTTAGATAGATAGATAAACTTTATTACTTCTTAACAATTTGTAACATTGTACAATGTCTTATACAATTAAAAAAAAGGTTAGCGAAATGTGTGACGTAGATTGTAGAAGCAAATAGGACACAGAACTCAGCATACTTGCTGTCTATGACAGACAACAAACTGATTTTCAGCTGTGCCTAGTTTTTTTTTTTCGCGCGTACCTGGTGTAAAAAATAATAATAATGAAGTAACTTATCAGAAATGTGTACCAGTATGTATTCAAGTGAGATAGTGTAAGTGCGTGTGAAAGTGCGTGTAAGTACGTGTAAGTGTAAGTGTTAGCTGTAGCAATAAATGTATGAATAACTCACTGAGAATTTGTCACTTAGGATAGTCTTCTTACCAGCCCACATACGTCCCCACCGAGGGGCACGGGCCTTCCTTCGAAACACGAATGGGATAAGATAGTAAAACAAATAAAATTAAACTAAATTAGGGCAAAACTATGAGACTAAAATTAAAATGCTTTTTACACAAATGTTTGCGCCGATCGAGAAGCGAACCCAGGACCCGTCAATCAAGAGCGTCACTACCACTCATAAGAGATTATTCATAACTCATAACACCTTAGTGTATATTGTTTAAGATTCTCGCGGTTACTTTCACTATTTTCAATCTTAGTGCTCCAAAATCGTACTTCTCAGCTGCTGGCAGTGCAACCTTTACCAACGGGCGAGGCTCTGACGATTTGCAACCCTCACAGAGTTTTTTAACTTGACTTGGCCATTCTCAATTTTAATATTCATTAAAACACTCTGGCATCTCGATTAGGTCAGCTTTCAAACAAAAAAAAAACACATTGAAATCAGTCTATTTGTTTAGAAGCTACGACGCCACAGACATACAAATACACAGACATACAGATACCCTAGAGGGATGTTATAAGTTTGACGTGTGTATCTATACGCGTCAAACTTATAACATCCCTCTGGGGTTATCATGTGCAGGTGGTTACAGGATGACCATAGGACCCACTGACCATAGGTAAACTGTAGACATCGACACACTACAGTGTCGTAAATCAAGTCGGAGAACATTCACCACATAGGGGCCATTCAAATACTACGGAAGCAAAATTTTAGTATTCCATCCCCTATGAGACCAAAAGTAAGCAAGGTATTATTAATAACCCTGAAAAAAAATACATGTCATGCCCTTTACTATCACTTTAAACGCTCTAAGACCTTAAACACGTAGTTCTCACAACGTAGTGTTATTACGTGTGCCGTTAACGTAACTTTACGTTTACGTTAAACATTTATACGCAAGAGATGCTGGGAGATTGTTTCTTTTTAATTCAACAGCCGGGTTGATCTCTGTTACAAGGGGTGAAGGGTTGTTTTTGAGTGGCACTTTAGGGTAATCTAAGTACAAAGTGAAAGGTCGGAACATTGTTTGAAGTTGTGTTGTTCTATGACGTCTAAACGACTGTTACGATGTAACAGAATGTGTATGTAGATAGGGTAATTGTACTTGACCTAGAATTTTACAAATGTAACAGTGAAATGGGGTTTAAGCATGAAAATAGCGACTATTTTGTTCGCAATGTCATTAATTGAACAACTACTTCTAAGAATTTTAGGTAACACATTTTTTAACTTTATACGTTTGAGGGGTGTCATAAGTTTGACGTATCTATCTGTGTGTCTGTTTATGGCATTGTAGCTCCTAAACGAATAGACCGATTTCGATGCAGTTTGTTTTGTTTAAAAGCTTATCGAGACAGTTCTTGACTAATTTGATCTAAATTGGTTCAGCGGTTTAAGAGTAATAAGCAATAACTGTTTTACCACAATACATTAAAACACCACTTAGACAATGTCAAAAAATCACTTAAAAACTGCGCTGACTGAAAAACAGCCTGGCTGAGGCAGCATCTTTTCACCACATGTTGTTTTGACGTCTGTTTTAAGAGAAAACATTTATTTTTCTTTCTTTCTTACTTGTCATTTGATATGTCGGGGGTTATATGTATTATAACATTCCTAATTTAGAGTTATTATTCGCAATGTCATTATTAGAACAACTATTTCTAAGAATTTTAGGAAAATAACTGTAAAATTATAAAAATACTAGCTGACCCGGCCAACTTCGTAACGCCTTTTCTCCATATTTTCTCACCTTTTAAACGTTCCCTGGACTTCCAAGAATATTTCAAGACTAAAATTAGCCAAATCGGTTCAGCCGTTCTCGAGTTTTAGCGAGACTAACGAACAGCAATTCATTTTTATATATTTAGATTATCACCCACGATATTCGATTGCTTATAACTTTTAAACGGCTAAACCAATGTTGATTAAATATTGCTAAGAACCATCTCGATAACGTCAGCTTTCACGAAATCACGAAAATAGTGGACGCCATCTTAAAAGGAGTTGGATTGAATTTTAGGAACTCAAATCACTGAATATTTCACAGTCTGCAAATTTTCCAAACGAGATAATTTTCAGAGTCTAATCTTTACCAAACAAAGACTGAAATTCAAAAAGTAAACCGTAAAAGGGAATCTGAACTCGTAATTTCACTAAGTGCTAGAATTTTGCCGATTTCAAAGAAAAACAGCGCAAAGGAGCCTCAGAGGGCTCATTTGAATAAAAAAACACAACGGTTCTTTCAGAGTTACAATTGTGTAGGTACCAGAAAAGTTGACAAAAAGCCAAAACCTTATCTTCAAATGAAGTAAAAAGATTACTTCTTAGTTTAGACACTTACATTAAAAAGATACAAATATACTTTATTGCACACCAAACCAACATTACAGAACAAAAACACAAAACATCAACGATCAACATCAACCAACGACATCAACATCATCGATTTTAATTTTTTCTTTTTTACAATATGGCGTCCAAAATCGGCCATTTTGATTTATTAAAAAATGTCACGCTTTGTATGGCATTTGCGCCGGCATGACGAATCAAACGACGTATTATTTATCAAAATCGGTCTACGCGTTCGGTCTTAATAGTGCCACAAAGGTACAAACCCACATACATACATACACGAAAATGACGAACTATTTCAAGTGAGGTATCTTTGAATAGGTATTAAAAAAACATTGTTAGGTTTCTTATACCGTTTTTCAATCAGAATTACCGTTTAGCATCTATAACGATTTAAGACTATTCTATAGCGCCGCGAGCGTAGGAAAATAGGTATTTGGAGAATCATTCTCTGTCGCGACCGCGCTCGGCCCCGCTCGCAAACGTGCGATAGAGACAGTTGCAGCTCGGCTGTGTTTCTAGGTATTTTTTTGTCGAAAATCGCGTTTGGGGGGAAAACGTTTCCCAACCCCTAAACTGTACTAAATATACTACTTTTTGGTATCAATCTTTTCAGCAGAATATAATCTATGCCTCTATTTTTTGTTTTTTCCGAAAATTTACTTTATTTCTGAAATACAATGAATTTAAAATGAATGTTTTTCAAACCCAATAAAGCAAGATTACAGATCCTTATAACTTTTTATCTAAACAAAATTTTCAAAAAAGGAAAACATAGAGGCATAGTTTTTGATAGGGACAACAACATAGTGAAAAATTATCAAAATCGGAGAAGATTTAGGGGTAGCAAAACGTTTTCCCTTTTTGTATGGACATGGGCGCGGTAGTCGATCCTCTTAAACACTGCGCGCGCTCTGCCCTCTCTGTCGAAAATGGTTCAAGATATTAAAAAAATATTTGAACAAAAGTTGTAGAGAATTTAATCCTCTACAATATTTATAACTAGCTTTTGCCCGCGACTTCGTCCGCGTGGAATATATCTTTGCTCCTATTGGTCGTAGCGTGATGTTATATAGCCTATAGCCTTCCTCGATAACTGGACTATCCAACACAAAAAGAATTATTCAATTCGAACCAGTAGTTTCGGAGATTAGCGCGTTCAAACAAACAAACAAACAAACAAACAAACTCTTCAGCTTTATAATATTAGTATAGATAACTACAAATATCATAAAACCGTTGATCGAAGATAAAACCCATAGGAAACGAGAAAGTTGTAATATATGTGTAAAAAATCGATTTTTGTGACATTTGACCTTGGAATTTCGGTAGACGCGGACACCTTACGATATGTAGGTCTTGAGACAAGTTTTAGGGTTTTAAAATAAAGGTTTATACAACTTTTTTAGCTGACAATCTCTCATTCTGAAGTGAAACCCCTGGATTATCCTGGATTACTCCTGGATTATGAATGATGTTTTTTTATAAAGTGGTTAACTCAGGTTCCCTATATGTCCATAAAACCAGTGGAACCTAATGAACCGTATTTTATAGAGGACATGAAAAAAAGATCAGATTTGACTTCGAAACGCGGCGTTCACGATTACGACCGAGGTCTTTAAAATTTTGCGACATTGGACTCAGCCTGATAAGGGTTAATGGGAGGAGGCAGGGAGTCAGGATTAGCTGACTTTTTGTTTAGATTTTGTTTTTTAGTGTTCCGTCCACCAACCCGCATTGGGCCAGCGTGGTGGACTATGGCCTAAATCCCCTTCGTGTTTCGAAGGGAGGCCCGTGCCCCTCGGAGGGGACGTATATGGGCTGGTAAGAAGTGTTCCGTACACAAGTGGTGTTAAGCAGGCCCTAATCTGCTCACGCTAACGTGCATTCCCAACTAGCATTTTTTTCTGGATATCTAAATAAATAATATTGTAAAACAAAGATCACCTTGTTTCAATTAGGTACTCTACCAAGATAAGGTAAGGATCATATGACAACTTTTCCCACGGTAGAAATACGAAAAAATGTCTGCCGCTCCATCAAGATGTACTTTTTATAAAATATTTTCCCTTTATAATACACTAATATTATAAAGGAAAAATATTTAATTGTTTGTTTGCATTGGATAGGCTCCGAAACTACCGGACCGATTTGAAAAATACTTCCACCATAGAATGCTTAATTGTCCTTGAGTAACATAGTTTACATAATTTTCCCGAATCCCCACGGGAACGAAGTCCCGGGCGGAATGCTAGTAATCTAGATAAAAGACGTCTCTACTGCAACTAAATCTACTTATTACAGCATGAAAAGCTGACAGTTTCAGCGTCTCACAGAACAGAAACGTAGAAAATGAATGGCAAAGCTACGGAATCCTATTTACTAGAGTCAGATGATTGCTTCACTTTGAAACTAGTATTCAACTGCTCTGGGATACAGTAATACGCAACTTATGTCTGACGCAGGGTAGCATTTGGTATCTTTAGCTGAGGCAAAAAAAAAAATTATGGCGCTTTTTTTGTAAAGAGAGAAATTAAAAGTCAAAGTCAAAATATTTTTATTTTAAGGTCTAAAAAAATCTTGTGGCCGACGGGTGACAGTTGTAGCTAGTAGAACTTGTATTGGAAATAAAGGCGTCACCATGGAAACCGCGGGCCAAAAGATCTTTGTACACCTGTAATAGAACTTACAGAATGTCAGTATAGTGAATTACACAGCATTTTTTACTTTGCGCCTATTCGCAAAGGTGCAGTCTTCCTCAGGAGAAGAATAGGCAAGAAACTCCGAGGGTCGCTCTTTTTAAGTCAATCAAAATTTTCTTACTTCTAATTTGAATTGACTTCATATCTAAATAACTCTGGAGCTGAGCAATTTATTCCCATGGTTGCTTGTCTAACAGATAATGAAAAAAATATATAATAGCGCTTAAACATATAAATCATACAAAGGCTATTATAAAATGTATCAAATGATGAAAATGTTGTATCAGCCCCTGACATTCATCGACGACTCAACCAATTTTGATCCAATACATCTAACAACATTGGTTACTTTTAAACAAAAAGCTTTGTAAGCTTTTAAACAGAAAAAAAGCGTCAAAATCGGATAATTCTACCAAGTCACACCAAGTCACAGATAAACACACAAAAATGCACAAGTAAAAAACTTATAGGTAACATTTCTCATTTTTTAACAGACTTCAAAAAAAGGAGGAGGTTCTAAGTTCGGGTGAATTTTTTTTTTATTCATAAAAAACAAAAAACAGAATGTGAACTGCCGCTCGAGCTTGACGTCATCGCACGCGTAATGCGTCACGGTTTTATGTCAAAATGTCAACATCGACAACGCTAGAGGGCGAGCAAGCCTTTGCGTGGGGCCCTCGCGCAATCAAAGTGAAGTTTCACCATCAGCCGAGTGGCGTGCCGCGCGAGTTTGTCGCGCATCATGTTCGAGCTGCTGAACTTAACATATTCATTCAAACAAGTTTCAAGGTTATGTAAAGGTTGGTTTTCTTCAAATACAATGCAATACAAATATACTTGATTAAATAGCAATTTATAAACATTCAACTTCAGACTTGTTTCATTTTAAAAGCAATTGTTTCTCGCAAACAAAAACATTTTCATATTTAATCAGTTCATTTTCAGTGTTACCTTTTATTTCTTGGTGCAAGCGGAGGATTAATGTATTTTAATGTTTTCTTACACAAAAGCACCTAATTGTAAAGCGAAATAATTTAATTTGTCAGAATAGTACTAAGAGACAAAATACAGGTTGTAAAGGACAGCTTCGCAACTACTTGAACGGTGGAATCTACCTACCCGTAACTATGATTGGCTATTTATTTTTTACCAGCCCATATACGTCCCCACCGAGGGGCACGGGCCTCCCTTCGAAACACGAATGGGATTTAGGCCATAGCCCACCACGCTGGTCCAATGCGGGTTGGTGGAGCGCTCGTCTTTCGAAAATGAATTTTCTTGGACGGGCGGGTTTCATCACGATGTTTTCCTTCACCGTTGAGCAAGTGATAATTAGAAATCCGTACATAAATCCGAAAAGACGAATTTAGTGGTACAGGCCCGCACCAGGATTTGAACCCACGACCTTCAGTTTACAAGTCTGGCTCATTACCAACTGGGCTATCACTGCTATATCACTATATGTGAATCGTTATGACCAGCTAGTATGTGAATATTTTTTCGCGGAAACGTCAACTTAAGGGGTTTTCATTAGATTTTTTGGCGCTACGCAATGTGCCGCGAAACAGCGCTCCGTTCCGCTTTCAGAATACGATGTCCATTGGTGCTTTTCGTGTTTCGTGTCACCATAAATTTTTAACTTCAAAAGGGGTCGCGAATAAAAAAATATTGAAAAACACTGGAATATACCGCACCATTCTCATAACAGCACACGTTCCATAATTTAAATGAAATTCCTGAATATAAATGACAATTGATTAAAAACTCACTCTAGAGAGTTAATTACGCTGGAACAAGGCAGATGACGTCACTTCCGGTTAATATCCGCCCGCCCAGCCAAGCTAGGGCAGTACCACTTGATTCGGAGGTACCATTTCATTCACTTCCCTTTCCATCTAAGGTAGGGTGCACAATAGCGTATTCGGGCTTTTATTAGAACTCGAGGGCAATGAAATATCTTTGAACTCTTTGATTGTTGCCTCAAATGAACCCTTTTATTGTTGCCTCAAAAGTCTGTCAAACGATGTTTATCTATACGAAAGTTCAGGTTGCTATTAATAACTGATTGTGTCTGCTAGAAAGTAATTTTTGGTGATATTCAATAACAGCAATTAAGAATGCTCCTTGATCACCAGGACTTTTTTTATGATTCTCCTATGGGGTATTAAAATAAATAAATAATCGCTATACACGTAATAAAAGCAAGACACGTGTCATGAGCGTAATAAAATAAATAAATAGTCGCTACACACTCAAAGTCCTACACTACGATTTTTCCTTGTGTCGTGGGTCCGTTGGAACATACCTCTCGCCGCACATAAATTGAAGTAACGTAGACCTCCCCTTAGATTCCAAACTGATTAGGATTCAAGAGGTGTCACCTAATTCCGCGAGTTTCCTTGTTTTATGAGAAAGGGCGCAATTTTTTATTTTTTTCTTATCTCGTCTCGAATTATATAGCTCTAGGTGTTTATTGGACGTGACTGAGTGCTTGTCTTGACCTGGCTTGTTTAATGTATAACCTTCAGTGTTATATTTCTGCAGCCCAGATGCTGAATTTTTTATGTTTTTATATGATTGACTTAAAAAGAGCGACCCTCGGAGTTTCTTGCCTTTTCTTCTCCTGAGAAAGACTGCACTTTTGCAAATAGGCGCAAAGTCAAAAATGCTAATGTAATTCACTATTGTCAATATATTAGTGTTTATTATGACGTTTTCAAGAAATATTTTGTATGTTCTAGGAAAATAACGCAGTTTTTGACTTTGACCTTCACCTTCTCTAATTCTTAACCGACTTCAAAAAAGGAGGAGGTTTCTCGATTCGACCGTATATTTTTTTTATGTATGTCCGCGGATAACTTCGTCGTTTATGAACCGATTTTGATTATTCTTTTTTTGTTGGAAAGGGAGTATCCCAAGGGTGGTCCCATGGTGAGGAAACCAGGATCTGATGGTGGAATCCTGAAGAAATTGAGGGACACTCTCGAAAAAAATGTCTTTATGGGATTGAAGTCGGTGACTCTTACGTTTCTGACGTGGAGTTATTTATAATTACATGTCCGCCGTTGTTGTACATCTTCATACATTTTAAGCAATTATACGGTCACTGATGAACATAGGCCTCCTGGAAAGAACCCCACAACGACTGGTCTAAGATAGCTGCTGCTTTTCTGTGTTAAGTCCGTTTTTCTCAATAGTTAATGTTTTCAAAGTCGCTTTTACGATTTGCTGTGGATTTATGTGCCAAGTTCAAATGGGAATTTGAATTTGCTGCCCCTAAATCCCTGACTGTATTTCTGCAATTTGAAAACCAACTCAAAAAACAATTACAAATTTATTTATTATACCTACTTTTTTTAGTAAAAAAAGCTTTGCTAAAACAATTACAAATTTATTTATTATACCTACTTTTTTTAGTAAAAAAAGCTTTGCTACTCGTTTTACATAATATTGCAGTTCTTTAAAAATTCCCGCCTTTGTGTCATTAGGGTGGCAGAGACCACATTTTTCACCAGGTAGGGTTTAGACACATGCTTCCGCAGCGGTGATAGCCCAGTTGAAGCGGTGATAGCCCAGTTGGTAATGAGCCAGACATGATCCGAAGGTCGCGGGTTCAAATCCTGGTGCGGGCCTGTACCACTAAACTCGTCTTTTCGGATTTATGTAAGGATTTCTAATTATCACTTGCTCAACGGTGAAGGAAAACATCGTGATGAAACCCGCTCGTCTAAGAGAATTCATTTTCGAAAGACGAGCGGTCCACCAACCCGCATTAGGCTAGCGTGGTGGACTATGGCCTAAATCCCCTTCGAATATGCCCCCGTGACGTATATGGGCTAGTAAGAGAATTCCGCATTATCTAAGTCATAGAATCAATCAGAAAATGTTGGCCTGCGCGATCAGAAACTGAAGGGTCCTCTTTTGTCATAAACGCCCAGATATACCCATGGGCCTAGAAAGCTAAAGGCACAAGAGTTTTTTTATTATCCCCCGACAAATAAGAGGGATGCTGTAAGTTTGACGTGTGTTTCTGTGTCTGTGTGTCCGTCAATACACGCTACACACTCAAAGGCCCACACTAAGGTTTTCCCTTGTGTCGTGGGTCCCTCGGAACACACATAAAGACAAACACAAACACCCATGATCCGAGAACAAACATTTGCTTTTTACACAAATATTTGCCCAGGAATCGAACCCAGGACCCGTTGATCAAGAGGCAGCGCTACTACCACTCGACCAAACCGGTCGTCTAAGACATCGTAGCTCCTAAACTAATGGACTAATTTTAAATTCAATAGTGAACTGTAAAAATACGGCTTTTAACCGGTAACGCTATACGAATCTCAGTCGGCGATAAACTAATTTGTTTTTGATAGTTCGACAGCCACAGTCACCACTGCAATGTGTTAAAAAAAGAGAACGTCAGCCATATTGCATCCATAGCGCACTCGTGTGAAAAGTGCAGTGAAAAATTGGTGCGAATGACCCTCGCTCGATGTATCTTCCGATTTTCGCGCCGAAAATGTTAGCCGAAAACATTGTAGCTTTGATTTTTTTGGCGGGCTTTAAACAGTGGGCAAAAAATCAGGTTAGACATACGTGCATTCTGTGTTACGATATGCCGTGTGGTGATCGGTTGAGAATAACACCACCTCAAATCTTTCCATGGGTGTCGTAACTGAGGAAACACAAATGAGACCTGCCTCCTAGTAATCCATCCCAGGCAACGACACTTCATTTTTTTCTGAATCTGAGGTGTCGTCCTATGGTCTCATGCGGTGTGGTAGGTTCGCGACGACCCTCCTACCGAAGTCCGACGCCAAACAGCTTGCTGTGTTCCGTTGGTGCGTGGGAGTACCAGTGCCTTTATAGGCATTTTCTGGGTTAACTCGCTCCATCGTCGACCTTTATGGTCAAGATTGAGGTGAAGAGTTAACCCATCTTATAATAAAAATAAAAAAAAGATAAGAACTGTTTTGCAATCCATGCTTATCGTGTAAGTATGTATAATCAAGTGTTTAGCGAATTTGATGTACCTTGGTTTTAGTTTTCGAACCGCCAAGACCCTCTGACTTGGTTTTACGACTGTAGTCAGTCGACAACAGCCAGGACCGCTGACTTAAGGCGTCTACAGCACCTAAATTACGATTTTATGATGCGTAGATAAGCATGACGCACTGCCTTAAATCGAAGAAAAAAAATGCTACGGTAATATTCAGGACATAAACTAGATAAGTAGTTTGATGATTCAGCACTTTTGGTTCGATAGAAAAAGCTCACAAAGTCACCTCTAAATACCAATATTGTGTATCTTTTAAGCTGTAAAAACGATAGTAAAATGCACACAGGAACTTTAATTTGCTATCAAAATGTTCGTGATTAAACACTCTCGATAAGTAGTTAACGCATTTTTCGATTTAAGCTGTTACCTTTCCATAAATCTCATTTTTCTAACTTTCGAACATGTTTTTACGCACGCACGATTTCATAGTCCGTATACTTCGTGTATCGACACTGTTCGCACTGCCGGCCCAGGCCTGTTGAGAGACGGAGATGGCACTATTCCTATGTGTGCTGCCTTTATCGGGTGCTGTAGTCGCCTTAACGTGACCTTCGTAGCTTAGAAACGCTCGTGATAAGTTACAATTTTTGGTCACCCATCAGGTACCCAGCCCAACTTTGAATGACCTTGACGTCACTCTTAGCCATTATTCCGTTTGTCATAGATACGGTTAGAGACTAGCATCTCATCTTATCTTATTTTCATTGCAAATCAGCGCTCTTAGCTCAGTGGCGCTTACTTATTTAAACCGATTAGTGAGGTTAAGCAAACGTACACAGGGGCAGGGTACCTGATGGCTGATCAAAATGGCAATTTATCACGAGCGTTCACATGCTTCGGAAGGCACGTTGAGCCAGTATGGTTCCGGCTGTTGTCGATTGACTACAGTCGTTAAAATCAAGTCAGAGGCCATTTGACGGTTAGACAAGTTCGCCACACACTTGACTCAACCTTTTTTTTTCTACCAGCATATACGTCCCTACCGAGGGGCACGGGCCTCCCTTCGAAACACGAAGGGGATTTAGGCCGTAGTCCACCACGCTGGCTCGTCTTTTCAAAACTAATTTTCTTAGATGTGCGGGTTTCATCACGATGTTTTCCTTCACCGTTGAGCAAGTGATAAATCCGAAAAGACGAATTTAGTGGTACAGAAATCCGTACATAAATCCGAAAAGACGAATTTAGTGGTACAGAAATCCGTACATAAATCCGAAAAGACGAATTTAGTGGTACAGAAATCCGTACATAAATCCGAAAAGACGAATTTAGTGGTACAGAAATCCGTACATAAATCCGAAAAGACGAATTTAGTGGTACAGAAATCCGTACATAAATCCGAAAAGACGAATTTAGTGGTACAGAAATCCGTACATAAATCCGAAAAGACGAATTTAGTGGTCAGGCCCGCGCCAGGATTTACATTTAGTGGTACCTACAGGATTTGAACTCGCAACCTTTTGGTTATAAGTCTGGCTCATTACAAACTGTGGGCTATCACCGCTTGACTACAGCTACACAATATAAAAATAAGCCCAATTTACTACTCCCAAGGTATGAGGTATCAATCAACTGTCGTGGAAATCGATGTATCCTAAATACATCCAAAAGTCAGGCTTCCCCGAGGACTTCGACAAACTCCAAAATGCCCATCTCAAAATGTCCTTCCCCAAAACGACTCCTAATCACTACTATAAACGAACATATCTTTTACTGTTTTACCGCTATTTTCAGAGCACGTTTTATTCAGTTTTCAGAAATTTAATTTAATTTTCAGTGTTTGCGAGTCTTTTGTTTTCAATATTCGTACGCGTGGCTTTCAATTCGTAAATAAATATGTAACTGTTAAAAAAAAAACTTAAAAAACGCCTTTATGTTTCTGTTTTTAACCCCCGACAAAAATAGGGTCGTTGTAAGTTTGACGTGTGTATCTGTATGTCTGAGTATCTGTTTGTACGTGTATCTGTCTGTAGCTCTTAAACGAATGGATCGATTTCGATGCGGTTTATTTCGTTTGAAAGCTGACGTAATTGAGATAGTTCTTAGCTAGATTTGATTAAAATTGGATCAGCAGTTTAAAAGTTATAAGCAATCGTATGTCGGTCTGGGGTGATGCAGAATTTTTGAGTTATTTCTATTTTTCTCAGAAAACCTTATATTGCATAATTTAATGGTATGAAATATGAGGGTGCGACATGAAATAACTAATTCCGTCAAAAACATAAATGTGAAATAAGAGCAAAGTTTAATATTATGATATAGGCATGCCTTGGTTGTTGACTTCAACGACAAAAGAAGTGAGATCTAAACGGGTGCCAAGTTCAATGGTTAGTCCTGAAATTTAATTATAACAATATAAAATATTTTATAGCAATTTAAAATATCATTTCTATTTATAACTTAGGATAATGTATTGAACCCTTAACTATACCTACGCGATAAGAAAGATGAGAAAATCTATTTCCAAATTCCATTCCCTACCATATTTGCCAACCCTTTGAGATCAAATATCACAAAGCGCAACTCAACGATCGTCTAAGACCTAAAATAGGGTTTACTTAGGGATTACGTCAGCGAACGACCTAGACGAGATCATGACCTTAACGCCTAAGGTCTTCAGAACTATAATATTTGATAAGAATACACTGATGAGCAAAGTTAAGGGGAAATAGAACAAAAGTGAAATAAAAACACCCCATGGCACGTCATTTATTTTTTATAGTTTGCTTTACATCTCTTTCATTATAGCTAACACAGACATACATACATACGCTCATGTCTAAAATCCCTATTGGGGTAGGCAGAGCATCAGTGGTTTTAAAACCACTTAATGCCACGTTTGTCATAAATTCAGAGGGTTATAAGATTAAATACGATGTAAGTGGTGAGAGGTTGTCAGCTGTTCGCCCACAATACAGCAAAACCCTCACGTCTCACTTACTAACTTTTACAGTATGCCTGGGAAGAGTATGCTGCTGGCACATTCTATGTTTTTCTTTTACTCCCAGTCTAGTGTGGAAGGAATAGACGCGTGACATAATTTTGTCATTTCGATGTCGTCCTGTCTGTTCTGTACTAACTCTATTTGATAGAAAGAGACGGCGAATCGGGATACACACGACGACGCGTTTATGTTAGATAGATATATCGGATGCCTTTCAATGAGGACTTTTCAATGAGGGGTTGTCACGGTGCTTCTCGAAGTGCCTATAGATGGCGCTTACCCATGAATTGAGTAATTTTATTAAAATCTGATTCCATAGACATTTAAATTTGATTTTAATGAGTATTTACAGCTATAAGGGTCATTCTCCTTTTACTCAAGTGAAATTTGGCACAAGAATTAATAAAATGGAATTATTGTTATGTAGTTGACAATGAGTAGATCCGTCTTCGGAGGAAAGCTCACATACTGTCCTGTCTCTTTAACATTCTTTATAATCCACTTGCTCCTAGTTATCTACGTGAGCGCTTTCAATTTTCACGTTGTCAGGATAAACCGTGTCGCTCAAATGTTAGGACCCTTCTATCTATCCCTTCGCACCACTCGGATTTCTTTTCTTACTCCTTCACGGTGCACGCGGCAAGACTGTGGAACTCTCTCCCTCACACTGTCCGAGACAGCCCATCGCTGGCTGTGTTTAAGAGAAGAGTTAAAGAGTATTATCTTTCTTCTTGTAATGACTGTTAGGTTTAAGTATTGTATATGTATTTATATATGTGTTTATATATGTATATATTTTTGCTTAGTATGTTTTTTTTTAATTGGTTTTCGTATTACGCGCACGACTATCTGCTAGTTTATGTTTCACATTTCCTATCCTTGGGTTTGCTGGAAGAAATTTCTAAATAGAAATAAGCTATACCTATTGTGTCGTCTATCTTTTCTTCTACTAATCTGTTTAATTTTCATGTGTGCAATAAATTGTTAAATAAATAAATAAATAAATGAGTAGACAATATTACTTTCAAGTGCTTCGCAGCAAAGAAACTTTAAACACTAGAGTCTTCGCAGTGTTTATTGTATTTTATTGCTACATGTCTCATTTTAAAACGTTAAATTATACATATTATAAAGAGGAAAGATTTAATTGTTTGTTTGTTTGCATTGAATAGGCTCCGAAACTACTGGACCGATTTGAAAAATTTTTTCACCACTAGAAAGTTACATTATCCCCAATGGACATAAGCTACATAATTTTTCCGAATTCCCAAGGAAACGAAGTCCCGAGCGGAATGCTAGTTCTAAAATAAAAACAAAGGATAATGAGGGGTGTTTTACGACGTTTCTCTAAATGCGCAAAAAAATTAAAATTGAAACAGATTTCCTAAGAAAAGCCCTCACTGGAGAGGCGGCAATGGAGAGGTGGCAATAGAATGAATAACCAGATTAATTAAAAATAATTACTCAGTTCATGGATAAGCGCCATCTATCGGCACTTCAAGAAGCATTGAAAACCCCTCACTGGCGAGCGAATATTAAGGTTGTGAATCGGCCTATTAAACTGAAAAACTTATCCTAAGATACATATAAATAGCATTATAACGGAAAAAAATCTCCGTCCCATTTAACTAGAGCTTACGCTTGGCTTTAAACCGTGTGGTGATCGGTTGAGAATAACACCACCCCATCTCTTTCCGTGGGTGTCGTAAGAGGCGACTAAGGAAACACAAATGAGACCTGCCTCCTAGTAATCCATCCCAGGCAACGACACTTCATTTTTTTTCTGGATCTGAGGTGTCGTCCTGTGGTCTCATACGGTGTGGTAGGCTCTGTAAAGGGCCGTCTGGTTCGCGACCACCCTCCTACCGAAGTCCGACGCCAAACAGCTTGCTGTGTTCCGTCGGTGCGTAGGAGTACCAGTGCCTTTATAGGCATTTTCTGGGTTAACTCGCTCCATCGTCGACCTCATCTTTGACCTTATGGTCAAGATTGAGGTCAAGAGTTAACCCATCTTATAATAAAAAAAAAGGTATAAATAAAATAAATGCCTCTAAAATTAGACCTTTGTATAACACCCCGATATTAGATTGCTTATAACTTTTAAACGGCTGCACCACTTTGATCAAATGTAGTTAAGAACCATTTCAATTACATATATTTACAAATCGAAATCAGTCCATTCGGTTAGGAGCTACGATGCCACAGACAGTCACACGGGTATACTGACATACTTGTATACACATGCACACGTCGAACTTATAACTCCCCTCTCTTTTTGTCGCGGGCTAAAAAAAGGTTTATTATATCGTGGGTCCCTTCAAACATACACAAAGACAGACACCCATGGCCCGGGAGCAAACATATACCAACCTACAGACCTTAAAATATAGCTTGATCTCTGTGACAGATGTTAACGAAACCAACGAAGTAACTTTGAACGAGCGTTATTTTTACAATTTATTATCATCTTAATTTTTATTATTTTTATTTACCAGCCAGTTTTATCGCAATTGAAATGCAATACATTATTGTTATAAAGAATAGATATTCACACCTAAAACATACCTCGTAAGTTCTAAAATACATAGTCATAATTTTATTAAAATATTTTAAGATGACTACAGCACCCGATAAAGGCAGCGCACATAGGAATAGTGCCATCTCCGTCTCTCAACAGGCCTGGGCCGGCAGTGCGAACAGGGTCGATACACGAAGTTTACGGACTACGAAGCGTGCGTGCGTAAAAACATGTTCGAAAGTTAGAAAAATGAGATTTATGGAAAGGTAAGAACTTAAATCGAAAAATGCGTTAACTACTTATCGAGAGTGTTCAATCACGAACATTTTGATACCAAATTCAAGTTCCTGTGTGCATTTTACTATCGTTTTTACAGCTTAAAAGATACACAATATTGGGTATTAGAGGTGACTTTGTTAGCTTTTTCTATCGAACCAAAAGTGCTGAATCATATTTTCAGCAAACTACTTATCTAGTTTATGTCCTGAATATTACCGTAGTATTTTTTTTTCTTCGATTTAATGCAGTGCGTCATGCTTATCTACGCATCATAAAATCGTAATTTAGGTGCTGTAGTCGCCTTAAACAAGAATATATGACACTTGATATTGCATTGAATATTTTGTTTTGAAGAATAAACCTGCAAGACTGCTCCAGCGACTCTGACTCAACTGATGGTAGCGAGGATGACCTTGGAATGTTATCCTTTGAATAAAAACTATTTCTGTTTGATTTGAATAATATGCATTTTTATTGAAGTGAAAACTTCTTGAGCGGCGTTGAGCACTTTTAGTATGGGGAAAAACTTCGATCAACTATAAATAACTAGATACACAATCCACAACAAAAAAGTTCCCTCACTAAATGATCACCCACTTGACGTTTTGGGTTGTCTTTTCGTTTAGTAGCATTCGTTCGTTCCGAAAGTAACCATGCCGCAGTGTGCAGTGAAAAATTGTAAAAATCACACCTCCAGAACATTAAAGGAATATGTAATGTCATTTTTTAAATAAGTAGTTTTGTAATTATTATATGTGAATTGAAATTATCTTGGTATTTGGCCAAGAAAAGGTTATAAAACATTTTTTTAGTTTAATTTAATAACATTCGGCGAGAGTATAACCCTTTAAATTGAATAGACACTAGCCGAACTTACAAATCCATACCGTTGTATTTCAACATCATTTGTTCGGGTTATGCAGTGACTCTGTTCTAAAACAAATAGAGACGCTGTTTTTTTTTCTATTGTTTTTTTTTTTCATTTTCATCTGTGTTATAAAATTTAAGTGTAAAGAGTATATATATTAATTCTGTTTTCTATACTTACATTAAAGGTATTATGGCAAAACCATTAATCATATAAAATTGAATTAATAAAAAATTTAACGTGCGTGACATTTACAAACATAAAGTTTTATTGGATTTTTAATTTTCCTAGAGATCCTGTGCGATGTGGACAGTGGACATCCGTGATCGCACGTCAAAGATGTGAAGATTTTTTTAGCCGTCGCAAAGTAGTGTCGTTTGCTCCAAGCATTTTTTAGAAAGTTACTCGTATGTCATTACAAAAGGAGTCAAAAGGTTGCACAAAACAGCTGCTTGAGGTGCAGCTCAATTAAAACGTATGTACCTTTTTATCACTTTTGATTTGGAGTTTCTTGTATTGAATAAAATAAAAAAAATATGTTTCATCTTCAGGACAAAGATGATGACAGCGAAGAAGACAAATGTTTTTTTTGAGTTGGTTGCTTTTTTTTTAAATAAATTATTTCTTGTACTTAAATATCTATTTAGTTTCATAGCTAATTTCCACTCTTAAATCTCAATAGGTCATTTCTGTTCAAAAAATTATACTAAGTTTTAAATAAGCAAAACATAATATATGTGTAATCGGGAAAGACACAGTTCTTTTCTTTTTGTATAAGTTATTTCATATTTCATAAAAAAATAAGCATAGAATATTATGTTTATAAGCAATAATTAAGAAGAATGGCGGCGGCTGTGATTATCAATTGTAATGTATATTAATCGTCGGTTAATTTGAAATGAATGTGATTTTTTTAATAATAAAAAACCATAAAAACTAACATAAAAGTAAACGGCTGAACCAATTTTGATAAATCATATCTGAAATCCAGCGCAAGAAGAAGCTTTCGAATAAAATGCACCATTAACATCATCAGTTTAAGAGCTATGATGCTCCTATACATACACAACACAATCAGGGGTTAAAAAGAAAACCACACCATTTCGTAGCATTTTGAATTTGTTAAAAAGTTTGTACGAAGATTTTTTTATGTGAAATCGACCCAACTAATATATTTTTAACATTAACAAAGGCAACTCCACTCCTTCCATGTTCTACGTGACAGCCAGTGTCATCAAATTGTCTTACGTTATCCTTTGTTCAAAACCAAAAGTGGTATTTTACAAATTAAACAGATTTTATTTTCGACCTTATACTATTACGTTAAGGTTTAAATTAGATTAAAATGTTTGACACTTTAGAACTTTTTCATAATACATGAAGTGGTATACAACTATCTAAGTACGTATTGTAGTTAGGACACTTTTAAATTTCATTTTGTATGGGACTGTGTATCTAGTTTTCTATAGTTGATCGAAGGGGAAAAATGTTAAACTCGCGATGAACTCGCGTCAGATCGTCAGATGTCACGTGACCCTGATCGAAAATGCGTACGATAGGGTTGCCGCCTTTTTTGAAGTGAAAACTTCTTTAGCAGCGTTGTGTACTTTGAAGTATGGGTGGAAACTCGGACGGATGGCAGCCCTATGGTAAAATTATCTCAGTGACAGATGTCAACGATGTCAACGATTATTCGCACATAGCATAGTGCGCAAATACCGATTGTCAATTTTACTGAATTGAAAGTAGACACACTGAGAAAAAAATATTGTTATTCCGTCAATAAAACTTAGGTACTGGGGAGCCGTCAACGTTCTATAGTTATTAAACCAACGTTTTTATTGTTATTATTTTTATTGATAATACAACAAAGGTGTCCTAAAATTATGCAGTTTGTTATTATAGCAATATTGACGTTGTCAACCATCCTAATACACTTTTGTTACACTTTCAATTCTAACATGGTTGTTATCGCAATAATGGTTATTTTAACTTTGTCGCCATAAATACCTTCCTTTTTTACAAAGACAAAACGCATTGCATCTAGATCTACTTTCCTTTAGTTCCAGTAGCTAATTCACTTTGTGTCTTACCATCTAGCATTGTGTCCATGACAAAGTACTTTTGCTAGTAAATTAAAGTAAAATTGTCCCTATAGCTACACTGACTTAGTTTGAGCAGCAATAATATTTTTGGCTTTGCTCCTCCATCAAAGCAGTTTTTATCTAGCTTTGCATCCATGACAAAGTCTTTTTGCTACAAGATTAAAGTAAAATTGTCCCTACAGCTACTCTATCTTAGTTCCAGTTGGCTTTGTTCCTCCAACAAAGCAGTTTACCTAGTTACCCTGACAAAGTTACTTTGCCAGCCTAAGCATCTGAACTTTGCTAATGGTGCAGGATAAAGGAAATTAATACTTCATGCAACTTCTGATAACACAGAGTATTGGTACCTTAACCTGAATTTATAATTTATATTAAATTTACACATAGTCACACAAAGGAATGATGTACAGTGAACTTCGTTAGTGACCGTTAGGTTTGGTTACCTAATGAGATCAAAATTAGGTAATTTTTAATCACAATCTGACGGTTTTAACGGAAATTCACTGTACATCATTCCTTTGCGTGACTATGTGTAAATTTCATATGTTGTAAATTCAGGTTAATGTATCTCTAATACTCTGGGTTATCAGAAGTTGCATGAAGTATCAATTCCTTCATCCTGTACCATTAATAAAGTTCAGAAATTGAGGCCTGCAAAGTAACTTTTAGTACTAGTAAATGACTCAGCATATATTTTTCCAAAAATGATTTTATGTCTTCCATCACGACACGACACGACACGTGCTCTCATTAAGGCGCTCACGTACGGAATGACTGGTGACAAAAATCATAGTTGCGCATGCGACAACAGTATCGGCATCAGTTTGTTAGCTTATACAAGTCTCATTGTTATGGTGTCATTTTCATATTTTATTATTTTTGAACGTTGTTTTACCATCACAACATGTCTAAAACAGTGAGCAAATTTTGTTTTGATACATGAACTTTGCCACGCCAGCACTATAGTACCTTAATAAAATAACAGCGTGCATAAACATTGTAGCAACTTATATTTTGATAAAGATACTTTGCTACAACACTGATTCAGTACGTTTGATACATTAACACCGTACCTTTGCCACCCCGTTTAAGCGTTTTAAAGGTAGATCTAGTATTTAGGTACGCTTTGATCTAAAGACAATAAACATTCAACAATAAAAAGATTGTTACAGGAATTATAGGCGTTTAGTTGCAGCAACAAAGTACTTACGTGCTGTATCAAAAAAAATCTAACAATGCTTTTATTGTCGCTTTGTCAGCCAATTTTTTTCTCAGTGCAGTTTGATCGAGTGGAAAAGTTGCCAGATTGTAAGCAACAGGTCGAGGGTTCGAATCCTGAGAGAATAACGGACTCTTTTTGTGTATTTTATTTAATTTCCATATTATAATGCATAATGTTAATGTTCAAGTTTTCACTTCTGCCGGCACTCCCGTAGTGCAACCCCCACTATAATTGGACATTAAAAAGACGGGATTAAATCTCATATGTCGGGATATTATCAGATTATGTTACGGAGAAAGAACCAAATGGTAAGGAGTGTATAATGCTGTAACTTCCATTTGAGGCTCGGAAAATGAGCGAAAACACGAAAACAGTGAATGTATGGCCAGGAATATCAATCCTGTGTGGTGTTATTTGGCTTACCTTTTTTTATTAAAAAGGTATCTAAAAGATATGTCTCAAAACCAAAATGGAATGGAAATTGCTACACCGACAAGAGCGCTGCTCTCAAGATTAAGAAGAAGTAGTAAAGAACGTTTCTCGATATAAGGACCCGCTTGCGAAAAAAACTTACCTTTTTGTAATAATACTAGGCAAATTGTAACGTTGCGGGAGATTATAATTTCACTAACGATATTGTAACATTATGGTTTTTACAATTTCACGGTGACAAAGATTTGGTCGAGGATGTAGCAAGCTCATCCAAAAGATGCCAACGAGTGTTCACTCGGATATCCTCGGTTATAGACAGATGAATAACGAACAGTTCCTTTTTTAACCGTCTTTTTCATCTAAGGCAAGGTCAAGAGTTAACCCATATTATAATAAAAAAATTAAAAAGTCTTCAAAAAAGGAGGAGGTTCTATGTTTCCACTGAAGGTACGGAACTTCCACGCTGGACTGGGAGTGAAAGAAAAACTTAAGATGTGCCAGCTGCCAAGTTTTCCCAGGCATACTGTAGAAGCCAGTAAGTGGGACGCGAGGGCTTTGCTGTATCGTGGGTGAAAGGCGACAACCTACCACCACTATACTCATGTGTCGTTGTCTAATCCTCTAGAATTACTGTCAAATATGGCGTCGAGTGATTCCAGAACCACATGACCTTCCGCCTACCCGGAAAGGGATTACAGGCGTGAGTGTATAGAATAGGTACTGAATTCTAAATTTTAATATCATTTTAAAAATATTAAATATAAATCTTTTTATAACTTACAAGCATCCCACTAGGGACTTCGTTCCCATTAGGAATTCGGGAAAATTATGTAGCCTATGTTATTCAGGGATAATGTAGCATTCTAATGGTAAAAGAATTTTTGAAATCGGTCCAGTAGTTTTTAAAAATACAAATCTTTCCTCTGTTTAATATTGGTATAGATAGATAAATGAAAAGGTTCTAGAAATATCTAAAATAACAATCCCGAGAGAATAAAAAATGACTTTAAAATAAATACACTTCGCACGTATTAATGCAGCACCACAAAAAAAAATGTTAGTAAGTCGCTTTTGCTGTAATTGAATTTTTTTAAGGCCCCAGGGATTAAAATAAATAATTAAAAGCACGGTCGGCGAACCGGAGAGCTTAACATAAAAAGTAAAATATTTGCTGATTCTTTTTTTCGGTTTTTGTTTGCTTTGCAAATATTGTATGTATTTACGTCGAAGGCCTGTTTTATGATTGGATCGTTTAAAAGTAACTTCGTCGATTTACTAAAATGTTAGAAGAAATGTTGAAAATTGTATTTGTTTTAACGTTAATCTAGTTATCGTAAGTGAAGAGTTATTCCATTCAACCCCAAAAATCTGTTCCACTTGGCCCCAAAACATTTTTACCTAATATCGTTAAATTGCGAAATGTATTTCACTAATTCCCAAGAGAATTTTAAAAGGAACAGTCAACAAGTAAAATAAATTATTAACCTTTATTAAACTTTTACTAACTTCATTAACATCATCACCGACTTGATGTTAGGTACGAAATGTCATCCACTCTTTAAGCTTAGTAAAACATATCCATACTCAAAGAGTAAAACATTTATTTGACATTGGAAATGTCATTTTGTCCGCTCTAGTATAGGCTCCGATTTCACGAAAAAGTGCGATCCCCTTATAATATCTCGGAGTTATGGCCGAAATAGTGAAAGAAACATTTTTTTTTCCGATTTTTTGATTTTGGCGGTCGATATTTTGGAAACGAAGAATAATATCAAACATTTGAGAAAAATTCATCTGGACAATTTAGTTAGCTTCAATTTGAGTCTAAAACAAAGATGATTGGGTTAAGGATTTGCCCTGTAGCATCACCTTTTTGAAAAAAGTCAAAATGTCAGAACGACATATTTTTTCGTATTCCGTAGATTCATTTCAAACGAGTTCGATAGTCGTGTGAGGCACGAAATCTGTGAATTTTTGGGGAGAAACTGCAATTACAAATAGGCGTGAAGCGCTCGTGAAGCGATCAGTAAGGTTAAGCAATGTACACAGAGCACGGGAACCTGATGGGTTACTAAAGTGGCTATTTATCACGAGCGATTCCGTACTTGGAAGAGCACGTTAAGCTTAAACCAAATCGGGGGCACTTGGTGGTTTGAAAACCCTGACACCAGAGTTAGCTAAGTTCATCATACACGATAAAGGAAAGAAACGGCGTAGAATTAGAATTGAAAGAATTAGGTACGTAATTCACTACTATGACTAATTAGTAACATGTAACATGTTCTATGAAATAAAGCAATAACCGAGACAGAATTACAGATAATCTGTAATTAATTACTATTTACAGGCTTCCCTTGATTAAGGACTTAAATAGAGATTGCCGACAAGAAGGCAGATTAGCCCTATTCAGTGAGCTAGACGTCCTAGGTTACGTATGTGACCTAGATTTAGTGTTCGATGTGTTACATAATGTGGAGTGAATGAGTGAGGTTGTATGTGACACATCAAAGTTCAAACTTAAGTTAGTGACAGTATCTAAGTAAAATAAACGATCACATAATTGACCTAAGCTAGAGAATAGATCAGTCCACAGACAGACACACAGACATACAGACAGATACACATATACGTCAAAATTATAATACTTTTCGTCACTTTACCCACTTTTTCGTCAAGGGGTGAATGAAACATTTATGTTTAAAGTCAACGAATACGTGTATTTTTTTTTTAATAATGGTTTCGTTTTGACCGCAATCGGTCGAGGATGTAGTACCAATTTACGTTAATTTTATGGGTAAGTAAATTTTTTGGGAAGCATTTTTTTCAAATTAATAACCTCCTTTTTCTGTATTCGGTTAAAACTGACAAAGCGACCTTGTACCTAAAACCCCGGAAGCCTCAAAAAGCTATTTAAATTCTAACAAACGCAGAAGAAAACCTTTTTTGTGTGCGGAAAGCGGTTTTCTATGTAGATCGGTCGATTATCGGGATGATATCAATCATTCACGACCAAATGAACCTGTGTCGAATCTTTGAGAGTATTCGAGAACGTTTCAAGAACTTTTTTACTCACGCGTATATTCCCTGTCAGGATAGACAGGTTTTTATTTTATTTTATTATAAGATGGGTTAACTTTTGACCTCAATCTTGACCAATAAGGCACAGGTACTCCTACGCACCGACGGAACACAGCAAGCTGTTTGCGTCGGACTTCGGTAGGAGGGTGATCGCGAACCAGACGGCCCTTTACAGAGCCTACCACACCGCATGAGACCATACACGTAGGACGACATCACAGATTCAGAGTTAATTGAGGTGTCGTTGCCTGGGTTGGATTAATAGGAGGCAGGTCTCATTTGAGTTTCCTTAGTCGCCTCATACGACACTCACGGAAAGAAATTGGGTGGTGTTATTCTGAACCGATCACCACTGAAGGTTGAAGGTTGAACAGGTTGTTTAGTTGGTTAAGGAACCGTCTTGTAACAGAATGGCTGCAGGTTTAAATCCTGGTAGGTACGCGCCTGTCTTTCAGCCCGGGTTTTCGTTCCCGTGGGAATATGGGAAAATTATGTAGCCTATGTGTTAATCTAGGGTGTCAGCTACCTCCATACCAAATTTTATCAAAATTGTTCCAGCCGTTTGAGCGTAAATAAGTAACAAACATCCATACATACAAACTTTCGCGTTATAATAAGTATCAACCGACAATGTCATAAACCAAATCGTCATCAATAACATGGAAATTTTCCTTTATTCGCAACGGGTCACACTGGATCCTGTCACCCTTGGAATGCGTGTTTGGTTCTCCTTTTTTAAAAATAATCACTGAATCAATTTTGATAAAATTTACACGGGACCACCTGAGGAGTATTCGAACTGGGCCGAAAATTGTCAGTGTTATCGTTTAACAACACATACATATGCTTCCGCCTAGAATCCCTATCGGGGTAGGCAGAGCATCAGTGGTTCTAGAACCACTTGATGCCACATTCGACATAAATTCCTATGGTTACTATCCAAGGCTCGTGTAACAAACACTAAAATAAATGTAAAAATCATTACGAACCTCCTCCTGTTGGAATCTACTTTCCAGCACAAACTTTTTTAATTAAGTTTTCTCTTTTTAAATGTAAAAAAAAACTAAAAATAAAATAAAAGAATGTCTGTCTTTTAGTTTCGGTGACGTTTTAAGAAAATGTGAATTTAGCTCGTATTTTATATTTTTTCAATATACTCATTTTCAAAGTCTTTTTTCTATTTAAATTATAATGCACAAGTAATATACAGTCCACTTTTCAATATTTACATTTACATATACAACCAATCTGGGCAGCGAAGATCTGTTCACCTCATTTTTTGAAGGTTAAAAAACGTAAGCACGAAAGTGTCACTCTATCATTCAAAACCAAACGAAAACCCTGAATTAATTAGAATTTGTTGCCCTAACAACCTATTTAGATTGGACTTTAATTTGACGAAAACGAGGTCCTTTAAAAGACAGTCAACGCAAAAGTTCCTCAAACAAATTTCTTAGGCGATTTCCAAACAAAACGGACGAACTTCGACGAAACAACGGGGAAGTTGTTGTGAATTTCAATGAATTCTGTAATCATGGACTGCCCAGTCTTAATTGTTTACTCTTTTTTATTTTAGAATATAGAGATGGAATGAAAAGGGAAATAACATGTTTAGAAAGTTGCTTTGCCACTGAGGAAGCGACATACTTAAAACAAATTAACACGAATATGGGGAATAGTTGGTAATGAGGAAGTTGATAGCCCAGTTGGTAATGAGCTGGACTTGCAATCGGAAGGTTGCGGGTTCAGATCCTGTGATACGAGCCAGTACCACTAAATTCATCTTTTCGGATTTATGTACGGATTATGTAATTATCACTTGCTCAACGGTGAAGGAAAACATCGTGATGAAACCCGCCCGTCCAAGAAAATTCGTTTTCGAAAGACGAGCGGTCCACCAACCCGCATTGGGCCAGCGTGGTGGACTATGGCCTAAATCCCCTTCGTGATTCGAAGGGAGGCCCGTGCCCCTCGGTGGGAACTTATACCTATAGGCTGATAAAAAAAAAATTGGAAATCAGGAGAAAATCAAAGGAAGATGTTGTCTATCGGCTCTGGTTCTACTCGCATCTTGGTTTTATTGTCTTTTTTATTAATACCCGACAAAAAATGGTGTGTTGTAAGTTTGACTTATAACTATGTTAACTAAATGACGGGGTTATTAAAAAAAAAGTAATTATGTCTTTTGAATGACCAAAGACACAACGAAAAGCTTATCATGGGTCTATGAATGTAAGGCGTGATAAAAAAAAGTCTCGAGTAAAGAACAATCCAATCACCGTACTTTTAGATTTGGCCGGATAATCTGGTTATATGTCTTCCTTAAGGGCGAGAGCCTATTTATTTGGCTGCATTACAGCCCCCGTTTTCACATCCTCAAACAGCGCTTTGGTGTAACTCTTTATTATAAATTATTCTCATCGCGTTCTGCGAAGAATTCGCGGATTTATGAAGCTACGTGCTTAGTGGGAGGGGGTGGTATAAGCTGGGAGACATAGCGGGGAGATAAACTTATAGCTTACTTTATAAACGTTAATGAAGACTGGACATTTGTTAAAAAAATATATATATTGAGTGACTAATAATTTCTAAAAAGAATAGAATCTCCTGTTGTAAGACTGGTTATATGCATATTAAATGGCATTGTCTTTTTAGTTCGCTTTTTGAAGTCGTTTTTTTTCTAAAAAGTTAATTTATTTTTCAATTTTAGTGTAAATAATAGAAAGTTCATGAGAAACATTGTAAGTGTATATCAAAATCGAAGGTTGTCTTCGATTTTTCTGGGATTGCATCATCAGATCCTGACTTGGTGAATCTTTTTTGTTCGAAAGAGTATGCTCCAGAGAGGAACTACCTCAAAAAGAATTTTGAACATGGCGTAGAAATCGACAACATAATTTAAAAACTGCAACATCTTCTGGTGCTACATCCTCGACCACATCTTCGCCTCTGAGCTAGATTGTGATCAAGAGCGAACCCATTCGTTATAAAAAAAAACATGCACAGTCTAACATATATAGATCTTTCTTTTTTGAAGACGGTCAAAATTAAAAAAAAATTACTTAACGGCATTACTACAGATACATGGTGCAACTACAGCTGGAAGCTGAACTACGTCGTAACTATTCATTAATATTTGGCTGAACCCGCTGCTCGCTTAAGGCTTGCTCCGCTCAAAAAGTCCAGGATTACCCAAGAGTACGTCGGATTGCCCCGAAAATTGAGGAGATTGCGAAAACGAGACGAGAGCGGGGATCCAGGGATACCAGGAGAAAAAACTAGATACCTTTATACAATCCATTAGCCTCAGGTATAAATCCAATCGAGCGATCAAAAGGAATATATCAATTGTAATATTACTTATTGCGACATTGGTAAAAAATATATTTGAACATTGTATATTTTCCATCTCCTATATAAATGATATTACACAGTGCGAATAAGTAAGAAACATATATGAAGTTTGTATATTTTGTATTTTGGCTTTTGGTGTTATAATTTATTAGTTGGACGTGTATATCTGTGTGTCTGTTTGTGGCATTTTTTTTTAAATTATAAAATGGGTTAACTCTTGACCTCAATCTTGACCATAAAGGTCAAAGATGAGGTCGACGATGGAGCGATTAAGCCCAGAAAATGCCTATAAAGGCACTGGTACTCCCACGCACCGACGGAACACAGCAAGCTGTGTTCGGCATCACGGCATCGTAGCACGAATTTGATACAGTTTAGTTTTTGTTTGAAAGCTGATGTGTAGAGATGGTTTTTAGATATGTTTTATTAAAATTTGTTTAGCCGTTTAAAAGTTACAAGCTATGAATGTCAGTATGAAGTCGGGGGTGTCACGTATATATTTTTTAATTTTTGTACTATTATGTTATCAATCAATCCTTATTTTTAACCCCTAACAAAAAATAGGAGTGTTATAAATTTGATGTGTGTATCTGTGATCTGTGTATCTATGTCTGTATCGTAGCTCTTTAACGAATGAACCGATATTGATGCAATTTTTTTTGTTTGAATGAAAACGTAATCCGTTAGGTCACACCTCTGTATCCCTTCCCATCACTCTGACTTCTACTCCTATTCCTTTTCCGTTCATGCAGCCCGACTGTGGAACGCCCTGCCTTACTTGTAGATATTTAGAAAGAAATTAAAGGAACATTATGTATCTATTGCTTTCCCTTCAGTATAATGAACATAATATTATATGTATTGTCTTTTTTTTTTATAATAAAAATATTAGCATCCACAGACTTGATGTCCGTGCCCTTGTCTAGATTAAGTGTTTTTCAATGGTTAAGTGCACGTCTGTCTTTCTTTATTTTACGCCTCTCACTGTCCCAGGTCTGCTGGAATAATTTCTTAGAAATTTGCCTTTTAAGTTCGTTTTTCTATTTGTCTGTAATATTTGTGATTTTTCCTGTGTACAATAAACTGTTAAATAAATAAATAATCGAAATAGTTTTGAGTTATTCTGCTATCAATCCATCCATATTCTTACTATCCTAACATTATAACTATCAGAAACGAGAAAGTGTTTTTTTTTGTTTGTTCTACAACGCTGCAATGAATCAAGGTACTTTTTTTGCACGGAAATAGTAGTAGGAGAGATGTAGAGTGACATAAGCTACTTTTCCATGCGAGCGAAGTCACGTGCGGAATAATAGCAAAAACCTAAAAGTTAGGCCTGATCGGGAATCTAACCCGAGACAACCAGGTAGAAAAACCAAACCTGCCGGTAAATCACTTTGCAGATAATCCTCCAAACCAACAGAATAAGCCCAGAAATGCGACATTTTCCAGCAGGCCCCATCTGGTACAGCTGGAATTTGGCACTACAGCTGGAAAGTTGCGGCTTCGTACATAAGTCGTGGGCGGTGACTTTACAGCTCCCCAGATTTTACAGGTCAAAAGGCGAGTAGGCCAGCTGTAGTATTGAGATATGATAACCAGTATGGAAGCTGATGGTAATTGGGATAGGGGCAGTAACAGGTCATATACAACAACTTTCTCTAAGAAACTCATGCGTCATAAGAAATGTCAAAAAAAAAAAAAAAAAATTAACGCTATACACTCAAAGGCCCACACTAAGGTTTTCCCTTGTGTCGTGGGTCCCTTGGAACACACAAAGACAAACACAAACACCCATGACCCGAGAACAAACATCTAGCCAACTAGCCACACTGGACTCGGTGGACCGCAGAGCCAGGAGACTCATCGGTGACAGGAAGCTAGTAAAAGATAAGCTCCAAACCCTAGCTCATAGACGCAAAATAGCTTGCCTATGTATTTTTTATAAGATCTACTTCGGGGAGTGTGCTCAGGAGCTGCATGAGCTCATTCCGCCTGCTTCATTCTTCTATCGGACGTCCAGACGCACCGCGGGGTACCATCCCTATCTTGTTGATATCCCACGGATTCGCACTGAGCGCTTTTCATCATCTTTCGTATTGCGCACTGCTAGGGAATGGAATGGGAATGCCTGCGTCTGTGTTTCCGAGTTCATATAACCCGAATCTCTTTAAAGTTCGAGTGAATAGGCTCCTTCTGGGTGAGCTTGCTACATCCTCGACCGCATCTTTGCCCTTGGGCTTGATTGTGGTCAAGAGCGAACCGTTCATTAATAAAATAAAATAAACTGCTTTTTACACAAATGTTTGCCCCGACTGGGGATCGAACCCAGGACCCGCCGATCAAGAGGCAGCGTCACTACCACTAGACCAAACCGGCCGTCGAAAAAAAATATGACTTTCCGTGCAACGGCAAATCAACTGGTCGCTCAAGTAAGAGAGACATTTTTTTAATGTTTCATGCAAGTAAAATGACCGTGTCTCTCATTTTAGTTTCAAGTTTACAGTTTATAAAAAGCAACAAAAATAAAAGCATTAAACTAAAGAAGCTATGAAGAAATCGTCACAGAAAATCGACAATTTCATTTACACACTGCTTGTTCAACATTTATATTGTGCCAAAATTACAAACGTAGGCAGGTGTATCTATTACGTGGCCTGGACTGTACACACAGCAGCACATCAGGCTTTACATATTTACCTAGACATCGCCCTTCTCCCGTTCGTTATAGCGCCGGCTTTCGTACAGCAAATGGGTAAACTGACGTGCTGCTGTCTACATTTGTGCCACTTGTGCTGCGTACCGTACACGACGTGAGGGTATTATGTGGGATGAGACTGTACCGCTTTGCATAATTGTTGCTATGATTGCGTTTCTGCAATGTCATTTAGCTTTACCTTGCTTTTCAGGTAAATGCAAGGTTTTGACATACATAAAATCCCTATCGGGGTAGGCAGAGCACCAGTGGTTCAAAAAACCACTTGATGCCAAGTTTGAAATAGATTCAAAGGGTTCTAAGATGAAATATGATGTAAGTGGTGACAGGTTGTCTGCCTTTTGCTCACAATACAGCAATTCCCTCGCGTCCCACTTACTGACTTTTACAGTATGCCTGGGAAGAGTAGGCAGCTGGCACATTCTTTGTTTTTTGTTTACTCCTAGTTCAGCCTGGAAGTAAGGTTTTGCCGTAACAAAAATTTGCTTTAAATAGAATCTGCCTAAAACAGAATCTGCCCTAACAGAATCTGCCTAAAATAGAATTTTCCCTAAAATGAATCTTATTTTTTTATTATGAGATGAGGAACGAGTTAACCCAGAAAATGCCAATTAAGGCACTGGTACTCCCACGCACCGACAGAACATAGCAAGCTGTTAGGCGTCGAACTTCGGTAGGAGGGTGGTCGCGAACCAAACGGCATTTTAGAGACCCTACTACACCGCATGAGACCATAAGACGCCACCCCAGATTGAAAACAATCTGAGGTGTCATTGCCTAGATGGATTACTAGGAGGCAGGTCTCATTTTGTTTCCTTAGTCACCTCTTACGACACCCACGGAAAAAGATGGGGTGATGTTATTCTCAACAAATCACAACACGGCGGAATCACTTCTGCCTTAAAAAGCTAATTATGAATGTAGAGAAAGCAAAAGAGGTGTGTTTGGTGGCAATATGAGATCTCTTCCTACCCCAATGGGAAAAGGCGTGTGCTTATGAATTTATGTATGCCCTAAAAAGAATTTGCCCTAACTAGAATCTGTCGGAAAACAGAATCTGCCTCACACAAAACCTGGCTTAAACAGAATCTGCCTTAAACTGTGTTTTCCCTAAGAAGTATCTGCCCTAAACATCATATTCTTTACGAAGAATCTGCCTAAAAAGAATATGCCGTACACAGAATCTGCCCTAAACAAAGTCTGCCCAAAAAGAATATGCCCTTACCAGAATCTGGCCTAAACGAATCTACCTTTACCCGAACGAAAACCGTAAATCATAGTGTAACTGCTACTCTATAAGATGGATTTTGTGCAAAATTTCGTAACTCAATGGCGAAACAAGCGTTCAAACACAAGAACTCCTAAGATTGATTTCCTTCGAATATTTTATGTGTGTTACAAAATCCAATTCATATTAAATCAGACGGCGTTAGATAGGGTGCGTACTGTGGAATTGTGGATTAAGATGAGAGAAAAAGCGGGATTTTAGTTACCTTTAAGTGCTCAATGATTCTTGTGTTTTTCTTTTTGACTCCAAGAAAAGGAGGGGATTTCCAATGAGGGATTTTCTTTTTATTTTTTTAAAATTTTTCCCCAGTCGCCGGATAGATGGCGCTAAACTATGTACGTTACTGCAAGGAACGGAACGTTAAATTATTTTTGATTAATTCACTTGAACGTAATTTTGAGATCATAAAACGAAACGTTATAGTCATATCACATCAATATCACGTCTACCATACGTAGTTAGGCGATTTTACGAAAACAACGAAAAAACAAAACTGAATTATAACAAAGCGCGAGAAAACTAGGATGATTGGAAAGCCAAAACAAACTCAGAATATTTGATGCAATGTTTTTCTCCAAGCCTTTTGGCTTTGGCACCTAGTAACGCAGTCAGTTCAGCGCCATCTAGAGAGCTCTGGGGAACTACTTTTTTTTTTAATACCCAAAAAGAAAACCTCCCATTCGACTATATTTAGTTTTTTGTTTTTGACGCGATTCTCCTCTTTATAGATAATGGGTTTGCTCTTGACCACAATCTAGCCCAGAGGCGGAGATGAGGTCGAGGATGTAGCAAGCTCACCCAGAAGATGCCTATTCACTCGAAGTTTAAAGAAAATACAGATGCAGGCAGAGAATTCCATTCCTTAGCGGTGCGCAATATAAAAGATGAAGAGAAGCACTCAATACGGATCCGAGGAATCTCCACAAGGTAAGGGTGGTACCCAGCGGTGCGTCTGGACGTCCGGTAGAAGAAAGGAGCAGGCGGAATGAGCTCGTGCAGCTCATGAGCACCTCAATTTATGAATTGATTTTTATTCAAATGAAAGGTGAAACTTCGGAGGCATCAAAACTGATACAGCGCTTTTTGAAAAAATATCAAAAACAAATACACATTTATTCTGTTCTTCTCTGCTTTAAGTATAGATTAAAAAAGTTTTCTATGAATTTTAATTTTTTTTCTGCTGACGATACTATAAGTCGAGTTTCTAATTAAGATATCAGAATCTTCATTTAAGATTAAGACTTATCATAGGCTTAGATAAGACTTAATTGGACATTACATCCCTCAACTTTTTTCTTCTTCTTCTTAGCGAGTCGATGGCAATTAACTATAAAGTTGTGGCCCAGAACGTAGCCACTTGGACGGCGGATTGAGTAGCGTCCATTAGGTCTTGTTGCGTGCAGATGGTAGGGCACGCACTGCATGTTGCTAGGTGGGCCATGGTTTGCACCTTTCCGCACACACAACCCAAGTCTGTGTCTTTGGCAAATCCCCAGCGGGCCAAATCAAGTTTCTGTAGAAGTAAAGATAATTCACAAAAGAAAACACTGAAAATGGGCGTAAGGCCCACAATTTTTATCCTATACTAGCATTTCGCCCGGGACTTCGTTCCCGTGGGATTCGGAAAAATTGTGTAGCCTATGTTCATCGGGGATAATGTAGCTTTCTAATGGTGAAATAATTTTTCAAATCGATCTAGTAGTTTCGGAGCCTATTCAATGCAAACAAAAAACAAACAATCAAATCAATCAATCAAACAATGAAGCGCTCGTAGCCTAGTGGCTCTCGCTGATCTCAACCGATCAGTGAGGTTACGCAACGTACACAGAGGCAGGGAACCTGATGGGTGACCAAAGTGGCAATTTACCACGAGCGTTTCCGTGCTTCGGAGGGCACGTTACGCTGTCTGAAAACTTGTGCGGTTGGAAAACTCCGACACCAGGGTTAGCCAAGTTCGCCACACGCGCCGGTCCCTGATGAAAGTCCACTTATAGGTTCATTTATCGTTATTTGAAAAAAATGCTAAACTCATTGACCAACAGAAGCAGCAAGGACTTGTCGTTTGTTCTTTTCTGGCTAGATTCTTCGATTCGCTTTCAGTCTTTCTTCACTTCACTTCCCAAAGTGTGTGCCGCGGCGCCCTGGTGCGCCGTAGAAAGTACAGAGGGGCGCCGTCAGGCGATCCTGTTTACAATACTCCGAAACCTCAAGTTTTTGCGGTACAAAATAAACAATGCCATTTGAAAAAAACGTGTGGAGATCACCAAGCTCACCCATCACATTGACTAGGTAGCTTCTGTGTTTTATTTTCTTAACTCTTTTTAGTGGTTTGTTTTAATTTAGTATTCTGATAAATGAAAATAGCTCAACTTCAGACAGTGGTTGTTTAAACTTTTGAAATTATAATTAGTATTATTGTGTAGCTATTTCTTTCAACTGTACTTAGCTGTTTATTTCGACTGTCTCGCTAGGTTAGGTTAGTTTAGTGCGCCGCGGCCTGAAAAAGATTGGGAACTCCTGACTTAGGCCATTGATAAGCAATGCAAGCAATCAAGAATAATATACAGGTAAAACGCTGTTACCGTTCCGGGATTCGAACCAGGAAATATGAGTATTACCTCTTATTCTTTACAGAATCTTAATAATAGATCTGCATGGTGTAAGGGACAGCTTAGCAAATACTTAAATGGTGGAATCAACTCATAACTATGATCGACTACTAGTAATTACTTTTTCCCGGAAACGTTGTTTTTCCTGAGGAAAATTTCACTGAAAAATCATTAAAAATGATGGTTTGAGTTCAGGGTTTTAGTTAATGCTAACCTGTCTCTTATACCCTGTATACCTATGAAATTGGCGTTTTCCATACATGTTTTTGGAAAATTAACTATTTTTTTCATACTAGCGCTTTTGGATTTTTCTCGGAAATTCCAAATCGAAATTCACCATTTGCGGTAACATAAGAACAACATTAAAAATTTATAAAACCCATGAAATTCATAGCTTGTAATTAATTGAAACGGCTGAACCAATTTTGATCAAATACATATAGCTAAAAGCCATCTGGATTACGTCAGCTTTCAAACAAACAAAAAACAATTAGGAAACGGTCTATTCGTTTAGGAGCTACGATGCTACAAACAGATACACGGATACACAGACACACAGATACACACTTTTTTTTAAATTCTCTTTTTTTAGGGGGTTAAAAATCTACAATAACTTTACGGTCTTATTTTTATTTATTTTCAAGTTCGTTGCATGTAAGACAAAAGCAACGGACACATTTGGTAAAATGAATAGAAAAGGTGTAACTTTCATAACATCCCTCTTTTTGCGTCAGAGGTTAAAAATAGAGGACTATTATGTAGAGTTCGAAATGCCATTGACTGTTTTAATAGCACTTTATTCTCCTTTTTCATCTGAAGACCCAAACTGAGTGTCGGAAACCGAATACGAATACTTTTTCCTGAGGAAAATTCCACTAAAAAATCATTCAGAATGATGATTTGAGTTCAGGGTTTCAGTTTTTTGCTAGCCTGTCCCTTATACCCTGTTTACCTATGAAATTGACGTTTTCCATACAATGTTTTTGGAAAACTCATTTTTTCATAGCAAAGTTTTTGAATTATTCTCGGAAATCCGAAATCCAAATTTGACAAAAAATTTTTGGAAGATTTGAACAACATTAAAAAGCTTGTATAACCCCCGATATTCATAGCTTGTACATTTAAACGATTTTCATAAAATACTAGCTGTCCGCCCGCGACTTCGTTCCCGGTGGATTTTCTTTTTTTTTGTCAATCTAAACCATCCTCGAATCCACATGAACACAAACAAAACAAAAACATTAAAATCGGTCCAGCCGTCACTGTCAACACACATACAGAAGAATTATATATATAAAAAGAAGATGGTTACTCTAAAACACACGTCAAACTAATAACACCCCTCTTTTTGCGTCAGAGGTTAAAAATAGAGGACTTATAATGTCGAGTTCGAAATGCCATTGACTGTTTCAATAGCACTTTATTCTCCTTTTTCATCTGAAGACCCTAACTGAGTGTCGGAAACCGAATACGAATACTTTTTCCTAAGGAAAATTCCACAAAAAAATTATCCGAGTTCAGGGTTACAATTTTTTGCTAGCCTGTCCCTTATACCCTGTATACCTATGAAATTGACGTTTTACATACAATGTTTTTGGAAAACTCATTTTTTCATACCAACGTTTTTAAATTACTTTCGGAAATCCGAAATCCAAATTTGTCAAAATTTTTTTGGAAGTTTTGAACAACATTAAAAAGCATGTATTACCCCCGATATTCGTAGCTTATACACACACACAAAAAAAATCATTAAAATCGGTCTAGCAGTTTAGGGGGGGTTCACTAACAACACACGTACAGAAGAATTATATACATCAACGCGGTCTAAGGATATTGCACGATTTTTCATACAAAATAGGTCTGTTTGAGAAGCTACAAAAGCATACTCGAGATACATGGAGGGCTATAATTTTCAGACGAGCAAGTGCTAAACCTAATTTAGGTTTCAATTATAGACAATAAATTTTGTTTTACTTGAAATTTGGGAAAACGTGACGGAAAAGAAAATGAAAATGCACTTTTTGCCTGCTTTTTGTATGAAAATAGTCGAATTTACGCAATTTTCTTTTTAAATTTCATCACGTTTTCACAAATTTTAAATAAAACAAAATTTATTAATTAGAATTGAAAATTCAGGTTTAGCACTTGCTCGTCTGAAAATTATAGCCCTCCATGTATATCGAGTATTCTTTTATAGCTTCTCAAACAGACCTCTTTTGTATGAAAAATCTTGCAATATCCCTAGACCGCGTTGATGTGTATATATAAAAAGAAGATGGTTACTCTAAAACACACGTCAAACTAATAACACCCCTTTTTGCGTCAGAGGTTAAAAATAGAGGACTTATAATATGTAGAGTTCGAAATGCCGTTGACTGTTTCAATAGCACTTTATTCTCCTTTTTCATTTGTAGACCCGAACTGAGTGTCGGAAACCGAATACTGTTAAAGAATCGGCTTCGCGAAACTCCAAAGGCATTCCGAAAGATCCGATTGAATGAAAGTAGTCTATTTTCCATAAGTTAAATATAGGCCCTTCCCTTTTCCTTTGCTATATACGTAGACGACATAATATAGACAAAAGTAAACTTAATAATTTTTCATGTTAATAACTCTTAAATTAAAAAAAAAAAACTACATTCGATATTGATTAATACCGGAGTGGCGAGTGCCTGGTGATTAGTAATACAGGTATTAACCTAGTACTGACACCAGTCTCTCTTCACAAAATATTGTATCTACCTACTATTAGCAAATTTTATGTTCATGTTGTGATTGAGAGAAATAATTTATTTATTTTTATTTATTCTTAAGTCTACAGCATTATCAAAACTTATAATACTAATTAATTTATCTGAACATTCGCCAATTACAGACTTATAATTTGTTATCTTTACATACATGAATTTTAGTGGGTACATTTTTAATGAAATATTGTGAAATTAAATAAAAACAGCAACTTAATCAAAACCAGAAGTAATCCAGTAGGTATACAATATGAAAGCCAAACAATTGTCTTCGCACCAGTGTACTGTATTGTTGTGTTGTGCTAGCGAGAAAATAAATAAAGCTTATTATTATTATTATTATTATTATATCTTATAACTTTTAAACGTCTGAACCAATTATGATCTAGTATATCTAAGAACCATCTTGATTACGTCAGCTTTAAAAAAAAATGCATCAAAATGCCACAGACAGACACACAGCCATACACACGTCAAAATTGTAACACCCCTGTTTTTGACGATCGACGGGTCCTGGCTTCGATTCCCAGTCGGGGCAAATATTTGTGTAAAAAGCAGATGTTTGTTCTCGGGTCATGGGTGTTTGTGTTTGTCTTTATGTGTGTTCCGAGGGACCCACGACACAAGGGAAAACCTTAATGAAAACCTTGAGTGTATAACGTTTATTTATTATTGTTTACAAGTTTTAAACCTTCGTGCGATTCTTGCACAACCGTGTGTGCCCGATTTGTATCGCACGCGCCGTAAACAAACGCGCGAAGGGACAAAAATCTAACGCGCGAAACGTTCGCGCGAACGCGCGAAACGTTAAAGCAGATTTTAATCTGAAAGCTGAAGTGGTCGAGATAGTTCTTAGTTATATTATATTAAAACTAGCTTTCCGCCCGCGGCTCCGCCCGCGTGGACTACAGGTTATATCGTGCCCAACTGTGGGATAAAATGTAGCCTATGTCGTTTCCCACGCTCTAATCTAACTCTGTACCAAATTTCATCAAAATCGGTTTAGGCTTGAGAGACGGACAGACATACAGTTACTTTCGCATTTATAATATTAAAGGTAGTAATTTTAGAGTTATTTTTAACCCTTTTGGCGCCAAGAGTTTTCGTCAAAAACGCCCACCACACGCCACGACATCAAAAAATTTAATAAAAATAATAATGTAGTGGCGTATGTCGAACGCTTGGTGAACGATATTAAAGTTAAAAAAAATTGTCTGATAAATCAGACTTTGGCGGCGAGGGCACGAAACTTCAACGTCTGATATATCAGACTTTGGCAGTGAAAAGGTTAAATATTTTTTGGTATCTATGGTATAATGTCTATGCCCTCAGGTTTTTCCTTTAGTAGACTCCAAAGGGGTAACCTCTAAAAGGCTTTGTGAGCTTACCCGTAGCTTTCCGATGCCAGAGCTTTTATTAAGTGCCCGTGAAAGTCCGTACCTGTAAAGAAAAAAAAGAATTTAAATAAATGTTTTCTGATTTACGGGAAAGTATATCATATTTTAAATAAGATACACTACTATTTGTCTGCTGTAAAAAAAAATACAAATAAGCATTTCCTGTTGTGTCGTCTCTTACATTGTGTATTTATTCATGTACATTTTTACCGACTTAAAAAAAGCAGGAGGTTCTATGTTCGACTATATGTATTTTTATATTTTTTATGTATGTTAACCGATTTCTCCGCCAATCATGAAACGATTTTTTAAATTCTTTTTTTTGATCGAAGAGTATACTCCAGAGGTGGTCCCATATAAATTTTGTCAAAAATGATTAAGCGCTTATAAAAAATCAACAAAAAAAAATACTACAAACCAGAACATCATCTAAATAAATAAATGAGCGACATTTTCGTTTGTGGTTATCTGCTAATAGGCATTGTCGTCTGCAAAAAAATACTAGTTACTTATCTACTTTGTGCAAACTGTTGTTGGGATTGAAGTCGGTGACTCATACGTTTTAAGGTGGAAAATTATTTAATCTTAGAATCATTGTCCTTAATACACAGCTCTCAGCTTAGAAAGTATCAACTACTAGCTGATGCCCGCAACTTCGTTTGCGTGTTAATTTTTTTTTGTACAGAGTACACAGATTAAAAACATCTATCTTACGTGATTTAGATTTTTACATACAAAAGTTTTTTCCCACTAACTCCTGTTCCCGTAGGAATTTTGCAATATCCTGTTGCAAATAAACTTTAAGTTTACTAAGGTACCTGCACGCCAAATTTCAAGCGTCTAACTTAAGCGGTTTAGATTTTTCATACAAAAGGATTTTCCCGCTAATATCCGTTCCCGTGGGAATTTCGGGAATTCCTTTCTTAGTGCACCTCTACGGTACCTAAGCTACGTCCCTTCCAAATTTCAAGTGCCTACGTTTAGCCGTTTAGGTTGTGCGTTGATATGTCAGTCAGTCAGTCAGTCAGTTTCTCTTTCTATATATTTAGACTATGTAACAAGGCTTGTTATACATACTGTAATTTTTTTTATTTTGACTGGCAAAGTATCCAGCAGAAAAACGCCAAATTCGCTTTATGCAAATTAAAAAAAATCCTCTCTTGCTAAAAAACATGCAAAACGCCCAACTAAGTTAGACTGACCCATATCCTCAGCTTTCCCTAATTTAAGCCGCCAAATATTGAGACCAACAACTTTGTATCAAGTAATTTCTGGCCAATTGTAATTCTAATCAAACGGCCAAGTTAAACAAGCCCCTATCCGAGTTTTCAACAAGAAATAAAAGTTGCATAATTATACTTCAATCAGAGTGGCTATAGACGCAATTTTATTTATTTAAGACAAGCATTCCGCTCGGTACTTCGTTCCCGTAGGAATTTGGGAAAATCATGTACCCTTTGTCCATCCAGGACAATGTAGGATTCTAATGGTGAAAGAATTTTTCAAATCGGTCCAGTAGTTTCGGAGCCTATTCGATGCAAATTGCAAACAAACAAACAAACAAATCTTTCCTCTTTATAATATGTATAGATATGTCACCGGAAAATAATAAGAATCGTAAGTTGATCAACTTTCGAGGTAGTTTATCAACTATCGGAAAATCATAGACGGCAGTTAAAATGTATTATTTAACGTATACATTTCCGGTAATTGATCAATTTGTGGCGACTCGCGGTAAAATGATCCGAAGAACGCGATGTGTACGCTGATTGGTTGAAAACTCGAGGTGTTCGCTGATGGGTTGAATGTCTCACTTAGAAATGCTGTCTCACTTAGGTTGGTTGGGTTAGGTTAGGTTAGAAATGCGACCCTCAATGCTCGAGCCGAGCGAGCGTAGCGAGCGTGCCGCGGTAGCGGCTGGCAAAGTGCCAGAAACGACTCGACTCGACTGTGGTTGCCTTAAGAGGTTGTCGCATCGACCAATCAGAGAACAGTGTATTATATTACGGATGTCAGTTTAACGTAAAAATGTACACTGAGCAGCGATTGGTCCATTCGTGTATGATTTGACGTGTGGCAAAATCGTTAGTTGATAAACTTATAGCCAGGCGGCGGCGTAAGTTGATCAATTAGCTAAAATTTATTGCGTTAAATAAAACATTTCAACTGCCGTGTATGATTTGCCGATAGTTGATAAACTACCTCGAAAATTGATCAACTTACGATTCTTATTAATTTCCCGCGACATATATATATATAACTTTGATTTTTAGGTCCGTTTTACAAGAGATCTTTACTTAACTATTGATTGTCTCTTTCTCTCACTATAAAAATGACAAAGACGACAGCTACTCAAGATAGATCAGAGTTTGAGTTGCGTTGTGTTATACGGACAGACTTTTGGATGAGCTCGCTACGTCCTCACCCGCATCTTTGTCGTGAGCTAGTGGTCAAGAGCGAACCCATTTTTAACCCTTGACAAAAAAGAGGGGTGTTATAAGCTTGACGTGTGTACGAGTATCTGTGGCATCTTAGCTCCAAAACGAATGGACCGATTTCGATGAAATGTTTTTAATTTAATAGCTGACGTGATCGAGATGGTTTTTAGCTTTATTTGATCAAAATCTGTTCAGACCTTTAAAGTTATAAGCTATCGAATATTGGGGGTACTATTTTTTTTTAATTTTAGTGTTATTATAACCTACTAGGGACCATACATAAATTACGTCACATGAATTCCATGACTTTTTGACCCCTCCCCCCTCCTTGTCACAGCTGGTCACATTTGTAAGACTTCCCCCTCCCTAGCGTGACGTCACATATTTTGCATATTTTCCATTTTTTGTAATTTTTTAATAAAAACAGTACTTAATAAAAAAAAAAAACGCTTCACACTCAAAGGCCCACATTAAGGTTTTTCCTTGTGTCGTGGGAACACACAAAGACGGACACAAACACCCATGACCCGAGAACAAACATCTGCTTTTTACACAAATATTTGCCCCGACTGGGAATCGAACCCTGGACCCGCCGATCGAGAGGCAGCGTCACTACCACTCGACCAAACCGGCCGTCTAATAGTGTTGTTATTTTTTTGGGAACTCAAAACTCATTGTCTCAACCAAAGTAAAAACGTAAAAAGAGTGCTTGGGACTGAAGAGGTTAAGTTTGTCGTTAATAGTTAACACGTTTTGATACCTATAACACATTTTGAAATGTGACGTCACAAAACTTATGACCCCTCCCACCCCCTTGTCACACAATGTCACACTTTGTCGACTCCCTCCCCTCCCCTTAACGTGTGCCGTAATTTATGGATGGTCCCCTATCTGAAAAGAGCATCCATTATGTGTTGTCTATGTAACAAATTTTGCATTCGCCAGATCATAGCGAAAGTCAAAAAGTTTTTTCTGAAACGTCGTGTTGGTTATTGGAGCACAGTCGAGTTTTTGTTTGTTGTAATAACTTTTGGGAGTTTTTAACCAATGTTTTCCTTTTTTTAACGTATAAAATCAACTGCTATAATAATAATAAAATCATTTCTTTTCAGGCAACTAGGCCCTAGATATAGCAGTAACAGCCCAGTTAGTTATAATGACCCAGACTTGTAACTTGATTGTGGGTTCAAACCCTGGTGCGAGCCTGTACCACTAAATTCGTCTTTTCGGATGTACGGACTATAACTTTCCACCCGGGATTTCGTACCCGTGGGAATTTGGGAAGATTATGTAGCCTTTTTGTTAATCCAGAGAATCAGCTACCTCCATACCAATTTTTATGAAAATAAACTAAATTAATTAAATTGACTATTTTTTTAAAATTGTTTATCTTAAAAAGGAACTGAATCCAAAACCCAAAACCGAAATAATTTTTTGAAAACTATTGAGGAATAAAAAAGTTCAAGTTATTTATTTTCAATAGAGGGGGAAACTGTCAAACAACGAAAAAGAGATGCACTTACTGGCACGTGACGTCACCGCCGTTTCTTTGCGTAGGTAAAAACGAGATAGCTAGCTCTCCCCACAAAACGAGATAGCTAGTCCTTACGATACTATAAATGCTAAGTAAATAAGTCCAATTTTAATGCTGTTTTCGTATATTAATATATTTCTAGCATTATTTTTTGTTTCACTTACAATAATTCATAAAATCAAACACTGTTATCATCCCTATTGGTCCAGCTGTTTGAGCGTGAAAAAGTAACAAACCTCCAGACATTCACAAAATTTCGCATTTATAATATTAGCAGGATTTTTTTCTGAAACCCTTTTAGGTCTAAAAAACGAACAGCATCCTTTTTCTAACCTTTTTTATGGTTCAGAAATAGCCAAAAACTTTGAAAAGAGCTATCCCCTAATCCGCAAATGTATCCTGTGTGAGTTTAGCCTGTGAGTTAGTTTCTATACATGGTCTCTTGCACTGAAATAGCTCTAATCCATTTAGCTAGTTCAGTCTGTACATTGACTGTCAACTTCAAAATTTGAATTACCATTGCCCACTATATTCTCAGCTTCTAGTATTACTTTATTACATAGGAGGCAATGCTAATACAATTTTGCCGTGCCGCCGTTTTTTTAGAATTATAAAAAGGAGCTACGATACCACAGACAGACAAACTGATACACAAGGCAAACTTGTGACACCCCTCTTTTTTGTCGAGGGTTAAAAACGTCTACTTCTATGCTGGACTGGGAGAGAAAGAAAAACTTAGAATGTGCCAGCTACCTACTCTTCCCAGGTATACAGAAGTCTGTAAGTGGGATGCGAGGGTTTTGCTGTATAATGGGCGAAAGGCTGACCACCTCTCACCATTATGCAACTTGTTCCATCTTTGATAACCCTCACAATTTGTGTCAAACGTAGCATCCATTGGTTCTAGAACCACTGATGCTCTACCTACCTCGTTAGGGATTATCGTGAAAATTTATAGTCTACTGTTCAAATTACTATAGTTTCATGACGATAAACGTCAAAAGATTCATAGTGAATACCAGAAAAAATGAAAAACCTTTCTATTTTACGTAAATGATCCTAAGAACCAAAACTAAAACTTTATACTCGATTCCTGTAAAATTTCAAATTTGTAAGTTACGTCTTTGTTGCACCGGATGTGCAATATGTTAAAAACGTTGAAAGGAGCTATCTCCTAATCCGCAAATAGTATCCTGAGTTTAGCTTCTGAGTTAGTTTCAATACATGGTCTCTTGCACTGAAATAGCTCTAATCCATTTAGCTTGTTCAGTTTGTAGCATTGACAAACTCGGGGACCTCGTGCGGGAGAGTTCGCTGAGTTTGGTAAAATTTCTGAGTTTGAGCCTTAGACTATTAAAAACATCAGGTCAGGATGGCTTTTTCACTAATCAATGGAGTCTCAATGCCGCTTGAATCACAATGGTCGCCATTCTATCCGTTTAGGTGGCATCAAAATTGAGAACTTCCTCTTCTTACCAGCCCACATACGTCCCCACCGAGGGGCACGGGCCTCCCTTCGAAACACGAAGGGGATTTAGGCCATAGTCCACTACGCTGGCCCAATGCGGGTTGGTAGTCTTTCAAAAATGAATTTTCTTGGACGGGCGGGTTTCATCACGATGTTTTCCTTCACCGTTGAGCAAGTGATAATTAGAAATCTGTACATAAATCCGAAAAGACGAATTTAGTGGTACAGGCCCGCAAATTGAGAACTATCCAAGTTTTATACTTTTGATGATGGCTTTGACAGGTGGCGCCACCGCCAACTGAATGTTCAGTTGCTAGGTAGTTTGCAACTTTACGTTCGGTTGGCGGTGGCGCTGCTGCTGGTCGGGGTAGCTGTCAGCAAATATATCAAAATAAAATAGTTCTTAATTTCGCCACCTGAACGGATAAAATGGCCTGCATTGTCATATAACCGGCATTGAGACGCCATTAATTAGTGAAATGGTTCGGAAGCAACACCCGACGGCCGGTTTGGTCAAGTGGTAGTCTCGCTGAGCCGAGCAACTGGTCGTTGAGCAAATATTTGTATAAAAACTCTAAAATAAAAAATGTTGTACAACCCCCGACATTCGATCGCTCATAAACGGCTGAAACAATTTTGATAAAATATAGCTAAAACGATCTCGATTACTTCCGCCGTGGCAACGACACCTCAGTTTGTTTTGAATCTGAGGTGGCTCTGTAAAGGGCCGTCTGGTTTGCGACCGCCCTCTTACTGAAGTCCGACGCCAAACAGCTTGCTGTGTTCCGACAGTGCCTCAATTGGCATTTTCTGGGTTAACTCGCTCCATCGTCGACCTCATCTATGACCTTGGTAAAGATTGGGGTCAAGAGTTAACCCATCTCATAATAAAAAAAAGCTTTCAAACAAAAAAAACCGATAAGGATTATATCCGTGAGCGTATGTAAGTCAATTTTCAAAAGTGCACCAAAAATGTTGAAAAATAGAATAGAACCATATTTTTTTGTTTAGAGTTATGCGATAAATTTTTTACTACAGTGTCTAAAAGAAAAATCCTTCTATCTTTTTAGTGGGTCTGAGGATGAAGCGACCAAGTTGTGGCTAACTCACTTGCAGGGCCAAGGAGTTGGATTTGTAAGGATAAATCTAGATTTTTAGACAAGTTCGAACTCAGTAAACACAGGAAAAGTGGGTAGCTTGAAGTTGAAGTATACTTAACTCTCCAGAACAAGCGAGATTTGGAGCGGTAGAAAAGTCAACAATTTTTAAACGAAAAAGACAGCAGGAAAACTCTTATATTTAATTTTTTTTACAAACTCCGACATTTACCGCTTGTAACTCTTAAACGGTTGAACCAATTATGATCAAAATAGTAAACAAACATCTTGATTACGTCAGATTTCAAACAAAAAACCTCGCTAACACTCAGGATTCTAATTTTTGAATCACTCGCTGCGCTTGTGATTCGATTTTAGAATCCTTCGCTTACTCGGTCATCAAAATTGAGCACGTGGTTAAAAAGCAACTTTGCACTCTTGTATAACAAATAACTATTATTGCACAACAAGGGACAAAGTAAAAGTTACATCATATAAAAATGGTAACAAAGTCAGATACAAAATTGCTAAGAAGCAATATCTTATCGGCAACCTTTGGGTGTGGAGAAGACGCTTACACTAACTGTCACTTAACTTTAAATTACGCTAATAAGGAGGGCGAAAAACTCAAATATCTTTGTCTACAAAAAGTTTTTAGATCTAAAAAAGACCTAGGTAGTTTTTGGTGATCCTGACACTATATAAAAAATTTACAGAGATTTGTTGACATTTAGGGAGTGGAATCCATTGAAAACGGCGTCAATAGTATCTGAGACGATCCTCTTAATAATATCCAAAATTCAGGTCCACCGTGACAAAATTACATCTCCTTTCGTAACCAGCTACTTTAGCCGTCTCGTGTTGGTCCCGTTACAAAAGTGAGTAATTTCGGTGTAAAATAAATATAATAATGTAGGTAACTCTACACTTTTCGTGGTCGAATACGAGCCTTGTTTGTTTGATTGCTGTTATTAGGGTTTTGGGTAGGGTTGTCAAGTTAGTCTCGAAACTTATTAATTATTATTTTTTTTAATTATTTTATCATGCTTATACGAAATTTGTTTCCTTTTTAACCAACTTCAAAAAAGGGGGAGATTCTATATTCGACTATCTGTATCTTTATTATGTATGTTCGCCGATTTCTCCGCCATTTATTAACATTTAACTAATAATAAGGACGCGGTCGAGGATGTAGCAAGCTCACCCAGAAGAAGTCTATTCACTCAAACTTAAAGAGATATGTGGATGCTTAATTGAGAGAACAAACTGTGCATAATTTATGTACTACTAATTGACAGCCCTTACTGCCTTGCTAGGGGGCTACTTTCGACGTATTGGAGTCCAAATTATCACTTTTGTTTTTCGGCACAGACAGACAACCAAATTATATATTAGGTGTGATACGCCGTTTCTTGGTAAACAAATCTCCCAAGATGGCCGCCACACCCTGATGACAGCGTGCAATCAATTTGTTATTCAAATTTTGATTAAAATCTGTCATTTTGCCGTCATATTTCGCGCTTTAAAACCTTTATAAGGCTATAAAATATTCCGTCTAATTGAGTAATTGGGCTTTTCGGGAATTTTCTTTGAAGAGGTATTTATAAGATTATGTTACAAATTGTGCTTGTTAAATTGGAGAACCATATAATTTATAGGGCACTCTAAGTGTACTTTTAGAATTAATAGTTCTGGATCGTTTTTAAGACTAGTTGATACTTAAATGCGAGGTTTAGTCATAATAAAACTACTTTCCTGTTTTGAAATCATACGTTATTGTATTATAGATCCCAGTTATTAGAAGAATAACCCGACTTGAGCTGTAATCAAACATTTTGTATCACCTCCGATATTCAGTTGCTTATAATTATAACTTTTAAACGGCTGAACCAATTTAGATCAAATGTAGCTAAGAACCATCTAGATTACGTCAGCTTTCAAATAAATAAAAAACCCAACGAAATCGGTCCATTTCTTTAGAAGCTACGATGCCACAGACAGACATGTAGATACACAGACACACAGGTATACATAGGTCAAACTTATAGTACCTCTCTTTTTTTGTCGGGGTTTAAAAAGGGCTTTAACTGCATAATGAATGACTGGAATACGAATCCGTTTCTTTTGCTTTAAAAAAGAGGAATTTTCTTGCTAATGAGTGAGTTCAAAAGCCAAGAAACAAATCGCTTTACTTTCTTTTGCCAACGGAAGTGTTGTCAAACTTTTAATTACAATTTTCTTACTAATTACGCTCCACAAATGAACCGGGTGTGTGGTCCAAAACCTCATTAACTGTTTCGCATTTATTTGTGTAAATGTACTTGACTTAAACTTAGTCACTGAAACATGAAATTAAAATTCAAGTTTATTCCAAGTGCCGAAAGTTGATTTTTGGTAACAGATAACATAGAAGAAGACTTGGCGTTAACAAAATAGGTACTTATAAGATGGACAACGCAAAAAAATTAATAATAGCTCGCAGTAACAACCTGCATTCGCTTAAAACGAACCTTAATGCGCATGAGACTGAAAGAGACAACTATATTTATCAAGTTTCTAGTGACATTGATGAGTGAGAAATTGAGGAGTGTTTAATCAAGTTTTTTAAGGGACATGCCCACTGATTACTGGTTTTAACATAAGGAAGTGAACAGGCTGTAAGTAGGCCTTCTGGCGATATCTTTTTCTCAGAAAACGTACCTAGTACCTGCAGGTTTAATGTGATTTTTTTAACGCCTTCCATCTGAGCATCTGAAGATGTTTAGCTAGAGGCAAAATAAAAACATAATAACATAATTAAATATTAAACACGGGATTATAATGGATGGTTTCCTTTATGTTATACTGGAGTAGGCATTCTAAATAGATGGATTAGTCTTCTTCTTCTTATCGTGCAGGTATAGTCAAGTGTGTGGCGAACTTGGCTAGTCATCAGAGTTTTCAAACCGCACAATGGCCTCTGACTTGGTTTTAACGACTGTGGTCAATCGACAACAGCCGGGACCGACAGCTTAACGTGCCCTCCGAAGCACGGAAACGCTCGTGATAAATTGCCACTTTGGTCACCCATCAGGTTCCCTGCCTCTGTCTACGTTGCGTAACCTCACTGATTGGTTGAGATCAGCGAGAGCCACTGGGCTACGAGCGCTTCGATGAATTAGTTGTAATATGTTAATAAATTGCACCCATATTGTTGCGTAAGGGTTGAAAATGTGTCATAGAAGATCCCGCTTTCAAATCTGAAGAAGTTTCTTAAATAAAGATTGTCTCACTAGCGTCGAATTTACATTACCCACCAAAAAAGTACCCCTCTACACTAATATTATAAAGAACGAAGGTTTGTATGTATGTTACAGTCATACCTAAAGCTCCGGCGCTCCTAGGTTTGACTAGTTAATCCACAGGCTAACCTAACCTAGTCAAACCTTGGATAAACCAGTCATTCCGGGAAGAGACTGCGTATCGGCCTTTCACTATTAAATTATAGGGACCATCCATAAATTACGTCACACGAATTCCATGATTTTTTGACCCCTCTCCCCTCCTTGTCACAGCTGGTAACATTTGTAAGACTCCCCCCTCCCTAGCGTGACGTCACATATTTTGCATATTTTCCATTTTTTGTATTTTTTTATTAAAAGCAGTACTTAATAGTGTTGTTTTTTTTTTTTGGGAAGTCAAAACTCATTGTCTCAACCAAAGTAAAAACGTAAAAAGAGTGCTTGGGACTGAGAAGGTTAAGTTTGTCGTTAAAAGTTAACGTGTTTTGATACTCATAACACATTTTGAAATGTGACGTCACGAAACTTATGACCCCTCCCACCCCCTTGTCACACAATGTCACACTTTGTCGACCCCCTCCCCTCCCCTTAACGTGTGACGTAATTTATGGATGGTCCCATATTACGAACAAACTGAACCGATTTTACATTTTTTTCACTCACATCTATTGAGTGACATAAGCTTTATAATTTTTATCGTAATCCCACGGGAACGAAGTCCCGAGCGGAAAGCTAGTTGTACTTTAAACAAGCGCAAGTTTCATCACAGAAGCCCAACGAACAATATTTTCATATCCCGCCAACTCAGCCAACAAACAAGAAGTTTAAAGAAAAATTGCTCATGGCACAGATACAGCGAAGAAGTTTTAAAGTAGGACAGACTGAAATAGCAATACTTTGTCCAATACTGAAGTTTCGATTGTGTAGGGTAATCCGCGGTTAGGGACTCGGAGAGTTGTTTACTTTGACATTTTTCTTTTGACGAAAATACACACTGGAAATGGCAGAGAAGGGTGCTATACTTCGCGTTTCATAGGAAGGTGGATAGTTGCTATTACATACATACATTCGCTCACACCTATAAATCGGTGGTTATAGAACTACTTGATGCACCGTTTGACATATATTTTGAAGGTTGTCAGATGAAACATGATGTACAATAGTGAGAGCAAGAACGGATCCAGCTTTGGCGCCAGGGGGAGGTCACATAGTTGTGGTCAAGTCACAAGAAGTTAATTCAATTCAATATCGCGGTCTGGATCATTATTGAAATCGCCGCATAGAACGATTTGAGTCTCCAAATCTGTTTGAGAGCTCGGTAATTAATTTGTCATGTTCGCTGAATATGGCAGAAGTGATTGATAAAATCGAGGAGGTGTTCGCTGAATCGGCGTTGTTTACTGAACGTTTGAGACGACGGCGTTTTACGTTAAAATATATAAAAACATTTTTTTAAATAATTTTAATTAGTGGTTCGCCTAGGTCCTTGACCCAGCCCAGGGTCATACCCCCGTGACCCCCCCCCCCCCTGGATCCGCCCTTGAGTGAGAGGTTGTCAGCTTTTCGCTCATAATACTGCAAAACTCTCGCTTCCTACTAACTGACTTCTGCGTGGGAAGAGTTGGCAGCTGGCACATTCTAAGTTTTTCTTTCACTCTCAGTCCCGGATGGAAGAAAATGGGCTTTTCTATAATTCGAACGGCACGGCATTTCAAAATTTGAATTACCATTACCTCCTATGTTCTCAGCTTCTAGTATTACTATTACATAAGAGGCAATGGTAATACAATTTTTCCGTGCCGTTTTCGAATTATAAAAAGGTCCGTTGGCTGATTCATCTACTTAAAATTTCGCAAACTAATTTGAACAGAAACGCTCCAACTAAAACAAATTGCATATTAAAAACAAAATGATAGGTGGTAGTTACCACCGTAAATATAGAAATTTCACATGAATATGCATTCATTCGTAAATGAAATTAATTGCATAAACTCCAGCCTAGTATCCTGTATTTAATTGGAATTCGACTTTTTTTAAACGTGTTCGCTAACTAGATTCTTGTCCAATGTGTTTTTTATTTTTTATTTTGTTTAAACTAGGATTTATCGTATTTGTTGTATGAATAACAAGTAATGGGAATCGGAAATATAAATGAAATAATTGGTACAGAAGCACGTCAGATTACCCATTTACACTACGTAAAACAGCGGCGCCATGTAGCCTGATGTGATACCGTGTGTACATTGTATTCCTTCTAGTCTCTTCTATCACAATCAGATGGGAATGAAATAATATTAAAAAATGTTACTTTTCTCAAGTAATACTTTACACTACACCTACGAAGTGTGGGCATAATTTTTCACTTAATCAAAGGAACCACAAGCGACCTAGCTAAAGCATAATTTATTGCATTAAAATAGTATAAAATAACTTCAGTTCATAGAATACTCAGAATGTTACTTAAAATAAGTCATAGTAGTGAATTACATAAAATGTTTAAGTACATCTATTTTTTTTAGGTATTTTCGATCTTTTATTTGTCTAAAAGCTTTTGTCATCAATTACCAACTCATTTATCAAACTTGTTTAGTAATAAACTAAATCAAACTAATGAGAATTGGCGTCCTAATACATTAACTAGAACTAATGCATTAAAAGACAAACAATTCTTTTTAGATTAGTTCTTTACTGATCTTTTTAGGCTTTGAGTTCAACGTGCTAGACGACAAAGGCTTAGTCTAGTCTAGAATCTAGATAGAAGAGAATTTTTTGATAAAATAATTGTTAAATCTCACCTTTGTGTATGTAAGTTTTGTGAAAGGTATTACTTTCTGTAAACACATTTCTGTTTATTTCGCTTTTTAACCCCTTACAAAAAATGAAGGGTGTTATAAGTTTAAGGAGATTAGAGTTATATGAGCCCGGAAAAACAGACGCAGGCAGAGAATTCCATTCCTTTTTTTTTTTTTTGTATGAATACGCTGTTGGCCGCTGATGGCCTTGACAGCTTCACCGAGCAAGTGGCGAGCGCAGATGGCTCTCAACCCAAAACTTTAAGTAACAGGCCTAAGGGTGCCCCTGTGGGGCTCGAACCTCGGCTTAGGGCGTTACTGCGAGGGAATCGTCGGACATACGTTTGTGGAGAGAAGCGGCCGGGTACGTACCGGTACCGCGAATCGGGGCGGAGGTGAGGGGGTATACGCGACGAAGGTCCTCGCCGGCGAGGACGGTATCTCGGTCTGTTTGGTGGACGGGACTCTGCGCGTTGTTGGTCGGCCTGAATTGCAAGGGCGATGGGATCGTCCGGGTCGTTGAGGACGTTCCTTGGACGGCGTTTGCGGGGGTTGTTGAGGACGGGGTCATAAGTGGCCGCAGCCACCGCCAGGGGATTGGGGTGGTGCGGGGCAGAATCAAAGAAACGGATGGAGGATCGCTTAAGGTACTGCGAGATGGTCGGCAGTCCTAAGTCTATATGCAAGTTCTCATTGCGCACAAACCGAGGGGAACCCGTAGCTTTGCGCATGAACTTGTTCTGGATTTAGCGGTGCGTAGTATAAAAGATGAAGAGAAGCGCTCGGTACGGATCCGAGGAATCACGACAAGCTAAGGGTGGTAACGTCTAGATCTAGACGTACCTAGGATAGAACAAAGGGGCAGGCGGTATGAACTCGTGCAGCTCATGAGCTGTATGCATGAGTACACTACCTGAAGTACATCATGTAATAAAAAACACCTGCTTCTTTGCGTCTATGAGCTAGGCTTTGGAGTTTACTTTTTACTAGCTTTTTGCCACCAATGAGCCTCCTGGCTCTGCGGCCCACCAATTCCAAAGCGGCTAGTTGATATTTGGACGAACCATCCCAGAGGTGGCTTCAATACTCCAAGCAAGATTGGACCTGTGCTTCATAAAGGGTAAGGAGTTGATAAGGCGTAAAGTATCGCTTGACCTTAGGTTGCCTTGATTTTTTCCCGTAGTTTGAGCTTTGGATTCGAGAGTAAGGGGAGTATCAATACAAAGTAGCAAGGTCGCCATAGAACTATCAAGAACCCAGGAGGCCATTTTATCTGTTCAGGTGGCGAAATTGAGGACTATTTAATTTTCATAAACATACTTGCTGACAGCCACTCCGACCAGCAGCGCCACCGCCAACCGAACGTGAAGTTGCAAACTACCTAGCAACTGAAAGCTACAGTTACACATGCTGATTACTAGCACGAAAGCATGCCACTATTGAGCAATTGCTACTTAGTAGTATGTGTATCGAAATTGCTAATAATGAGCATGCTCAATTCGAGTTTGCCCAAAAATCAACGCTCGTTTGATTTTTGGGTATGCTACCTGCAGCGCGGGTGGAAGGGGGCGTGCTTTTAGCGCTTTGAGCATGTGTATGATGGCTTTGAGCATTGAGCATGCTTATTCAGGAGCAAATAAGCATGCTTATTGCTAGCAAATGTGAACTACTCATAAGCATGCTCGTATTGAGCATACTCAATAGCACGCTTTTTAGCATGCTATTTTAGAGCATGTGTAACAGTACCTAAACATTCAGTTGGCGGTGGCGCCACCAGTTAAAGCAGCCGTCATCAGATGTATGAAATTTGGATAGTTCTCAATTTCGCCACCTGAACGGATAAAATGGCAACCATTGTCATTTTACCGCCACTGAGACACTATTAATTAGTGGAATAGTCATCCAAAAGACATTCTTTCCTCAATGTCACCTCTCTTCGTTTATTATGCGACGCGAAATTCGTAAGTTATCGCCTCGAAGTTTTTCAATTTGTTTGACGTAGACACTCAGGGTCGAAGTTAGGTATTTTCTTGATGACGTCATGATGAGATGTCATTAAATAAAGGCTGGGCTCCAGTGGGTAGATCAGCTACACAGAGACATAATTTTTTCAAGTATCTCGTTCCGTTGTCTCGCTCTATCGCATAACATCAGAAAGGAGCAATAAGAACTTAGTCGGCGCGACAAAATTATGTTACGCTTTCATGTTAGCTCCACAAGACTACCCTAAATCTTTATTTTTATCGAGTCAACGGTTACATGGTAAAGTCAAAGTAATTACTCTAAAATTAAAATAAAATGTATCACACCCGACATTCTATTCCTTATAAATGTTAAACCAAAAACCAATTCTGATCAAATGTAGCTAAGAACCATCTCGATTACGTCAGACCGCATCAACCGCATCGGAATCGGTCCATTCGTTTAGGAGCTAAGACGCCATAGACAGAAACACAGTGGCATTAATAACACCCCTCTTTTTTGTCGGAGGTTAAAAATCGCTCAATTACTGAGTCCGGCTTACGACGGTCTTAACTTTTAATTGGTCGGGCCTGTCAATCGAAAAGGAAGCGCTGACGTCACGGGCCCTCATTTCCATTTTTTTTATTAGCCCTCCCTTGAAATTGAATGAGAGTTTGGGAAACTCGTTGTGTCGTTGGTTTCATTCAGTTGACTATGTACTCTGTTGTCTGTTTACTGACTCCTAATTGTGCTACTGTCTTCTTCAGGGCTATTATAGAATTTCTGATTATCTGTTAGACAAGCAACCATGGGAATAAATTGCTCAGCTCCAGAGTTATTCAGATATGAAGTGATTTAAAATTACAAGTAAGATTGACTTAAAAAGAGCGACCCTCGGAGTTTCTTGCCTATTCTTCTCCTTTGCGAATAGGCGCAAAGTCAAAAATGCTAAAGTAATTCACTGTTTTGCTCAATGATTTATATTGATTTCGCTAATGTATTTTTATGATGGTTTCAAGCAGCACTTTGTATGTTCTATGAAATAAACATTTTTGACTTTGACTTCATTCTTCTTTCTTTTCACCACTGTCATTCATTCAAGCACCATTGCTACGCCATTGATTAGTGAAATAGACACCCTGTAGAGGTGAAATCTAGAGCCATCAGTTTCTCACAAAACCTCAGTGATTTTGCATGTACAAGGACAACAGCACATCATGCTATCCAAAACTGTCAAATTTCTTCAATTGATTTTTAATTTTATCTCCAGGCATTAGATTTTACTATCCATTGGGGAAATTTGACAATTTGTGGTAACCTGATGTGCCGTTGACTGTACATCACGTCACATTTATACGGAGGCGCGCGGTCACGTCATTAAGTCCATCTCTTTCTCTCTCGCAAGCAAGATATGTTAAAAGGTATGAGACAAAAAGTAACCTGATTTGCTAAACGAATTTCACTGTTTTTTGTCTCTTTTAACAAAAACAAACGTTAAAATTAATTGATAAAACGCGTGCGACAGTTTGTCCATCTGTCATTGTATTTCGTTAAATGGATTCTAGCACGGTATTTAATTTAGTCGTGGGGGAGGTAGAGAGTTTATGTACACACGGATCAGGCTACACATTTTTTTTTTTTTTATTATAAGATGGGTTAACTCTCGACCTCAATCTTGACCATAAGGTCAAAGATGAGGTTGACGATGGAGCGAGTTAACCCAGAAAATGCCTATAAAAGCACTGGTACTCCCACGCACCGACGGAACACAGCAAGCTGTTTGGCGTCGGACTTCGGTAGGAGGGTGGTCGCGAACCAGACGGCCCTTTACAGAGCCTACCACACCGCATGAGACCATAGGACGGCACCTCAGATTCGGAAAAAAATGAAGTGTCGTTGCCTGGGATGGATTACTAGGAGGCAGGTCTCATTTGTGTTTCCTTAGTCGCCTCTTACGACACCCACGGAAAGAGATGGGGTGGTGTTATTCTCAACCAATCACCACACGGTTAAAACGGTTATCACCACACATGTTGACCATGCCGATGCCGTCGCCCTTTGGCGGTTTTCTGCAAATGGATAACCTGACGTGCTGCTGTATGTACGAGTATTGTTTGAGTCACGTTTATGTCATCGTAACATAGTCGTAGGTACCCTTATTATTGTAATTTGACTTAGTAAGATTAAGCTCTCGGTACTTTGTGAACTGCCTCATTTTTTTCATATTGACGGACTTTTTTATAATATTAATGCAACTTTACTTGACTGAACCTAAATAAAAAAGACTAACATAACCTAACTTATATTCTAATTTCATACATTCGGCCTTTTAAAGTTACATAAATTTATAATTTGACTAAGTAAATTGTAATATCGCGGTTGATTATAATTTCTCTAGTGAAATTGTATTATTACGGTTTTTATAATTTTCCAGTGACATAAACAAGTTTTGACCTAGCGTCCAAGACGTCACTCCGACGCATGCATATAGTATGCAAAAAGCATTTTTAACGTCTCTCGGCAAAACAGTGTATGTTTCGTTCTTGTTATTTTAAAATCAATTTACTTATTGTAAATACGAAATTTGCCAATCCACATAGAAGCACTGTAAAATCATACTAATATTATAAACGCCTCATAATATCAGGCATTAATATAATAATCTACTATATAAAAATAAGTCGGGTTTTCCTTCCTGACGCTATAACTCCAGAACGCACGAACCGATTTCCACGGTTTTGCATTCGTTGGAAAGGTCTCGGGCTCCGTGAGGTTTATAGGATACTTTTTATTTTTAAAAAAATTAGGACGCGGGCGGAGCCGCGGGCGGAAAGCTAGTGCCTTTATAGGATTTTTCTGGGTTAACTCGCTCCATCGTCGATCTCATCTTTGACCATATGGTCAAAATTGAGGTCAAGAGCCAACCCATCTTATAAGAAAAAAAAACGCGAAAGTTTGTGAGGATGTATGGATGTTTGTTACTCTTTTACGCTAAAACGGCTGCACCAACTTTGATAAAATTTGGTATGAGGGTAGCTGACACCTTGGATTAACACATACGCTACATTATTTTCCCTAATCCAAATATTTCATACAATAAAAAAGCCTATAACCTAGGAAAGGTTGCTCCACCAAATCTTTAAAACTATTCACCCACAAAACCCGTAACTAAACTATTACCTCTCCCCCCCTTACCCCCTACCGTCTGAAAACACGTAGTTTATATACTAAGAACAGCAATAACAATAGATCACAGTGCAGCTAACCGCGAGCTATAAACACATGGTTAACGGTAACTGGAGGCTAAACTTTAACTGAAAGTTTAAACACGTCATAGAGTTATGTTTTGTTTCTACCGTAGTTTTGATTTAGGGTAGAATTTAACGTAAAGGGTTGTTTTAGTGCAAGAATAGCTCTAAAATTAATTATTTTGTACCACCACTGATAAAATCGCTTTTAACTCTTAAATGACTACACGAATTATCTACACTAATATATGTTTTATGTCAAATGAATGTTTTGAATCTGAATCATAAAGAGAAGATTGTATTGTTTGTTTGCATTGAATAGGCTCCGAAACTACTGGACCAATTTGAAAAATTCTTTCACCGTTAGAATCCTACATTATCCCTGATGAACATAGGCTACATAATTTTTCCGAATTCTCACAGGAACGAAGTCCCAGGCGGAAAGCTAGTGATAAAATATAGCTAAGAAAAAACTCGATTAGGTCAGCTTTTAAACAAAAAAAAAACTGCATCGAAACCGGTCCGGTAAGGAGCTACTAACGATGCCTCAGACTTACACACGGATACACAGATTCACTCGTCAAACTTATAACATCCCTGTTGTTTAGTCGGGGTTTAATAAAAATAATTCGAACTCGCCCAATCGCAAAACAAGAAATCAATTTTTGTTAACAAGGAATGTTGCTCTACTTAATTTAACAAAGTATGCCGAACATTTCGCTTGAAAAATACTTCATTGATTTGGAGGCTTTGGCACGTTTCCATTGGCTATTTAAATCCCAGCAGCGAGTTCGAAAGTCCGTTGGTTTTGTGAATTGTTAACGAGGGGGCGTTTCGGGGATTTTTAAAGGTATGTTTGAAGGGCGGATTATATTTAATTCAGGGTACAAGATTACGCCGGATATTCCTGTTTTTTTAATAAAAATTATGCAAAAAACATTCGTTAAAAAGCTTACAAGAGATAATTCTTAAAGGAGATGAAAATTTAAGGCAATGAAGTATTAACGAGCGAACGTTAAAATACATTGTTTTAAATTCTCGTTATTTTACTAGTTTTAGAAAGAAAGAAAAACAAATGTATCATTGCTGACATCACACCACATAGAATACAAGATATACTAGAGAAAAACATAAAAACAATAACAAACTATGTTTTGTAGGATCCGAGACAAAGGGTCCTCAACTCAGCTAAATGTTGCGACTTGAGAAACATATTATATTATAACGGGTTCTTAAAGTAAGGGGCCATCCATAAATTAAGTCACACGAATTTCATGATTTTTTGACCCCCTCCCCCTCCTTGTCACAGCTGGTCACATTTTTAAGACTCCCCCCTCCCTAGCGTGACGTCACATATTTTGCATATTTTCCAATTTTTGTAATTTTAGAGTTGTTATATTTTTTGGGAACTAAAAACTCAGTGTCTCAACCAAAGCAAAAACGTAAAAAGAGTGCTTGGGACTGAGGAGGTTAAGTTTGTCGTTAATAGTTTACACGTTTTGACACTCTCAACACATTTTGAAATGTGACGTCACGAAACTTATGACCCCTCCCACCCCCTTGTCACACAATGTCACACTTTGTCGACCCCCTACCCACCCCTTAACGTGTGACGTAATTTATGGATGGTCCTTAACCCGTGAATCGTGGTAATAACCCGTTATAATATAAACTAGTACGAACATAAAATGAATAAATTAATTTCTGAAATAATAATGACAATACAATACAACTCTTTGAAAAATGACGTCCACAGTATCGTGATTTTGGGAATATCTGAGTATTTGAATCAAAATTAAAATATAAAATGGCAAAGTCTTCAATAAAAAGAAAGAAAACCCTTAACGGGTTGTAGTACGTCAGAGCATCGTCCGTTCATCAGTAGGGTGCACAGGTGCAGTAGTGGATGACGATTTTGGAGCACTACGATGTTATGATAATTAATGATGATAATTTATAATTAATATAATAAATAAAAATACTATGCCAGAATGAAAAATGATGTCACAGAAAAAATAAATAAATGATGAAAAATAAATAACTTTCAAGGCAGAATTACTCTAATTGGACAATGAATCAGGACTAGCGCTTCGGTTATTCCTATTCTACAAAAAATTACCTTTTTAACAATATATCAATTATTTTAATTGGTGCTGGTACCAAGTTCCATACTAATGTACCCATCATCCTTTATTTATTAAACCAAGAATTCCATAGTAAAACACTAAGGACTAGGTGTACAAAATAAAAGGAAAAACTTAACACCAATTAATAACTACGTTAATTAATATTACCTGTATCACAGGCGTTATAAACCTAAAAGAACTATTACAATAAACTACTTATATGCAAAAAAGTTTCCTATCATAAAATTAAATAGATTACCTAAATTATAAAATAAAAGTTTCAAATTTAAATAAATATGCAAATAACTCAATGGACGTTTAAAATGACTTAATCTTCTTCAAACAACAAACATTAAGAACACATGCTCTGCGAAATCCGTTTCTAAAAGCTTTTTAGGAAATCCTGCTCTTCACATCATTTTCAGTGTTTAAGCCTTAAGAGTCTAGGAAGTATTATATTCATCTATTCTAGTGCATCTAGTTCAGTGGTTCTTAACCTGTGGTCTGCGGACCACTAGTGGTCCCTGGAATCACCTGGGCCCCGCTTCTATATTTTCAGTTGTGTGTCGATGGAATGGTCGCCATTTTATCCGTTCGGTTGGTGAAATTGAGAACTATCCAAATTTCATACATCTAATGACGACTGCTTTAACTAGTGGCGCCATCGCCAACTAAATTTTAAGTTGCTAGGTAGTTTGCAACTTCACGTTCGGTTAGCGAAGGCGCTGCTGGTCGGGGTGATTGTCAGCAAGTATATGAGAATTAAATAGTTCTCAATTTCGCCACCTGAGCAGATAAAATGACCTCCACTCCATCGACACAACTGAAGCTACAGAATCGGGGCCCAGACATTTTGCATTACTAAAAGGTTGAGAACCACTGATCTAGCTAGTGCTTCCATTAAGAATATAAGTGGAGCTTACTTCACTAACAGTTGGGTGGAAGTACAGTAAATGTTTTGCGAATTTCTTTTTCTTTTCTTTTTTTTAAAGAACGAAGTTTACGACAGGACTATCACTACAGGGTGAATTTTTCACCCCCGACAAAAAAAGAGGGTGGTATAGTTTGACATGTGTAGCTGTGTGTCTGTCTGTGGCATCGTAGGTCCTATACGAATGGACCGATTTCGATGCAATTTTTTTGTAAAAAATCATCCTTAAAGACATTAAAGTTGGGTAAAAACATCAGTGAGGTTAAGCACCGTACCTAGGGACAGGGAATCTGATAAATGACCAATTTGACGATTTATGACAAGCGTTCTCATACTTCGGAGGGTGCGTTAACCCGTCATTAAAGGCTGTTGTCAATTAACTATAATAAACCAAGAGAATATATTCTGGCGGTTTCAAAACTGACACCAGGGTTGGTCAAATTCACCACATACGTGATTTAACTACACGATTAGAAAAGTCATCATCATCATCGTATCAGCCTATTGTAGTCCACTGCTGAACATAGGCCTCCCCCAAGGTGCGCCACTTTGCACGATCCTCCGCTTTTAGCATCCAGCCACTACCCGCTATCTTCTTTAAGGCGACTACAGCAGCTAAATTACGATTTTATGATGCGTAGATAAGCATGACGCACTGCATTAAATCGAAGACAAAAAATACGACGGTAATATTCAGGACATAAACTAGATAAGTAGTTTGCTGAAAACATGATTCAGCACTTTTAGTTCGATAGAAAAAGCTCACAAAGTCACCTCTAAATACCAATATTGTGTATCTTTTAAGCTGTAAAAACGATAGTAAAATGCACACCAGAACTTGAATTTGCTATCAAAATGTTCGTGATTGAACACTCTCGATAAGTAGTTAACGCATTTTTCGATTTAAGCTGTTAACTTTCCTTAAATCTCATTTTTCTAACTTTCGAACATGTTTTTACGCACGCACGCTTTCATAGTCCGTAAACTTCGTGTATCGACACTGTTCGCACTGCCGGTCCAGGCCTGTTGAGAGACAGAGATGGCACTATTCCTATGTGTGCTGCCTTTATCGGGTGCTGTAGTCGCCTTAGGTCATCTGACGAGCGTTGGATTAGAAAAGTAAAAAAAAAAAACCCGAATCGTCTATCCCAATGGAAACTTTGACACGAATAAATAAGGAAATCGGACGGAATAAAGAGTGCCCATTCAAATTGGCCAGTTCTCACTTTGCCTTAATGTTCTTAGTGAAGCAATTTATTGCACGAACCGCGGACGCGGGGCTAGTGTTAATCAGATAGATTGCTTACATCAGCTTTTTCTTCTTATCGTGTAGGTAGTCAAGTGTGTGGCGAACTTGGCTAACCCTGGTGTCAGAGTTTTAAAACCACACAATGGCCTCTGACTTGGTTTTAACGACTGTAGGCAATCGACAACAGCCGCGACCGACAGCTTAACGTGATCTCCGAAGCACGGAAACGTTCGTGATAATTGCCACTTTGGTCACCCATCAGGTTCCCTGCCTGTGTACGTTGCTTAACCTCACTGATCAGACTGATCAGTTGAGATCAGCGAGCGCCACTGGGCTCCGAGCGCTTACATCAGCAATTCTCAACCTTTATAGAGCTAGATAATATGTTCCTTTTTAGTAGCGATAATTAAGGATGTGAATCAGCTCACGAAACTAAAGAACTTTTTCAAGGAACATGGGTCAAAATATGCGAAAAAAAAATGCCTTAATATTAAAAGTCAATATTATTGTTTGAGCTTGTCATACGGGTTCTTAGGGAAAAGTTATTCCGTTTCATGGAGAAAAAAAAAAAGAATTTCTTTTAGGTTTCTAGGGAAAATTTGTTCATTTTCATGGGTTAAATAACCCCCTAAAGTTTCGCTTCCGCCCAGGACTTCGTTCTAATGGGAATTTGGGAAAATTATCTAGCCCATATGTTAATCCAGGGTGTCAGCTACCTTCATACCAAATTTTATCAAAATCGGTCCAGCCGTTTGAGCGTGAAAGAGAAACAAACATCCATACGTATACTTTCGCGTTTATAATAAGGATCAACACAATCAACCGCTCCAAATGCAGATTATGCACCTGCAGCTGAATGCATTCAGCGATATGCACTGCGGCCCGACGCGACGCCGAATCAACAAAGTTTTCTGTTAGTTGCATGGCATTGCAGCGCAGTATGCAGGCGTGCCAATTCCTATTACAATTACTGCATTAATTGTCGCACGGCTGTGACTTGCATTTTAAGTAAACTTGCAGCTCGAGCACTCAATGCGCCGCGGTCCTATGTCAAAATGTCAACATTGACAACACCAGTGGGCGAGCAAGCCTTAGCGCGGGGCCCTCGCGCAACCGAGTGCGTGCCGCGAGAGTTTTTCGCGCATCATGTTTGAGCTGCAAAGAGTGTTACTAACTACAATCTTTGACGGCCGGTTTGGTTAAGTGGTAGTGACGCTGCCTCTTGATCTACGGTTCTTGGGTTCAATTCCCAACCATAAAGTTAACTCACTGCAATTATTTAAAAAAAAATATATAATTACACTAACACAGGCCAGCGGATCAGGTTACCCCAATTCATTGAAAACCTGCTCTAATCGCAACAGCACAGATTGCACGCATGGGTAACCTGTTATGCGGCCCTCTGTACATATAAAATAAATTACCACTACGATCACCCATCATGTTTGCCACCGCCGTTACGTCGCTCAACCTTACTGATCGATTTGGAACAGCGAGCGCCACTATACGAAATCTAGGTAGGTACATACATCTAGGTATGTTAACACAAAATTAAGCGTTAACTGAGTTCGTAATAAAGCAGTTAACTTTTACGTTCTAATAGGCGGCTGTGGTGAAACTGTTCAGGTGTGAAGTTTTATTGGTATCTTCACGCTATATCGCTTATTGGGCAGGCACAGAAAAAATAGCTTTCGGACTTTGACTTATTCTGCCAGCGCATCAGGTTACTCCATTTTTGTTGCAAAACCGCTCTTATCGCAACAGCACAGAGTGCACGCGTGGGGTAACCGATGTGTGGCCCTCCGTACTTGTTTCATGACGGAGTTGAAAAAAGGGACGAGTTTTTTTATACATGCAGGTATAGGTTAGTTGTGATATAGGTTACTTTTTCAAACAAAATAAGTTTTCCACATCTTCGCTCGTAATCTAGATGCGGTGAAGAGCAAAGCTATTCTTTTTAACCGACTTCAAAAAAGGAGGAGGTTCTATGTTCGACTGTATGGCTTTTTTTTAATGTATGTTCACCGATTTCTCCGGAAATTATGGACCGATTTTCAAAATCCTTTTTTCGTTCGAAAGAGTATACTCCAGAGGTGGTCACATATAAATTTTATCGAAAATGATTCAGCGCTTTTAAAAAAATCAACAAAAACAAAAAAACTACAAACATCATCTAAATAAATGAGTGACATTTTCGTGTGTAGTTATCTGCTAAAGGCTTTGTAGTCTGCAAAAAATACTAGTTATCTACTTTGTGCGAACTGTTGTTGGGATTGAAGTCGGTGACTCATACGTTTTTAACTTGGAAAATAATTTAAATTAAAGAAACAAAACTACCACCTCTCCTCTTAAGAACCTCCTCTTTTTAGTTGAGATGGTCTTTACTGTTGTTTTTTAAAGTCGGTTAAAAATTAAAGAAAAAAGCCATTGCATTAGTGTTTTTTTACATACATAGGTTATTATTCTGATATTTTCTTGTTTGAGTAGGTAACTCGTCTTTATTTAACAATCAAATTCTTTTTGATAAAGTTTATCTTATTCGCATTGTCCTTAGTATCCTAAAAAAATATTTTTTCAAAGACTTAAGGGCTTTTCTTAATGAACAAAACGAGGTCTAACAAGATTTCGTCGAGAAAAGGAAATGAAAGACGTGACCAATTTACTTTATTTTATTACCTAAGGGGGTTTATTTTGAGTCCATAGTTGACCAAAACTAACGTTTACCGTATTACGAGCAAACTCAGGTTGTAATACATAGGGATCGTTCGACAATTACGTGATCATTTTTGGCCGTTTTTTTAACCCCCCCCCCCCCCCCTATGTGATCACGTAATCTGTTGTTGTTAACCCCCCCCTCGCCTTGATTACGTAATCTTCGTCCGTGCTTAAAATGTTTGCTGTTTATTAGCACTGACACGTATGTCATGTTTCTATGGGTCTTAAATGACCTAAATTTAGGAAGAGGGTGTGTCATTTGTCAAAATGCAAAACATCATTTTCATTTTCAAAATGCAAACATCACATCATTTTCCGAAATTCCCACGGTAACGAAGTCCCGGGCGTAAAGCTAGTTATTAATAAATAAACATGTGTTAAATAACACATTTTGTCAAGATCCCCTCTCGCTCGTGGTTACTCGCCCAAAGGTCCCCATTACGCTGGCGGCGTTTCCTCGCTGTATCACTAGCGATATCCTTTGAGCGAGATAATATCCCGCCCGAGGATCCCCACCATTCGCCTGCAGACGGCGACTGATTTCGCGGACGAAGATTTTTGCGTCTGCTCCCCATTTTCCCATTGTTTCGACCGCAAACGGTACAAACTCATACGCTGGTTCCAGGCTGGCGTATTTCACTCGTTTTCTCTGGGCTACTGTCTCCGCGGCTGCACCCGCTGTCCTATGGGTGCCTAGAATGTGTGACTGTGCAAAGGTGCAGCCACATGTAGCATCCCAGATGAGGCTACGACCTTTCTGCCATGGAACCAGTGTGAGACCGTCGGGCCTTTTGCCGTCGTTTAGTATTTATTATCGCATCATAATGATTTCGTATTAATATTTTATTTAAAAGGTAGCCTTTGTAAGATAATGGAGTCCACACTAGGCATGGTTTATACGTGTATGAGAGAGTGTATGACAAAGTTTATATGTTTCATAGACGAAATACTGAGTCGGGTTATGACTGGTCAGTTTACAGAATTCGCCAGTTTCCATAACTAGTCAGTTTCCAACACTCGTCAGTCTGAATTAGATTTTTTAAAAATGTCTATATTCATATCACACCGTCATCTATTGACACTTTTGTGAACTAAAATCCTGAACTATTAAAAACATCTCATTTTATTTTTCTCTTTTCTCAGTACTAAGAAATCTGCTAGAGGCGAAACAGTTGGTGTGACTGCGAACACATCTTATACTACAATTTATTGTATTTCCCAAGAAAAACAATTTAAAACGGTAACCTTGCGTGCAAAATCTCATTAAACCGCTCAGTAAATCATATAAGTAATTTAGTGTTAAAACAAACACACTTAACCATCTTAACATGTTAAGATTAAGATTGTTTTCCCATAAAACGCATAAACGTTATTCAATATGCGTGTTCAGATATACACTGTGTTAAAAATGCTTCGAGAACATGTTAAGGTGTCTAGAATTTTTTTAAAGGAACGATTATTATTAACTAGCTTTTTTGCCCGTGACTTCGTTCCCGTGGGATTTTTTTCGTAAATTTTCCAATGTTTTTAATAGTTTGTCTGCTGTTCGGGACGGAGACAAATACTATAAATTAAAAACCATGAAAATCGGTCCAGCTGTTCTCGAGTTACAATTGTTCGAACTAACCCGACTTTCGGCCGTGTGGTGATCGGTTGAGAATAACACCACCCCATCTCTTTCCGTGGGTGTAGTAAGAGGTGACTAAGGAAACACAAATGAGACATGCCTCCTAGTAATCCATCCCAGGCAACGACACCTCAGTTTGCTTTCAATCTGAGGTGGCGTCCTATGGTCTCATGCGGCGTGGTAGGCTCTGTAAAGGGCCGTGTGGTTCGCGACCACCCTCCTACCGAAGTCTGACACCAAACAGCTTGCTGTGTTCCGTCGGTGCATGGGAGTACCAGTGCCTTTATAGGCATTTTCTGGATAAACTCGCTCTATCGTCGACCTCATCTTTGACCAGTATGGTCAAGATTGAGGTCAAGAGTTAACCCATCTTATAATAAAATAAAATAAAAAAAAGACTTAACATCAAAATGTTAGTCAAATGTTCTGAAATGGCACCCTTAAGAAATCTTAATGAAGATCCTTTAATTGTTTTATTACTTAAATCAAATACATTAACCATTCGCAAAGAGTCTCAATTAATCTAAAGAAATCTAAATATCCTAAATTAATAAGGACTTGCGCCCTAGTCAAACAAACCGCCCCAGGTCGTACCCGGTGGGAACATGCCCATGACGCTGGCGGCATTTCCACGTTGGATCACCAGCGAAATGTGCTGCACCAGGTACGACTTGGAGCGGGGGTCTAGGCCGTCATCTTCAAGCTTCATCCCAAATAATTTATAATGCTTTTGCTTTGGCGCACCAAGATCTCCTTCCAGGACAGTGTTGCCACATGAAGTAGGTGTGAAATCTGTATTTTCACTTTACCGTATGAAATCCGTATTACTATTTTCATTGAAATTCAGTATAAATATTCTGTAGTTTGATTAAAAATCCGACTGAATCCCGTATGAAAATTAAACTATTCAGTTACTTTCCCTTTAAATACCTTAATTCATCAGCCTTAACATTTTTAATTCAAGATTTAAATCAAAACAGGGTAATTTCCCTAAAAGTTGTTCAGTATGTAGGGAGTCCGTTGTCGTCGAGGTAAAAGGTTTCTTAACTTCGTCTTCATTAGAGAAATGTCGCTCCTACTGCCACACTCTTAGGGCAACCTCATGAGCGTTCAGACGAATTTGGTCAAAATTAGGTAGAGAAGGTTCGAACGGGGTTCTTCTGAAGCTAAGTCTGTCTTTAGATTAAATCTGTATAAAAATCCTTGATTCATCCGTATTGAACTTCCAAAATCCGTACAAATAAGGACAAATCCGTATATATGGCAACACTGTTCCAGGATCTCCTTTAAACCAGTAAACGAAAATGAAAGATTTTACAAGCAACCCTCATCAAAAGGTCTTCTTCTTATTGTGTAGAAATAGTCAAGTGCGTGGCAAACTAGACTAACCCTGTTGTCAGAGTTTTCAAACCGCCAAATGGCTTACGACTTGGTTTTAACGACTGTAGTCAACGACAACAGCTGGCACCGACAGCTCAACGAGCTCTTCGAAGCACGGAAATGCTCGGGATAAATTGCCACCTTCTTCACCTATCAGGTTCCCCTGCCAGCCTCACTGATCACCTTGCGCCGGCTGGCTGCGGGAGCACGATGAAGGAATAACAACTATTAAGCAGGAAATACGTTTAATAGATTATACACTTAAACTTTTGATGTTAGTTTACAAATATATATTAGCGGGCGTGCGCCTGCGACGGAAACTCAGTTGGGTCTGTCATCCCAGCGAATGACAATGCCAAAACTGAAGAGTAAAAATGTCGCAAAAAGAGAATGGAGAAGAAGGATGAAGACGAGGCGCATGTCGCCTCGTTCTTACAAGCTGATATCAGCGAGCGCCACTGGGCTTCGAAAAAGTTCTTATCAGAGGTTTAAAAATGAAGCACAGGCATATCTTAACCTAGGTTTAAAAATGAAGCACTGGTATATCTCCTTAAGATTCTGGTTGGCTAGTACCTCCAGCAGTAGGCGTTTAAGAAGATTGGAGTACGCGGTCGTTACAGATGCATGCAAGCACCCCAATTGAGGTTTATTTGCATTCGACACAGGATACAGAGCGAGATCGCTTTATATTAATAAAAGATTTGTTAGTGTGGGCAATTGCGCATTTTGTACATCAATGCCGTGTACGATAGTGACAGCGGCGCCGCGACAACACCGCGGTCCTATGTCAAAATGTCAACATTGACAACGCCATAGGGCGAGCAAGCCTTTGCGCGGGACCCTCGCGCAATCTAAGTGAAGTTTCAGCGTGAGCCGAGCGCGAGTTTGTCGTTATAAATAAGTTATCGTGCTAGAGCTGCAGCATGGAAAACGCATCTTAGTTTTTTTAAGGTTCATTTTAAAAGTAAAAACAAGGTTCCTTACGGTTCTAATATGCCCCTCGAAAATCTACAATTTAATATTATTTGAATGTTTAGGTATTTCTTTATAAACCCTGACAAAAAAAAGAAGTGTTATAAGTTTGACGTGTGTATCGTGAATTTGTGTGTCTCTCTGTGGTATCGTAGCTCCTTTAACCCTTTTAGCGCCAAGAGTTTTCGTCAAAAACGCCACGCCATCAAAAAATTGAAAAAAAAAAATTTAATGTCGTGGCGTATGGCGAACGCTTGGTGAACGATATTAAAGTAAAAAAAAAAAAAAAAAAAAAAATTGTCTGATATATCAGATTTTGGCGGCGAGGGCACGAAACTTAAATGTCTGATATATCAGACTTTGGCGGTGAAAAGGTTAAACGAATGAACAGATTTTTTTTTACATAAAAAAACTGACCTAAATAGTCTACTCAAGTCCATATGAAAGAGAAACTAACTTCAATGGTTTTCCTGAAGCATTGCCTTCGGAAATGTACAGCAACGCCCTCGCGCGATTACGCTTAGAGGAGTGATAGGGCGCACGCTTGTACAGTCATTCAGTCATTAAGAAGTACCTTCCAGTTGGTTAAAGAGACAGGCTTGTAACCGGGAGGTAGCGGGTTCACGTTCTTTTCGGATTTATGCACGGATTTTTTACCCCCGATAAATGTATTCCTTCAGCGCTAAGCAAGTGATGATTATTGAATGACTCTAAAATTTTTAAAAACTAATCTAAATAAATCTTTATTGTAACTTAAAACATTGATAAGGAGACAAGAAGCCCTGCAGCCTGTGCTAGCTTTGGGTAAAGCTGTGTTACAGACTGCAGTAACTTCCTCAGTGAAAAACAAAAAAACTAATTACAAACAAAGTTAAGGTAAGAAGACTGAAACCGTAGTAGACAGATACAAATATTCTACCCCTGAACAAAATTAAAACGACATACTAAACAGCATGTTTGTGTGTGTTCTTGTGTGTGTGCGTGCGTGTGTGTGTGTGCGCTTGTGTGTGTGTGCGTGAATTTTTGTCACATGTTTTTTCAAATAATTGTGTCAAAAAGCTTTTCTATAGTGTCATAGTCTTTTTTTATTCAACCAATCTTTCACCTTCTTCTTAAATTCAATTCTATTACTATCTCTTATCACTACTTCTTTGTTGATTTTATTGTATAGATTAGAATCACCCCGACATTCGATTGCCTTTAACTTTAAAACGGCTGAACCAATTTAGATCAAATAAAGCTAAGAATTACGTCAGTTTTCAAACAAAAAAAACCGCATCGAAGTCGGTCCATTTTTTTAGGAGCTACGATGCCACAGACAGATATACATATACAAGGTGTTTCAAAAAAACCCAAAAAAAGAAATTGCAAAATTAAATTTTAAAAGTGAAATAGTCGCAACTCTATTAATCAGTTGCACGGTTTCAAAATGAAAGTTTCATATAATTAATATGACATACTTGTCATGTTTGTAATAGAGCTACGCAATAAGCTAAAGGACTTGGCTAAATGACTGCCCCAGTAGTGTAGAATTAGTTTCTGCAAGACAAAACGCGTTTTCCCGAAGCGAGTCAGTTAAAACTGTTCCGACCGAGGTTAGAGTTCATCATACCTTATTCTGATTGGCTTGAGGTTATGTTGTCGGTTATGTAGTTGTTGTGCTTACCGTTTAACGCAACCAAAGTCTTTTCTGGCTCGCTTCGCTCGCTCGGCTCGTGCGTTGGGGGTCGCAGTTCTAACCTAACCTAACCTAACCAACCCTTAACGGATTGGTTAGGCTAGGCTACTAACAAACCTAACCTACAGTTTCTGCCCCGATATAATCTCCGCGGGGGGGCTTCGCTCGCTCGGCTCGTGCGTTGGGGGTCGCAGTTCTAACCTAACCTAACCTAACCAACCCTTAACGGATTGGTTAGGCTAGGCTACTAACAAACTTTGGGGTGGTTGGGATCTATCTCCTAGCGGTCTACCCTGGGCAACGTCACCTTGGACTTCGTTCAAAGCGGTCGGTGTGGTAGGTCCATTAGCAGTTGCAACGGGCCGCCTGGCTCGCGACCACCCTTCTGCCGGAGTCCAGCGCCAAGCAGACTAGTGTTTGTGTTCCGCTGGTGCGCGGAAGTGCTAGTGCCATTGGGGAAGTAAGGACGAAGTCAGTTGCACTGCTTAAGACCGGTCTTGATTGATGAATAGCACTGTCCCGGGCAACTCATTTTGGAGGGTAGCTGGTGAACGACGCGACGGGGGTACATGATGTTGATGGACATACTCCCAATTGCCTTGACCTACTGCTGACAACTGATCCAGACAAGTACTCGGTTACAGTCTCAGCCCCGCTGGGAACATCGGATCACTGTCTGGTGAAATCCGTATCAATCAGCTCTCCCCCGGACGTTAGTCTCAAAGGCACTAGGAGAGTCTGGCGATACGAGTCAGCAGATTGGGATGAGATGTAATCTCCGCGGGGGGGGGGGGGTTTAACTATAGCTAGTTTTAACTATAGCTCGATGTGACAACTAGTTTTATCTGAAAATCAAATATGTCAGTGGTAAATTCTAGTTTTAACTGATTATTTCTAGTTTTAACAAAGGCACCAAGTAAAAACTAGTTCTAACTAGGAAAAACGCGTTCTAACTACTAACTAGTTTTAACTGTAACTAGTTTTAACTAACTAGTTTTAACTGTATTATTCATAACTGTATTATTTCATAATAATACGAGTCATTAAATTATTCATTCATTAATTATTCCGAAGTTATTAATCGTATAGAACTTTCAGGAACTAATTGATTAATTAAAAGTATTTTATTCTAACTTATCATCTGTTCTAGAACACGGAAATCACTTAAATAGTGCTGTTCCTTATCTTTAAAAAGAATTAATTTTGAATTATCTTGTTTTTGGGTTTTTTTGAAGCACCTTGTATACAGATACACACGTCAAACTTATACCACCCCTCTTTGTTGTCCAGGGTCTAATAATATTTTTCGTAACACGCTGTTACAGGCAAGACAAAGAAAACAATAGAAACAAACTACTCGTACTTACCTACCTAAAACAGGTATCCTTCGTAAAAATGAAATAATGGAAACAGTCACGAACTTCTGTGGTTAACGTCGCCATTTTTGTATTATTAGGTGTGGTCTAGATTCTAGAATTCTAGATAGAGCACCTAACTAGACAAAACAATACCTAATATTATAACTACAGTCAAATGTGTGGCGAACTTGGCTAACCCTGGTGTCAGAGTTTTCAAACCGCACAATGGCTTCTGACTTGGTTTTAACGACTAGTCAATCGAGAACAGCCGGGACCGACAGCTTAACGTGGCCTCCGAAGCACGGAAATGCTCGCGTGATAAATACAAATTTTTCACCCATCAGGTTCTCTTGCCTCTGTGTACGTTGCTTTACCTCACTGATCGGTTGAGATCAACGAGCGCCACTGGACTACGAGCGAAACAGTCACGGACTCTGTGGCTAACGTCGCCTTTTTTGTATTATTAGGTCGTCTAGATTCCAGAGCAGTGGTTCTTAACCTGTGGTCCGCGGAGAACTGATTGTCCCTGGGAGCACCTGAAGTGGCCCGTGAAGCCATTCCAAAAATATGAAATGAGAAGAACACTCAAGTCTTGGTTGTCACTTTTTCTCACTATCAAAATGAAAAAGACGACTGCTACTTAAGTATAGATCAGTCTGAGTCGCATTCTGTAATATAATATATAATAAATGTCTTTATTCAAGCATCACATGCTCATTTATTAGTAAAAGTAGTCTAAGACTTAAAATTATGTCAGTAAAAGTAATGATAATTTAAATCAATTTAACTTATCATTATTACAGTGATTAATACGGACCTATCACTGAAGTCGACTAGATGCCAGAGCATACAAGTGTTTTGTTTTAGCTAGTGAACCAAGGATTCAGAAGTACTTAAGTAAGTAAAGAGAAATTCGTTTTTTGTAAAAAAAAATAAACACTGTTGAATATGAACATCGTGCATGTAGGTTGTTCATATTTACCACAAAACTGTTGGTAGTCTGTAGTAAAACAGATATTTTGTAAAATGATCCCCCATTACTAAAGGGTTGAGAACCACTGGTATAGATAGAACACCTGGCTAGACAAAAGAATAACTAATATGATACCTAATTAGTTCCAGTAGAATAAAATAATCAATTTAATTATCTTTAAATTGATGTAATTATACAGTTGGGGTCGAAAATAGTCACGCAATTAACAACTTCACGAAATTTTACACACACACACACACACGCCTATAATCCCTTTTGGGGTAGGCAGAACGTCATGTAGTTCTAGAACTACTGAAATAAAGGCGAATGAACTTATAAAGTGCGCCCAGTTCGACTCTTATAAAGGTTTCTAAGTGCACTACAAGAGTAAACTATTTAAAAAAAATCAGCCTATTAACGAACTTTTTTTTAAAATAGGGTGGGCCGTAGTATCAGCTAATATCCCTTGTGTGCTAGAGCCTCCAGATATTAGCCGATCAGATAAGAAAAGATTACTACAAGATTTTTCAGAAAGTTATGAAAAGAAGAAGAAAAGCATCATTCTCATAGCTGGTTATGAAAAAGAGAAAAATGCATCCATTTCCGAAACTGGTAACGAAACAAAGTTATGAATATGGATTCATTATTCTTTATTGATAACAGGGTTCGAAAGGATAATTATCAGTGATAATTATCACGATAATTACCATGATAATTATCGTGATAATAACATATGGATAATTATCAATTGATAATAACAAGCAACAAAGCCAATGGAAATATCATCGGATGAAGATATTCCTTTGGCTTGTTTGGTCAATCTAAGTTAATTTATTTACGACTAGCTTTCTGTCCGGGACTTCGCTCTTTCCGAAAATTGTGTTACCTATGTGTTATTCTGATGCATAAGCTATATTATTGTTAAGTTTAATTAAAATCCATTCAGTAGTTATTGTGTCAAAGAGCATCAAATATCCATACAGCCACACTCACTTCAATAATGTTTTGTTACAATTTGTTAAGAACCAATATAACAAATTAATTTCTTACATTGGTGATAATTATCCGATAATTATCAGTTAATTATCTGATAATTATCTTGATAATTTCGAACCCTGTAACTAGTTCAGAAACAGTGAAGGAAAAATCTTCTTTCATAACCAGTTATGAAAATGGACCAGACAAAGAGAATAACGCTGGTGCCGTGAAAAAAAAAGGCAAAAGCTTTTTGACTTTGTTTCACCCAGTTACATAAACGTCCATTAAATTTAATGGTACCTTAAATATCATACTGTCACTTTACTGCCAATATTATAATATCACGGTTTTTACAATTTTCCGGTGACGTTAAATTATTTGCATCCGCTTTTAAAACGGACGCTGTGTGGCTAGGTGTTCCCTGATCTATACATCATACATACATCTTTACATATGTATATTCTAAAAGCTCCTCAAGTCTTTTCTTAGCTTTTATCGTTAAAAGGCGGCCGATAGCCCCAGCTTTTAAATGAGATGTGCTCACGCGAACCAAACATTCGATAGCTGTGGGCATCTATTCCACTAATATACATGGCAGGGTTCGAAATTATCAAGATAATTACGCTTCTTGATAATTATCTGATAATCATTGGATAATTATCACCAGGGTAAGAAATTAATTTGTTATATTGGTTCGTAACAAATTGTAACAAAACATTATTAAAGTGAGTGTGGCTGTGTGGATATTTGTTGCTCTTTGACACAAAAACTACTGAATGTATTTTAATTAAACTTAACAATAATATAGCTTATGCATCAGAATAACAAATAGGTAACACAATTTTCGGATAGAGCGAAGTCCCGGGCAGAAAGCTAGTCGTAAATAAATAAACTTAGATTGACAAAAGAAGCCAAAGGAATATCTTCATCCGATGATGATTGTATTTCCATTGGCTTTGTTGCTTGTTATTATCAATCGATAATTATCCATATGTTATTATCACGATAATTATCATGATATTTATCGTGATAATTATCAGTGATAATTATCCTTTCGAACCCTGATACATGGCGACTCAATGGCGGTAAAATAATAATAATAATAAATGGAGAAAAAAAAGAAGAAAAACATAAAATAATAACTTTAGGCAGAGATAGTATCCGCTGGGTGTACGTACATTATCCAAACACGTTATGGTAACTCAAAGGGGCCTCTACGTGTTGGATCTGTATCCCCACGTAAGCCTTCCAAAAGGACTGGCCTTTGTGCCGTGATTTCTCATAGGAGAGATACAAATAATAATAATAATGTTTATTATTATCCAAAAAAAGTTGCACATACATAAACAAGTTGTACATTAGTTAAGGTTGCACTTTTTAGGGCATACTGCCAGTCCTTCTACACGTGCAGCCTGTGGACTGGTGTCACGCAGCGGACATACAGCGACCTGCGCGTCCAGTACAATAACGCCTTCAGGATGCTGATGGGGCTGCCCAGGCGTGTCGACGACTTTTCTACTATAATAAGGAAGCGTTGTGCTTCCTTATTAAGGCGACTACAGCACCTAAATTACGATTTTATGAAGCGTAGATAAGCATGACACACTGCATTAAATCGAAGGAATAAAATACTACGGTAATATTCAGGACATAAACTAGATAAGTAGTTTGCTGAAAACATGATTCAGCACTTTTGGTTCGATAGAAAAAGCTCACAAAGTCACCTCTAAATACCCAATATTGTGTATCTTTTAAGCTGTAAAAACGATAGTAAAATGCATACAGGAACTTGAATTTGCTATGAAAATGTTCTTGATTGAACACTCTCGATAAGTAGCTAACGCATATTTCGTTTTAAGCTGTTACCTTTCCATAAATTTCTTTTTCTAACTTTCGAACATGTTTTTACGCACGCACGCTTTCATAGTCCGTAAACTTCGTGTATCGACACTGTTCGCACTACCGGCCCAGACCTGTTGAGAGACGGAGATGGCACTATTCCTATGGTGCTGCCTTTATCGGGTGCTGTAGTCGCCTTAATTCGCACGAGGAGCAGCACCAACGGCATCCTGACGGCGTTATCTGACCGGTGGGACACCCCCTCTTTAAGAGGTGGATGGAGGTCCACACTGTTATAAATACTATTATAAAATATAATTATGTAATGTACCCTACTAACATTAGTTTTGTAAGATAAATTGTATACTAACACTTTTATATGCTCCAATCGAAATAAACAATTTATTATTATTATTATTATTTATTTATTATTTATTTTTTATCAAGTATAAGATGGGTTAACTCTTGACCTTAATCTTGACCAAGGTCATAGATGAGTTCGACGATGGAGCGAGTTAACCCAGAAAATGCCTATAAAGGCACTGGTACTCCCACGCACCGACGGAACACAGCAGGCTGTTTGGCGTCGGACTTCGGTAGGAGGGTGTTCGCGAACCAGACGGCCCTTCACAGAGCCTACCACACCGCATGAGACCATAGGACGACACCCCAGATTCAGAACAAATTGAGATGTCGTTGCCTGGGGTGGCAGGTCTCATTTCTGTTTCCTTAGTCGCCTCTTACGACACCCACGTGGAAAGAAATGGGGTGGTGTTATTCTAAACCGATCACCACACGGCGGAAATTATAAAAATTGAGCACATAGAGAAGTGGGAGACTGGAGCTCGCACTAGGTAAAACCTGCATCGCAGGTTTCCAGGGGCCATGACAACGGTCACCATTTTAACAGTTCATGTGGTGAAATTGAGAACCATCGAAACCTCATTGATTTTAGTGCCACCAGTGCAGTGCCACCACCAGCAGTGCCACCACCAACAGTGCCACCACCAGCAGTGCCACCACCAGCAGTACCACCACCAGCAGCGCCACCACCAGCAGTACCACCACCAACCGAACGTTATGTTGCAAACTATTTAGCAACTTAACATTCAGTTGGCAGCAGCACCTGTTAGTCAAAGCAGCCGTCACCAAACGTATGAAACTGGTATGAAATATGTATAGTTCTAAATATGTTTAGTTCTAAATTTCGCCATCTGAACTTAGTGCGCAGACCCACCGCGGCGCTGGATGTGCACGGCCACGCAGCGCATTTTAGCTGCACGCTTTAGCTGGATTCACGAACCACGCTGAATTATTTGACGGTAGTGAGTTTTTAAATTGTTGACATTGTTTTATATTGATTATTGTTTGTTTATTGTTTTATATTGTTCAAATTTAAATTTAAATTTTCAAAGTGCTAATAACTAAGATTTTTAATTGTATACAAACATTATTTTTATTTTAATGTTGATATTGATTATTGTTAGTAAATATGACATTGTCGAATTGGGCTTACCTGTAATGGCGATGTTTTGTAAATATTAATTGAATAAATACTGAATACTGAAAATAAAATGAAATGAAAATGAAAAAAAATTTGTTTGTCAACGTGGGTCTACATTTCCACTGCAGTACACGCTATACACGAATTGAAACCCACGATTTTAGCTACGTGGATTAGATCAAAATCGAATTTGAGTCTTAATGTCAAACCCACTGAGTAGATATTCACCGCAGCTAAAATGCGCCGCGTGCCAACCGTGTGCCGCATGCACAGCGGTGCATGGCGTTGAGCTACGTGTGCAACATATTCGAGCAAGCCACGCGTGTATCGATGACGTCATTTCATGCGTAGCGTGGTCGTGGGTCGTAGTGGACACAATCACATACATTTTCTTGCAAAGCGAAGCTTAACCCACGTGCGTAGCCTCTTCGTGCGGTGCCTTAATGGTCACCATTGTCATCCCACCGCCATTGAGACGCCATTGATTAGTAGAATAGGCACCCTGGTAAAACCACACGTAAAACTTTACAAATCCGACAGTATATACATTGATCTTATTGTGAAGGATTTAAAAGCTGAAATCGCATGTTGAGGAAAATGTGGTTTTGTGAAAGCTGGGTGATTTTTTAATTTATTAGGTTAAAGGCATTGACTGTTCGCGATTGCTTTATCTAATGTAATCTTCCTTTAAATTTATTGTTCCTTTCTTCGTTAATTTTGCACAAACGTAACTTAAGTAAAGTTTAAAATTAAAACAGAGATATAACAAAAAATACTAAATGTTGATTTGGCACTCTAATTTACTAACACCTCAGCAGCTCTAACACGATAACGACGAACTCGCGTTCGGCTAGCGCTGAAACTTCACTTTGATTGCGCGAGGGTCTCGCATTGTCAATGTTGACATTTTGACATAGGACCGCGGTGTTGTCGCGGCGCTGTCACTATCGTACTCGGCCTGCAGGAACGTCTATTAAAATTAATGTCATTTTGAAGCGCTCGCTCGTAGCCCAGTGACTCTCGCTGATCTCAACCGATCAATGAGGTTAGGCAACGTACACAGAGGCAGGAAACCTGATGGGTGACCAAAGTGGCAATTTATCACGAGCGTTTCCGTGCTTCGGAGGGCACGTTAAGCTGTCAGTCCCGCTTGTTGTCGATTGACTACAGTCGTTAAAACCAAGTCAGAGGCCATTGTGCGGTTTGACTCTGCCACCAGGGTTAGCCAATTTCGCCACACACTTGACTATACCTACACGATAAGAAGAAGAATGCCATTTTAAGCACACTGTCACTTCCCGTCTTGTGTCGTTAATAGGGACAACATTATATTTAAAGAAAAGCTTCACCCTCGACAAATCGACTATCTATCTATCAACCTGTATGTCTGTGCATCTGTGTCTGTCTGTGACATCGTAACTCCTAAACGAATGGACCGATTTCAATGCGTTTTTTTTTGTTTGAAAGCTGACGTAATCGACACGGTTCTTAGCTATATTTGATCAAAATTGGTTTAGCCGTAAAAATTAAAAGCGATCGAATGTCAGGGGAGATACAAAATTATTAATTTTCGAGTCATGTCGGGGGTTAAAATAGTTATTTACTACTTTTCCGCCCGGGATTTTGTCCCCGTGGTATTTTGGGTAAATTATGTAGCCTATGCGTTAATCCAGGGTGTCAGCTACCTCCATACCATATTTTATCAAAATTGGTCCAGCAGTTTGAGTGTGAAAGGGCAGGGCTTTAATAACCGAAAAATATCGGTTAAAACGGTTAGCGGTATGACGTCATACCTTAAATTTTAGGTACCCGTAAATAACGGTACCGTTATTTTCCGGTAGCAAAATTATTTGGTAGCGCTAAGTAACGGTATCGTTATTTTTTGTGGTACATAAATTACTAAATAAAGGTTTTCTTTATACCCCACCGCTGCCGGCAACGTCGCGCTGGCGTTTTTTCGGTATACCGAAATAATTTCGGTTACGGTAGCAATAAAAATAAAGGTATATTAATATTGTAAAATGATAAAGATATCGGTTAAGGTACCGGTATAAACGGTAGCGTAACCGTAATTCCTAACCGTTTTGACTCTACCTTTAAATTGATACGGTATTGAAATTTTATACCTGTACCATACCGTTATACCTTAACCGTTTTCAAGCCCTGTGAAAGAGTAACAAACATCCATACACACTTTCGCGTTTATAATATTAGTAAGGATTTCCAACGTAACAAAGTTAATCTGAACGTCATTCTGTCAACAAGGTTTGAAAAGTACACACGAAGGTCAAGAAAAATAATTGTGGAAACCTTCCAATTACTGCCACGACGAGGTAAAGGTTGCTGGCCCTAAATTAGGGCACCCTGTAATTTGCTTCCAAGAGCACTGTGTAATCAAACAACCCGGGCCCCGATTCTGTAACTTAAGTTGTGTGTCGATGGAATGGTCGCCATTTTATCCGTTAAGGTGGCGAAATTAAGGCGACTACAGCACCTAAATTACGATTTTATGATGCCTAGATAAGCATGACGCACTGCATTAAATCGAAGAAAAAAATACTACGGTAATATTCAGGACATAAACTAGATAAGTAGTTTGCTGAAAACATGATTCAGCACTTTTGGTTCGATAGAAAAAGCTCACAAAGTCACCTCTAAATACTAATATTGTGTATCTTTTAAGCTGTAAAAACGATAGTAAAATGCACACAGGAACTTGAATTTGTTATCAAAACGTTCGTGATTGAACACTCTCGATAAGTAGTTAACGCGTTTTTCGATTTAAGCTGTCACCTTTCCATAAATCTCATTTTTCTAACTTTCGAACATGTTTTTACGCATACGCACGCTTTCATAGTCCGTAAACTTCACTGTTCGCACTGCCGGCCCAGGCCTGTTGAGAGACGGAGATGGCACTATTCCTATGTATGATGTCTTTATCGGGTGCTGTAGTCGCCTTAAGAACCATTCAAATGTCATACATCTAATGACAGCTGCTTTGACTGGTGGCCCCACCGCCAACTGAATGTTCAGTTGCTAGGTAGTTTGCAACTTTACGTTCAATCGGTGGTGGCGCTGCTGGTCGGGGTGGTTGTTAGCAAGTATATGAAACTGAAATAGTTCTCAATTTCGCCAACTGAACAGATAAAATGGCCTTCATTCCATCGTCACACAAGTTACAGAATCGGGGCCCTGCAGCTCTAGCACGATAACGACAAACTCGCGCTCGGCTCACGCTGAAACTTCACTTTGATTGCGCGAGGGCCCCGCGCAAAGGCTTGCTCGCCCTGTGGCGTTGTCAATGTTGACATTTTGACATAGGACCGCGGTGTTGTCGCGGCGATGTCACTATCGTACTCGGCCTCCTGTATATGGGACTGAATTAGACGTCATTTTAAAGTAATTCCTTTAGACGGGATACAATTCGTCTTTTTAACCGACTTCAAAAAAGGAGGAGGTTTCTCAATTCGATCGTATATATATTTTTTTTATGTATGTCCGCGGATAACTTCGTCGTTTATGAACCGATTTTGATTATTCTTTTTTTTTGTTGGAAAGGGGGAGTATCCCAAGGGTGGTCCCATGGTAAGGAAACCAGGATCTGATGGTGAAATCCTGAGGAAATTGACGGAAACTCTCGAAAAAATTGTCTTTTTGGGATTGAAGTCGGTGACTCTTACGTTTTTGACGTGGAATTATATTTCAGAGTTTCCGATTATACAGGATGACTTTAGATTAGAGTTCATTAAAGATGTGATTCAGACAAAGAAACTGAACAACTTTCTCAAGGAACATGTTGTAAAAAAATGTTTTGTCTCTCCATCAATAATAATCATGCGACTAAAAAAATCATTCGACCTAACAAAGCCAAGATGAACAGGCGAATTTATTTTTAACCGGCTTCAAAAAAGTAGGAGGTTCTATGTTCGACTACATTATATTATATTTTTTTATGTATGTTCACCGATTTCTCCGCCAATTATGGACCGATTTTCAAAATTCTTTTTCTGTTCGAAAGAGTATACTCCGGAGGTGTTCCTATATCAATTTAATCGAAAATGATTCAGCGCTTTAAAAAAAAAACGACAAAAACAAAAAAAAAATACTACAAATTAGAACATCATCTAAATAAATGAGTAATATTTTCGTTTGTGGTTATCTGTTAATAGGCATTGTAGTCTGCAAAGAATACTAACAAGCGCTTGTAGCCCAGTGGCGCTCGCTGATCTCAACCGATCAGTGAGGTTAAGCAACTTACACAGAGGCAGGGAACCTGATGGCTAACCAAAACGGTAGTTTATCACGCTGTCAGTCCCGGCTGTTGTCAATTGACTACAGTTGTTAAAAACAAGTCAAGAGGTCATTGTGCGGTTTGAAAACTCTGACACCAGGGTTAGCCAAGTTCGCCACACACTTAACTTTACCTACGAAAAGAAGAAGAAAATAAGCAGACAAAAATATTTTCATTTCAAATTCTTAATATCAAAATACCTAGTCAGAACTGCAACTTGAAAGTGGGTACAGTCAACAAGAGAATTCTTGATATGTCGCCTTTCGTCCGACTTTACCCTGTCTCGTATGTCTTACCCCACCACGAAGAGATTTATGTCGCACAAGTTTTGAAGGTACAGTCGGAAACATAATAAGTTTGATGTTCCTTGTGTGTAAGAGTTTATTTACCGCAGCAGAGGACGGATGACATTTAATGTTACTTTAAGTAATACAGTAAAGTTTCTCAATTCTCAATTTTTTATTGCTCTCATAAGGGTTGTACAAAATGTACATACGGCAGGACATCAGGCTATACAATACTGACCTTGACGTCGCCCTTATCTCTGGGTAGCTTGACGTGCTACTGTCTGTACAAGGTGGTTACTTAATAACTCAAAAATTAAAAAAAAAACTTATAAGCTCCGAATTTCGATTGCTTATAATTATAACTTTTTAACGACTAAACCGACTTTATTTTATTTTATTTTAACAAATTGGGAAACATACAGCATTAACTAAATCTACTGGACATAAAACAACTTAATTAACACAGAAGCCAACAAAGTTTCCACTAAAATCTATTACATTACCGTCTAAGTTACGCATTGTTAAGTTCTACATGACTTGATCAAATAATCCATCGATTGCGTCCAGATTTCAAACGAAAAAAAACCGCATCGAAATCGGTCTATTCGTTAACGAGCTACGATACCACATTCAACCTAGTAACCACTTATTTCGAAGCGAAGATCGCGTTATATTTGGCGCCAACTAATGGTAAACCGATTCTTTCGGCGACTGTACAATGAAAAGGTGAATTGATAGCGTCATTCGCCCAATACGTGAGGGGCAGTGGGTTCACATTCTCGCGTATTTGTTGAGACAGGAATTTAATTACGAAAGCCATTAATTGGAAAATGTCGAATTAGGAAATTTTAGGGTGGAATGGAAATAATTGCAACTTTTTGAGGTATTTGGTCTAGTATTGGTTTGTTTGATTTTGTATTTCCTTATCGCGTGAGTACTTACATACTTACGCCTATAATCTCTATTGGGGTAGACAGAGCGTCTTATGATTATAAAGAAAAGTTTAAATAAAATAAATTTAAAGTATAAAACTTTCTTTAAAACAAGGTTTTAAATAAAAATAAAAACTTTTCCCTTGAAAGTTGTACTGTCAACTATTGAAGAAAATCTATTGAAGAAAAACTTGGAAAACAATTATTTAACAAACTAAATTAGTAATATTTAATTAAAATATATTTTCCAACCGTTGTGTACGTTACTTGAACTCACTGATCGGTTGAGATAGCCACTGGGCTAAAAACAAATCACTGGTTGTTGTTAAGCGATGTGTCTGTACCGTACATATTAGCGCAAATCGCAAAGCGTTTTCTAAAAACTCTTCTACAAAAACCCGCCATTTTCCGCAGAAAAAAAAACAAAACAATCCGCCATTTTTTTCGGGAAATTCGCAAAAAATATTTTGGAAATATCCTTACTCCCTCCCAGGTTTATTTAGAGGAAATCCTCTTTATGAGCCACGAAAACCCAACGTTTTTATTATGCATGTTATTTTATTTAATTTGCAGAATGGCCGCTTTTTTCTTTTACTTACTTTTTTTATGAAACTCTGCGCTTTTTGGCATGACGCCTCGCTTGGCTAAATAACTTCCAACTCAATTTTGGTTGCTGGGAAGTGAAAAGTACGGCGAATATGTTTTTGTCGACTTATTTAGCCTGGAACAATTTAGTTCTCCTACGCGTGACTGCAAGTTAAACTAACGTAAAATCTGTCAGCTACTAGCTCTTTCCAGGCATTCTGTAGAAGGCAGTAAGTAGGACGTGAGGGTTTTGCTGTCGCCACCAACTCAAGCTTTATTTAATAACTGTCGGAAAGCAGGATTTTTAACCCTCAACAAAAAAGGGGTGTTATTTATTAGTGTGACACTGTGTATTTTTGTGTCTGTCTGTGGCATCGTAGATCTTAAACTAATGGTCGGATTACTATACCTTTTATACTGTTTAAAAACTAACGTAATCGAGAAAGTTCTTAACTAAATTTGATCAAAATTGGTTCAGGTGTTTAAGAGTTATTGAATTTCGGGGGTTAGGGACCATCCATAAATTACGTCACACGTTAAGGGGAGGGGAGGGGGTCGACAAAATGTGACATTGTGTGACAAGCGAGTGGGAGGGGTCATAAGTTTCGTAACGTCACATTTCAAAATCTGGTATGAGTATCAAAACGTGTTAACTAATTAACGACAAACTTAACCTCCTCAGTCCCAAGCACTTTTCACTTTGTTTGAGACAATGAGTTTTGAGTTCCCAAAAAAAAACAACTCTACTAAGTAGTGCTTTTATTAGAAAAATTCATGAAATGGAAAATATATGACGTCACGTTTGGGAGGGGGGAGTCTTACAAATGTGACCAGCTATGACAAGGAGGGGGAGGGGGTCAAAATATCATGAAATTCGTGTGACGTAATAAATGGATGGCCCCTTATACAAAATCTGTAATTTTAGAATTATTTTGTTATCTAACGATTCAACCGATACAAGTAAATTCAAAACTCAAACTCGAAGCATTCTCAAAACATCACGGGTCAGTAATTAGTGTTTACTATTGCAGTACTTAACATGGGTCTTTGAGTGTGTAGCGTTTTAATTACTTTACTACAAAAGCTTTGTCCTCCGTAATCACCCGAGGGTGAAACTAAAAGCGAGCTTATGTTTTTACTTAACCTTCAAATAATCCGTTAAGAGGGTTAATTTCGCCCTTTACTGACAACGTAACTAGTATAAACTGACCCTTTGTGAGTTCGTGAAATCAATTCTTCAGAAAAAATATAATAGTAATAGTAGTTGAAGTACGCAAAATGTTCTTTGTTTTCTTTGGTAACTTTAATGTATAGTGGAAGAGCGGGGCTTCTAACACAAGCAAATAAACTCAATACTGGGTTTTGTAAATTATTATCTAATAGAGAGACAATTTTTTTCCGGAGCATTCCTGGTGCAAAGGTTGTCCCTGGCAATTCAGCGCGACAACGCCGCCAGCGTTATGGGAACCTTTGCCCCGGGAATGAAACGGGGTGGCTTATTTGACTAGATTTAAGACTAAAATTGTATTTTCAATCGTGATTTTGTGATTATTGTTCATGTCATTTTGACAGAAATATTATTATACATTTTTTTTTTTAACATAAATTCAAATTTTTTGTTGTGATTTTTTGAATACACTTTGAATCCAAATTTCTATTTCTAACACCCAGTTGCAGAAACGACCATTAAAGTTAATTTCTTTTTTTTTACCAGCCCATATTATATAAGTCCCCACCGAGAGGCGAGAGGCTTCGAAACACGAATGGGGCTTAGGCCATAGTCGACCACGCCGCTGGCCCAATGCGGGTAACTGGACCGCTCGTCTTTCGAAAATGAATTTCGTAATGTTTTTCTTCACGATGTTTTTCTGCAACGTTTAGCAAGGGATAATTGGAAGTCCGTACGTAAATCCGAAAAGACGAATTTAGTGGTACAGTCCCCGCACCAGGATTTAAAATTAATATCAGACATGTACAATACTTCAACTGTGCAAGAGGTCAAAAGGGCCTTCCCGAAAATTTTATCATTCACCAACACGCGTAGGGTTAAAAAATGGCCGCCTCGTGTTCCGTTTTTACAAGAAATGGCCTAGTCGACACCTTTGTTTTAGGGTTTTAAGGGTTAGAATTGTCGAAAAAATGGATTGAAGTTATGTGGGGTTCTGCTATTGAAATCTAATTCGAATAGCTTTGTATTATATTGTCCAATTCGGTAAATGTCGGCATTTCTTTTCTTTACTAATGTCTATGCTGCTCTGTTTTTTTTAAAGTAAAGGAGTTAGCGGGAAAAAACTTTTGTATGTAAAAATCTAAATCACGTAAGATAGATGTTTTCAATCTGTGTACTCTGTACAAAAAAAAATTAACACGCAAACGAAGTTGCGGGCATCAGCTAGTAATAATCTAAAAACTAAGTAAAATAGTACCAAAAAGGCTTTCACTCAGCAAAATGCCGCGGCTCCGAAGAGCCATCGACGCTGGTTTTCAGTGAACGCCTGAGTTAGCATATACCAGTTTAACTTATAAAGTTAGACGGCCGGTTTGGTCGAGTGGTAGTAACGCTGCCTCTTGATTGACGGGTCCTGGGGTCGATTCCAGTCAGAGCAAATATTTGTGTAAAAATCTGATGTTTGTTCTCGGGTCATGGGAGTTTATGTCGTCTTTATGTATGTTCCAAGGGACCCACGATACAAGGGAAAACCTTAGTGTGGGTCTTTGAGTGTGTAGCGTTAATATAAAAAAAAGTGCTTACAGTTAAACAACGACAAAAAAAACACTTCCTCCGCCAACAGCCCCTAGTGACGTTAACTATGAACAAACAGACAAACATACAGGTTCCTTATCTGTACATCTGCCCGTCCCTGCCTTATCTATGTGATATTATGATATTGAGTCCTTGTGACTTGAAGGAACGGAAATAACTTTAAGATTGTAGGAGGAACGTGTTTCTTGTGTAAAAATTACATTTAAGGGAAATACACCATAATGAGTAGTGCTACCATAGATTGAAGATCTCAACCGATCAGTGAGGTGAGGTACACAGAGGCAGGGAACCTGATGGGTGACCAAAGTGGCAAATTATCACGAGCTTTAGTCGGTCCCGGCTGTTGTCGATTGACTACAGTCATTAAAACCAAGTCAGAGGCCATTGTGCGGTTTGAAAACTCTGATACCAGGGCACACCAGGGTTAGCCAAGTTTGCCACATACTTGACTATACCTACACGATAAGTAGAAGACTTTAAAATTAATAAATTTGTATCACCCCAGACATTCAGTGCTAAGATTATAAACTCTCAGTACTTTGTGAACTGCCCCATTTTTTTTTTCACGTTGACGGAATTTTTATAATATTAATATTATTCTTCTAACCAGCCCATATACGTCCCCACCGAGGGGCACGGGCCTCCCTTCGAAATACGAAGGGGATTTAGGCCATAGTCCACCACGCTGGATCAATGCGGATTGGTGGAGCGCTCGTCTTTCGAAAATGAATTTTCTTGGACGGGTTTCATCACGATGTTTTTCTTCACCGTTGGGCAAGTGATAATTAGCAATCCGTACATAAATCCGAAAAGACGAATTTAGTGGTACAGGCCCGCACCAGGATTTGAACCCGCGACCTTCGGATTACAAGTCTGGCTCATTACCAACTGGGCTATCACTGCATTATCTAATATTATTAATGCAATACAACCTAACCGAACATAAGAAGCCTAACCTAACTTATCCTAACTGCATACAGGTAGTCCATAAAATTTCGTAAAATAATTTTACCAGGAAAATTTTATTATCGCGGGTGGTTATAATTTCACTAATTAAATAGTAAAAGAGAAATAAAACTAATACATATTATTGTCCTTGTCTTTGTAAATTATGTTTTTGTGTGCAAAGAAAATATTATTGTTTTGTATTGTAAATTAGATTACTAGACAAAGTTTTGGCAGAGCATAATTTTAATAAAAATAACTGAAAAGAACTTGCGATGTTTTCTTATTTACAATCATTTTACCTATCCAATTCTAATAACGCTAAAGCTACAAAAATTAACTCCGCAATCATAACGTTATCGCTCTCGCTATACGCTATCAAAAAATTTGGCAATGATTTCCAAAATCCCACTGGCTTAAAGCGACTACAGCACCCGATAAAGGCAGCATACATAGGAATAGTGCCATCTCCGTCTCTCAACAGGCCTGGGCCGGCAGTGCGAACAGTGTCGATACACGAAGTTTACGGACTATGAAAGCGTGCGTGCGTAAAAACATGTTCGAAAGTTAGAAAAATGAGATTTATGGAAAGGTAACAGCTTAAATCGAAATATGGGTTAGCTACTTATCGAGAGTGTTCAATCACGAACATTTTCATAGCAAATTCAAGTTCCTGTGTGCATTTTACTATCGTTTTTACGGCTTAAAAGATACACAATATTGGTATTTAGAGGTGACTTTATGAGCTTTTTCTATGGAACCAAAAGTGCTGAATCATGTTTTCAGCAAACTACTTATCTAGTTTATGTCCTGAATATTACCGTAGTATTTTTTTCTTCGATTTAATGCAGTGCGTCATGCTTATCGACGCGTCATAAAATCGTAATTTAGGTGCTGTAGTCGCCTTAACTATCGTCGTTCCTAAATTCCCTAAAACAAAGGTTATTTTTTTGCATGGGCAACCCTAATTGCACACCCACGCCCCCCTGCTAATGTCACCTATCGGCCAAAAGAGCCTTGTCGCACTGTACAAACACTAGGGAATTCTAGTTTAGATTTTTTGAAACGTCCATTCCAAAAAATCCATTCCAGCTTTCATAAGAAAGCACTACGTTAGTTCTATTTCTCACGGAAATACTTAAGATACCTGAAGTCTGAACACTAAGTAGTGCTTTTAAATAAAGTTATTTCTAGACCTAACAACAACGATTAAGTAAACTTTTCCAGTTAACACTAATGTTTACCAGAGCTCTACCTACGCTGTTAACTTTAACCAGACACGGATTACGAATGGATTACGGTTCATTTTCTTTTTAACCCCGGACAAAAAAGGGGTGTTGTAAGTTTGACGTGTGCGTCTATGTGTCTATGTCAGCGGTTCCCGAATGGTGGTCCGCGGAACTCTGGGGTTCCATAAGAGGCTCTCAGGGGTTCCGCTAAAATTCAATATTTCGATGTTCTTTACTTGTAGATATTGTAAATGGCTTCACCTTTGATATATTTAGTTATTTATCTTAAAAAGTCCTTCGTTTAAACAGTGTTACCTACAGTTAGTTTACTTCTCATTTGAGGTAAGGATCCGCCCAAAAGGGTTCCATAGCGAAAAGAATTCGGGAACCGCTGGTCTATGTATCTGTCTGTGGCATCGTAGCTCCTAAACGAATGGACTGATTTCGAAGCGGTTTTTTCTGTTTGAAAGCTGACGTGATCGAGATGATTCTTAGCTATATTTGAAAAAAGTTGGTTCAGCCGTTTATATTATGAGCGATGAATACTACGGTTAATAGAAGGTTAATAGCGATGTTGGTTGATAAAATCAAAAAATATTTTATCATGGTATAGATTTAATTGTATTTGCTACAATTTTCTGGCAGCCACTTCTCGATTTTTATGAAGCTGCAGTTTTGTCGCCGAGTTTTTTTATTTTTATTTATTCATTTATTAATAATACATAAACATCACCATTACAGGTTATTCACCTATTTCAACAATGTTATGGACGTATAGTACAATTATTATAACACAAATGTTGTAATGCTACCTTTTTGAATTCATCCAATGAGCATATAAATAAATCAATAATTAAAGCCACTTCATTCAATATTCTTATAGCCCTCGATAAAGGAGATAATTTTAATAGATTTGTCCTTGCGTGAGGCAATTCAAATAATTGGGATCTTGGCCCATGTCGGAGTCTAGCATTAGGTACAACCATTTTTAAGGACTCTAGTACTTTCATGTCCGTTATTCTCCCACGAAATACACTAAAGACGTACTTAGCTAAGGCTAAGTTACGTCGAACCTCTAGCTTATGGTATCCAACCATCCCCATTACGAATAGTGTTGGATACTTTAGTGGAAAAAATGGATATACCCCATATTCCTTTAAGTACAGATACCTCAAAAACTTGTTCTGTAGCTTTTCAAGCATGAATGCGTACTTCGCTTCATGAGGGTGCCAGATCATACTCCCACTTTCAAGCCTACTCCTAACTAGTGCATTATATAATGCCTTCACTGTCACAGTGAGTTAATATAATATTTTCAAGTTTATTTTAAAAAAAATATATATATTTTAGTATTTTAAGTGTATTAATTGTAAACTCACATGGAGAGTAAATGTGTTAAAAAGGTTAAATAGGTAATAATAATATTAAATGTAACAAGACAAGGTCACGGACAAGTCTGTGGATGCAAAATTAACTGTATATAAAAAAAAGTTTATTTTTTTCGCTGACAGATTACTTTTTTTTGCAGCTTTATGCAGTGACCCGCAGAATTATTTTAATGTTCTCCAAAATTATATGCCTTTTAAATCTATTATTAAAGCAGCTATGACGCCCCATAAAATATGTTTTTCCTTTTACCTACCTCAGGTTTATATGTAATAGGTAGTTGTATCTAAATATCGTAACTTAAGGGAAGTAAACATTCAAAACCCTTGCAAATTGCCTACGTGACCCGAAATCTAAAACTGGACGATATCAAAAGAACTCAATACAGGTACTAGCTTTTAGGTAATAGGCAAGGCAGGGCTCGAAGTGATAATTATCATGATAACTACAGGGCTTTAGGCATCTCTCTTTTAACCTCTCGGGTGGTTAATCAGTCTATGAAACTGAACAACTTCCCCTAGGAACAAAGGTCAAAATACGAAAAAAAAAAAATGATCTCCCATATAAAATGCGCTATATGCTGATGAAGTTTGTATGGGAACTCAAAATTTTGTTTTCGTATTTTGACCTATGTTCCTTGGGAAAGTTGTTCAGTTTCATGGACTGATTAACCACCCGAGAGGTTGAAAGAGAGATACCTAAAGCCCTGTATACCTATCTTGATAATTAATTATCTTTGATAGTTACAAAAATTAAGGAACACAAAAGGCATGTCCCTAAATTACCTAGGTATGAGCTTTCACTGCACGTACCTATTATCTAAACCTTCTCATAGCCAATGACGCACCAAAATATGGTTTCAAAGAAAAAACATAGGTTTTTTAGTGTTAATTTTATGCATTTTATAGTGTCATCGTCATGAAAGTGTGTTTTTTTTTGTAATTTAATTACCCACCTACTTAGTGTATTTTTAATCCCTACTAGGTACTTAAGTATTTAATTCAAAAAAAAAACTGTAAACCAGACTATCGGATAAAATCAGATAATAATGGTCATGATGATAATTATCCGATAAATATCAAAGAAATTTATTATCTTGATAATTTCGAATCCTTGAAGCAGGTTTACTAGGCAAGAAAAGTAAGAATTTTACCTAACAGACGTGTCTATCTATCAAAAATAGGCGTTAAAAATAACTAACTTAAAAATTGGGGAGTTCTAACATGGTCACTGCAAGACAAAACCCTCTTTTTCGATTAGGTTATAATAAAGATTAGAAAAAATTAATTGGGGAGTTAGGCTAGTGAAAAATCCCACCTTGTTAAAAACGATTTAAAAATACGTACGTTATTTTTTACTTTAATTAAAAAACCAAAGAATTAGGTTTAAAAACCTTGGACAGGCTAAGTTGAGTAATTACACGCACCGAGCAGATTATTGGTGTGTAGGTATAACTATTCATAACTTATTTAAATAAATGTGTACCTAGTTTGTTTCTTAAATTCTTCAATCCATTAAAAGCAATAGACTAGGTAGGTACTACTTATCTAGGTATATTGGGTAAAAATACAGTTCCAATCTAGTTAAAATTAATTTTTAAAAAGAGAATCTTCTTTATTGAAATTTCAACAGTAAGTAAATAAAATACCTAAGTAGGTAGGTATGCTAGTAGGAAGGTATAATGCTTTCTTCGTGTTTCGAAGGGAGGCCCGGTCCGATGTCCCTCGGTGGGAACGAAGGTAGGTAGGTGTATATGTAGATCACAGACCAACAGGACTGTGCTTGATTGATCCATACTTAAGTATTGATTGTAACTTTCTCTCATTACCAAAATGACAAAGACGACTGCTACTCAGTAGGTGTGAGTCGAGTTCTGTTATACGGACGAGACTACCTACTTATTTCGTAGGTAGGTACCTCCCAACTTTAATTGAAATTGGTTTATTGCGATAAATTCCTACTGTAATACCTACGTCTACTCTCTACTTAAATGTGTACTGTGGTATGCAGACCTTCATGGAGGATCGGGCATAACGCAACTTCTTTCTCATTCGGTCATTTCGAAGAAGATAATTCGAATATCAATTTTAAAGGTTTGAAATGGTATTCGATGTCATGATTCGAAATGATTGAAGATCTGGCCTTGCGCCATTCATTGTTTGATTATGGTGCATTCATTGTAGGGTGAACGTACCTAATACCAGCCCCGTACCTAATACCAGCCCCTTCACTTATTTGTTTAATAATAAGATTACCTTTCATTATTACGTACTCCTGTTGCCATTAAAAAAAAATATATATTCGGTAGAAATTTCAAAACCAAATTTGGCAACACTAGCATAATCATGTGAGTGTCAGTTTCAAATCGAATCTGGCACAGTGTGGATATCCGCCATTTTGCTATTTTACCGACAATTTTACCGGTAGCTAAAAATAGTTATATTTCACATATTTCTTGCTTTGTATGTCATGATTTGTTAGATTATGGGTTAATATATTGTGATGCATGGATTTCTGAGTAAATATACAAGTTTTGCCCGTGATTCTAGTAGAAATTGACAGGGCTGCAATTAGAAACACGAAATGTATGGAGCATCAAATACCAGCCCCGGGGGCTGGTACTAGGTACTCCATACAATTCGATTGAGTACCTAATTACAGCCGTGTCTTAATAATTAGGGATGTCACAAACGTTTTCGAAGGTTAAGTTTGGATCTCAGTGGAGTTGATTTTAGAGGAAATAAAGTGTAGGTAGTTCTAATGGAGATCGCCATTTTCCTAATTTATGGAATAAGCACAGTACTTAAGTAAATAGCGACAATTGTACCCGATTACCTCATTATTTACTCAACTCGCATGATATTGTACCCCATATTACCTAACTAGCTTTCCACCCGCGGTTTCTCCCGCGTTAAATGAGTTTGCCCGTGGTAATGAAGTATCCCGCGTTAAATGTCATATCCAGGATCTAACCTAGACGTGCTAAGTTTCTTCCTTGTTGGTGTTCATATGTGTTTTTTTTCGAATTTTTAATTTGATTATCAATACCTTTTATGCAGCTTCGAGGCTATACAACTCAGTGATTTTATTAGCTTTGAAGCTTTAGAATGTAACATTTTATTTGTTTTTTAATTTTTTAAATGATCAGTATTAAGTTAAATTATGTGCAACAATTATGTAAAACTCAGCGATTTATTTGAGTTTTGTTGGATTTTTGTAATATTGTGATTATTACAAACTTTTATCCAGCATTCAACAATTTTTTTTTATTTAACACATATATATAAATAAAAAAACAATATATATATGTACCTTTTTTATAAATAAATAAATTATTAATTATTATTTGTGAGACGCCACCTTTCGAAAAATTAAGTATAAGCCGCAGTTCAGGCCCCCTAACCAAATTTACTTTTAAATTATGTTAAGTTTTGTTTTTGTTAACTTTTCTAATTTTTATTTGTTAAGTATTGATTTTTTGAGTAATTGGTAAATAAAAGACTGATTTTGTTACGCTTACGCATTTATTCATTCATATTCAGAATGCAGCTCAAAGACTTTTAAGACATGACCCTATGCTAGGCTGCTATTCGGTACACAAAAGGCTGGTACTAGACACAGCGTGGCTGGAACTAGATACACAGGGTATTTTTCTGTTTGACATTATTTTTAAAAAAATCTACGCAACTTACGATTAATTACCCTAATAAATATAATTTTCCATTAAATAACCTATCATTTAAAATATATAACAGTAGTTTTGAGCTACAAGTTTATGCAGGATGATTTTTTAAACATCGAAATTGCACCAAAGGGCTGGCAATAGGGGCGTTCACCCTACCTAGTAAGCTCGCGGAATAAGTGTAAATACGTTCGTAGGCGTGCAATAGCACTTAATAAGCGGTGTCTAACTTTACAGCTGTGGATGTGATATAAAAGTAAATAATATTGTAACGAAGAAAATAAAGTTTTTTGATTATATCCGTACTTGAAGAATAATCAAGCTGTTTAAATTAATCGCCCCCAAGAGACACCGTTGCAGTACCTACTCTAGCTTTCTAGCTAAGGTCCCAAATTCTACCTAACAGCTTGGCTTATTTGGTTGACATTGTTTTAAATTATTTCACTTTAATTATAATTTTAATAATTTTTATTTGACAATCATATATGGGCTGAAATGACTAACATATTTTATTATAAACTTGACATTTGTAGCTAGGTATATTATGAGAAAAATAAATCTAATCTAATCTAAGAAAGCAAAATAGTAGCTTTATTTCATAGAACATTCAGGATGTTTCTTAAAATAAGTTAAAGTTATACTAAAGGATATAAAACATACATACCTATATTCGTAATTTTGACTCTACTGACTCTAACCCTATTCGCAAAGGTGTGCACTGTGCAGTCTTCCGTAGAGAAGAATACCTACCTAAGCAAGAAACTCCGAATGCTACTCTTTTCAAAATATAATAAAATCTCATTACGAATTTCCAAATTTTAAATCAATCTGAAATAACTGAGCAGTTTATTCCATTTGAAAGTAGGTATCTAGATGAGAAGGTACTTTCCTAAGTAGGTATTTCCAAATTAAAACATTCCAAAATAAATAGGTACAGGGACAACAGCACATCATGCTTTCCAAAACTGTCAAATTTCTTCAATTGATTTTCAATTTTATCTCCAAGCATTGGAGTTTACTATCCATTGGGGAAATTTGACAGTTTGTGGTAACCTGATGTGCCGTTGATTGTACATAGTAGGTACCTAATCAGGCACGATAGGCAGAGAGCATAAGTAGATTTACCTACTACCCAAACCTACTTAAATCATTATCAATCACAAACGAAAACGTTTTTAAATTAGAAATAGGTAGATTGAAAATCGTAAATCTATAAATTCCCTAACATGACCCACTGACTAAAGCTTCCATAAAAAAGTAGGTATAATTTCTTTAGTTTTTTTAATGGTAGGAATCATGACTAATACCTACACCTGCTATGTAGGTACCTAGATTATTTTTTAAAATTGTAGTTTAAAATAATGAAAAAAAGCTTCGATACATAAATACAATTTATTTGGTTTTTTTAATGGTAGGAATCATGACTAATACCTACACCTGCTAGTTTATTTCTTTAAATGGTAGTTTAAAATAATGAAACGCATTTAAAAATCGCAGTAAACATAATAATTTACCGGCAAGAACTCGAATTAACGACGCTTATTCTCATTTGCAAAATAAGCTCAACTCTATTACACTTAGGCGCAAAAAAAAGGATTACAGACCTGTTCTTTATCCAGCAAGAGCAAACTCCAAGAAAATTACACCACACAACACCTATTTCCGTTAGAAAACAGAACACAAACACCGAATAAATCTCAATTCACATCAACCGTCACAATAAAACATTTAATCACACACTGAACGTATAAAAAACTAAAATAAAAGTCCTTTTTACTAGCAGCGTGTTTCACCTCACATGCATGCTCTACAAAACACTGAAATCCATGTTTAAATGCGTTTGGTGCATTAAAAAGTCGAATTGGCAGGATCTGTTAAACATCACTGGTTTACGATCGTCGTATTACGCTGGCTCGCGACGAAAAGCGACGTGAAATAACGTCTAACCGCAACGAGCGCTCGTGCGCGACTGGCACGCCTCCTACCGGGATATAGGGAATAAAAAATAGCGCATCCGCTCAACGCCTCCGAGGAATTCGAAATTTGAAAATTAGAAAAGTTTGAATTCGCCGCTGATACTTTTGTTTTTGGAATTCAGTGGTTTTGTGACGTCAATGTAGAATGAAATTAGAAATGGCTCATTTGGGTTTGGTTCCATTGTTTACTTGTAAATAGAAATAGGATCGAGAGTAAGGCCCATATAACAGAAAGACAGTTTTTTTTTGGCGTGACTGTATAGATAAATGGGATTTTGTTCAAATGCTGTAATATTATGATTTCACTTAAGTATTGATTGTCTCTTTCTCTCACTATTAAAATGACCAAAACGACTGCTAATTAAGTGTAGATCAGAGTCTGAGTCGCTTTTCTGTAAAACGGACCTAAAGAGTGCAAAGCAAACGTAGGTCGTATTTCTACAATAATGACTTATTATAAAGACTGATTTCAAAAATTGTTCAACATTATAATGCTATATTATCTCTAAGTAATTTTAGGTTACATAATTTTCCCGATTTCTCACGGGAATGAAGTCAAGGGCGGAATGCTAGTAGGTAATAAGTATTATAATTAGGAAAAATTTGCATTTTTGTATAGATAGATAGATAAATAGATAACGGCTTTATTCACTCCAATAACACGCATAAAAACACATAAACAAAGCAATAAGAAAAAGTAAAAAAAAAATTAGTAAGAATCAGTCGACACTGAGTGTCACAGGAGTGAAGAGGCGCTGACTCAGCATTATGCTGCAGACAAAGACTACAGCGCTGATCCTCCGTCAGAACCTAGATGTAGTTTGTAACGAATAAACTCAAAAACTACTGAACCGATTTCAACAATTCATTCACCATTAGAATGCTTTATTATCTCTGAATAACATAGGTTACATTCATTAATTCATAATAGGTATTTCAGCATTTGAACAAAATCCTATTTATCTATACAGTCACGCCACAAATCCCTTTCGGGTAGGCAGAACGTTATGTGGTTCTGGAATCACTTAAGGTCACATAAGAACATATTAGTATTGGCAATTCCCGCAGCGCCATTTAAGGCGACTACAGCACCTAAATTACGATTTTATGATGCGTAGATAAGCATGACGAACTGCATTAAATCGAAGAAAAAAAATACTACGGTAATATTCAGGACATAAACTAGATAAGTAGTTTGCTTAAAACATGATTCAGCACTTTTGGTTCGATAGAAAAAGCTCACAAAGTCACCTCTAATACCCAATATTGTGTATCTTTTAAGCTGTGAAAACGATAGTAAAATGCACACAGGAACTTGAATTTGCTATCAAAATGTTTGTGATTGAACACTCTCGATAAGTAGTTACGCATTTTTCGATTGAAGCTGTTACCTTTCCATAAATCTCATTTTTCTAACTTTCGAACATGTTTTTACGCACGCACGCTTTCATAGTCCGTAAACTTCGTGTATCGACACTGTTCGCACTGCCGGCCCGGGCCTGTTGAGAGACGGAGATGGCACTATTCCTACGTGTGCTGCCTTTATCGGGTGCTGTAGTCGCCTTAAGGTCACATAACACTTCATGTGAACTTATTATTATTGGCAATTCCCGCAGCGCCATTTAAACCCCAAACTAAGCAAGGCTTTTAGGTACTACAGCAGCTCGAGCATGACGTCATCGCGCACGTAATGCGCCGCGGTCCTGTCAAAACGTCAACATTGACAACGCCAGAGGGCGAGCAAGCTTTTGTGCGGGGCCCTCGCGCAATCAAAGTGAAGTTTCACCGTCAGCCGAGTGGCGCGCCGCGCGAGTTTGTTGCGCATCATGCTCGAGCTGCTTTAGGTATCTCTCTTTCAACCTCTCGGGTGGTTAATCAGTCCATGAAACTGAACAACTTTCCCAAGGGACATAGGTCAAAATACGAAAAAAAATTTGATCCCCCATACAAATGAAGTTTGTATAGGAACTCAATTTTTTTTTTCGTATTTTACCTGTTCCCTCAGAAAGTTGTTCAGTTTAATGGACTGATTAACCACCCGAGAGGTTGAAAGAGAGATACCTAAGCCTTGTATAGGTATGCTACTTACGTGTGAATCTTTCAGCTTCAAGAAAAAGAAAACAAAAAAAATATATCTAATCCGTCTAATAAATCTGTAAGTCTTTAAGTTCTTGCTTTCTTTCACATTTTGATAAAAATGCTTAGTTAAAAAAATGCTAATGAGATTCACTACTATTTTTGTAATTCGCAATTTTTGACTTTGATAATCCTGTTGTTATTTTTCTAATGCTTTTGATGTGTGTCATTCGATGTTGTTTACAAATCTGTCTAAGTTAATTAAAATTTTATATTCACAATTAGAAGGAAAACTAGAGTCGAAGACCTAGGGAAGCGGGTAACGGGATTACGGTGGAGATGGGCAGGACACTTGGCTAGGAGGGACGACGGACGGTGGACCAAGGCAGTCACAGAATGGTGGCCAAGGGGAGCGACAAGGCCAGTGGGCAGACCACCATTATTATTATTATTATACTAGCTTTCCGCCCGCGGCTCCGCCCGCGTGGACTACAGGTTATATCGTGCCCAACTGTGGGATAAAATGTAGCCTATGTCCTTTCCCAGGCTCTAATCTATCTCTGTACCAAAATTCATCAAAATCGGTTCAGCGGTTTAGGCGTGAAAAGGTAACAGACAGACAGACAGACAGACAGAGTTACTTTCGCATTTATAATATTAGTAGGGATAAGATGGGTTAACTCTTGACCTCAATCTTGACCATAAAGGTCAAAGATGAGGTCGACGATGGAGCGAGTTAACCCAGAAAATGCCTATAAAGGCACTGGTACTCCCACGCACCGACGGAACACAGCAGACTGTTTGGCGTCGGACTTCGGTAGGAGGGTGGTCGCGAACCAGACGGCCCTTTACAGAGCCTACCACACCGCATGAGACCATAGGACGACACCTCAGATTCAGAAAAAAAATGAAGTGTCGTTGCCTGGGATGGATTACTAGGAGGCAGGTCTCATTTGTGTTTCCTTAGTCGCCTCTTACGACACCCACGGAAAGAGATGGGGTGGTGTTGTTCTCAACCGAACACCACACAGCATAAAATGCCCGATGGTCAGACGATTTCGTCAAATTGACGTGATCTCTATGGATGAGGTTAGCACAGGACCGTGACGATTGGAAGTACAGAGAAGAGGCCTATACCCAGCAGTGGGTTGATGTGGGCTGAGTATGATGATGATGATTCACAATTTGCGGGATTCTGATTGTAAATAATTACATTTATCATATTTACAATTTATTTAAATTTGACCAATACTGTCTGTATTGGTCAAAGGACATCATTCAAAACGTACCAAAATTTAAAAGTGGCGGCCAGAAAAAGTAAAGTTATTATTTCAAAAGGACACATTATTCTTAACATTTTTTATTATGACAGCTAAGCTGTACGACCTTTACGAATTTGGGATTTTTAAGTTTAAAAATCTAGATTTTCAAACTTAAATGCATTTTTAAATCTAGAATTTAAACCTTTAACCTAATACGAAAAATGTTTTGTATCACAATCTATTGAAACACTATTTTCTACTTAAAATCAAAAATGTTTAGAATAATATGTTCTTTCGAAATAATAATCTTATCTTTTTTGGCCGCCACTTTAAAAAAATTGGTATTTTTGTATGGACCGTGAATGATGTCCATTAAATTCAAAACAGCTTTATTTCGTAGAACATTCAAAATGTTACATTCAAGGATTTAAATATGTACATACATGCATACATATTCGTTCTTTTGACTCTACGCCTATCAGTGGCGTGCATAGACATTTTAGGCAGGGTAGGCAGTGAACTTGTCTAGTTTTAATTGACCGCTCAAACTCGTTTCTATGCGACTTTTGACAAACGAAAAAACTTTCAACGTACCTAGCTTTGAGATGTTTTTCAGAAAGCTCATGCTTTTTAATCGCTGTATTAAGGTTATTCAAATCAAAATAACCCTGCGCCGTTCCATACGTTTTTATAACAGTTTGAAAACAAAATGCACAGAAAACAAAATACTTAAGCGGTTAGTATGCACACAACCCGTGAACCAATAATGAATATAGTATATTTTAGTAATGTCTTACTGCGGTACCTTTTTTGCGTCAAATCCACGTATCGGCCTTTTGCGATAAGTAATGTTTACTTTTTCTTGAAAAGGTAAACTTGAAAAATTACGCAGTTTAGGCAAACAAACATCATCACCACACTTTTCACAACTTATTGCACTCATTTTGTTCTAAACAAATATCTAACAATCACTATAAACTGATAAAACAATAATTTGCAAAAGTTTTCGTACCATGGATGTATAATTATTGGATCTGGATCTCTTACTTTTGTATATCGCTAACACAAATATATACTGTATTTGTATAATTTTAGGGTTCACTTTTGAGACACACAAGGGAAAGTAGTAATCCGACACAGGCGCGATAGCACGAAAATAGTTGTGTGTCCTTGTCTCTCAAATTGCCTGTATGTCATTAAGAGTAGGGTGTCTGTATGTTCGTAATAAACATGAGTTGAGTAATACACCTCCGTGCTAAGTGGAAATCTATGGGGGAGCAGCAGTGGATGTCTTCCGGCTGATATGATGATGATGAAACTAAATTTAAGCGTTATGTCTTTTTCTTTCTGAGTCGAAATGACAAGGACATGATGCTTCAATTTAGTTTAGTCCTGTCAAATTATTTTGGTGTGTCTGCCAGAATCGACACCGTTATCTGATAATTAATGTCATGCACTTACTTTTATAGGTTTAAGCTACAAGAATAAATTGGGTTGAATTTATCAAAACAAGTAAAACATGGGCACCCTACTGAAAAGAGATGCACTTCTACTTTTGAGCCTCTCCTTCGGCTCGGTATTGTTATAACACTGCGAGGTCCAGTTATTGTAATAGGTCCATGTTTCGTACCTACGTAGTTGCAAAACAAAAACAAACCAATATGGCTGAATGCATCCAATAAGACAAAAAGGCCGCAAAATTAAAAATCTATAACAGCCATTTCAAACTTACCGAATATTGACACTTCTCAATTTGGTAGAATCGCTTTATAGGCAGAGCTTTTTTCTCCATACAATCAGTTTGTTAATATCATGGATGTATAATTATTGGATCTGGATCTCTTACTTTTGTATATCGCTAACACAAATATATACTGTATTTGTATAATTTTAGGGTTCACTTTTGAGACACACAAGGGAAAGTAGTAATCCGACACAGGCGCGATAGCACGAAAATAGTTGTGTGTCCTTGTCTCTCAAATTGCCTGTATGTCATTAAGAGTAGGGTGTCTGTATGTTCGTAATAAACATGAGTTGAGTAATACACCTCCGTGCTAAGTGGAAATCTATGGGGGAGCAGCAGTGGATGTCTTCCGGCTGATATGATGATGATGAAACTAAATTTAAGCGTTATGTCTTTTTCTTTCTGAGTCGAAATGACAAGGACATGATGCTTCAATTTAGTTTAGTCCTGTCAAATTATTTTGGTGTGTCTGCCAGAATCGACACCGTTATCTGATAATTAATGTCATGCACTTACTTTTATAGGTTTAAGCTACAAGAATAAATTGGGTTGAATTTATCAAAACAAGTAAAACATGGGCACCCTACTGAAAAGAGATGCACTTCTACTTTTGAGCCTCTCCTTCGGCTCGGTATTGTTATAACACTGCGAGGTCCAGTTATTGTAATAGGTCCATGGTTAATATTTGGCGGGGGAGGCGAAACAGCCAATCAGAAGCCCCCATTTAAACACAAAACCTCAACAAAAAAGGCATTTCAAACGAGTGCTTTTAACGAGTAATTAGAAAGGCAAATCCGCGTTCCTACGAGGGCTCTTACTAGTTCAGTATTAGAAGTTTAGATGGCGCTGTTTTGAAAAGTTAAAGGTTAGAGAAATGAAGATGGCGTCATTTCGGAAAACGTTTATTCGTTTCACAAAGATCTGTGATCGTTGGTGTACATTAAAATATTTAATTTTTGTATTTTTTTTGCCATGAAAAGCCTAGGGTAGGCACTGCTTTTTTGCCTGTATGGAATGCACGCCACTGACGCCTATTCGGTATATCTAAGAGTTGAAAATAATTATTGACAATATGCGAACATATCAAATACCTTAACATGGATTTAAGTACTTATGAATATTTAAAAACACAAATATTTTAACAATACAAAAAAACGCGATTAAAGTGTCCCTGTAACTTATTATAAAACAAAACCTTCCTACAAAATAACAATATACGAACATATCAAATACATATCAAATACATAACGTGGAAGTACTTATGAATAAGTAGTTAAAAACACAAATATTTTAAAAATACAAAAAATACGAGAAATTAAAGCGCTCGTAGTCCAGTGGCTCTCGCTGATCTCAACCGATCAGTGAAGTAAAGCAACGTCAGAAGTAGGGAACCTGGTGGGTGTCCAAAGTGGCAATTTATCACGAGCGTTTCCGTGCTTCGGAGGGCACGTTAAGCTGTCGGTCCCGGCTGTTGTCGATTGACTACAGTCGTTAAAACCAAGTCAGAGTTCTTGTGCAGTTTGAAAACTCTGACACCAGGGTTAGCCTTCGCCACATACTTGACTATACCTACACGATAAGAAGAAGACGAGAAATTAAGAGTCCTTGTAACTTATATTAAAAAAAACCTTTTTACAAAATAAATACACAGATACAAATACAACCTACTTCAAATTACCTTATTCAAACTACCCGCATCAGGGACCAGGGTTTAATTAGTGTGAAATTAACCCCCACCCCTTAGGTACACCCCTCTACCCAGCACTAGCCATCTTCCTTTAAGATAGCAGGGTGTGGGGCCGGATTTAGAGATGACAAATACCCCCTTTAGCTAAAATTATTTAAAATATATTTTTATTAGACATCGCCAAAAAGTGGAGTGTTAAAAGTTTGACGTGTGTATCTGTGTGTCTATCTATGGCAGTGGTTCGTAACCTTTTTGTGATGAGGGACGATTTTACAAAATATATGTTTTGCCACGGACCACCATCTTTTTGGTGGTAAAATTAATTAAAGGGTTGCTCTACAGTATTTTAATGTTTTTTGCGAAAATCTTACGAGCTTCTGAATCCTTGGTTCAGTGCTAGCCAAAGCCAAATAATTGAAGGCTCTAGAATCCAGAATCTTTCGGAGGATTTTCCTTTCTGCGACTAAGAGCCTATTTTCCTCCTGGGACCCACAAGAAGAGATGAGGGAGAGTGGAGGCGAAGATATAACAGAGAAATAGAAGAGCTAGTGTCCGAGCCAAATATTATCGGAGAAATAAAAGCCGCCCGACTTCGCTGGCACGGCCACGTAGAGAGGATGGGGGAGGATCGCGCTGCCAAAAGAGCATATCTTGGACAACCTTCCGGGCGCCGCCCGGTGGGTCGTCCAAGATATCGCTGGAAAGATGAGGTCGCCAAAGACCTAAAAAAACTGAAAGTGCCCGACTGGTCAATCTTGGCACAAGATAGAGTGGAATGGCGCGCTTTGATGTCGGAAGCCAAGATCCACTTTGGGTCGTTGAGCCAGCGAAGTAAGTAAGTAAGCATCCAGTCGATTTCAGTGTTTGTGTTGACTCGTCACAGTTCACATTTTTGGGATGGCTCCGCGGACCACTTCAGATGCTTCCAGGGACCACAAGTGCTCCGCGGACCACCGGTTAAGAACCTCTGATCTATGGCACCGTAGCTCCTAAACGAAGGGACCGATCTTGATGCGTTTTTTTTGTTATTGATGTTGTTCTTAGCTATATCAGATCACGAAGAAAGACACGGGCAAGGCTGAGCTTAGACACTAGTATTCAATCATTGTGACAAGTATGTTTATTTTTAGTAAAAGTTTAATATTTTATTTAAATTTATTTAGCAGTTTAAGAGTTATAAGCGATGAATGTCAGGGGTTATATACAATTTTTACAATCTACGTACATCACGCCTCCATCCCATTGGGGTAGGCAGAGGGTACAGTAGCGTAGAGAAAGACACCCTTCTATATTAAGTACGTAGTCATAAGTTAGCATAATAAGGAATTCGGGGGGTGGTACCCTCCATGAAACTGCAAAATTTTCACTAAGGAACCTTTATAAAAGTAAAACAAAAAAAAATTTACTTTTCATGTAAAGGCATAGTTGATCGCCACTTGATCGCAGAAATTGCATGAAAAGACGTTTTTTTTTCATATTTCAACCTCAATTCCTTCGGGAAACCTGTTCAGTTTCGTTTGTTGATTCACATACTCCATTTCCGCTAACTTATTTAAAACCATCCAATATAAATCCATGAATCTTACAATCAGCGAATCTCTCCTAGATTCGGCCCTGGTTAAAGATAGCGTCCGAGCGAGGTGTCGGCAACTATTTGGATTACTACCGGTGTAATTTCCTGTCTGCCTTGCGCCGGACCTGTGGAAAAGAAATGTACTTAATTTACTTACTTATCTACATACCTATTAAAAATAATATGGATTTGACTTTTCAGTTTTAAGTATCAACACAGAAGACGCCAGACTCAGGCGGGTGATTAGTCCAATTCTTTGGGACCATTTCATGTTTTTCAAATTATTTTTTTTTGAAAATTGTTCGGCCCGTTTGGGACTTGAACCCACGACCCCAGGATTAGATCTCCTGGTACTCTTACCATCTGAGCTATCGTGCCTTAAAGTCAAGCGGCGAAATTTCTTATTCCCTTACTAACCACATTACGTCGTGCGTGTAGGTTTTTTTTCAAAGCTGTCTTACATTACTTTGTTGAAATATTGACACTAAAGATTTTTTGACGACTTTAAATTAAATATTTAGTATTCTATGCAAAAACTTAGTCGGATATTTACATCCAAATAATCCAAAAAGCCAAAAAAAACCACTCTTATTACATTGTGGCTTGATGCTATATAATTTTCATCACACATATGAAAATTATATAGCATCAAGCCTCACTTGCACCTCTACAGGGTGTGAGGGACAGCTTATCAAATGCTCAAATGGTGAACTCTATCCATAACTTTGACAAATCCTTTTTTTTCGGAAACGTAATATCAAAAAGCTTTCGCTTTTACCTACTATAGCGCTACGCAATGTATCGCAAAACCGCACCCCGCGCCACGATGTACACTGCTGGTTTTCGTGTTTTACGTTGTACTATTGTTTATTATTGCAAAATGAATTGTATTCTAATAAATAATTTAATTTTAAAGCAGAAAATATTAAAAAAGCTAAGCTGTCTTACGCTCTGTACACAGTGCATTCAAAAACAAAAAAAACTACTCGTACTTTGTTTGTATGATCCGATAAAAGCCGGTGCATCTTCAAACAAATACTAGGAAAGTAGAGAGTGGTAATAACTGAAATACTAGAGCGGCGCGGCGCCTTACCGTGCTCTGTGCTGCGTTTAGACCGGGGCTAAGTTCAACTAAATGATATATTTTATCTATGAAAACAACTCTGTGCCGTGTGGTGATCGGTTGAGAAAAGCACCACCTCATTCCTTTCCGTGGGTGTCGTAAGAGGCGACTAAGGAAACACAAATGAGACCTGCCTCCTATTAATCCAGCCCAGGCAATGACACCTCAATTTGTTCTGAATCTGAGGTATCGTCCTATGGTCTCATGCGGTGTGGTAGGCTCTGTAAAGGGCCGTCTGATTCGCGACCACCCTCCTATTGAAGTCAGACGCCATCGCCAAACAGCTAGCTTTGTTCCGTCGAAGCGTAGGAGTACCAGTGTCTTATTGGCATTTTCTGGGTTAACGATCCATTGTCGACCTCATCTATGACCCATCCTATAGTAAATAAATAAATATTTTATCTATGAAAACAACTTTCCCACACAAAATCAAATCAGCTGATCCCACAGGTTGTCTGGATAGGTGACAATATTTTTTCATGTTATCAATTTATGTTCTTTGGGGAAAGTTGTTCAGTTTGGCGTGTATTCAAATTATTTATTTAATTTGGAAGCAGAAAATATAAAAAAACCTGAATAAAAAAATTAAAAATTTTCCTAACGGCAACTCCACTTTAAGTTATTTAGAATAATGGTCTGAATTCAGGGTTACAGTGTTTGCTAAGCTGTCCCTTACAGCCTATCTTTTTATATATATAATTCTTCTGTACGTGTGTTGACAGTGAACTCCTCCTAAACGGCTGCCGATTTTAATGAATTTTTTTGTGTGTGTTCAAGTGGATTCGAGGATGGTTTAGATTCACAAAAAAAAGAAAATACACCGGTAACGAAGTCGCGGGCGGATAGCTAGTATAAGTGTATTTTTTTTAAACAACTACAAATGCACAGTTCAAGTAAACACGTGAAAACGAAACACAAAATGCACAGACTGAAAGGAAACACTATTCTCTTCCGTTTGCGTGTCCAATTTCTTTCTTTTGTATTTCTATATCTTTTAAGAATAATAAAATAGAAAAGTTTAGTACTACCCACCTTTCCGCATTACGTTTCCCGGATCTGACCGTTATTGTTTGTTTTCTCAAATGTTGCGGGAGCATTAAAAAGATTTTATGATGTGGTCGCTTTAATGTAGTTTTATGATGAAATGGAGCACTTACAGACAATTGACTGAGTTAGGTTTGTTTTTTTTTACCAGCCCATATACGTCCCTACCGAGGGGAACGGGCCTCCCTTCGAAACATGAATGGGATTTTAGGCCATAGTCCACTACGCTGGCCCAATACGGGTTGGTGGACCGCTCGTCTTTCGAAAATTTTCTTGGACGGGCGGGTTTCATCACGATGTTTTCCTTCACCGTTGAGCAAGTGATAATTAGAAATCCGTACATAAATCCGAAAAGACGAATTTAGTGTGGTACAGGCCCGCACCAGGATTTGAACCCACGACCTTCGGATTACATGTCTGACTCATTACCAACTGGGCTATCACCGAGTTAGGTTAATGATGCCTAAATGGGCCATAGGTATCACTTGGGTCCGTATTACAGAACGCGACTCCGGCTCTGATCTACACTTAAGTAGCAGTCGTCTTTGTCACTTTGATAGTGAGAGAAAAAGACGATCAATAATTAAGTATAGATCAAGACTTGAGTCTCCTTCTGTAATACGGGCCTTAATGTAGTTTTATGATGAAATGGCGCTCTAAAACATAGCTTGACTTGACTAAGCTTGTACTTAAGTACATGGGGTGACTTCAAATAAGCTAGCGAAATTTTAGGTGGTGATTTTGACCATGAAAATAAAGAAATTTTAATTTTAAAGGGTATTGACCAAATTTGTATGGGACCCGTCCCCCCTCTCCAACATACCTTTTGTGTATGTCTACAGTTTCATATGAATCTTTAAAGAGATAAATAGCTACATTCAATGTCAAAATCCATGGGGTTTAGAAATAAAACATAATAAAAATTGTCAAAATATTGGTTTATATTTTTGTATTTGTTCTATATGTATAACTGAGATGATAAATACGAATATAAAAACAGTAAAAATATTATGAATATGGTAAAAATCAAAGAATTTTTAAATAACATACTGTTACTTTTGTAATCAATAATAACATTAAAATAATATTTTCCCAGAATGTCCAACACATTTGAGGGATGTCGCCATAGAAAAAAGTTATCACTATATTAATATCTTTCATCTGAGATACATTTTAAATCTGTTGGTCGGAAATGGGTTTTGGGGGGACGTTTTGACGCATCGTCCTTTTACCTTCCCGTACAAAGGCAAATCAGCTGATCGCACACCCCAAGTTGTATGGAGAGGCTCAAGTTGTAAGTTACTAGCTTTCCTCCCGGGACTTCATTCCCGTGGGAATTCGAAAAAGATATGCTTGGTGTTTGTTTCTTTGAGGGATCGGATTCGAAACGAAATAATCCGCCAGAAAACCAAAGTCACCGACATAGCTCAGCGAATTAACAAGCTAAAGTGGCAGTGGGCTGGTCATATCTGCCATAGGACTGATGGCCGTTGGGGCGGAAAAGTTCTAGAATGAAGACCACGAATAGGCAAACGTAGCGTAGGGCGCCCTGTAACTAGGTGGGGTGATGATATTCGTAAGGTAGCGGGCAGTGGTTGGAGCGATAGGGCGCCCTGTAACTAGGTGGGGTGACGATATTCGTAAGGTAGCGGGCAGTGGTTGGAGCGATAGGGCGCCCTGTAACTAGGTGGGGTGACGATATTCGTAAGGTAGCGGGCAGTGGTTGGAGCGATAGGGCGCCCTGTAACTAGGTGGGGTGACGATATTCGTAAGGTAGCGGGCAGTGGTTGGAGCGATAGGGCGCCCTGTAACTAGGTGGGGTGACGATATTCGTAAGGTAGCGGGCAGTGGTTGGAGCGATAGGGCGCCCTGTAACTAGGTGGGGTGACGATATTCGTAAGGTAGCGGGCAGTGGTTGGAGCGATAGGGCGCCCTGTAACTAGGTGGGGTGACGATATTCGTAAGGTAGCGGGCAGTGGTTGGAGCGATAGGGCGCCCTGTAACTAGGTGGGGTGACGATATTCGTAAGGTAGCGGGCAGTGGTTGGAGCGATAGGGCGCCCTGTAACTAGGTGGGGTGACGATATTTGTAAGGTAGCGGGCAGTTGTTAGAGGAGGAGAGCTGAAGACCGAGCTCAGTGGCGTGCCATAGGAGAGGCCTGTGTCCGAGGGGTTCAGCAGGCTGATGATGATGATAATGTAGCTATAAGTCACTCGCTGATAATGATAAGAGAGCTTTCTATTGGTGAAATAAATTTTAAAATCAGTCCAGTTTATGAGTTCATTCGTTACAAACATAAAAAATCTTTATAATATTAGTGTAGATGAACGTCAGGTGGTACAATTATTTGACGGCCGGTTTGGTCGAGTGGTAAGTGACGCTGCCTCTTGATCGGCGGGTCCTGGGTTCGATCCCCAGTCGGGGCAAACATTTGTGTAAAAAGCAGATGTTTGTTCTCGGGTCATGGGTGTTTGTGTTTGTCTTTATGTGTGTTCCAAGGGACCCACGACACAAGGGAAAAACCTTAGTGTGGGGCTTTGAGTGTGTTGCGTTTGAGTGTGTAGCGTTTATAATTTTAGAGTTATTTAGAAAATACTTGACTTCAATGCTTCAAAAAGATATCTAACGTCAGAAGAGAAAATAATCTCAAAATGATTCAACTGTCGCCCATAAATCGTTCAATTCACCAGTAAAAAAATGTTTTAGAACTTTTTTCGTTATATCTAATCTCTTACAAATTGCCTGTCGGTCAATTCAGGCAATCTTCAGTCAATATCTTGAAAAACCTGAATCCCTAAAGTCTAAGTCTACGGATCAACGCCTGGGGTGATAAAAAGGGTTGGTTTTGTAAAGCTGAAAGAGACAGAACGATTTGATACAATCCTGGATGTTAATCTTAGGTCCTTATTACAGAACGCGACTCAAATTTTGATCTATACTTCGTTCCCGTAAGAATTTTTCTGTCAATTTCCCAATGTTTTAATAGTATAATTTTTCCCTAATTCCCATGTTAATGAAATCCCGGGCAGCCAGTGTTGTATAATTGAATTTTAATTATTGACTAATATTGCGAGAATTTTCATTAACATCTAATTTTTTTTAGATTACTTTTTATTTTTATTTACATACACATACATACGTTCACGCCTATAATTCCTGTCGGGGTAGGCAGAGCATCAGTGGTTTTAAAACCACTTGATGCTACGTTTGACATAAATTCAAATCCTTCAAATCCTGGTGCGGGCCTGTACCACTAAATTCGTCTTTTCGGATTTATGTACGGATTTCTAATTATCACTTCCTCAACGGTGAAGGAAAACATCGTGATGAAACCCGCAGCGGTCCACCAACCCGCATTGGGGCAGCGTAGTGGACTATGGCCTAAATCCCTTTCGTGTTTTGAAGGGAGGCCCGTGTCCCTCGGTGATGTCCCCATGGGCTGGTAAGAAAATGGGTTGGTAAAAAATTAAATAAAATAAAATAAAGATAGGCAAGTAGTTTTTTGTTGTTGTAAGTTCTTTCTTTTCTCCAGTCTAAGAAAGCCCAATGAATAACGAGAAAAGAGGTTAAAGATTGTAAAACATTAATTTATCTTCTCAGATTCCGACTTTGTGATACTTTTTACGCAAATGAGCAAATAACAAAGGGTGAAAAGATTACTGGCGAGATAACAAATGTAGCTATTGTTATTCTTCAATTAAAATGGCCTTTTATGTTTTCTCTGAAGTTGTTTTATCAAATGTTTTCGTACTCGTACAAAGCAAAATATGGGGTGTGTGCCTTTAAATTACTTAGCAATACTTCTTTATTACATGCCATATTACATCAGGCGCGGTTCGAAGGGGGGGGTCACAGGGGACATGACCCCCCCCAAAATCTAAGGTCAAATTGAAAAATATAAAAAATTTGTCAAATAATAAAAGGAAATTTGTAGCTATACCCTAATAACAGCGATAAATTTATAGATAAAATTCTAGTGGTGTTTTTATTAACTACGCACGATGGCCAAAATAACTTGAAAATGACATAGATCTAGTTTAGAAACAAGGAACCGAACTACGTTGTTTTGGTAATCCTAGCAAAATCGATATGCGTCATTATGATAAAGACTGTATATCAATATTATAATGTAATTTGTCGGTTTATTGTAAAGATTCAAGATAAAGGCTGTCTACTTAGTTGTGAATTGGGTGACTGGCCCCCTCCAAAATTTCAGGCTGCGACCGCGCTTGTATTACATACGTATTATTTCGTGTATCCATAGCGCAATATAACTCTAAAATTATAAATGTTGTATCATCCCCTATATTCGATTGCTTACAACTTTGAAATGGCTGAACCTATTTTGATCAAATGTAGCTAAGAAACATCTCGATTATGTTAACTTTCAAACAAAAAACCTGCATCAATATCGGTTCATTCGTTTAGGAGCTACGAAGCCACAGAGACACACGGCAAACTTATAACACCATTTGAAAAAGACTGCATTTTCGCCCTCGTGCTAGATTGTGGTCAAGAGCAAACACATAATAAATAAAAGAAAAGAGATTCGTAAAAAATATTTTTTAAAATATATAGCATGAGATTTTCTTATCTTTTCGCAAACTGAGCCATCATTATATGTAAAAACATTATAGACTCAAATAGGGAATTCGATTATGCACTACGTAGTTCGTAAGAGTATTATCACCCTAGTGCAGTAATAAGCTACGAGCCGCTATCTAAACTCTTCGTATTAACAGGTTCAGTTTTGGGGTGGGTCAATTTTGACCGTGTGTTAAAGTCTCAAATAATTTTAGGGAAAGAAAAAATATTCTGCGTGGGTTGTATGAGTCTGCAGTTCTTCGTACGAGACACAGATGGCGCTGACCTACACGCACGACGAAATGTGCGTAATAAGGGAATGAGCATTTCGCCGCTTGACTTGAAGGCACGATAGCTCAGTTAGTTGAAGCACCTAAAGATTTAATCCTGAGGTTGTGGGTTCAAGTCCTAAAATTATTCGTGAATATTTTAAGGGTTATCGATCGGCAAGGGTTTAAAAAAAATTAAAGTATCGTTCCAAAACTACCTATGATCTACCAATATTACGAAAGTCTGAGTTAGGAGCAATTTGGATTTTTAACCCCTGACGCAAAAAGAGGAGTGTTATAAGTTTTACCGCTTGTTTGTATTTCCGTGTGCCGTTAAGAGTTAAAAGTGATGAATGTAGGGGTTAAATATTTTTTTAGTACTTAATTGAGGATTTTGAGGAACACTGCCCACGACACCAGGGAAACCTTAGTGTGGGCCTTTGCGTGTGTAGCGTTTATTTATTCAGGAAAACTTATAGTGATTAGACTAACTCTTATAAATATCATTAGCGTTTAAAAGAGTACTTACTATCTTTCGAACGAGTCATCATAGGCAGGTATATTGTATATATATATATTTATGTCGTATGTATTTATATTGTGTTATTGTATTTAATATAGATATTTGAATGAGTTAGTGTAGTTATTTTTTTGGTTATTTAGAGTTGTTTTATCAAATATGCACTTTTGTCCCGCGTTTTTAAAACAATATTTCTTACTGCACCAGGCTGGCTGGAAGAGATCACTATTAGTGAGTCCGCCTTTGTAAACTTTTTTTTCTTTTATTTTGTATCCTATGTTATCTAAGTGAATAAAGAATATATATATTAAACATTCAAATATTAATTAGAGCAAAGTGCGCTACCAAAATAATGGCCACAACATTCGTATTATCATAGGTATTTAAATGATAACAACAAACAATTCAAAAAAAAAATAATCACATGAAGATGATTTGTTACATATGACAAAAATATGAAGATGATTATCGCTTCAAAAAATTAAGATTAAGACATTGCATCATAAATTTAAAAAAATGCCTTTAAATCTTTTCCGAGCATCCCCATAAAGTAATGAACAGATGGTCTAGGTATCCAGACTATCCAGGCACAAATTGAATACTAAATAAGCAATGTAATAGAATATTATGTTCGCAAGCCTCCCGTTTTATTGACCTTGGGCTGCAAGTAATGGATGGACAGGGTTGGAGCTAAGACAAAGAATACTAAGGGCGACATTTTATTGGGCCTTTTTATATTTCGAACGGCACGGCACGGCACTTCAAAAATTACCATTGCGCCCGAACAATTACTCGCATGGCATAACTATCTTAGTTTTTATATTGCCAAAAAGCTTGTGCGAATACTTATTTCATTAAACTAGGTCCTGTTCAAACCGGCGCCGACGTCAAAAAAAAATCCTCTCTATTTACCATATTCCGCTATGAATTCACCTATGTATTTACTGTTTTACCCGTAACCACTACTTACTCGTGAACATAGCTTTAAAAAATTATTTCACCCTTTTTGAAGGCGGGTCAATTTTTGTTAAAAATATTTTATTTTATTCTTTTTAAAGGTTATCGTTTATCATTCATATAACTCCCTCGTAGATCCATACTAATGTTATAAATGCGAAAGTAACTCTGTCTGTCTGTCCGTCTTTCACGCCTAAACTACAGAACCGATTTTAATGAAATTTGGTACAGAGATAGATTAGAGCCTAGGAAAGGACATGAGCTACATTTTATCCCACAGTTGGACACAATATAACCTGTAGTCCACGCGGGCGGAGCCGCGGGCGGAAAGCTAGTTTATTATAAAGCACTAAATCACTCGAGATTAAAGAGCGATATAGTGATCAATTACTTTTACCCCACGGAAAGATATGGGGTCGTGATATTCATAACCAGTCGCAAGATGGCAAGAAAGATACGGGGTAGTACAATCACCGATCGCCAGATGGCATGAAAGATATGGGTTGGTGGGTGATATTATCAACCGATTACCAGACAGCAGGGAAGATGTGTGGTGGTAATATACGCTACCAGTCACTAAACGGTAGATCCCCACAAATGAGCCCCAAAAAACAACTTATAAGTCTCAGGGAATAACTTCATTTTTGCTTCGTTTATATTGATGACCTATCATCATCCACATATATGACCGTAAATTTCTGTTTTTTTTATTTATGACCTAAACTACTGAAGCGATTTCGATAAAAAAATTATGGGACCAATCTGGAAGTAGATGCTTCCAAACTAAAAAAAAAATTTTGAAATCGGTTGACAAATGACGGAGTTTTGAGGTAACAAACATAAAAAATGAAAAAAATAAAAATATTCACCCGAATTGAGAATCTCCTCCTTTTTTTTGAAGTCGGTTAAAAATATAATGTGCAACTCTTGAATAAAACGGATTTCCATCGAGCGTTAGAATCACTCGCGTCATTCAGGACTCTAACACTTAGAATCCTTCATTTGCTCGTGATCCAACTTTGGCCCTCGCTTAAAATCTGTCTTTTATTCCCGAGTTGCACAATATACTATTTCAAGTGCCAGCTATATTGTACGCGATTGCGTCGCCTCGAAATTAGCGCCCTAAGATGCCGCCCATTGTAGCGAATCCTAGCTTCGACCCTGGCAAAACATCCCATGAGTTTTACACGACTGTTTGTAAATATGTAAACTTAAGAGTAGTGTAATATCGATTTTGAATCATCTTTCTAAGTAGATTCCATAGTAACTTTCGACATATTAATTTTGTAAACAGGTTTAGATCTTACTTGCTAACAACTGTTTGGCCGGTTTGGTCCAGTGATAGTGACCATTCCTCTTGTTTGACGGGTCCTGGGTTCGATTTCCAGTCGGGGAAAATATTTGTTTAAATTTAAGAGTTAAAATTCCAAATTCTGTATCACCCCGACATTTGATTGCTTATAACTTTTAAACGGCTGAACAGATTCTTGTCAAATATAACCATCTCGATTACGTCAGCTTTCAAACAAAATCACCGCATCGAAATCAGTCCGTTCGTTTTGGAGTTATAGACACACTCGACAAACTTATAACACCCCTCGTTTTTGTCGGGAGTTAAAGAGCACCCACCACTTAGTATCTTAAAAATTAACTCTTGCCTCCATATGGCAGAACTCATAATTCAATATCTCTATGTAGAGAAAGTTTTACGTAGTAATTAGTGTAACATATGAACTACATGGTCTAAGAGGTAGTGGTATTTATGATGTTGCTGTTAGTAACTCGATTACTCCTGGTCTAGATACGCTGGTTCAGCGATTGGTTTGTGTCCTCGAAAGTAGTGGTAAGCGGAAACAGAAGAATTGAAAGTGATAGCGAGCACATGTTTCTGCTTTATCCCTTTTATTTTATACTAGTCATAGCACAGCGAGTATTAGGACGTCCCCAACGCGCAGCGAGTATTAGTTGACAGCTCGCGAGCCGATGCGCGTAGACTTACCGTCCCGCACCTGAAAAGCTAATTGTTTTATTTTGTACTACTAATAGGTCCTAGCTAGGACTTTCATATGTGTTGTACATATCTATGAGATTGATTACAAGAACTTAAAGTGCTGTGGTGTTTCACTTCGCAACGAACCCAACTCGCTATACTAGCTTTCCGCACGGGACTTAGTTCCCGTGGGAATTCGAGAAAATCATGTAGCCTATGTTCATCACGGATAGATAGATAGATAAAAACTTTATTCACTGCTATTACAATCATTGTCAACAATAATAATAATCTTATAACTAAGTATTAAGTAAACGTAAAACTACAATTAAACAATAAGTAAGGCAGTGAAAGGGCGCTGACTCAGCATACGTACTGTGGGATAATGTAGGATTCTAATGGTGAAAGAATTTTTCAAATTGGTCCAGTAGTTCGGAGCCTATTCAATGCAAACAAACAAACTTTCCTCTTTATATTTCTGCCACGACACCATTCCACGGCTTTTCGTGTAAGGTTTTCGATTTGCCGCATCACGTATATGGAACGATCTTCCACCCCCAACCCGCAACCTGAAATCTTTGCACTTATTTAAAAAAGCTTTCAAAAAACATATACTAAATGTCCAGAAATAAAAATAATGATTTGCGGTCTATAATTAAGTAGTAGTCGTTTTTGTCATTTTGATAGTGAGAGAGAGATAGACTCAACACTTAAGTATAGATCAGGCCTTGATATGAGTCTCCTTCTATAATACGAGCGGGTCTTAGTTTATTTATTTCTCACCGCGAACAAAACTGCCAGTTCATATTTGCCGGTAAAAACAAGATAAGACATAAAAAGAGATAACACAACATGATAAAAACATAAAACTGAACGTGTTTCACTTACACACCACATCGGCGATGTTCAGGGAAGTTATTTCATCTATGTTTTTACATAGCGGTAAAGTTCTCGCTGGAAACGTTATTGGAAAACAATTTTCTGCCCGGAACTTCGGAACTTGGGAAAATTTTGTAGCCTGTATTATTTATTCTGGATGTATAGCCTGTATTAATTATGAGCTATATTACTGTAAAGTAACATCAAAATCCGTCTATTAGTTTTTGCGTTAGGGGGTAATAAACATCCGTCCATCCTCACACACTTTCGCATTTATAAATTTGGAGGGTACTGTCTGTGAACCGAACTCCACTTTTGAGTGCGGCTTTTGTATTTTCTTATTGCAAAAAATTTCAATTTTTTTGTGAGTAAAATTATTTAGGATAGGTTATGATAAGCCCAGCAGTGGGAAACCAAACAGGCTACATAAAACAAATTTTTTGAAGTGAAAACTTCTTTAGCGGCGTTGTGCACTTTGATGTATGGGTAAAAAATGTTAAACTCGCGTCAGAACACGTGACCTGATCGAAAATTCGTAAGACGGAGGGAGAGTAGACCGCGAGGAAGTAATATATTTTCACTTTTGCCGGCACTCCCGGAGTGCAACCCGTTGTTTTTTTTATTAATTGATATAGTGTAGCAGCACTCGTATTTTTGAAATAAAATAAAAATTTATTTATTTCTAAGAGTACTTATTACTAAATCTCACTTGAAGCCAGCCAGCCCAGTAAGCATTGGTTGGCTAGTGTTGGGTGTGCCTCGCTCATTCCCAGTTAAAGTAACAAAAATATACAAACAAAACCAAAACAAAAATATTCTTACTAATTCCACTTAAAATAAAATTTGTACATTTTCTTACTATAGTGGGCCTTTTGATAACTCGAACAAAAGTTCCGGGCACGGCAAATTTGTTCCCATTGCCGCCTATGTTCCTAATGTCACTATAGGAACTCAGGCGGCAATGGTAATAAAAATTTGCCGTACCGTTCCATTCCGTTCCAATTACGTATAAAAAGGCCCATTGGAAGTCACTTCTAGTTCCTATAACCTCTTGTGTAACACACTCTCTTTTCAGGTCGCGGCTTACACGGAACCACATGATCTCGCGCTTGTCTGGGGCCGTTGAACTCTACTCGTCTTCCGTTTTTATGCCGGGACTGCGGAATCCTAATCCCAATGAAAATAAATTAGGAACTGCGGGGGAGATTCACGATTGGTCGTATTAAGTATCAGCTGTGATTTTATTTGAATACCCAGTGCTTGCTAATTTGTACCGATCAGTGAGGTTAAGGAACGTATGCAGGGGTAGGGAAACTGACGGGTGACCAATGTGGAAATTTATGACGACCGTTTTCGTACTTCGGAGGACACGTCAAGAGGAGCATCTCAGTTTGGACTAGCGTCTCAGTTGTTTTTCATGCTGTCTCGATGTCGACCACCCGCCTCAGACTTGTGCAAAATTTCCGGCATTTCCGGCGAAATGCCGAGTTTTATATCCAAAATTATGAGTTTAGGCGTCAATTAATTCCTACTCCAAAAATTTAATGAAATCGCACGTTTTTGTCGATTTGTAAGCGTATAAACAAGGTTCGTGGGTTTTGTTTTTTCCAAAATTGTTCTTAGTTTTTCAGCAGCTACCTCTTAAATGTTGAGAATTTTTTTGGCGAAAAATGCTGACTTTTAGTCTCAAATATCTTTTTGTCTACTAAAAATATCACAAAAATCAAAACGTACGGACCTAGTTTTTGGTGTTCCTGATACTATACCAAAGTTTCACAGGGATCCGTTGACGTTTAGGGGATAGAATCCATTGACGCCGTTTGTATGGGAAAGTGTTTAAATCATATTTGTATGGGAAAAAAACACTGAGACGATCCTCTTAAGTGGTCCCGGCCGTTTTTGTTTAGTTACAAGCAAGTCAGAGCCCATTTGACGGTTGTAAAATTCAGACAATAGGGTTAGTCAAGCTCACTACACACTAAACTTGGTTATAACCTAACCTAACCTAACCTTCACGATAAAGAAGGAAGAAACTTACTGAAAAAAATATACTAATAAATTCAAATTCTTCATAGATTTTTATTATAAGATCTAAAGATCTTATATATAGAATAAGTTAATTATATATGGATAAGTTAGAATAATGAAACAAACATATTAAATATGGAAAAATGTATCCATTAATATTGCATGCCATAATGGTATGTTACAGCGCACGTTATATTTAATACATCTTATGTTATTTCTTTACCTGTAACATTGCAATAAATATATTTGAATTTGAATTTGAATTTGATCGTTGTCCAGTATGGAAGTTACTTCCATTCCTCACTAATAATAGTATGAAAATTTGTTTGTTTGTTTGTCCTTTCTTCACGTCGTAACGGAACAACGGAGTCTCCCATGTTTTTAACCTCCGAAAAAAAGAGGGGTGTTAAAGTGTGTATATGCGTGTCTGTCTGTGGCATTGTAGCTCCTAAACGAATGGACCGATTTCGATGCAGTCTTTTTTGTTTGAAAGCTAGCTGACGTAATCGAGATGGTTCTTAGCTATACGTTAATAGTTCTGGGCCCAAGAGTGACATAGAAATGACATAGAGCGAAGTCGCGGGCGAAAGTTAGTGAATCAATTGTTTCAATGAGTTAAAGTGAACTAGGCTATTGTGGCTAATTTCCTGGAATCCGTACAACCGGTAAATACGGGAAACAAAGCCGAACAACGGATCCTTGATCACTCGATATGGACACAATGAAATAAGGTAAATTAAAAATATATTATTTTCTATTCAAAATCTAATTAAAAAGAAAATAAAAATTTGGTATTAACGACTGGCGATAGCTTAGTTGGTTTAGAACTTAAGACGACTACAGCACCCGATAAAGGCAGCACACATAGGAATAGTGCCATCTCCGTCTCTCAACAGGCCTGGGCCGGCAGTGCGAACAGTGTCGATACACGAACTTTACGGACTATGAAAGCGTGCGTGCGTAAAAACATGTTCAAAAGTTAGAAAAATGAAATTTATGGAAAGGTAACAGCTTAAATCGAAAAATGCGAACTACTTATGCGTTACTGAGAGTGTTCAATCACGAACATTTTGATAGCAAATTCAAGTTCCTGTGTGCATTTTACTATCGTTTTTACAGCTTAAAAGATACACAATATTGGGTATTTAGAGGTGACTTTGTGAGCTTTTTCTATCGAACCAAAAGTGCTGAATCATGTTTTCAGCAAACTACTTATCTAGTTTATGTCCTGAATATTACCGTAGTAATTTTTTTTCGGTTTAATGCAGTGTGTCATGCGTATCTACGCATCATAAAATCGTAATTTAGGTGCTGTAGTCGCCTTAAGAGGGTGATTCTCCTCGTAACACTGATCAACTTTCCCCAAGGCACCCATACCAAATTCTCATAAAAAATTAAACTTTTCATTCTAAAGGCAAATCAGCTGATCGTTCAAATTGCATGGAGAGGCGCATTGTTTTTATTTTTTATTTTTCCGGCCCATATTCCTCGATGAAAGTTTGGCCTTTTTATAATTCGAAAACGGCTCGGCAAAACTGTATTACCATTGCCTCCTATGAAATAGTAATACTAGAAGCTGAGAACATCGGGGGCAACGGTAATACAATTCTGTCATGCCGTGCCGTGCCGTTCGAATTATAAAAAGGACCAATCACATCCTTAGTTTTCGCTAACTTATTTTATTCACCCAATTTTTCATTATTGGCGCCCTGTAACTAGGTCTTCTTCTTTTTCTTATCGTGTAGGCATAGTCAAGTGTGTGGCGAACTTGGCTAACCCTGGTGTCAGAGTTTTTAAACAGCACTCTGACTTGGTTTTAACGACTTTAGTCAATCGACAACAGCCGGAACCGACAGCTTAACGTGCCCTCCGAAGCACGGAAATGCTCGTGGTAAATTGCCACTTTGGTCACCCATCAGGTTCCCTGCCTCTGTGTACGTTGCTTAACTTCGCTGATCGGTTGTGAGTAGCGAGAGCCACTGGGCTACGAGCGCTAACTAAGTGGGGTGACCATATTCGTAAGGTAGCGGGAAGTGGTAGGAGGAGGAGAGCTGAAGACCGAGCTCAGTGGCGTGCTGTAGGAGAGCCCATGTCCAGCAGTGGACTAACACATACTGATACAATACACAATACAATATACTTTATTGCACACCAACATACAGAACAAGGTACAAAGTAAACATTATGGACAGTAATAAAGTTAGGATTTTTTATTATTATAAGATGGGTTAACTTTTGACCTCGATCTTGACCATAAGGTTAAAGATGAGGTCGACGATGGAGCGAGTTAACCCAGAAAATGCCTATAAAGGCACTGGTACTCCCACGCACCGACGGAAAACAGCAAGCTGTATGGCGTCGGACTTCGGTAGGAGGGTGGTCGCGAACCAGACGGTCCTGTACAGAGCCTACTACACCGCATGAGACCATAGGACGACACCTCAGATTCAGAAAATAAAAATAAAGTGTCGTTGCCTGGGGTGGATTACTAGGAGGCAGGTCTCATTTGTGTTTCCTTAGTCGCCTCTTACGACACCCACGGAAAGAGATGGGGTGGTGTTATTCTCAACCGATCATCACACGGGTACAAAAGGTGGCCCCATTGCTAAGAAGCAATATCTTATCGGTAACCTTTTGGTGTGGAGAAGACGATATTACACCTTATAAGTGTGGGTGCAAAAATATACTTACATAAACAACATGATGACTCAAGCTTAAATTATGATGATTATTTTTGATGAATACAGGGCTTTAGGTATCTCTCTTTCAACCTCTCTGGTGGGTAATCAGTCCATGAAACTGGACAACTTCCCCAATGAACATAGGTCAAAATAGGAAAAAAAAATTGATCTCCCATACAAAATGCGCTATATGCTGATGAAGTTTGTTTGGGAGCTCAAAATATTTTTTTCGTATTTTGAACTATGTTCCTTGGGAAAGTTCTCCAGTTTCATGGACTGATTAACCACCCGAGAGGTTGAAAGAGAGATACCTAAAGCCCTGTATAAAATGACGAATATTTTTAAGAATTTGTGAGGAGTCATTGGTGTTCAAAAAAACATTTATTCAGTCTCTGTACTGAGTAATTTATGCAATAACCCGATGCAAGCTGCACCCGAGGCGGTCCGGAATTCCGGAATCCCGGAATTCAATATTGCGCTATAATTACTGGGCAACGTCCGGTTTCCGGCCAGCTATACCGGCGCTCGCGAAATAGATTAAAAACACACAACATGCTTCTTTTCAAACATTTTTTTAGGTAAGTTGTATCTATGCCTATATCGCCTATACACATATATACACCTTTCTGTTCAGTGTACTTCGTAAAATTCGTAATTGGCAATATGTTTAAGTTATAATTATAGATATAGTAGCTTTCCGCTCTGGACTTCGTTTTCGTGAGAATTTGGAAAAAACATGTAGCCAATGTGTTAATCCAGGGTGTCAGCTACATCCATACCAAATTTTATCAAAATTGGTCCAGGCGTTTGACCGTGAAAGGGTAACAAAAATCCATACATACAAACTTTCGCGTTTATAATATTATTAAGGACTAGCTTCCCGTGCGGGACTTCGTTCCCGTGGGAATTTAGGAAAATTATGTAACCTATGTTACTCAAGGATAATGTAGCATCCTAATAGTGAAAGAATTTTTGAAATCGGTCTAGTAGTTTCGGAGCCTATTCGTTACATACAAAAATACAAACATATGAAAATACAAATCTTTCCTCTTTATAATATCAGTGTATAGATAAGGAAGTATTCCTGTATTGCTGTGGATTTTTTGGTACCTATATAAAAAATAAAATTAATGAAAATGCACTCGCGCATATAAACCATTTCAGGAGTTTCAGGGTAAGGCAGCACGCGAAGCGCCCGTAGCCCAGTGGCTCTTGCTGATCTCAACCGATCAGGGAGGTTAAGCAACGTACACAGAGGCAGGGAACCTGATGGGTGATCACAGTGGCAATTTATCACGAGCATTTCCGTGCTTCGGAGGGCACGTTAAGCTGTCGGTCCCGGCTGTTGTCGATTAAATTGACTACAGTCGTCAAAACCAAGTCAGAGGCCATTGTGCGGTTTAAAAACTCGACACCAGGGTTAGCCAAGTTCGCCACACACTTGACTATACCTGCACGATAAGAAGAAGTACGCCATTTGGAATCACTTGACGCCTCATCTGACATACATTCTGAGTTTTCTTATGCCCGTACAGAAAGAGACTCAAGTTATAGAATCTATCCTCCTTACGTTGGCTCGATGCTGGTATTCTTGTCGATTCACCTTTCCTATCCACTCCACATCCTGCTGCAACAGCCCTTTACAGTCACAGACTCTATCTTATGGTGCCCCGTCGATCATTGACCGCGGCGATATACAGATCGACTGTACTAGTCGGTACGAATGTCGGATCACTCAATCCATTACATTTCTGAAATGTAGCATGAATAGAGGGATTTGTGCATTCGTGCCACAGTGGCCAGACCGAGGTGAATAACGTCGTTGAGTCTCTGTGGCAGAACTGCTGGGCGGGGTGGCCATTGTAACGGTAACGGTAACGGCCCGTACAGAAAGAGACTCAAGTCTTGATCTGTTTAAGTATTGATTGTCTCTTTCTCTCACTATCAAAATGGCAAAGACGACTGCTACTTAAGTATAGGTCAGTCTGAGTCGCTTTCTGTAATACGAACCTTATTGTTATTAGATGGAATATGAAAATGGTGGTGATAGGTTATTATTATTACGGCGGTATAAAATTCACGCCATCTCCTAACGGGGGGTAGTCAGAGATTAAGATTACTAAACGCCTCGTCGCTTTAACTAATGTTCTAACAGCTCTAACACACACAATTCTGAAGTTAACCGAACCCTTGACAAAGAGGGTCATTTTTCACCCAACACGCATTTTATCATCGTAGTTTTGTACAGGGATGGATTTGGGTAATCTCGACGGGGCCTCGTTTAGTTTTAGATATCACACAACATATTAGATCGATAGATAGATAAAATATTTATTTGTAACACTTAAACACGCACATTATTTACAAAATCAACACATACTATAATAAAAAAGAAGCAAAACAATAAAGATACAAAAAAATTATTATTATTATTATTTCTTATTCTATATGTGTGCCACAGTGCCACAAAAAAGCTCTATGATCGAAGAGCTCAGCATATATTTTGCTTTTCGACAAAACACTGATATTCTGCGACAACGCTGTCAGTCACGAATGCTCAGCAGGGTGATATTAGGAATAGTAGACCTGAAGCTCTCTTAGCTCAGTGGTGCTTACTGATCTCAACCGATCAGTGAGATTAAGCAACGTACACATAGGCAGGGAACCTAAAAGGTGACCAAAGTGGCAATTTATCACAAGCGTTTCCTTGCTTCAGAGGGCACTTTATCGGTCCTGGCTGTTGTCGATTGACTACAGTCATTAAAACCAAGTCAGAGGCCATTGTGCGGTTTGAAAATTGACACCAGGGTTAGCCAAGTTCGCTACACACTTGACTATCCTACACGATAAGAAGAAGAAGAGGAAGTGGTAGCTGTCCACTGCTATGCCTTCTATGTCTCCCAATGCTGTGCGAATTTAAGTACCTTAGTTTACTCAAGCGTTTTCTTAACTTTTTTATATCAGCTTATGTCGCTGGCCAATTCTGTTACAAAACTGCAACTTTGTGCTCATGTCTGTCATTTTTTTAACAACTGTGCGCTTGTGACCCAGTATCTAGTTAGTGTATTGAATTAAATATTAATATGTATTATTTTATTTTTTATTTATATTAATTTATTTATATAAGTGAGACGTCTGTGAATCTGAATGTCTGTGAATCTGAATGTCTGTGTATTTAAGTGTCTGTCTGTGTCATCGTAACTCATACACAAATGGACCGATTTCGATGCAGTTTTTTTTATTTAAAAAGCTAACGTTTTTAAGATGGTTCTTAGCTAATATGTTTGATTAAAATTGGTTCAGTTTACACTGACGACTTAGATAATAATATTTACCTGATTTATTTACATAACACCTTATACATAATAGATCACAGCTCCATGGAGAGTATAACATCTGTTAAAAATGTAAAATAAGCATTAAAAATAGAAAATATAATAAGATAAGGGCACGGACATCAAATAAGTCTGTGGATAGAAAATTAAGTGTTAATAAAAAAATACATCACAACAACTTTGCGAGGGTATACCGAGTCCGGCCCTGGTATTGACTCTCGCCCGGGTAAACAATTGTAATCCGGATGATCCGGCCGACAATAGGTTATGTGGCGTCTTGCGGTCGGAAAACGACTGTGGCTTTCTTAGCCATAGATATCAGAAACAAGGAGAAACTAAACTTTCCTAACGATTTTTAACCCCTCGACCAAAACATGTTACTAGCTTTCTGGCCGGGACTTCATTCCCGTGGGAATCAGGGAAAATTATGTAGTTTTAGTGTTAATCCAGGGTGTCAGCTACCTCTATACAATTTTTTTTCAAAATTGGTCCAGCCGTTTGGATGTGAAAGAGTAACAAACATCCAACCATACATCCATACATCATCATAAACTTTCATATTTATAATATTAGTAGGATAATTTTGAAGTTTTCAACACCCATTAAAGTTTCGCAAACCAATTTTTTAAGTCAGCCATTATAAAGAAAAACGCTACACACTTCTTATCGTGTAGGTATAGTCAAGTATGTGGCGAACTTGGCTAACCCTGGTGTCAGAGTTTTCAAACCGCACAATAGCCTCTGACTTGGTTTTAACTACTGTAGTCAATCGACAACAGCCGGGACCGACAGCTTAACGTGCCCTCCGAGCACGGAGACGCTCGTGATAAATTGCCACTTTGGTCACCCATCAGGTTCCCTGCCTCTTTGTACGTTGCTTGACCTCACTGACCGATTGAAATCAGTTAGCTCCACTGGGCTACGAGCGCTTCACACTTAAAGGCCCACACTAAGGTTTTCCCTTGTGTCGTGGGTTCCTCGGAACATGCATAAAGACAGACACAAATACCCGAAAACAATCATCTGCTTTTTGCACAAATATTTGCTCCGACTGGGAATTGAACCCAAGAACCATCGATCAAGAAGCGCCACTACCATTCGACCAAAATGACCGTTACAATCCACATATTGTTAAAGTTCGAGTGAATAGACATCTTCTGGGTGAGCTTGCTACATCCTCGACCACATCTTCGCCCCTGAGCTGGAGCAAACCCATTTACACTATATTATTTGCTTTTTAGCAATATAAACGCTGAGATATGGCCGGTTTGCGCTGCTACAGCACACACATTTAACTATTTTATTTTATTTTTCCTTTTTGCGTTAAGTTGCATAAAGTTTATAGTTTATAGAAGAAGTCGCATTAAGTTTATATACACTTATTTTAATTTGTAATATGTGGTAATAATTGGATATGTGTGTGACTGTGCAGACAAATAAACGTTTTATCTATTTATCTATTATTATAAAGAAGAAAGATTTGTATTTTTGTATGCTTGTAACGAATAACCTCAAAAACTAGTGGACCGATTTCAAAAATTGTTTTACCAATAGGAAGCCCCAGTAAGTGATATAGACTACACTGTTTTGCCGTATTTGCACAAAAACGAAATACTAGGCGGAAATGTATGTATGTAAATCATTTATTGTACAATAAATATTCTTACAGGAGCAAAATATGGTACTTAAACTTAGAATACATTTAAGGTACAAAGGCGGACTTATCCACTAGGGGATCTCTTCCAGTCAAAGGAAATCTTAGTCCTCTATAAAAAAAGATAAATATTTTGAGACTTCAATGTAATTTCCTGAGGAAGTATTTTGCTCAGTTTCACGATGATATTCGTGGCAACATTGCGCTTACAAATTCTATCGTCTTAAGTATTTTTTTGCTATTTTAACGAAGTTCTCAACTGAAAAATCTCAATAAGAACTTCTGAAGTCAGCTTTTTGATCTTCTAACATCGATGGGTCATGTGTGAATTGATGCTTCACTGTTTGTGACTTGAGCACATAGATTTATGTCCACAAGGATTTGGGCGTGATCGTCATTTGTTGTTTTGGTAAAAAGATCGCGCGGATCCTGAATTCAAATCAGCTGAGTGAACAAGGAGTGAATGGGCCTTTTTATAATTCTAAAACGGCACGGCAAAATTGTATTACCATTGCCTCCTATGTAATAGTAATACTAGAAGCTGAGAACATAGAGGGTAATGGTAATTCAAATTTCGAATTACCGTGCCGTGCCGTTAGAATTATAATAAATTATTTAAAAAATAAAAAAAAAACCCGTCTGCTTAGTTCCAACTAAAAAGAAAAAAACAAGTAAGTCCAGAAGTCGAGACTTTTGTTATTGAATATTATTGAATAACATAACGATTTTAATAGTCGGGACCCATCATTGATGGGTCCCAATTGATTTTTCCAAATTTTTATGCTTTCTATGACATTTGCGTTGTCATGAAGAATCAAACGACGTATCATTTATCAAAATCGGTCTATGCGTTCGCTCTAAATAGTGCCACACAGGTACAAACCCACATACATACATAGACTGATAAACACATTACCCTCCTCTGCGTCGCGCAGTCGGGTAAAAAGGCCCAATAATGGGTTCATATCAACTTACCGAAAATTTATAAAACCTACGATTGAAATACCGTCACATAAAGTTCGAAATACCGAATGGTCGAAATACCTATACACGATATACCTATGTTTGAAACAACGAACTTCAAATACCGAAGGTTTAAAATACCGATACAAGAATATTTTGAACTTCCGGTCAAATAAACATACGGTATTTAGATTTTCGGTGTTTCGTCCATAGGCATTGGAATTCGGTATTTTGTACTTTGGGATTGTAATACGTACCGCTTAATAGACATAATCGTTCTTCTTAATCTCCGACAAAAAAGGGGGTGTTATAAGTTTGACGTGTGTATCTGTATGGCCGTGTGTGCGTGAGTCTGTCTGTGGCATCGTAGCTCCTAAACGAATGGACCGATTTCGATGTAGTTTTTTCGTTTGAAAGCTGACGTAATCGAGATGGTTTTTAGCTATACTTGATCCAAATTGGTTTAGCCGTTTAAGAGATATAAGCGGCGAATGTCGCGGTTTGGGGTTTTCTACCTCGCTTATAGCTACCAGTGGGACAGAGCCTTAGGATTCATGCTTTTAAGCTATATATGGACTCCAATCTCATGCTAGACTTTCATTGGTGCTCCTAGAGTAACATGTCATTTATTATTTATTCTTATGAACATGTTTTAATATGGAAGCATATACAGGGCTTTAGGCATCTCTCTTTCAACCTCCCGGTTGGTTAATTAGTCCATGAAACTGAACAACTTTCCCAAGGAACATTGGTCAAAATACGAAAAAAAAATTTTGAGTTCCCATACAAACTTAATCAGCATATATTTTGTATGGGAACTCAAAATTTTTTTTCGTATTTTGACCTATGATCCTTGGGGAAGTTGTTCAGTTTCATGGACTGATTAACCACCAGAGAGGTTAAAAGAGAGTTACCTAAAGCCCTGTATATCGATATTTGGGTCATAGGGTAACCATTATTCGCTTAGTCATGTCATGATAGGGTTGGCACTTTTTAGAATTGTTGGAAATTGAGTTCTTTTAATTTGTCTTTCATGTAGATGTGGCCCCATTTTTGGCCAAAAATGGGGTGACTAACTTATTGGTTGATTCACACCTTGAATCTGAACAATTAACTATAACTTTATCTTTTCTAATATTAAAAAGAGGAAAGATTTGATTGTTTGTTTGCATTGAATAGGCTCCGAAACTACTGGACCGATTTGAAAAATTCTTTTACCATTAGAAAGCCACATTATCCCCATCAATGGACATAGGATACATAACTTTCCAGAATTACCACGGGAACGAAGTTCCGGGCGGAATGCTTGTATGAAATAATAAAAAAAATCTGATGACTCATACTAAACAAATCAGCTAATCGCGGAAATTGTTAAGAGAGGCGACATTTTTAACCCCCGACAAAAAAGAGGGGGTGTTATAAGTTTGACGTGTGTTCTGAGTGTCTGTCTGCGGCATAGTAACTCCTAAACGAATAGACCGACTTCGATGCGTTTGTTTTTGTTTGAACTCTGACGTAAGCGAGATGGTTTTAGAGCCACCATAGGGGTTACCAGATTAAAAGACGTGAATATAATAAATAATTATAAATAAAATAATAAATAAATATACATAAATAATAAATAAATAATAGATAAATAAACAAGTAAATAATAAATAAATAATAGATAAATAAACAAGTAAATAATAAATAAAGAAACGCTACACACTCTTAGGCCCTCACTAAGGTTTTCCCTTGTGTTGTGGGTCCTTCGGAACATGCATAAAGACAAACACTTATGACCCGGGAACAAACATCTGCTTTTTACACAAATATTTGCCCCGGCTGGGAATCGAACCCAGGACCTCTCGAACAAGAGGCAGCGCCGCTCCCACTCGACCAAGCCGGCCGTCTACTGACTTGACTTGTTGGAGAAAAGACACTTCTTTAAATTTGAAATAAAAAATTATTACAGTTAATTGTGCATTCACAGACTTGATGTTCGTGCCCTTGTCTTATGAGAATAGAAAATAGACCTTTAACCTTGTAGTTATGAAACCTAAAAATTAGTTAAGCTCATGCTTTCTTTACAAATGTTTTCCATGACGCGGAAAAAAACCTAGGACCCCTCGATTCAGAGGCTGGGTTTTATTAGGTTTTGTTTGACAACCCTAGGATTTAGCTGGCGTATGTTTTACAGCGGGCAATTTAGATTTAGGACTCAAACTTTATGCCCTGTTGTCTATAAATAAGCGGAGCCATAGGTCTTTGATGACACTGGGAAATTTGTTAGATCGATATCTGTATAGATAGATATAAAATTTAATTCCATCACAGTACACACTTACAATGAGACAGTACAGAAAGAGACAAACAAAACACACAAGCAACGAAAGAGTTTCACAATACAACAAACAAGGAAATAAGGAACAAATCCATACTTAATATTATAAATGCGGAAGTAACTCTGTCTGTCTGTCCCTCTTTTACACCTAAACTACAGAACTGATTTTGATGAAATTTGGTACAGAGATAGATTAGAGCCTGAGAAAGGACATAGGCTACATTTTATCCCACAGTTGGGCACGCTGTAACCTGAAGTCCACGCGGGCGTAGCCGCGGGCGGAAAGCTAGTAAACAATAAATAGCAAAGAAAGTAACAGATAAGACAAGCACAGAGACATAGAACATAATAACATAGATAAATAAAACACCATAATAATAAAACATAGCAAAGTAAGTGTGTGCTGCAGGAAACAAGGTTGCAGCTCAGTATAAAGTTTTAGCTCAGTATAAAGTAAACTGTGTGACTTTGAATTATTTAGTGAAAATTTAGGATGTGAATCTGCCCACGAGACTAAACAACTTTCCCAAAGAAACATAGATTGAAATAAGGAAAATAATAGACAATGTGGCCATTTTATCGGTTCAGGTGACGAAATATCACATATATTGGACAGCACTTGTTTAAGTCAGTTTTTAAACCGCCACATGTTTTTAATTCTTTTATGCCTCTCACTAGCCCAGATCTGCTGAAAGAAATTTCGTAAAGAAATAAGCTGTGCCTTTTGTAATCGTTTTTCTATTTATAAAAATATGAATCTTTGTGATTTGTGCTGTGTACAAACTGTTAAATAAATAAAAACATAAAATGGACACCATTGTCAATTATTTGCCATTGATTAGTGGAATAAACGCCCTGATGTTTTAAAGTATTGTTCGTAAACTTACAGAATAGAGGCCAGAGGCAGAAGCCATTTGGCGGTTTGAAAACTTTAGTTTAATCAACTTGTCCACTTACTTCATAAAATCTACACAATTAATAAGACAGGGTCCCAATTCTGTAACTTAAGTTTTGAGTCGATGGATTGATCGCCATTTTGTCCGTTCAGGTGGCGAAATTGAGAACTATCCAAATTTCATACATCTATTAATGACGGCTGCTTTGACTGGTGGCGCTACCGCCAACTGAATTTTCATTTGCCAGGTAGTTTTCAATTTTACGTTCGGTTGGCGGTTGGCGGTGGCGTTGCTGGTCAGGGTGGTTGTTAGCAAGTATATAAAAATTAAATAGTTCTCAATTTCGCTACCTGAATGGCCTCTATTCCATCGACACACAAGTTACAGAATCGGGACACAGGACTGAAGCTCATACCCACAGGTATAATAATAGCAAAACTTGCAAATGACGAAGTTATATCACTACAAGCTGTACAAAGGAGCTACCTAACTACTCGGGACGAGAGTGCTGCCAGGTTTAAGCTTAAAGTTTTGCTGTATATCAATTTTAACCGATTACAGCTAAATGGGGAAGACTCAGGGGAATATTATCATAGGTAGCATAACATAACAAGTCTTACCATTATACACCGTGTTCCTGAGGATATTCATTAACTTAAACATGCTGTTCAGTCCATCAAGATAAACATTTTTCATTATGAAAACATTTATCATTTTTTTAACATTTTTAACTTTCATACAAACTAAATACCTTGACATTAATTATCTGATATACAAGGCTCTTTACAGGATTTAGCTCTCGGGTAACAAATAAAGTTTGATAGAAGCGGCAACGTAGCTCGAATAAAGACCCTTTCTCACTTCACAACCCAATTAAATAATTTCACAAGTAACTTTGAAACGAAGCATTTTTAAGTACTACTTGCTTTCTAATATTTCATTAGTTAACGCTATAGAAGTGTTTGCATTTATAAGTTAATGGATATCCTCAGGAACACGGTGTATAGGGGGACTTTAAATTAGTTAGCGAAACTTCAGGAGGTGAATGGGGATTTTTATTATTCGAAAACGGCACGGCAAAATTGTATTACCTTTGCCTCCTATACAAGATATTTAAAAAAAAAACAAAAAAAAAAGATAATTCAAAATCACTGACATAAAGTGTATGGACTGGCAGTCCTCTATAAATTACAACATTTGTCTCTAGGATGCATTGAAAGTGACAAATTCGCAGGAATTTTGACAAATTGAACGGAACTTGACGTAGTGAATTGTAAACAATTTGAAATATTCGACAATTTTGTTAAAATTTTAAAGACTAAGTGAATTTTTGTGTAAAGTTTTATTAATATTCAATTTTGTGACCATGAGAATATGCTTGGTTTGTAAATATAAACAGAAAAAAGGAGATAATCGGTCAATGTACAAGTATGTTTTTTTACCAACTGTTTTATTAAAAAATGTTGTTTTAAAACGTCTTAATTCTACTTTAAATGATTAGAAATTGTCGGGAAGACATTCCTCTTTTTCTAAGTATATACATAGTAATGTTAAAATGACTATAAAAGATAAACTTTTCGCATTTTCAATTTCGCTTGATTCGCCTGTTTTATTTCGCTAGTGCTTCCGAAGACAGTCGATAAAAACAATGTCGATAGAAACATGTTATAGGTATATTAGTGTAAAATATTACTTAATGTTACGTACAATGGCAAACAAAACCGTTTTTATTTTGTTGAGTACCCATGATTACCTACTTTTTTAGGGTTATGTAGTAGACTACAAAGTTATAGTTTCGCCATATCCGTCTACTCGCAATTTTCTAAGAGACCCTTGATACTACAAAACTGTAATCACACCGTAGTACCTAAGCTTTTTAAGATAACAAGTAATGTTTGATTAAATTGCGCGTCCCTCGACACGCTCTTGAATGATTTTAGATAAATATTTAAGAGTTTACTAATCTTCATAAGAACAGTAAGACAGAATACCTAACCAACCAAATTTCTTGCAACAGATTACCAACCGATGAAGTTTTAAAAAAAAATGGCTACAAAATATGAATATTTCGAAGAATTGGACATCAAAGAAAAGCCACGAAATATGTTCGAAACATTTTGACCCTAAATGTTTTATAGGAAGTAGGAAATTGTTAAAATTTGGTAGTGTTCCTACAATATTTGAAGAAAATGTTCAAGGTAAAGGTTATACATAAGGGTTACTAGAAACATGTCACGATCCCCGCTAAGGGATGGTAGTAGGCTTTATGAACTATTGAATAGTATTTCAAAACTGAAAAAAAGAATACCAGTTTTGAAAAATTACATACTTTAACTTTTTATAAAGTAACACAGCTTTAAATATTATTGTTTTTGAAACTAACGCATTTATTTGTTTTATTTTTCATGATTGTAGTTAACTGCCTACCCCGCTGGGAAATACATATAGTTTGTCGACTGATCGACTTTTGGCCTCACTACGTCGAGTTCGGTTTTCTGCCGCTGCCGCCTACAGCGCCAAAATGGCGGAAATCAAGTGGTCTCGTTTTTTGATTTGACAACAGCCAGTCTAGTGGTATTTAACTTATTTTTTCTATGTCTATGTTCAAAATTAATTAAAATTTTGCTCATTGCGCAGCTCTATTACGAATATGACAACTATGTCATATTAATTATATGAAACTTTCATTTTGAAAGATGTCAAACCGTGCAACTGATTACTAGTGTTGCGACTATTTCAATTTAAAATTAAATTTTGGAAATATCTTTTTTTTTGGTTTTTTTGAAACACCTTTTATAATAGTAATACTAGAAGCTGGGAACATAGAAGGCAATGGTAATACAAATTCTGTCATGTCGTGCAGTGCCGTTCGAATTATAAAAAAGCCCATTCTCCCCATGAAACTGAACATCTTTTCTCTAAAATTCTAAAAAAAAAATTACTTTTTATACTAAGGAAAATCAGGTGATCGCAAAACAAAAATCATATTTCGCTGTTTTCTTTGAGAAAAGTTGTTTAGTTTCACTGGCTGGTTTACAACCTTAATTTTCGCTAACTAATAGTCTCCACAATATAGTTTTTTTACGTTTTAATTTTTAATTTTATTGCAAACTTTCAGCTTATACAATTTTTTAAATATTTTCAGCTTTTTTTGTATTTTCTTCTTTAAAATTAAATTATTTATTCTAATTACAGACCTTATCAAGATAGACGGAAAAAGTTTACCTACCTTGCGTGTAAAAAGTGTGATCCACGGTCACAGTTTTGTCCGACTTAAGTCAGTCCGCTTGAGACCTATGCCGTAAATGATAATCGATTTTAATCGGATTTACGTAAATATTTTATTTAATTAAGCGCCTTTGAATCGTTTCCGCGCGGTCTTGATTTCCCATGACTAAATCTCGCTCGCGACGTCATCTTAGGTACGAACAATTCAACACGCTGGGTTCCCATACAGTTTGAAGCGCTCTTTTCGTCTATCTCAGGGTTTCCCAACCAGTGAGGCGCGCGGTTCCAAGGGGGGCGCAGAGGTCCCTGATTTCTGCCTATTAAAAAAATTTTACTTAACTCAATTGGTTAATTTTTGTTGTATCCGTTCTCCACGCTACGAGTCATAAAATAATAGAGAAGAAACGGTTCAGGTTAACTGCATAAACTTGTAAAAACAAAAGGTACATTAAAATTATATTGTCATATGAATAAAAATAAACACCCTCATTTTTATCACTTTATCATTGTTTGTTTAATTTTCTTATATTATCTCCCTATTTCAGCCCCTAGAGGGGGCGTAGGATTTTAGCTCAACGTTAGGTGAGGCGCATAGGTTAAAACGTTGGGAACCCCTGGTCTATCTCGATATAGGTCTGTGATTCTAATACTCATTTTTCCAATAGTAAACATTGATAACAGCGTAATTTTCCGGCCGAAAATTTCACTAGAAAACCATTCAGAATACATACATACAATACATACGCTCACGCTCACAATCCGCAACAGGGCAGGCAGAGCATCACTGGCTCCAGAACCACTAGATGCCACGTTTGACACAAACTGTAAGGGTTATCATTATCAGATGGAACAAGTTGTATAATGGTGAGAGGTGGTCAGCCTTTCGCCCATTATACAGCAAAACCCTCGCGGCCCACTTACAGACTTTTACTACCACTAGACCAAACCGACGGCCGGTTTGGTCGAGTGGTAGTGACGCTGCCTCTTGATCGGCGGGTCCTGGGTTTGATCCCCAGTCGGGGCAGATGTTTGTTCTCAGGTCATGGGTGTTTGTGTTTGTCTTTATGTGTGTTCCAATGGACCCACGATACAAGGGAAAACCTTAGTGTGGGCCTTTAAGTGTGTAGCGTTTATATATTTATTATTATTTATTTACTGTATACCTGGAAAGAGTAGGTAGCTGGTTCATTCTAAATTTTTCTTTCACTCCCAATCCAGCATGGAAGAAATTCATTTAGAATGATGGTCTGAATTTATTGTGTTTGTTTTTGCTAAGCTGTCCTTTACATCCTGTATTGTAATATCATTGTTAAACAGGCTTTAAACTTCTTCATCAGCCCATATACGTCCCCACTGCTGGGGCACGGGCCTCCCTCAATAACATGAGGGGTAAATGCCATACTCACCACGCTTGGCAGACGGGTTGGCGAGGGTTTTGATATAATTATAGAGTTTTCCTTCTCTGAGTGCAGATGAACTTGCTTGCATATTTACCTTAGTCGCCTTGTACGACACCTCGGCAAGAAAGAGGGTGGTCCTATTCTACTCTGCCGGGGACTCACACGGCCTGGCTCTAAACTACATAGGGCCTTTTTATAATTCGAACGGCACGGCACGGCACTTCAAAATTTGAATCACCATTGCCCCCTATGTTCTCAGCTTTTAGTTTTACTATTGAAAATTATTTTATTGAGATAATTCATAATCCATTTTTGTTAGTATTACTTAAAACTAGGTGTGTTAGATCAGTTTTTTACATTAGATTATTGTCAATTCCATTATTTTTATTACATGAAATGTCAAGTTTGAAAATTAAATTCAATTACAAAAAAAAAATACATAGAGACAATGGTAATAAAATTTTGCTAATAAAAAGGCCCATAGGCTGCACATTTCACATGATCAGTAACATGATGGTGAATTCCATTAATTTCGTCCTTGTGCCCTGCCTCTGAATTAATATGTTCAACGTATTTAAATATGCACCAGTTTCATCTGGTGCTCGTACACAGTCGGTGACATTTTCTACAGTGCTTTTAAGTTGCACTAGGGCTCTAATAAGAAAAACTTACAATCGCAAAATAAAACTACACTTCGATATATTGCAAACCTTACATTAATATGAGAAGGAAGAGATCCCCTTGTGGGATAAGTCCGTCTTTGTACCAAATGTCGCTTTATGTTTTTTTTTATATGTGTCCGTTTAGGATTAACATACATACATACATACGTACATGAGACCACCTCTGAAATAATACCTATCATTAAAAAAAAAAAACAACCATTAAAATCGATTCATAATTGGCGGAGTTATCGCGTAACAAACACTTAAAAAAGTAGTACCTACATACAGTTTCGCCAGCTAATTTAAAAATCACTGCTTATTTTTTTTATCAGCCTATTTTATACCTTCTCACCGAGGGGCACGGGCCTCCCTTCGAAACACGAAGGGGATTTAGGCCATAGTCCACCACGCTGGCCCAATGCGGGTTGGAGGACCGCACGCTGCCCGAAAACGAATTTTCTTAGTCGTGCGGGTTTCATCACCATGTTCTCCTTCACTGATGAGCAAGTATTTTTCGATGAGGAAACGAAAAATACTTATAATAAAAAATAAAGGACCACGCTAAGGTTTTCCCTTGTGTTGTGAGTCCCTTGGAACAAACAAACACCCATGACCCGAGAACAAACATCTGCTTTTTTGTGTTATTTTTAGTTGTTGACAACTTCAAATAATATATAATACCTCTAAAAACTTACCTTTAGAAAAATTTAAGACAACAATTAAAGAATTTCTGATTTATCTATTAGACAAGCAACCATGGGAATAAATTGCTCAGCTCCAGAGTTCAAATTAAAATTTGAAGTAAGAAAAATATGATTGAGTTAAAAAGAGCGACCCTCGGAGTTTCTTGCCTATTCTTCTCCTGAAGAAGACTGCACCTTTGCGAATAGGCGCAAGGTCAAAAGTGCAAACTATATACTATATTACTATACTGGGTGAAAAAGAACCTCCTAGCTATATTCAAAATCCTGAACCAGTATCACTCAAAGAACACATTTATGAAAAAAAATATTTTTAAATTTTTTTGCAATGGGAAAAGTTCATTTTTTTGCCTAAACGTAGACATTACTCCTACACCAGGCACGCGAGGGGTGCGGGTAGTGGTGTCTACGTTTAGGAAAAAAAAATATCCCCCACCCCCAAAAAAAAAAGTGTTCAGTAAGTGATACTGGTTCAGGATTTTCAATAAAGCTAGGAGGTTCTTTTTCAACCTGTATAACTATAAACTATATTGACGTGTTCAAGTAACATTTTGTATGTTCAATGAAATAAACAATTTTGAATTTCAATATTATTGACTTACGATAAGTATTACTGTGAAAATAAATGTACCCTGATTAAAAAAATAAATGAACTTCTAAAACAATTTATCTCTTTTCATGTTTATGATGAAATGAAATAAAAAATCAAAACCAAAGTAATCGAAGTCTGTACAACACTTAGATTGAAATAGAGCGTGTTCTATTCGGTGTAAGTGGACTGTGAAACTTATTGTGTACGGACACTGGCCGGGGCAAGGTCGCTGTGTGCCTTGTGGCGTAGGCAGAGCGGTGACTTTGTGATTTTAGATAGCTAATGACCATGTGGCGTACATAATACACATACAATTACGCTTGTGGACAGTTTAATCGTGAACTCGTTTGGCATAAATGTAGAGTTTTATACAGACAGCACGTCAGGTTACCCATTTGTAGTGACAAAAGCCGGCGGACAAGTTGAAGCGGTGATAGCCCAGTTGGTAATGAGCCAGACTTGTAATCCGAAGGTCGCGGGTTCAAATCCTGGTGCGGGCCTGTACCACTAAATTCGTATTTTACTCGCTCAACGGTGAAGGAAAACATTGTGATGAAACCCGTTCGTCCAAGAAAAAAGCATTTTTGAAAGACGAGCGGTCCACCAACTCGCATTGGGCCGGCGTGGTGGACTATTACCCCTTCGTGTTTCGAAGGGAGGCCCGTGCCCCTCGGTGGGGACGTATATGGGTTGTTAAAAAAAATTTGGCAATAAATAGACCGCGATAAAGACACAAAAGTAATATTTACACAACTTTATTATATGCGATTGTATTTCCAACAATATGAAATAGGATTTTAGGTACACACAACAGCACATCAGGTTAAACTGTTGCTATTACGAGCGAGATAAGGGTGACGTCAAGGTCAACATGCTTAGCCTGATGTGCTGTCGTGTGTACAAAGTAATTATGTGGAGTGACTTTCAATTAGTTAGCGAAAATTAAAAGGGTGATTCTTTCCATGACAATGAACCACTTTCACCAATAAACAGAAAATATCTGAGAAAAAAATATATTCTGAGGGTTATTAGATGAAACATGATGGATAATGATGAGAAGTCGTCAGCCTTTCGCCCACAATACAGCAAAACCCTCGAGCCCCCATTATTGACTTACAGTATACCTGGGAAGAGCTGGCAACTGGTACATTCTAAGTTTTTCTTTCACTCCCAGTCCGACGTAGAAGTCTTAAGGAAACTCAAGTCTTGATCTGTACTTAAGTATTGACTGTCTATTTTTCTCACTATCAAAATTACAAAGACGACTGCTACTCAAGCATAGATCAGAGTTTGAGTCGCGTTCTGTACCTAATACAAATAATAATACAAATATATTTATTTCAAAAAAGCCAGACCATACAAGTATCTTTAGAAATAGTTACATTATACAATACGGCTGTTGGGAAACAAAGAGAGGACAGCTGACACTTAAGATAGGTCAAACCTGTGCTATAAGAGTCAGCTAGTACAATATATTGGGGCACATGGTGCAGTACAGACATGATTTAAAGTTACGTAATGATGAATTACAAGTTACTGGTCTGTGATGTTATTTTGACCAAACTCAAAAAAAAAAAAACTATTTTTCTCACTATCAAAATTACAAAGACGACTGCTACTCAAGCATAGATCAGAGTTTGAGTCGCGTTCTTTACCTAATACGGACCTTAGCCTTAGTATAGAGAGACAAAAAAACATTTTTGAGTCAAAACTATTCTTTGCTCTAATCTACGAAGGTATCAAATGACATCAGGTCACCGAACTAGTGCTTCCAAACGATTTCATCGATGTTCTATCGATGATTTGTGCCGTAATATCGATAAATCTGAATATGGCGCGGAATCCAATCGGTTTTGTAACCGCACTGACTACGTTATGCATGGGGTCGATTATTGCACCAGTAGAACATTATTTATATTTAGATTAACTTTTTACAAAAAAGACTTCAAAAAGCGAAAAATAAAAGCGTTGCATTTAGTGTGCTACGTACCTAGAGATCGGTTTGAAGTCGGTGCAAGGGCGGATGTACTGTACGTATAGCCTATCAAACTTATTTCGCTTGGCACCGACTTCAAACAGATCAGTAGGTACGTAGTAAACTAAATGCAACGTTTTTATTTTTCGCTTTTTGAAGTTGGTTTTCTTTATTTTGAAAAAACAATATTTTTTTTTACTTTCAGTGTAAATAATTGTTAGTAGGTGAGAAAACAATGTAATTGCCTATTTAATTTGAGGGTTTCCCTGGGATTCCATCATCAGATCCTTACTTGGTTACAATGCGACAACCTCTGGAGTATACTCTTTCGAACAAAAAAAGAATTTTGAAAATCGGTCCATAAATGGCGGAGAAATCGGTGAACATACATTTAAAAAAATACATACAGTCGAACATAGAACCTCCGCCATTTTGGAAGTCGGTTAAAGACCTACAGGGCCCCGATTCTGTTACTTCAGTTGTGTGTCGATAGAATGGTCGCCATTATCCGTCCAGGTGGCGAAATTGAGAACAATCCAAATTTCATACATCTAATGACGGCTGCTTCGACTGGTGGCGCCACTGCCAACTGAATGTTCAGTTGCTAGGTAGTTTGCAACTTCTCGTTCGGTTGGCGTGGCGCTGCTGGTCGATGTGGTTGTCAGCAAGTATATGAAAATTAAATCGTTCTCAGTTTCGCCACCTGAACAGATAAAATGGCCTCAATTCCATCGACACACACTGATGTTACAGAGTCGGGGTCCAGGCCTAGCCTGATTCACAAATAATGTTAGGGCAAGAAAATTATTCGGCGCGAATTCCGCCGCTTGACTTGAAGGCACGCGATAGCTCAGTTGTTTAGAGCACTAAGAGATCTAATCCTGGGGTTGTGAGTTCAATTCCCATTCGCGCCGAACATTTTTCTTTCCCAATTTATTGTGAACAGCTATAGGTTTCCTGGAAGAGATTGCTTGCTAACTTCTTTGCGTGGAAATACTTACAGACGCGAGAAGGGACTTTGTTTGATACTACGTAGAGATTAATGTCATTGATAGATGACTGCATTGGGGATCGAACTCAACGCCTCTCGCTTGACTACATTGACTAGTCTATCCGATAACCACTGAGCCATCAACGCTGTTAAGTTGCATGGGAATTCTATTGTTATGAAAATGAATACAATACAATACTTTATTTACACACAGAGACATAAAGTACAATTAACATAACATAAAACATATAAGCGGTGATAGCCAGTTGGTAATAAACCAGACTTGTAATCCGAAGGTCGCGGGTTCAAATCCTGGTGCGGGCCTGTACCACTAAATTTATCTTTTCGGATTTATGTACGGATTTCTAATTATCACTTGCTCATCGGTGAAGGAAAACATCGTGATGAAACCCCCGTCCAAGAATATTCGTTTTCGAAAAACGAGCGGTCCACCAGCCCGCATTGGGCCAGCATGGTGGACTATGGCCTAAATCCCCTTCGAGTTTCGAAGGGAAGCTCGTGCCCCTCGGTGGGGACGTATATGGGCTGGTAAAAAATGTGTTGCCTTATTATTGAATAAATGAATGAATGAAAAAATAATGTATGAATGAATTGTTATGGTTCACGAATGGAGCCTTTATAGCCTAACCCACTCGGTTTTATGTTAAAATTTATTAGAATTGAATGTCAAAGTACATCGATCGTAATGTACAATGCCCTCACAATAAAATAAAGAATTAAAATAAAATAATATAAATTATTTTATTGTATATGTTACCGGAAACGTATGAAATCTAGGAATTGTATACAATTCCGAGGCTATCTAGGAAATGTATAAAATATTGTTTCAAAGATTTTGTAATACCAACATATCCTAAAAAAACCGGCCAAGTGCGCCCGTACCATTATCTTTAAAAACAGCAAAAAAAATCACGTTTGTTGTATGAGAGCCGCCTTAAGTATTTATTTTATTCTATTTTTTCGTATTTGTTGTTAAAGCGGCAATAGAAATACATCATCTGTGAAAATTTCAACTGTCTAATTATCACGGTTCATGAGATACAGGCTGGTAACAGACGGACGGACAGACGGACAGCGAAGCCTTACTAATTTACCCGTTTTTACCCTTTGGGAACGGAACCCTAAAAATGTATACATTTACTTAGGAAATGTATACGGCCAACAGTTGGCGGAGATATCACGTAACGTACATACTTACATACAAAAAAAACATACAGTCGAATTAAGAACCTCCTCCTTTTTGAAGTCGGTTGAAAAGAAAAATAAACATGCCAGGAAAAATCAAATAATCAAAAAAAAAACTCATGCAGAAATACTGCAATTTTCAATGGACTTCAAATCACCAAAGAAAATACATTTAAACCCATTAACAGCGTAAAATTGACATATCAGCTGCTACTTACCTTGTACGAGTAATAATGAGTTTTGTTTAATTAGAAACGACTCCCTGGCCAATATGTCTTCATGAGAAATGATTTGTTAGTTAACAAATAACTTCAAGATGTTTTTCACGTGTGGCGATCGGTTGAGAATAACACCACCCCATCTCTTTCAGTGGGTGTCGTAAGAGGCGACTAAGGAAAGACAAATAAGACCTGCCTCCTATTAATCCATCTTAGGCAATGAAACCTCAGTTTGTTTTCAATCTGAGGTGGCGTTCTATGGTCTCATGCGGTGTGGTAGGCTCTGTAAAGGGCCGCCTGGTTCGAAGTCCGACGCCAAACAGCTTGCTGTATTCCGTCGGTGCGTGGGAGTATGTACCAGTGCCTTAATTGGCATTTTCTGGGTTAACTCGCTCCATCGTTAAATGATTGAATTGAATTGAATCGTCGACCTTATCTATGACCTTGGTCAAGATTGAGGTCAAGAGTTAACCCATGTCATTGAATAGTAAAAAAAGTGTGTTTTTTTATTACTGTAGTTTTAATATTGGTAAGAAATTTTTCGGTTATTTATTATTTAACATTAATTATAACTACAGTAATAAAAAAAATAGGTACACGTAAAATGCATCTTGAAGTTAGTTATTTGTTAACTAACAAATCATTTCTCATGAAGACTATTGAAGACACGGCTGACCAATCAGATCAAACAGCTCGGTTCTCTGGCTGGTATACCTTAATATTGAACCTACTGTTGTTCAAATCGGGGATAGTCTGGGAGCCGGTATTGGGGATCGTCTGATGGGGACTCTGAAAATCACACGTATAACTTTTAGGACGTATTGTGGTAAGTAAAGGCCTTTTTATAATTCGAAAACGACACGGAAAAATTTTGCTACCATTGCCTCCTTTATAGGGTTTCAACCTCTCGGGTAGTAAGTCAGTCCATGAACAGCTTTCCCCAAGGAACTAAGGTCAAAATATGAAAAAAAAAATTGGGTTCCCATACAAACTTCATCAGCATATAGCGCATTTTGTATGGGAGATCAATTTTTTTTTCGTATTTTGGCTTATGTTCCTTGGGAAAGTTGTTTAGTTTCATGGACTGATTTAGCACCCGAGAGGTTGAAAGAGATTTACTTAAAGCCCTGTATAATATAGTCACACTAGAAGCTGAGAACATAGTTGGCAATGGTAATTAATATTTTGAAGTACCGTGCCGTTCCGTTCAAATTATAAAAAGGCCCACTAGTTGTACTACCTGGCACCTCTATAGCGAGAGCGGTAGCCGGGAGGACAGAAAGAGGGTAAAAGAGGAATTGACTTTTAAGTATTTTTATGCTGAAGTGAAGCCATGATAGAGATCTAAGTCAAAACCATTGACCAACAATAAACAACTACTTAAGACTTCCAATCGCGCTCAAAAAGTGTCTGCGGCAAATGAGGGCATTCTTTTTATAGGTTTTCTCACTCTTTCATTCTTTTGTTCAGTTATTTTATCCTGCTCACTCATCCGTCAGTTCGTTCGAAAGCACGGACAGTTTTTGGTTGACGTTTCTTTGAGATTGGGTATCTAGTTGTTTTATTGAAGCATTTCACCCGGGACTTCGTTCCCGTAGGAATTCGGGAAAATGTTGTAGCTGAGTAACATACTCAGGGATAATGTAGCATTATAATGGTGAAAGAATCTTTCAAATCAGTCCAGTAGTTTCGGAGCCTATTCAATGCAAACAAACAAACAATCAAATGTTTCCTCTTTATAATTTTAGTGTAGATAAACGGTAAAAACGTAACGATTGCGCTTAAGCGAATTGATTTTGACTACAGAATCTTTAGCAAAAGGTATTCTAAGTAGACTATAGAACCTCCACAGTACATGGTATACAGGGTGTAAAAGACAGCTTAGCAAAAACGGAAATCCTGGAAACCGGAAACCTCAGATAATCATTCTGAATGAATTTCCAGTGGAATTTTTCTCCGGAAAATGTTCAATTTTTTTAATATTTTCTGCTTAATAATTTTATTATTAAATCGAATACACTTCATTTTGCAATGAAAAACAATCATAACAACGTAAAATACGAAAACCAGCAATGTACATAGCACTCCGATAGCAGCGCGGCGCATGGCGATCGCGCGCGGAGCGCGGTTACGCGGTACGTTGCGTAGCGCCAAAGTAGGTAAATAATGAAAACTCCTTAAAATGAGGTTTCCGGAAAAAAATAATTACTTATAGCTGACGATAGTAATGGGTAGATTCCACCATTTAAGTATTTGCTAAGCTGTCCTTTACACCCTGTATACATATAACTATTACCCAAACAGTTGTCTACCTTTATCCTTCGGTTCTATTAAATTACTCTAAGTTGGGGATCCTTGAATTATTGGACTAAATCCCTCAGGAGTGATTCTCCATTATCTACTTATAGGTTTGCTAAATCCCTGTCAAAACTGGGATTACAAGTATTGATTTAGAACTTTGAGGTATTTACGGGTTTATGATGGTACAATTAATTTAATATATTGGGGTCTTGAAATTAGTCAGAGCAAATTAAATCAGACTTCAAAAAAGCGAAAAATAAAGACAACATCATTTAAGGCGACTACAGGATCTAAATTACGATTTTATGATGCGTAGATAAGCATGACGCACTGCATTAAATCGAAGAAAAAAAATACTACGGTAAAGATAAGTAGTTTGCTGAAAACATGATTCAGCACTTTTGGTTCAATAGAAAAAGCTCACAAAGTCACCTCTAAATACCAATATTGTGTATCTTTTAAGCTGTAAAAACGATAGTAAAATGAACACAGGAACATGAATTTGCTATCAAAATGTTCGTGATTGAACACTCTCGATAAGTAGTTAACGCATTTTTCGATTTAAGCTGTTACCTTTCCATAAATCTCATTTTTCTAACTTTCGAACATGTTTTTACGCACGCACGCTTTCGTAGTCCGTAAACTTCGTGTATCGACACTGTTCGCACTGCCGGCCCGGGCCTGTTGAGAGACGGAAATGGCACTATTCCTACGTGTGCTGCCTTTATCGGGTGCTGTAGTCGCCTTAATGTGCTACGTAGTACCTACTGGTCTCTTAGAAGTCATTGCGAAGAAGGCTTATGAAGCCTATTTAGCTTGGCAATTTATGAAGTCACTATTTTATTAAGTCAGCGACAAAAATGGGGCTTTATAAAAATCGGGAAGTGGCTGCTTAAAAATCGTAGCAAAAGTAGCAAAAATTACTAGCGAGGAAGTCGAAATCATGAATGAGCTGTTAGAAATAATAATTGGGTAGCTAAAAATAATGACTTACATCCACACATACATACGCTCACGCCTAAGAAATCCCTAAGAGGGTAGGCAGAGCATCAGTGGTTCCTAAAACCACTAGATGCCAGGTTTTACACTAATTGTGGGGGTTATCATCATGGTGAGAGATTGTCAGCCTTTCACGCATCATACAGCAAAACCTTTTACAGAGTTTTACTGTATACCTACCCAGTTAGAGTAGGTAGCTGGCACATTCTAAATTTTTCTTTCATTCCCAGTCCAGCATGGAATATAATGACTTGGCAACTACTATTATTAAATGGCTAGCAAAAAAAATTTCTGGGTTCTAAAAGTGATTGAAGCGATGTCAAGAAAAGGAACATTATAATGTTATCTATCTATTGCTTTCTCTTCAGTATGATAAACATAATATTATATGTATTGTTTATGTATGTATAAAATATACAGGGTGGTCCAAAAGGTGACGTCAAGGAATTTTTTTTAGATTCCTCACCCCTGGGTGAATCCGAAAATACCCCATGTATGTTCCGCGATTTTTCGTAGTTTAGAAGTTATGATTTTTTGAAAATGTTTTTCGAATTTTCTATCAGCGATTCATGATTCAATGTGATCATGCTGCATAAATAAAATTTTGAAAATTCTTACTATTAAACAAGTTATGATTTTTTAAAGTAGCGCTGGTAGAAAATTCGAAAAACACTTCCAAAAAATCATAACTTCTAAACTACTAAAAATCGCGGAACATACATGGGGTATTTTCGGATTCACCCAGGGGTGAGGAATCTAAAAAAAATCTTGACGTCACCTTTTGGACCATCTTGTATATTTGTGTATTTACATAAAGTATTTATATATTAATGTATATGTAGTTGTATTTCATGTAGTTATATTTAGATTTCAATGGTTAATTGTGCACGTCTGCCTTTATTTATTTTACGCCTCTCACTGTCCCAGGCCTGCTGAAAGAAATTTCTTAAAAAAATAAGCTGTGCCTTTTTTGTTTGTTTTTCTATTTGTTTGTATTAATATTTGTGATTTGTCCTGTGTACAATAAACTGTTAAATAAAAAAATAAAGGAAATACAAAATTCATCAAAAAAATTGATGCCCACTGACTGACTGACTGACATATCAACGCACAGCCTAAACGGCTAAACGTAGGCACTTGAAATTTGGAAGGGACGTAGCTTAGGTACCGTAGAGGTGCACTAAGAAAGGAATTCCCGAAATTCCCACGGGAACGGGAATTATCGGGAAAATCCTTTTGTATGAAAAATCTAAACCGCTTAAGTTAGACGCTTGAAATTTGGCATGCAGGTACCTTAGTAAACTTAAAGCTTAGTTGCAACAGGATATTGCAGAATTCCCACGGGAACGGGAGTTAGCGGGAAAAAACTTTTGTATGTAAAAATCTAAATATTAAACTAAATCAATATTTAATAAAGTGTAATCTGTTCAAAAGAAAAAAATAACACGCAAACGAAGTTGCGGGCATCAGCTAGTTTTATTTATAAGAAACATACTTTTTCCACAACTCCAATAAAATCTCACCTCTACTTAACCCCAAAGTGTCATGTGGTCCAAATTGCCGAGACATTTTATTGAACGCGTTTGGGCAGCAGTCTAAATAGCGCATTTGAGTTAGTTTCGTAATCCGTCTGACCTGTTTCCATTATTTATTACCTTTATTAGTAGTTTGGTTATGACGTCTCTTACTGACGTTTGGTTGGATATGTTTGTCAAACAGGCTGGACGTCTATTCCACTAATGACAATAATCATTTTTACACTCCCGACTTAATAATATTTTTGTATGTCCGAATGGAATGGACCGATTTCGATGTGGTTTTTTCGTTTGAAAGCTGACGTAATGGAGATGGTTCTAAGGTTTTATTTTTATTTTATTTTTTTACCAGCCCATATACGTCCCCACCGAGGGGCACGGGCCTCCCTTCGAAACACGAAGGGGTTTTAGGCCATAGTCCACCAAGCTGGCCCAAACAATTTTTATCAAATATAAATCTTAGGTATATTTGTTAAAAACTGGTCCAGCCATTTAAAAGTTATAAGCAATAACTGCTTTACCACAAAATTTGCACCTCTCTTCAGAAGGCGACCGCGTCTCCTTCTCACATTTGAAGGGGCCCATTTTGTTGTCTTTTAGCCCACAGGGTCTCAGTTATTCTAACTTGGTGCCCTGCCCAGTCCATTCGCGTATCTAGGGTTATTTTCAAGGGGGGCCTGGCGAAAATTAAATGTACTCTAGCTTAATACGCTGTGTATTAAAAAGTTACTAAATGGAATATATTGTATTAAGTATGGTTCTTCTTCTTATCGTGTAGGTATAGTCAAGTGTGTAGCGAACTTGGCTAACTCTGGTGTCAGAGTTTTCAAACCGCACAATGGCCTCTGACTTGGTTTTAACGACTGTAGTCAATCGACAACAGCCGGAACCGACAGCTTAACGTGCCCTCCGAAGCACGGAAACGCTCGTGATAAATTGCCACTTTGGTCACCCATCAGGTTCCCTGCCTCTGTGTACATTGCTTAACCTCACTGATCGGTCGAGATCAGCGAGAGCCACTGGGCTACGAGCGTTTAAGTTTGGTATGTAATTATGAGTAAGTATGTAGATTTCTAGGCTGTAATTATTTAATTTAAAAAAAAAAAAAATTGTGTGAATTTATCAGATTTTGCCGTCCATCATAGAATTTAGAATCGGCAGCCCACCATCCTGGGGTGGGCCCTAGACCATATTGAGTAGGACACGGCCCACCCGGCCCACCCGGCCCTCCTTTACGCTTAAGTTTGCAGATTTGAGAGCCACGTATGTGACCTGAGTTTGTGAACTGCGTTTGGATACGGTGAGAAACTGGCCGGCCCATGTGTGTCCCCACCGAGGGGCACGGGCCTCCTTTTAGAACACGATGGGATAAGGCAATAGTCTTATAAAAATGCTATACTAAATTACATTTTATAACATAAAATTAATAGTTTTCTTTACAAAATAAAAAAAATTATTAGTAGCGAGTGTAAACAGTAGGAGTTAGACCTTATGACGTCATTGCGCGTTACAAGAAGCTATATTGCACGACACTGCGGTCCCATAAACATTTACCACTCCTAACTATGAGCGTTAGAACTACTATAGCTAGCACGGAGATGTAAACTGAAGGGAGAAACGGAGAATTAATAGGCGGCGATTGCCGCGCCACGCTGCCGCCGTCGTCGCTGCTCGCTGTATTTACGAAATACAAACACTTCACTCTTTACTTACAAGGCTTTAAAAAAGTAGGACATTCCTTACTTTTAAATGTATAAAAATTCATGAAGATCAGCACAAAGTCCAAAGTGTCAAGTTGTGCCTTTTAATTGTATATTTCGTTAATGAGGGGTTTTAATAAATAAAAACACTATGGCTGACACAGTCATAAATCAATAGCGATTAAAGTTATAGTTTTGCTTACGCTACTGCGCTCACAAGCACCTACAACTACATATAACGAAGCTTTGGTTTCCTAAAAATACTCGTTACTATTTGGAAGCAATCGGTATAATCGTTGTGGCAATTAGTCACGAGAGGTGTAACTAATACTTTGGAGATCACGATAATCTCTTGGTCCTGGCTGATATCGATTAAAACGAAGTCAGAGGCAATAGATTTGATGGTTTTAAAACTCTAACGTCTCGTTTGTCAACTTTGTTACAGCAACACGAACGCACTATTTGAATTTAGTGTTTTCTTTGGTACATATGACCTTGGCAGAATCACTGTCACTAAGGTGATGGATTGTCATTGAATTGAAGAAGTGAAGTCAAGAAAAGGAAGAAATAGGACGATTAAACTTCGCGGCCTTACCATCTCATGTTGTCAACTCAGCAGTCAACTCAGGTGCTGACTGAAAAACAGCCTGGCTGAGGCAGCACCTTTTCACCACATTATTCATTTGTTTGTTGTTTTGGTGTCTGTTTTGTATGGTGAATAAATTTATTTTTCTTTTCTTTTTCTCTCTCCTTGGCTTATATCTCAGTGGTAGTCGGTTTCATAGTGGAGCGATGTATTTCTAAAGTTTAAGCGCATATGACAAAACTCTTCAAAGCAATGTGAGTGTGCTAGCGCTGGAACTTTAAGTGGAAATAGAAATGTTTGCTTAAATTTCTGCATTTAGTGACATAAAGAGTAAATTATTAAACGGAGAAGCTGGCATGAAGCAGCCAGGTTTTGAAGCAGTCATTTGCATTATTTCGGTAGTTTGGGAACGGATTTGGTTTGTGATTTTTATGTTTTTTTTTATTATTTTTTATTATAAGATGGGTTAACTCTTGACCTCAATCTTGGCCATAAGGTCAAAGATGAGGTCGACGATGGAGCGAGTTAACACAGAAAATGCCTATAAAGGCACTGGTACTCCCACGCACCGACGGAACACAGCAAGCTGTTTGGCGTCGGACTTCGGTAGGAGGGTGGTCGCGAACCAGACGGCCCTTTACAGAGCCTACCACACCGCATGAGACCATAGGACGACACCTCAGATTCAGAAAAAAAATGAAGTGTCGTTGCCTGGGATGGATTACTAGGAGGCAGGTCTCATTTATGTTTCCTTAGTCGCCTCCTACGACACCCACGGAAAGAGATGGGGTGGTGTTATTCTCAACCGATCACCACACGGGTAAAATGTTTGTGGGTGTTGGGAAATCAGGTGTTGCCTGATAAAAAAATACCAAACAAATCCGTTCCTAAACACAGAAATAATGTTGGCTGTTTTGTTTTAAAACCTGGCTCTTTCATGACACTTCTCCAATAGTTTGTTGTGAAGAATCTTAGGTTTTGGTAACTAAAACAGTACAAACCATTGGTATAATCTGCACGTATTTTTAGTACAGATCTCAACCGATCAGTGAGGTTAAGCAACGCACACAGAGGCAGAGAACTTGATGGGTGAACGAACTGGCAATTTATCACGAGCGTTTTGTGCTTCGGAGAGCACGTTGTCGGTCCCGGCTGTTGTTGATTGACTATACAATCGTTTAAACCAAGTCAGAGGCCATTGTGCGGTTTGCAAACTCTGACACCAGGGTTAGCCAAGTTCGCCACACACTTGACTATACCTACACCTGTATCGATAAGAACGGTTTTTCAATGAATTGGGGTAACCTGTTGAGCTGGCCTCTGTACTACCCCATATCATAGTAATGAAGAATGTGGCGAACTTGACTAACCTTGGTGTCTGTTTTCAAACCGTCAAATGGTCTCTCAAAAACAGTCGGGACCGAACGACTTAAATTACCATTATGGTCACCGATCATGTTCCTTGCCTCTGTTTACTTTGCTTAACCTCACTGAACGTTTCCAAACAGTAAGCGCCACTGGGCTACGAACTAAAACCATAATAAAAAACCATTTGACAGTCGGTTTGGTTGAGTGGTAGTGACGCTGCCTCTTGATCGGCGGGTCCTGGGTTCGATTCCCAGTCGGGGCAAATATTTGCGTAAAAAGCAGATGTTTGTTCTCGGATCATGGGTGATTGTGTCTGTCTTTATGTATATTCCGAGGGACTCACTACACAAGGGAAAACCTTATGTGGGCCTTTGAGTGTGTAGCGTCTTTTTATTAATTATTTACTAGCTTTCCGCCCGCGGCTCCGCCTGCGTGGACTACAGGTTATATCGTGCCCAGCTGTGGGATAAAATGTAGCTTATGTCCTTTCATAGGCTCTAATCTATCTCTGTACCGAATTTAGTTAAAATCGGGTTAGTAGTTTAGGCGTGACAGACGGACAGACGGACAGACAGAGTCTCTTTCGCATATATTAGTAAGGAGATAAAACGATTACACAGTTTCCAATAATGCTGGTACATGCTTACATCACCGAACTCCTTAACAGCTTAGGTAGTTGCTAAACTTAGACTAAATAATATTAACCACCCCGACTCATCCCGATTCAATCAGAAACCGCAATATAGCGTCATTTTGGCCAAGTTTATCTATTACGAAGTGGACCATATCTGGGATTAAACACAGAGTTGAAAGGGATAGAAGATTCTATTTCTCCTTACCGTCAAAACTTGATGGTTTTTTAAAAATAGTGCCACCACTTCAATAGTCTAGTCTGGTTTATGTTTTAATACTAGCGACCAGCCCCGACTTCGTACGATTAATGTACGGCTTGTCCCTACTAATATTATAAATGCGAAAGTATAAACTCTTTCTGACTGTACGCTTTCACGCCTAAACTACGGAACCGATTTTTATGAAAGTACAGAGATAGATTAGACCTTGGGAAAGGACATAGGCTACATTTTATCTCACAGCTGGGCACGATATAACCTGTAGGCCACGCGGGCGGAAAACTAGTAATTTATAAGCCTCCCTGAAAAATAATCCACATGATGGTAACCATTTAGCGGATAAACAGACGGACAGACAGATGCGGAACGTTACTTCCTTTTTTACGATGTATAGAAGAAATTACTATGTAAATGAAAAGGTACAACTTTGAAGTTAGTCGTTAAGGTTCAGAATTGTTGTGATAAGTTTTGTAAATCGCTCTTATTGACAACTCCAAAAGTTGTAACTTTTACCAAACACGTCACAAATAAACTTAAATAAAAATAGAGTCATGAACTTAACATACAGCATCGGATGTCTTATATCTCTCTTGCGATATAAAGATGACATGACAGTGACAGGTTGTAACAACTATTGGTCGTATATCGGGCAACTTTACAAAATAGATTCTCTGGTCTTCCAAGGACATCCGCAAAAAGCGTAGCTCAGGTAATTACGGTAGAATGCCGTATTGTCCATCCTAACCTTGCAAACCGACCGTTGACGTCCTTTTCTTTGATATACTGGTGTCCAGAAGCGTCGTAATAATAAATAAAACAATGAGTTCTTCTTAGTAGTGTGGTTTAATTAATTTATTTTTATTTTCAGAAAACCAACAGCTTATAAACATAAGTAATCTAGTTAATTGAAAAGACGATCAACGTTACAAAAAATGACTGCTATGTAACCGTTAAATTTTTAATATCGCTTTTGACACACAGCTAGACGACGTTAATGACAGTAATTATTACGCTTAGAAATTGTGATAGTAAAAAAATAAAATAAACTAACATCAACTATCGTTAATATTAACTGGATCGTGTCACATCTCCCCTTTACTACTCTGTGGTAATGAGAGATCTCAAGGAAGCATTCATGGGCAAACTTATAGCCATTTGCCGGTCTATTTGACACTAGTAGCACTATTAGGTAAACATGTTGTTATTGTGGTTAAGAATACGAATTTTCCAAGCTGGACTGGTAGTAAAAGAAAAACATATAATGTGCCAGCTGCCTTCTCTTCCCAGGCGTACTATAAAAGTCAGTAAGTGAGACGCGCGGCTTTTACTGTATTGTGGGCAAAAGACTAATAACTTCTTACTACTTACATCATATTTCATCTTATATGTTCTAAATTCATGTCAAATGTGGCATGTGTGTGGCATCAAGTGGTTTCAGAACCCTTATGTTCTGCCTACCCCGATGGGATTATAGGCGTGGTCTTTTGTATGTATGATACGATATTTTTTTGAACTCATACTGGTTTTGAAGTTAACCCATTAATAAAAAAAAACGATTTTGATGCATGATTCGGCAGCAATTTCGCGTTTGAATCATAATAAATTATTTTATTTATTTTTTTACCAGCCCATGTACGTCCCCACCGAGGGGCACGGGCCTCCCTTTGAAACACGAAGGGGATTTAGGCCATAGTCCACCACGCTGGCCCAATGCGGGTTGGTGAACCACTCGTCTTTCGAAAATGAAATTTCTTGGACGAGCGGGTTTCATCACGATGTTTTCCTTCACCGTTGAGCAAGTGATAAAGATAATAAATTAATAATAACAAATAAACGTCATACACAAGGCCCACAACACTAAGGGTTTTCCTTGTGTCGTGGATCCCTTAAGACAGACAGGTTAAAAAAATATTTATTAACAAAAAAACAGAAATGTCCCTTACATGAGAATCTTGTGGTCTTTTTACATTTTGTGCGTTTGTCGCTTAATACTAAAAAGGTTATAAGTAGTAAGACAAGACACACACACACACACACACAGAGATAAGTAAAATAGAAATTTTCACGATGAATATCGTGCTTAATAATACACCGCTTATAACTTTTAAAAGGTTTATTTTTTTATTATTATTATAAGATGGGTTAACTCTTGACCTCAATCTTGACCATAAAAGTCAAAGATGAGGTCGACGATGGAGCGAGTTAACCCAGAAAATGTCTATAAAGGCATTTTAGTTAAGAAACATCTCTACCACTTCAACTTTCAAATAAATAAAAACCCGAATCAAAATTTGTCCATTCGTTTAGGAACTACGATGCCACAGACAGACACATATACACTCGTCAAAACTTATAACAAAACTCTTTTTTCGTCGCGGGATAAAAACCGGCACAATCATGGAACGAACAGAATCATCGGTCATATCAAACTGAATAAAAAATATTCGGTATAAAAATCTTTCTAGGAAATCAACTGCCCAATTCGTTTGTTGGTATTTTGCCAGACAAGGATTTGTTGACCAATACACTTAGTAGCACTGGAAGTTGATGTTTGGCATTATTAATAAAGTTGTTTCGTATAGTATAGAGGTTTTTTTTTGCTCTTGACCACAATCTATCTAAAGGGAAAAGATGCGGTCCAGGACGTAGCAAGCACGAGAAGAAGCCTATTCACTGGAACTTTAAAGAGATTCGGAACATATGAACTCAGAAATACAGGGAATTCCATTCCTTGGCAGTGCGCAATATGAAAGATGATGAAAAGCGCTCAGTCCGAATTCGCGGGATTTCAACAAGATAGGGATGGTTTCCTTCGGTGCGTCTGGACGTCCGATAGAAGAAAAGGGCAGGCAGAATGAGCACAAGCAACTCCTGAGCATACTCCCCGCCGAGTTTTTCGAATAGAGATATTGGAGGCAATTTTTATTTTTAACCCCCGACGCAAAAAGAGGGGTGTTATAAGTTTGACCGCTATGTGTGTGTGTGTGTGTGTGTGTGTGTGTCTGTGTGTCTGTCTGTGGCACCGTAGCTCTCAAACTGGTGAACCGATTTGGATGCGGTTTTTTTTATTTACAAGCAGGTTTTTTGGCGATGGTTCTTAGATACGTTTTATCAAAATCGGTTCAGCCGTTTCAAGGTCATCAGCTCTTTTGTTAGCTGCGGTAGGGTTCTTAGACTCTTAATGTGTATTTACTTTACTTTCAAACATACATGTGACCTAAAACTTGAAACACTCATGTATGCTTAATAACTATGCAGGATTATGGAACTCTTGGTCTGATGCTGCAGCCAGGATATCCAGAACATTAGCACACTCTTAAAAAAATAATAGCAGATATGTCGTGTTTGGACTCGTTTTGTTCAGTATTTGATTCTGCATACAATGCAATGGTGGCAACACGGTGAGCTGATGCTGCGGCCAGGATATCCAGAACACTTGCACATCCTTGAAAAAATAATAGCAGATATGTCGTGTTTGGACTCGTTTTGATCAGTATTTGATTCTGCATACAATGCAATGGTGGCAACACCGTGAGCTGATGCTGCGGCCAGGATATCCAGCACACTAGTACACTCTTAATTATTTTGAAAATAAGTTAAAAATTTTGAAATAAAAATTAAATTAAAAATTTAAAAAACCCCCCCCGCAAAAAAAGTAAAGCGGACATTTAAAAAGTAAAAAATAATACCTTTCGTTGAGCCATCAAATTCATTTCAGAAATACCTATATATATTTTAATTATCGAAATCGATGGATGGCACGATAGGGTTTGCTCATTAAAATGGCGCTATAATGTCGCGTCGGGGTACCGCTTTAGTGAATCAGTGAATAGTCAATCAAATGAAGGGTCTGATTCACTAAAGCGGTACCCCTTTAGCGCTTATAATGAGGGGGGGTTTTTAAATTTTTAATTTAATTTTTATTAACTTTTGATGCTAAAATATGGATGTTATAGTTTTGATGTCTGTGGCATTGTAGGGTAGCTCCTAAATTAACGGACCGATTTCGATACAGTTTCTTTATTTAAAAGCTGACATTATCGAAGACGATTCTAAGCTATATTTGATCAAAATTGGTTCAGCTGTTTTTATTATTATTATAAGATGGGTTAACTCTTGACCTCAATCTTAACCAAAGGTTAAAGATGAGGTCGACGATGGAGCTAGTTAACCCAGAAAATGCCTATAAAGGCACTGGTACTCCCACGCACCGACGGAATACAGCAAGCTGTTTGGCGTCGGACTTCGGTAGGAGGGTGGTCGCGAACCAGACGGCCCTTTACAGAGCCTACCGCACCGCATGAGACCATAGGACGACACCTCAGATTCAGAAAAAAAATGAAGTGTCGTTCCCTGGGATGGATTACTAGGAGGCAGGTCTCATTTGTGTTTCCTTAGTCGCCTCTTACGACACCCACGGAAAGAAATGGGGTGTTGTTATTCTCAACCGATCACCACACGGCTAAAGTTATTAAATTAAAATAATATCCAAGGTTTTGCGTAACAAAACGATCTCTCTGTAGAATATATCCTATTTTCTGTACAGTGACTTAGTAATAGTAAGCCAGCAATATTTTACTACTTAAATCTAATTAGACGATGAAATGATCAATAGATACTCAAAATTCGTCACGCACGACTCGTCAGCAGCTGAAACCAACGCGGTCAAGTGTCAAAAAAGAGTCGATATGACAACGCCAGAGAGTCAGCAAGTTTTGCGCGGTGCCCTCGAGCAATCAAAGTGAAGTTTTACGGTCATCGGATAGGCGTGACTTGCGAGTTTGTCGCTGGCCGTGCTAGCTTGCAGACATGAATAGTATATATAATATTATTATATGTATTATGTACTTAAATATTAGAGCTGTAGTTTATGTAATATATATATAAATATATTTTTTTTTTTTTAGCCACCACCCGCTCTGCTTTATATTTTTTTTTCATTATTTTCCTACCCAAAGGTTGTCTGGAAGAGATTGCTACCTTAGCAATAAGGCTGCCTTTTTGTACATTTCTGTTTTCTGTCCTTGTCTGTTATTGTAATGTTTTTGTGACATCTATGGTGTGCAATAAAGTATATGTCTATGTCTAATAGCCTAACGAATGAAAAGTTGCCGCTAGATGGCGAAGCGTGTACTCTTAAACGCGGTATCGTTTTACTACCGCGTGTATATTTGTAAAGACTGGAAAGAAATCATTGATCTCAATCATGTGGCTGAGGTGACACCATTTTTGACTCTCGCTGCTATTTGGATTTTTCCGGTGGCGAGTAAATTTACCTTTTCACCGCCAAAGTCTGATATATCAGACGTTTAAGTTTCGTGCCCTCGCCACTCAAGTCTGATATATCAGACAATTTTTTTTTACTTTAATATTGTTCACCAAGCGATCGTCATACGCAACGACGTTAAAAAAAACAATTTTTTGATGTCGTGGCGTGTGGTGGGCATTTTTGACGAAAACTCTTGGCGCTAAAAGGGTTAAGGTAAATAACATTATAATGAGGGGTGGTTGCTATTGCTAGGAGCGAGTATTGTTTTCACTAACCCTCGACTCAAAAAAGAATTTACATTTTTATATATTTCAAGTATGTTCTAAACGAACATGTCATCATAAGGAGTTATTTAGGTTATTTTTAATCTCCGATTACAAAGAGGGGTGGTATTTTGACGTGTGTGTTTGACGTCTGTTTATCTGTATGCCTGTGTATCTGTGTGTCTGTCTGTGGCATCGTAGCTCCTAAACGAATGGACCGATTTCGGTGCGTTTTTTTGTTGTTTGAAAGGCGTAATCGAGATGGTTCTTAGCTATATTTTATTTTCACTGTCCTATACCAGGCCAGTCATAAAGTAAAGCAGTTTTAATTTAAAAAAAAACTGTATTCTGACCTAATCAGAAATGAAATATCACTACAAATATAAAGATGCATCTCAAGTACCGTTAGATGGCGTAGCGTGTACTCTGAAACGCGGTATCGGTTTTCTCAAGCGTTATTATGTCAATACCGGTAAACAATAGTATTCACCCAAATTAAAAAGATGTAATTTTTGGCTCTCGCTGCTTCGTTTCGGTGGCGAGTGGTTAAATTAAGGCTTAGCACACATGGGACAACGACTATAACCAGAAAGCGCTACTAAGCAGTGGAAGCGCGTGACAGCCACTTGTAATGAATCTCATTTATTTACCAATACAGAACACAACAAATTAACTAGTAACATATAATTTACTTATGACTAATTGCAAAATTCTTTCAAATTTGAAATGTATTGTGTTGGCAAGAAGGTCTGATGCTTATAAAAAAAACGTCGTAGAAGGTGAAAACACCGCCAGCTGTGGCAAGTTAAACTATAAACCTTCATCTGGTGCGGCGGCGGGTCGAAATGCGCCCCCAATGATATTTATCCAGTGCGTGGCAGATCTTTCTCGACCACTGGCTTAAATTGCAATAAATTTGTGAAACAATTTTTTTTTTTGAAATATTGGAATTACCTTGAACCCAACTTCCTTAGCTTTGATTCGCCCCGGGATCTGCCAAACAGGAAATGAGAAATAAACCAGGGAAAGCGGCAGGCTGCTATTGAGCTGAACCGCACTAAAAAGTACTTTTAGTAGTGACGGGACAGATAAAAATTAGGGGATATCGAAAATAAAACAGAATTATCGCTACTCATATCATAGAAAACATTTATTTCTATACCGAAAATGAACACAAGCAGTGGGTGGCCATTACATGTTTAGTAGCGATGCATCCGATACCGATACCGATACCGATATATCGGCGATACTTCGGGTTAGCCGATATATCGGTATCGACGATATTTTTATGACCGATTCAACGATACTTTTTAATTTAAAAATGTAGTGTAAACGAGCGTGTTGTCTCGTCTATTTCGTTGCAAACGAGGCACGAACGATGCTCGGGGAAACCCCGCGCTGTCGCATCTGAGAGACTATTTTCCAGCGCAGGTCTTATACAAACAGACTTGAGAAATCACCTTTCTCCGCTAAACTTAAGATTACTTTGTTTTTTAAACAAAAATCTGATCAATGTTAATTTTAATTACTAAAATTTTTAATTACCTATCTAATATTAACCTATGTGTCTACTTTTTATAATAATAAAAAAGAACTGATTTGTGATTTATTTACTATACCTTCATTTTTGAATTCACATTAACCGTATCGGTATCGGTATCGCCGATATTTTTATAAGAGTATCGGTATCGGTATCGTATCGGCGAAAAGGCGTATCGATGCATCCCTAATGTTTAGCAAAAAATTCAATCCCACAAGGTAGCGTACTGGGTTTCTTACTTTTCCTGATTTACATTAAAGATCTACCAATAGTAATATGTCGATAGGGTTCCCGTGTATTAAAAGCGAAGATGACTATATTGAACTAGCTTTCCACCCGCGGCTCCGCCCGCGTGGACTATAGGTTATATCGTGCACAATAGGGATGTTGACTAATTATTTTTTATTGTTTATCTTAAAAAGGAACTGAATCCAAAACCCAAAACCGAAATAATTTTTGAAAACTATTGAGAAATAAAAAAGTTACAAGCTATTAAATTTCAATAGAGGGGGAAACTGTCAAACAACGAAAAAGAGATGCACTTACAGACACGTGACGTCACCGCCATTTGTTTGCGTAGGTAAAAACGAGATAGCTAGCTCTCCCCACAAAACGAGATAGCCAGTCCTTACGTCAATATAAATGCTAATAACTTGTTCATTTATAAACCAATTCTAATGCTGTTTTCGGATATTAATATATTTCTAGCATTATTTTTTGTTTCACATACAATAATTCATAAAATCAAACTCTGTCAACATCCCTATTGTGGGATAAAATGTAGCTTACGTCCTTTCCCAGGCTCCATTCTATATATTGGTTTAGTAGTTTAGGCGTCAAAGACGGACGACAGACAGACAAAGTTACTTTCGCATTTATCCATACTAATATTATAAATGCGAAAGTAACTCTGTCTGTCTGTCTATCCGTCTTTCACGCCTAAACTACTGAACCGATTTTGATGAAATTTGGTACAGAGATAGATTAGAGCCTGGGAAAGGACATAGGCTACATTTTATCCCACAGTTGGGCACGATATAACCTGTATATCGTGCCCAACTGTGAAAAGCTAGTAATATTATAAAGTAAAGATTAGATAAGACTCTTGAAAAAGTAACAAACTGGTTGAACATACATAATCTTATTCTTATCCTAAATAAAACTAAAATAATTCAATTCAGACCGATTCAAAGGCAATCACTGGAATTAAACTACAATTCCAGTGATTCCAGTGATTTCTTTAATTAATTAATTTATAAAATACTAACCATAACGTCCCCTTACATTCTGGAGAGTGCAAAATTTGTCAGAAAAAACTTAGATCTATTCACCCCTATGAAACCAGTAGCAAGAAATAATAGAAATAACAATAGTAGTTCCCTTCTCCACAATGACACTCTATGCAAATAGTCCTCTTTGCATGGTGATTTAAAACAACAAATTACTTACCCAATAAATTAAAAACCAGACAAATAATGTTTTAAATTTATTTTAAGTTTTTTTTTTTTAATTTTGTAATTTTTAGTTTCTGTAAATGAAAGACTAATCTAGCCCTCTGCTTCCCCAATGGGGTGTCACATAATAGTACTGTATATTACTGTTAAGACCTATAAAAACTGTGACGTGCAATAAAGAAATTGAAATTGGAACCAATTTAGATTTCACAATGCATTCCGACGAAGGTCTGATTACGGTGTTGCTTATAAAAAAAAGTCGTAGAAAGCGAAAACACCGCCGTTATTAGACACATCCCATTTTAACAAACAGACACAAAAGTAACGTGCATTTAACACCTACAATCGTGTTTGCTGATAATTTCTGTTTGAAGTTGACCACATTTACTACAGAACGACAAATCAAATATCACTGTCAATGGTGCAACTCTATCGTTATTATCAATAAGCCTATCGATGGGATAGATGATTTTTACGGTAGATTGACTTTCGATAATTCGACAACGCTATAAATCACGCTACTGGCGGGTGTCTGCGTTTTGTATCGCGCGAGTTTGTTGCGGGCCGTGCTAGATATGCAGACATGAATAGCCTACAAATAAAAAGTTTCACTTAAAATGCCGCTAGATGGCCAAGCGTGTAGTCTGAAACGCGGTATCGTTTAGTACCGCGTTTCTTGTTTTTGTAGTCTTGAAAGAAATTATTGATGCCAGTAGATTTCAATTACTCCCAATTTTTGACTCTCGCTACTATTTGTTTTTTTCCAGTGGCGAGTAAATTAAGGTTATGTACATCATAATGAGGAGTGGTTGTTATTGCTATGATCGATTACTGGTTTTATTAACCCCCGTCTCGAAACAGAAGTATACATTTTTATATATTTTAAACATCTGCTATAATAAGGAATTATTTAGGTTATTTTTAATCTCCGACAAAAGAGGGAAGCGGTATAAATTTGACTTGTGGATCGTTTATCTGTATGTCTGTAGATCTGTGTGTCTGACATCGTAGCTCCTGAACGATTGGACCGATTTCGGTGTAGTTTTATTTTATTTGAAAGCTGACATAATCGAGACGGTGCTTCTCTATCTTATACCAGGCTATTTATAAGGTAAAATAGCTGCACTTTAAAAAAAAATTGGTCATCTGCCCGTTAATCAAAAATGGGTCGCATAACGAATACAAAGTTGCATCTCAAGTACCGCTAGATGGCGTAGCGTGTACTCTGAAAAGCGGTATCGGTTTTCTCAAGCGTTTCTTTTTCTTATCTAAAGACCGGATTACAATAGTTTTCCGCCCTAATTCAATAATTTTTAGCACTCGCTGCTTCATTTTGGTGGCGGGTGAGTAAGACTTGGCACACATGAGACAAGACCATAATTACTAAGCAGTGGAAGCGCGCGACAGACACTTGTAACGAAATGAAATCACATTTATTTATCAATACAGATCACAGCAAATTAATTAGTAACATATAATTTACTTAAAACTGATTGTAACATCTTTATAATTTAACATTTTCTATGTTGGAAAAAAAGTCCTGACTTTGCTTATGTCGTAGAGTAGCACAGCTTCGACGCTGGTATTGTGGCCGGTGGTGGACACTAGCAGTCGGTGGCCGGTGGTGGACACTAGCAGTCGGTGGCCGCTATTTGTTCAACCAATGCTTGCAGTTAGGTATCACAATGAACTCCAACGAAGGTCTGATTGCGGTGTTGCTTATAAAAAAAATGTCGTAGAAGGTGAAAACGCCGCCATTATTACACACTTTATTTCATTAAATTTACTCAAAAGTACCGAGCATTTCGATAATAGATAGATAGATAAGAAATTTATTTCCATCATAGTACACATTTACAAAGAGACAGTACAGAAAGAGACAAACACAAGAGCAACGAAAGAGTTTCACAATACAATAAACAAGGAAATAATAAACAATAAATAGCAAAGAACGTAACCGATAAGATAAACACAGAGACATAGAGCGTAATAACAAAGGAATATAACATACATAATAAAAAAATAATTAAAAAAAAACAAAGCAAGAAAAACAGAGCAAGAAAAGCATTCATCGAGCAATCATTTTACTGTAAGTAATAACTACAATCGTGTATCTTGATGATTTCTGTTTGAAGTTGACAACATTAAATTTACAACAACATATCAAATATCACTGTCAATAGTTCAACACTATCGATATTATCGATAGGCCTATCGATGGGATAGATGATTTTTAAGGTAGCTCGAATATCGATAGTTCGACAACGCTAGGTATCGCGCTAATGGCGGGTGTCTGCGTTTTGTGTCGCGCGAGTTTGTCGCGGGCTTTGCTAGGTATGCAGAGATGAATAGCCTACAAATAAAAAAAAGTTGCACGCCGCTAAATGGCGAAGCGTGTACTCTAAAACGCGATATCGTTTTACTACCGCGTTTCTTATATTTGTAAAGACTGGAAATAAATTATTCATACCAATATCACAGCCGATGTAATAATCAATTTTTGACTCTCGCTGCCATTTGTTTTTTTTCCGGTGGCGAGTAAATTAAGGTTATGTTATTATGTATTACATTATAATTATAGGTGGTTGCAATTGCTAAAATCAATTAATGTTTTCACTAACCCCAGACTCAAGAAAAGAGTATACATTTTTTTATTCATATGTATTTTTCAAGTATGTCCCAAACATGAAAGCAAAAATAGGAACTTGTCATATTAAGAAATTATTTAGGTTATTTTTAATCCCTGACAAAAAGAGGGGTGGTATAAGTTAGACGTGTGTATCTTTTTATCTGTATATCTATGTCTGTCTGTGGCATCGTAGCTCCTTAACGAATGGACAAATTCCGGTGCGGTTTTTTGTTTGAAAGCTGACGTAATCGATATGGTGCTAATATCTTTGATTTTCTCTGTCTCATACCAAGCTAGTCATAAGGTAAAGCAGCTTCAATAAAAAAAAATGTATTCTACCCTAATCAGAAATGAATAGCACAACGAATATAAAGTTACTCGTACATCTCAAGTACCGCTAGATGGCGTAGGGTATACTCTGAAACGCGGTATCAGTTTTTTTAAGTGTTTCTTTTTCTTATTTATAGACCGGAAAACAATAGTTTTTCGCCCAATATCAGTGATATTATGTAATTTTTGGCACTCGCTACTTCATTTTGGTGGCGGGTGAGTAAATTAAGACAACGACCATAACCACAAAGCGCCACCAAGCAGTGAAAGCGCGTGACAGCCACTTGTAATGAAATTAAATGAAATCCCATTTATTTACCAACACAGAACACAACCAATTAACTAGTAACATATAATTTACTATGTCTAAGTGCGCAATTCTTTATAATTTGAAATGTATTGTGTTAGCAGACAGGCCCTAACTCAGCATATTATATCGTATTTAGCTAGGACGCTGGTATTGTGGCCGGTGGTGGAAACTAGCAGTCGGTGGCCGCTACATTTGTTCAACAAATTTAGGTTTCACAATGGACTCCGACGAAGGTCTGATGCTTATAAACAAACGTCGTAGGAGGTGAAACCACGCACCGCCCGCTGCAGCAAGTTTAGGTTAGGTTAGGTTAGGTTAGATTAGCGTCGGCCCCGACCTGTCGGATGACCAGTTCGGTTTCCGACAGTCACGCTCGACAGTTGACGCGATTCTCCGCGTCCGAGAGCTGTCGTGGCAGGCGATGTCCCGCGGTGCGGTAGCGTTGGCGGTAAGTCTCGATATCGTCAACGCCTTTAACTCGTTACCCTGGAAGACGATCAGGGAGGCACTGGTGTACCATCAGGTACCTTCCTACCTGCAGCGCCTGGTCGGGAGCTACTTGCAGGACAGGTGCATAAGGTATAAGGGTCCAGATGGAGTTCTCTGTCAGAGGGAAATGACGTGTGGGGTTCCGCAGGGGTCCGTGTTAGGCCCCCTACTGTGGAACTTTGCGTATGACTCGGTCCTGAGGGTGGAACTTCCCGACGGAGTCCATATCGTCTGCTATGCAGACGACACATTGGTTCTTGCAGTCGGGGAGTCGTACGAGAGGTCGATTGAACTCGCTGAACAGGGGGTGGCACGCGTTATAGACAAGATCCACGAGCTGGGCCTTCGGGTAGCACCTCAGAAGACCGAGGCGCTATGGTTCCACAAACTTCCACGAGGAAGGGAACCACCCAGCTCATCGGTTCGCGTGGGTGACGTGCAAGTTGACGTGGGCCAGTACTTAAAGTACTTAGGTCTCACGCTCGACAGTCGCTGGGGCTTCGAAGAGCACTTCAACCGTCTGGTTCCCCGAATAGAGAGGGTATAGTGGGTGCGTTGCACCGGATTCTACCCAATCTAGGGGGACCCAACGAGGGTGTTCGCCGACTATATGCCGGTGTCGTGAGGTCCATAGCCCTCTACGGAGCGCCAGTTTGGTCCGCCAGGCTGAGTATCCGGCGCTGTAAAGCTAAGGTGCTCAGTCTCAAGCGCAAGATGGCCATTCGGATCGCACGAGGGTACAGAACGATTTCATTCGAGGCGGCGACAGTCTTAGCGCCATTTCCTCCGCTGGACATCCTCGCAGACATGGACGCAGCCGTGTACCATCGTCTGCGGAGCAAGACGGATCTCGCGCCGGATGAAGTGCGGCAGCAGGAGCGCCGACGAGCGCTCGAGAAGTGGCGCGTGCGACTAAGGGAGCCGAGAAGTGCGCGCCAACGCGTCGTCGGTGCAATCCTGCCTAGCCTTAAGCCCTGGCTAAGGACGAGGGAGGGACACGTCACCTACAGGCTGACACAGGAACTCACCGGACACGGCTGTTTCGGTGAGTACCTGAATCGAATAGGACGCGAACCGACCGCGGAGTGTCATCACTGTGGGACGGACCGGGACTCTGCTCAGCATACCTTACAGGAATGTCCTGCATGGAATGCTGAACGGCAAGTCCTGATAGAAAGATAGGACCGAACCTATCCCTGCCAGCTGAAGTCTCGGCTATGCTGGCAGGCAAATCGGCGTGGCAGGCTGTGGTCTCCTTTTGTGAGAGCGTGATGCTCCAGAAGGAGGCCGCAGAGCGGGATCGCGAGAGAGCGAATCCTGCTCGGAGACGTAGACGCCGGGGTGGTGGTGGACGCCCCGGCCGCGTCACCGTGTAGCTACGGATTAGAATATAGCTACGGTCTCCCCCGCCTGTCGTAAAAGGCGACTAAAGGGGGACTCGGGGTTGCGGGCGTCAGTAGCGGGGGCTGCTGCGTCTTAAAATCGACCCCAAGATGGGCGATGACATGGCGTGACCACCATGTCACTGCGCACCTGGCTGGTGCGGGGGCAGGTGGCATTAACCTCCAGCTCCGGGAGGAGCCTCTCGGGCGTGATGCTAGGCGGGCACCGGTGCGTTCTTCGGAGATCCCGGAGCCTGCCGAAGAGCATCGAGGGTGGTCACCGTGGAGTTTTTTAGTGGGTAGAAATCCCACATAACCCAGTTCCTCCCCCGGGGGCTGGGTACCTGGATCGCAGGTTTTTCTCCAAGTAAAAAAAAAAAGGTTAGGTTAGGTTAGTAATGCGGATTCTTAGACTCCGCGAGATGGGAACCGCTGTAAAGCGGATCATCGCCCGGTGGGGTCACAGACGAATGCTTGCGCGATACCTGTGACCCCACCCCAGGCGGGAGAAGGAACACCTTGGGGTTTTAGTCGGTTCGAGTCCGACATAACCCTTCCATCGCCCCTGCGATGGGGGGGTATGCGTGGGCATTTCCCCAAGTAAAAAAAGGTTAGGTTCTTAAATTCAAAAAAAAAAATACACCACGGACTCGGTGTCCGTGCCTTTTTTAGAGCTATATTAATATTAGATTAATTGTTTTTGTTTTCTTTTCTTAACGGTTACTTATGACTACTTAATACTAGTCCATCCCTGTAATAATTTATGTATATATATTTTTTGTTTTTTCTATATTAATGGCATGCCTTATATGCTACTGTTAGTAATACATTAATTAGTTTTATTTGTTGACATATTTGGCGAAGGTGGCTGCTTTTCCGGAGCTATCCGTTTAGCTTTTTCGCCAATATTTCCACAATCGCTGCGTCTCGGTGGTGCATGGCCATTTTCAAGTTATACTCTATTATATTGTGAGAGGAAGCAGCCGTTGCCTTCGTCATGAACTTTCCGATTGCGTCTCCACTGTCGTCTGTGTAGTAGACAGACGCAATCTTCCCTGTGACGAGACACGGCCCCAGACTTAAACAGCAATTATGATCTCCGCATCTATACTGACGGCAGCAAGATTGAGGGCAAGGTAGGCGCCGCACTTTCCACATGGAACAGTGAAGCTGAAACCAAAGCCCTCAAGCTTGCTTTGCCGTCGTATTGCACTGTCTATCAGGCTGAGCTCTTGGCACTCTGCAAAGCAACAGAGGAGGTCGTCAAAACACAAACAGTAGTTTTGAAATCTACACCGACTCTATGGCAGCACTTCAAACAATTACAAATCTCGGTTCCCTCCATCCTTTAGCAGTGGAAGCGCGCGAAAACCTGAAAAACGCTACAAACCAGAGCAAACAAATACAGCTTTTCTGGATTAAAGCCCACGCAGGATTGGAGGGAAACGAACGCGCTGACCATCTTGCCAAAGAAGCCGCTGTAGGTTCCAAACCAAAGCCCGACTATGACCTGTGCCCGATTTCGTTCGTCAAGCGAAGCATCCGTTTGGCCACGCTTGACGAATGGAACTCACGGTACAAGAATAGTGTAAGAATAGGCTCCCGTATTAAAATCCGGAGCCCTCGAGCCGCCAAATATAGCAAGGACAAACAAAAATAAAGAAAGTCTAGAAACCCGTGTGCCGCAAGCTAAAGTCTCTGCCCTATGGTAGGGGTAAAACTGAGGTACATACAAAAAAAAACCTAACCTAACCTAATCTAACCTAACCTTTTTCAACATGGTTAGTGGCAAACTTCAACGAGGAGGATGACATCATCGCGACAACCACCACCGAGGCAGCTAAAGACCTCAGGGAGAAGCTCGAGAGAAGGTTGGGATCTAAGGCAAACAAGAAGGTCCGAACCATAGCTTCACTTCTGGTAAATGGTACAAAAGATAAGTGTAAACGCCTTATAATGGATGAGGCACTTATGAACCATTTCGGCTCGTTAGTGATGGCAACACAGTTAACGGGAGCGAGCGAGATCGTCCTCGTCGGGGATGTTAACCAGCTGCCCTTCATAGACCGCGGAAACTTATTTGAGATGAGAGACCACAGGCCCACTGCTCTTGCAGGTATAACCAGGGAATTATTGTGCACCTACAGAAATCCCCTAGACGTGGCATATGCCCTGAGTGAAGTTTACGACGGAATCTACTCCGCAAGACCCCAAATAAACTCGCTAAACTTAGTTTGGTACACGGGTTCGAATATTCCACCCAAGAATCCGGGGACACTGTACCTGGTCCACACACAGGTGGAAAAGGAAGACCTATCTAGCCAAGGTTACGGAAGTGGCGAGGAATCTAGAATTCTCACCGTACATGAAGCTCAGGGACTCGCATATGACCACGTAGTCATTATAAGACCAAAAAAGGAGAGAACTAAATTGCACAACAGTGTTCAACATGCCGTTGTGGCCGTGTCTCGTCACAGGGAAGATTGCGTCTGTCTACTACACAGACGACAGTGGAGACGCAATCGGAAAGTTCATGACGAAGGCAACGGCTGCTTCCTCTCACAATATAATAGAGTATAACTTGAAAATGGCCATGCACCACCGAGACGCAGCGATTGTGGAAATATTGGCGAAAAAGCTAAACGGATAGCTCCGGAAAAGCAGCCGCCTTCGCCAAATATGTCAACAAATAAAACTAATTAATGTATTACTAACAGTAGCATATAAGGCATGCCATTAATATGGAAAAAACAAAAAATATATATACATACTTGTTCCTGGTCTAACAGGCTTTTGAACTCCAGGCCCACATGCTCAGCGGGATGCGGCGAACAAATTGCTGGGGTTGGTTTCTCGACCGCTCTACCACCCAGTCCTGGCTGGGATGCCCCCCTCCTGGCCTCGTATAAAGACGCTGCCTCCCGAATTCGCAGGTCGAGGGGGAGTATCCCAGACAGGACTAGAGCCGAGTTCAGGGAGACGGTTCTGTACGCCTTGCACATCTTTTGGGCGAATCCTCTTTGGATGGCGTTCAGATGTTTCGTCGTTTTGATTTTGGATGCCGCTGGTGCCCATGCGCTGGCAGCATATGCTATTATCGGCTCAACAGTTGCCACATATATGGTCCGGATGATATCCGGGTTTAGACCCCAGCTGACCTTTGCTGCTATAGTCAACTGCTTGTATATTGCCATCGCTTTTTTACATACATTTGCTACATGGCTATTGAATGTTAGTTTGCAGTCAATGGTCAGCCCCAGTAGTTTTATTTCATTGGTAAGACCAACGCTGACCCCCCCCCCCCCCATGTTGATTCGTGGTGTGTCATACTTTAGTTTTCTCGTTAAAACCATTGCGTTGGTTTTATGAGCTGCGAATTTGAGCTTATTTTGGACACCCACTCTTCAACACGCGCGAGGGCAGCATTGGCTCTACCTTCGATTTCCTGGGCGTTGTCTCTGTCGAATACGAGAACAACATCATCGGCGAAAGCCTGGCAGTAGTCACCTCTAGTTTCCAACATTTTTAGAAGGGGGTCCAGTAGGAGGTTCCACAAAATGGGGCCGGCTATAGATCCTTGGACGCAGCCCTTTGAAGTACAGGTGCTCGCCTCCTTACCACCATATTTTAGGTTAGGTTATCCCTTCATCTGGTGCGGCGAGGCGGCGGGTCAAAATTCGCCCCAATGATATTTCCGCCAGTGCGTGGTAGGTCTCTCTCGACCCATCGGCACTAGGATAGATTACTTTGCTATAACTTTGTGAAAACACAATGTTTACAATTATTTTTTTAAATGTTAGAATGACCTTGAACCCAACTTCCTTAGGTTTGATTCGCCCCGGGATCTGCCAAACAGGAAATAAGAAATAAACCAGGGAAAGCGGCAGGCCGATATCGAGCTGAAGGGCACTAAACAGTATCTTTAGTAGTGATGGGACAGACAAAAATTTGATTATCTTTATAGATATATCGATAATATATCCGATATGCGATCGATATTATCGATGAATTTGTCGCAGGCCGTGCTAGCTATGCAAACATAGACAGCTCAACGAATAAAACGTTGCACTTCAAAATCCGCTAGATGGCGAAGCGTGTACTCTGAAACGCAGTATCGTTTTACTACCGCGTTTCTTACATTTGTAAAGAATTGAAAGAAGTTATTAGTCCCAATACATCTCACTGACAAAATTTTCAATTTTTGACTCTCGCTGCTATTTGTTTTTTTTTCCGGTAGCGAGTAAATTATAGTTATGTATAACATTATTTGAGGGGTGGTTGCGAGGATCGATTATTGTTTTCATTTACCCCCGACTCAAAAAGAGAATTATAACAAAAATATATCTACATTTCAAGTATGTTTCAAACTTGAAAGTAAGTGGAACTTGTTAAGGTTAGAAGAATTCTTCTTCTTATCTTGTAGGTATATTCAAGTGTGTAGCGAACTTGGCTAACCCTGGTTTCAGAGTTTTCAAACCGCACAATGGCCTCTGACTTGGTTTTAACGACTGTAGTCAATCGACAACAATATGAGCGCTTTAGTTTGGTAGTTTTTAACATAATATCTAAGTAACAAATCAATATCTCTGTCAGTTATGTCCTTTCTATTGGACAGTGACTTTTTAATAGTAATAATTAAGCAATATTATACTAAAGAAATAAAAAACTGAAATTAAAAATTACTTATATATTTATTAGGATAAAAAATTTACTTGCCATATATTGAATTTTTGATTCTCGCTGCTTTTTGTTTTTTTCTAGTGGCAAGTAAATTAAGGTTTTGTATAACATTACAAAGAGTGGTGATTGTTTTTATAAAATTCGTTAGCTCTCTTTTTGAGGTTTAAGAAAAGAATAATCGATCCCAGGATTATTGTTTTCGTTAACCCCCGACTCAAAAAGTAAGTACTTATAACTTAAATATTTTTGTTATAGAAGTATATTCCAAACATCAAAAAAAACGGAACCTGTCTTAATAAGGAATTACTAAGGTTATTTTTAACATGACATCTATTTAAGTTTTTGCGTAACAAAACGATCTCTCTGTGAGTTATGTCCTTTATTTCGAGCAGTGACTTTGTTAATAGTAATAAGTAAGAAATGTTATACTAATTAAATAGACGATAAAAGAATGATATTGAATATTACTAATATTTTTAAAAATAATAATGTGAAAACAGAATTCGAAATGAAATTTGATATATCGGTCAAAAAAAAACTAATAACAAATCATACCTTTTTGCTTTGTATTTTTAAATGTTTGTATTTCCCTTTGCCTTACACCAGGCTAGTCATAAGGTAAAGCAGCTTCACTTTAAAAAAAATGTCATAAATGGATAGCACACGAATATAGTAAAGTTGCACCTCAAGTGCCGCTAGATGGCGCAGCGTGTACTCTGAAACGCGGTATTATTGTAAATAAATAATTATAGAATTTCTGACTCTCCTGCTTTCGGTGGTGGGTGAGTAAATAATTAACATCATATTAATTAAGGGTAGAAGCGAGGGGGAAGTGCTCGTAGCCCGTGGCGCTCGCTGATCTCAACTGATCAGCGTGGTTAAGCAACGTACACAGAGATAGGATACCTGATGGTGACCAAAATTATCACGAGCGTTTCCGTGCTTCGGAGGTCACGTCAAGCCGACGTCCCGGGTAGATTGCTAGGACTGGTTTTTTTTTGTTATGAAATGTGTTAACTCTTGACCTCAATCTTGACTAAGGTTAACTCGTTAGGTAACAAAAAAGAGGGATTTGTTTTAACTACTGTTTGCCCTAACACTGTTGGCTCTGACACATCGACTGACCACTTTTAAAATTTCTTTTCATAGTTTTTTATTAGGTGCCAGATATAAACTTAGGTATTAAATAATATTATGAAATAGGTGTTAGATGTTAGTATTTTAAAGCTGATGTGTCACTTTGGTCAGTCATCCTGATGGTCACCAAAAATGGGCCTTTTTTATAATTCGAAAACTGCCTCCTATGTTATAGTAATACTAGAACATTGGAGACAATAGTAATTCAAATTTTGAATACCGTTCTAATTATAAAAAGGCCCAATGGCCAGAATATAAAGTTGCACCTCAAGTGCCGTTAGATGGCGTATCGTCTTCTCTGAAACGTGGTATCGGTTTTCTCTCACGTTTTGTTTTCTGAAATGTTAAGACTTAAGAAATTTGTCATTACTTTTCTCCATTCAGTTATATTTTTGATTCTCGCTGCTTCGTTTTGGAGGCTGGTGAGTGAATAAATAACATCATATTAATTGAGGGGGCTACAAAAAAGAAGAACGTATTATAAGTTGGATCGCTATGTGAAGCCGTCTATATGGCACCGTAGCTCTTAACCCGGTGAACCGATTTGGATGCGGTTTTATCAGTTTAAAAGTTAGTTTTCTAGCGGTGTTTCTTAGCTAAGTTTTATCAAAATTGGTTGAGCTGTTTAAGAGATATTTGACTTTGAATTGAAAATGGCGGGGTTTTTTCAACTTTTTAGGTTGTTCCTCATTGAAGTAATAAGTTTATAACAAAACCTATACTGTGACTTTAAAAAAACAATATTAATAAGCGTTTTTATCAAAGATGTGTTACACCATAAAAGTGTGCGTCATAGATAAAGTTATCAGGGTTATTAGTATAAAAGTACTTTTTTCCAACGAATGTTGCGGTGAAGTATTTTTTCAGCCGAGTTATGTTATCAAAGAAACGTCAATTTATTTATTGTTAATTGTGTAGGCAAAGAAAGATTTCACAAACAGCAGTTACAGTGCGATTAGGCGTGACATTAAACTATAAAAAAAATAAAAAAAATAAAAAAAAAATACTGATTTGCGTTTTGTGATCTCTAAACCTCAAATTAAGTATAAGATAAAAATACTAAACATTGGCCTATTATGCATGAGAGGAGACCGCATTCATAGCCCCTCTCATGCATCCAGCCCCTCTGCGGAGGATAGAGAAGCCCACAGTAAGCTTCCTCCTTCTGCTCCTCCCCCTGCGTATACCATTCCATAGGGGAAGACACTCTTCGGAGATGTCTCCGTGGAGTAAGCTCGGGTCAACAGCGAGAGATCTCCCCCCTCGCTCGTGCCTGCTGCGCTTATCACGCACGCCACCCTCGTCGAGCAGCACACTCGTGCCTCTCGCCTCTCCCTCGCTCATCAGAGAGATAAGTGGAGAGCCCTCTGCGCGGGACGGTGTATCCAAAACGGTCCCATCCCGCGCCAGTGTCAGGTTACTCGCCATCAGATAATAAGAATTCCGTAGAAAAGTTATTATTTGATGCCCAGGGTGCACCGTCCCAGACCTATTGCCTTTTCTCCGAGCGCATTAGGCAGGTAGGGCGCTCTTGGAGGTTATCTGACCTAGCACCCCAACCTAAAATAACCTAACCTAACTTATCCTTATTTCATGCATTAAAGTTTCATGAAATTGTAATTTTACTAGACAAATTGTAATATAACTGGAGATTATAATTTCACTAATTAAACTGTAATATTACGCTTTTTACACAATTGATAGACACAACTCTATTTAAAAGTGCGCTTTTTACAAATTTTCGGTGACAGACACAACTCTATTCTATTTTAAAATTTTCACACAAAAATATCTCTTTTAAAGACTAGTTTCCAATATGCATTAATGTAGACGGAGAGCGAAATCTAGAAAATCTCGTAGTCTAACACTAGACTGCTATCTAGATTAGCTCTGACTCTAGAGGGCATTAGTTACAGTCCTGACGCTTAGAATTGCATCCCACTAAAGGAATTTATTAAGAAAAGAAAAAGTAAAATTCTTAGATTTCACTTCCACTACTTTATCAAATGAATTATTCAATAAATCCATTTACATCTATACTCATAACTCAATTTCAAGCTAATGATAGCGTTGTCGGCAATGTATATTTAAATTACGAAAATAAAATACCGTTTGCAGTTGTGATATGTTATTTATCACGCCATTTTATTGATAGTAAAACTCTAGTTTTAAATATTAAACCCTGGACATGGACAAATCAAAAATCTCAAATGAGGCCTAAGATCTAAAGTGGTCACAGAAACGGTCTTAAAATAAGTAGACAGTTTGTACAGAGGACCTACACTAACAGCTGTATTTGAAACAGTTACTAAAAAAAAATTTACCAAAGTGACTTGACTTTAGCTGGTCTTAAATAAATTGTGTAACCTTTCCTTGGTCTTACGTTATCTGTCGTAATAAAACAAAGCTGCAAAACACGAAAATAGCTAAAATATGAGGTAAACTCGAAAAAAAAAACAGGTTCCGGCTATTTGCGATGTTTAAAACTTAGGTTTTAGTATCTATAATGTCGTTATAAACAACATAGTATAATCTCACTAATCCGGCACTTCAATAGACCGACACATCCAATAATCCGGCACCATCCGCCTGCGCCATCCTCACCTCTCCCTACGTCAGACCTCAATAAGTGATTATTTTAAAACCATGTTATTAGTTAATTGTGGGATATTAATATATCTGTATGTTAATATCTCACATGGATACATGGATACAGATACATACATTGTACTCTCTTCATGGAGTGCTTTATTTACTATGAATTTTTCTATGCAATCCAGTAATCCGAACATTCCAATAATCGGTTTTTAATAGTGCCGGATTAGTGAGATTGTACCTTTTTCGTTATTTAAAGAGCAACAGCCGACAGCACTATTAAGACAACTTCCACCGTGACTCATACCGAGTAAGTTGATTTCATTATATGGCCTCCTATACATATATACATACATATTCTACCTAAAATCCTTTCACTTATTGTTGGAAAGACAATCGCATATAATAAAGTTGTGGAAATATTGCCTTTGTGTCCGTATCGCGGTCTGTTTGTTGCCAACTTGTTCCGTTTTGTGTATAATATTGGGTGGTATTAGATTTGAATTGAAAATGACTATTAGGTAGATTATTTTATTACTTTTGTCTAGGTCGAAGCTTCATATTGAATTCGCCCCCCGATTGCGGTAATCAAACGTAATAAAACGTGTTTACCAAAACGAAATCACTCACGTGTCCATTTTATTTTATTTTTGTATTATAAGATGGGTTAACTCTTGACCTCAATCGTGACCAAAAGGTCAAAGATGAGGTCGACGATGGAGCGAGTTTACCCAGAAAATGCCTATAAAGGCACTGGTACTCCACGCACCGACGGAACACAGCAAGCTGTTTGGCGTCGGACTTCGGTAGGAGGGTGGTCGCGAACCAGACGGCCCTTCACAGAGCCTACCACACCGCATGAGACCATAGGACGACACTTCAGATTTAGAAAAAAAATTAAGCCTGGGATGGAGGCAGGTCTCATTTGTGTTTCCTTAGACGCCTGTTACGACACCCACGGAAAGAGATGGGGTGGTGTTATTCTTAACCGATCACCACACGGCCTTCTTTTGTATTTGACGAATACAAAAGAAACGCGAGCGGTATAGCTTTGGTAAAGACGTTCAATCTTACCGCAATCTGTAGGCAGGTTGCATTTTAAATAAGTTAGCGAAATAGTAAAGCATGATTACATTGATTACCCATGTAACTGGCCAACTTTCTCCTAGGAACCCGAATGAAATTTCCAAAAAATATTCGACTAAGTAATTAAAAAAAAATCTTAATTTTTAAAACTTTAATTAAAAATAAAGCGACACATAGTCGCCCTCTTAGAGCGAGTAGGGGTATTAAACCCAGCCGTTTCCGCTAGATGTCAGAATCTGTAATTTTTGATTGATTGTCTATTGATTTAATTGTGAATGGTAGGATCTAAATGTGTTGGCAACCTTGGAGCGTGCCCTGCGAGGCCGCCATCTTCGATTCGAGAGTGATTGTTGAGTTTAGCTCCGTACGATTTTTGGATAATTTTGTTAACTTTTTGCTGAAAAGACTGTTTGTAGCGTTGTGGTGATACAATACAAGACTTCTGTGCGAAATTGTGTTGTTTTTCTCAACGAACCCCCATTAAAAGATGCTATTACACTTGTTGATTTACCAGATCTTGATCCTTGACTAATCGTCTCACTGTTTTAACATCAACAATATCAGAAATATCTTTAACAAGTCAAATAACAAACATTTTCTTAAAACTCTTTTATTAAGTTAACTTTGTTTGCTTTACAAGAGTAAACTAGATAGCCGCCTACGTCTGTCCCGGGACCAATCCAAAATAACTTCTAATCTACTTATTTTTAGGTATAAATTCCAACAAGGGCACTCAATAAATTCATTAATTTTCCCACAATCTCGAACTCTTGACATCGCGTGGGTATGCGGTTCATTCGCGTTTTGTCCACATTTATTCACCTGTGAAGTTTTTTAAGACTTTCATAGGTAATTAGGTAATTTAATTATGAAAGTATTTTAGTTGAAAAGTGTGTTTTAAAAATAATGGTTAAATTATTTATTTCAAGTAATTATAATAATTACACATTAATGGTTGTTGTTGTAATTATTTGTAACTAATGTTTGTTTAAAAAAGAAGATCCTATTTGCCTGAGATACAGGTATTATGTTAACCTAGTTCAGGCACCTATGTTATTTTCGCTTTGAATTGGACTTAAGTTTTACTTGTAAACAATAATTATGAATAAATATTTTTTATATTTTTTATTTTGATCATTGACGACTTTTCCCCCACCTACTGCATCTACCTTCATAAATCTATCATCGCATAGTTACCATCATCTGCATGTTGTGTCAAATAATAAACATTTTCTTATAAAACAACAATTAACAAACCGCCGGTAGTATGACCACAGTGTGGGATGCTGTTGTGTAGCTTCTGCCTATTTTCTTGTTGTATAGTTTCTGACTTTTCAACGTGTTAATGAGAATAAATCGAACAGATAAAGCGGAAACTATAGAAAACTTCTGGTCAAGAGTAAACCCATAAAAAATAAATTAAATTGCACATAGGTATGTACACCCACAACGTTCAAACGGGAATAACCCAACCAAAATACTAACTAGAGAAAAAAACAGTATTTTAAATGCACTCTCAAAGCAAACTCCTTAAATCTAAAGCAATAGAGCTCAAATTACTTCAAAATCCTTGTAATGAAGTAAAAATTTTATTGTTCTTTTGAATAACGACATGCCCATAGCGTTACAAATTGATAAGCAACGAAATTGGAATACGAAATAGTGAGGTGGAGAAAAGGTCGAAATATTTCAAGTCTATACAAGGTGTTTCAAAAAAACCCAAAAAAGAACAAATTCCAAAATTTTATTTTAAAAGTGAAATAGTCGCAACTCTAGTAATCAGTTGCACGGTTTGACATCTTTCAAAGTGAAAGTTTCATATAATTTATATGACATACTTGTCATATTTGTAATAGAGCTGCGCAATAAGCTAAATTTTAATTAATTTTGGATTATATTTTTTTTGGGTTTTTTTGAAACACCTTGTATGTCGCAGGTAAATTGTATTTTTTGTGCTTTTACAAACGGCACGCTATTGCTAAAACGAAAGTTTAAAAACATAATGTAATTAAGTACTATTTTAACCACTCCATCTTTTTGTCTTACTTTAACTGAAACCCGAATTAGGGGCTGTGTTAGTGCTCCAAAATCGTCATCCTCACCTGCTAGCGGTGCACCTTGCTGATCAACTTCATATTGACAACTTCGTCATTCTATATGTTACCGGCCGCGGCCGGCGAAGTGCCAGAAACGACTATGTTTGCGTTAAGCGGTTATCGCATTTAGGCGGTTGTCGCATGTGGTCAATAGACAGTGAAAAATTTCATGAAATTCTCGAACATTTCATGAACTGAGCAAATCTACAATGTGGCCAAGACAAATTCTCGACGCTTATTCAGGTTAGGTTAGGTTGTTTTATTAATTTTATTCACTGAAAACATTATTTTTATAAATTTCCTAGAGCAATTTGGGAACTTTTGTATTAAAAAATCTTTAAACAATATTTATACATTTCCTAGACAGCCTCGTAATTGTATACATTTCCTGGGAATTATATACAATGACGGATTTCACACATTTCCGTTAACATATACATATTTTAATTTTAATTAAAATATTCAGATATTGGCTAAATCACGATTTTAAGAATTGAATTGAACCTGACTTAGATTCGGCCATTTCAAACTTGTCAGACAACACACAACTTATAATTAACGCAACTTAGACCTGTGAGCTCTTTCCGGGAGGCCTTTGTTCATCAGTGAGCGTCAGATGGCTGAAATGATGATAATGATACAGGTCAAAAAATAGTCTGGCGAGGGCGGTATTTTTCGGTTTTGCCCTGCCTCGAAAAAAATTAAGATGCGGGGGCTGGGTGTCACAGAGGCATTTTGGTTGAAAGCTTATAAAGTGACATTTTGAGCATACACAGATCGAAAGGACTAGACTTTAAAAGTTCACATATATAACCTCTCAAACCTTTGTCCCTTTGAATGTAGATACCTCGGAAAGTTCTTTTTGAAAAATTTGATGATAAAAAGAGATTCGCGTCTTTCGAAAAGTTAATTTTTAATTTGAGAAGACTATATAGGCCTAGAAATAATTTTATTTATTACAACGATAAGATATAAAAAAAACATTTAAAAAAATCTTCACTTAAAAATAAAAAGTGACACGAGGTGTTGCAACAGTGAAGGGACTCATTCAGCAAACCCTGCAAGCATATATGTCCTGAGTACTGATATTCTACCGTATCCCAAAGTGTGATTGCAGTTTAGTGATCATCTATCTATACTTCTTCTTCTATCTTTACATATTATAAAGAGGAAAGATTTGATTGTTTGTTTGTTTGTTTGCATTGAATAGACTTCTAAGCTACTGGACCGATTTGAAAAATCCTTTCACTATTAGAAAGCTACATTATCCCCGATGGACATAGGTTTTATAATTTTCCCGAATTCCCACGGGAACGAAGTTCCGAGCGGAATGCTAGTCTATCTATATCTATACATATTATAAAGAGGAAAGATTTGATTGTTTGTTTGTTTGTTTGCATTGAATAGACTCCTAAACTACCGGATCGATTTAAAAAATTCTTTCACCATTAGAAAGCTACATTATCCCTGATGGACATAGGTTTTATAATTTTCCCGAAGTCCCGAGCGGAATGCTAGTACATTATAAAGAGGAAAGATTTGATTGTTTGTTAGTTAGTTTGCATTGAATAGGCTCCGAAACTACTAGACCGATTTGAAAAATTCTTTCACCATTAGAATCCTACATTATCCGTGATGGACATAGGGTCCATGATTTCCCCAAAAACGAAGTCCCGGGCGGAATGCTAGTCGCTAATAAAGCCTTTTTCACGCCATTTTGCGTCTACTACATCAAAGCTCATGTGTGCATGAAACGGACTCTAATGATAATTAATTAGGAATTATGACAGCATAATGCATGCAGCGGTGCGATACCCGCATAATTTAATTTAAATTAAATTCATCCATTTTTTTCCCTCAGTTTACAGAGAACTCTTCTGGACAACTAATTCATTAAAAATATCATGAAACTTGTCGGCGAGCTACTTTATCGAGATGTTTTTTCTATTAATTTTTGCTTAAAAAAGAGTTTTTCTTTGGAGGACATACCGTGTTTTAATGACCTACCCTAATCTTCTTACCAGCCCATATACGTCCCCACCGAGGGGCACGGGCCTCCCTTCGAAACACGAAGGGGATTTAGGCCATAGTCCACCACCAACTGGGCTATCACTGCTATTCTACCTACCCTAATACAGATAACAAACTCAAATTGTTGAGTGGCAAGTATTAGTATTCTATAATTAGAATTATACGTTTCATTTAAACGTCAAGCAGCACGCAAATTCCTATCTGTAATAGCGACTCCTATAATCTTTACACAATAAAGCAAACACTAAACAATAAAGCAGCAAATTATGCTACTAAACGTTTAGTTAATTCTTAGAAATTCACAACTATGTTATTCACAATACACATATTGCACAAGAAGTAAGGTTAATCTTAAGCATTTAAAAAACGTTGGTCAAGAATGGTGACGTCCTGTTCCTTGATCCAGAAGCTTCGTAGTAAATGAAATAGCGAGTTCTTTGCAGTGTGGTTTTATTAAGTAAAAGAACGATCCACCAATAGAGATGTACTGCTTATCTAACGGTTGGCTTTTTAATAATGCTTTTGACAAACAGATTACATTAGTGGCAGTAAAATTACGTTAGGAAATGATGAGAATCTTCTTAAATATATAAAAGGAGAAACTGACTGACTGACTGACTGACATATCAACGCACAGCCTAAACGGCTAAACGTAGGCACTTGAAATTTGGAAGGGACGTAGCTTAGGTACCGTAGAGGTGCACTAAGAAAGGAATTCCCGAAATTCCCGCGGGAACGGGAATTAGCAGGAAAATCCTTTTGTATGAAAAATCTAAACCGCTTAAGTTAGACGCTTGAAATTTGGCATGCAGGTACCTTAGTAAACTTAAAGCTTAGTTGCAACAGGATATTGAAAAATTTCCACGGGAACGGGAGTTAGCGGGAAAAAACTTTTGTAATCTGTTCAAAAGAAAAAATTAACACGCAAACGAGGGCATCAGCTCGTTAAAAAATAAAACTAATGTCAAACTATCGTTAACAGAGAAAATGAATGACAAACTTTTTTACCAACCGCGATATTTTTGATTTGCATTACAGACTAATTTTCAAGTTTTCTTGTTTATTTCTTACTTTTTTTACCATCCCCATCATCAGGTCAGCGACAAGACATCCACTGCTGGACAGGGGTCCATTTCATAAGGGTTTCTTGGAAAAAGCTGTTCAGTTTCGTAGGGGAATCATTTTAACGTTTCGGTAACTAATTGGGATGTTGACAGTAATTGATTTTATGAATTGTCGTACAACAAAAAATAATGCTAGAAATATATTAATATCCGAAAACAGTTTTAAAATTGGTTTATAAATGAACAAGTTATTAGCATTTATATTAACGTAAAGAGTAGCTATTTCGTTTTGTGGGGAGAGCTAGCTATCTCGTTTTTACCTACGCAAACAAATGGCGGTGACGTCACATGCCTGTAAGTGCATCTCTTTTTCGTTGTTTGACAGTTTCCCCCTCTATTGAACTTTAATAGCTTGTAACTTTTTTATTTCTCAATAGTTTTCAAACATTATTTCGATTTTGGGTTTTGGATTCAGTTCCTTTTTAAGAAAAAAAATAAATAAAAAAATTTGTCAACATCCCTATTTAAAGTCACCCCATTTTGTCGGGTTCTGGGTTTCATTCCCAGTCGAGACAAACGTTTGTGTAAAAAGCAGATGTTTTATGTCTGTCTTTATGTATGTTCCGAGGGACCTAAGGAAAACCCTAAGGTGTGGGCCTCTGAGTGTGTAGCGTTTATTTATTTATTTACTAGCTCCGCCCGCGTGGACTACAGCTTATAACGTGCCCAACTGTGGGATAAAATGTAGTCTATGTCCTTTCCCAAGCTCTAATCTATCTCTGTAACAAATTTCATCAAAATCGGTTTAATAGTTTAGGCGTGAAAGACGGACAGACAGACATACAGTTACTTTCGCAATTATAGTATTGTAAAGAAAGGATGTAAGGATTGCAACTAAACCAATGAAGTAAAACACGTACACTACTGCTCATTTAGTGTGTATAAGAAGCCAACCAAAGATTGTGAGAGGCTCCCCCAGTAATTAAAATACTTGGAACTCGAGGCACCTTTGAATAGGTTAACTTACTCTTTCATAGAATACAGTTGGTTAAGGTCTTCTTACAATTTTTAACTTGATTTAAACTTTCTGAATTCCCAGAAACTGCGAAACGATGACCTTTTTAGGGTTCCGTAGTAATCTACGAACCCTTATAGTTTCGCCATGTCCGTCTGTCCGTCTGTCCGTCTGTCCGCGGGTTTCCTAAGAAACCCTTGGTACTACAGAGCTGAAATTTGGCATGGTCATAAATATTAACTACGCCGTTAGAACTGTAGAGTGAAATCTTAGAAAAAAAAATTTTTTTCGGGTGTCTCCCATAGACGTGGAAGGGCGATGTATTTTTTTTTCTAGCCAATATCATTAAATGGGGTGTCATAGGACAGCTTTTTAAAAAACAGAAGGGGTTTACTAAGAACGTTTTTCGATTCAGCACTTTGTTTGCCTAATATAAATTTTTAAAGTGAAAATTTTTGTCAAACACTAGTGTCCCCCCCCCTCTACCAGCTAAACGGTTGATTCTAAAAATGTGAAAAAATTCATGGTGGTAGTGTATACAATGAAATTTTAAGGAAACCTATCACACATAAGATGGCTCTTCAAGTTTGCGAGTAATAGTCGACCAAGTGCTAAACGTTGTTGGGATTAATAAGAATATATTCACTAATATTATATCCTTGGTACTACAGAGCTAAAATTTGGCATGGCCATACATATTGATTGCCCTGATAGATCTACAAAATAAAATAGTGGAAAAAAATTGTTTTTCGGGTGTTTCCCATACACGTGAAAGGGCGATGGATATTTTTTTCTCGCCGATATCATCGAGTAGGTTATCATAGGATAGCTTTTTAAAAGATAGAAGGGGTTTACTATGAACGTTTTTCGATTCATCAATCCATTCGAGAAACATTAATTTTTATAATGAAAAAAATGTGGAATAATTCACGAGGGTAGCATTTACGACGAAGTGTACCCCAATCCAAAATGGCTGCCATACAAGGTTCCACGCTAAAAGTGAGGCGAGTCGAAAGCCAAGCTGTAACATATTGACATTTCAGGTGTCGTTTAATAGGTTTTTGGGGGTGCTAATTACGAAAATGACATCAAAATTATACACGATCACCACGCGACCTGCTTTAGTAGCAGCTCGATATTATTATATTATGCCTAACAATAATATTATCGCAAAAAAAAAAAACAAAAAAAAAACTAAAACAAAAAAATTCGCGCTCGCTTCGCTCGCGCATTAAATACTTCCATTTCATTATATTTATTTCATTTTTTTCTCGCCGATTTCATCGAATGAGATGTCATAGGATAGCTTTTTAAAAGATAGAAAAGGTTTACTAAGAACGTCTTTCGATTCAGCATTCCCTTTGTGAAAAATTAATTTTTAAAGTTAAAATTTTTTTTAAAAACAAGTGTCCCCCACAACAAGCAAAACGATTGTTTTTAAAATGTGGAAAAATTCACGGTGATAGAATATACAACAAAATTAAAAGGAAAACTATCACACATAAGTTGGCCCTTCAAGCTTGTGAGTAATAGTCGACCAAGTGCCAAACGTTGTTGGGATTAATAAGAATATATTTACTAATATTAGATCCTTGGTACTACACAGCTAAAATTTGGCATGGTCGTAATATTGATTGCGCCGACAGATCTATAAAATAAAATGGTGGAAAAAAAATTGTTTTTCGGGTGTTTTCCATACACGTGAAAGCGCGAGGGATTTTTTTTTCTCGCCGATATCATCGAGTGGGTTATCATAGGATAGCTTTTTTCAAGATAGATGGGGTTTACTACGAACGTTTTTCGATTCAGCAATCCGTTTGGGAAACATTAATTTTTATAAAAATAAAATGTGGAATAATTCACGAGAGTAGCATTCACGACGAAGTGTACACTAATCCAAAATGGCCGCCATACAAGGTTCCACGCTTAAAGTGAGGCGAGTCGAAAGCCAAGCTGTAACATATTGACATTTCAGGTGTCGTTTAATAGGTTTTTGGGGGTGCTAATTACGAAAATGACATCAAAATTATACACGATCACCACGCGACCTGCTTTAGCAGCAGCTCGATATTATTATATTATGCCTAACAATAATATTATCGCAAAAAAATCAAAAAAATCAAAAACCAAAAAAAAACAAAAAAAATTTTCGCGCTCGCTTCGCTCGCACATTAAATACTTCCATTCTGTTATATTTAGATCAAAACTACAATTATTTCTGAAACTACAAACTTTTTAATACATTTCTTTTTGATACTATAGTATTTGGGGATTTTAACATCGACTATGACAATATGCTCGTAGAATTAAGAAACCAGCTGCATATTTGAACCATGCTGCTACGGAACCCTACAATGCGCGTGGCCCGACACGCTCTTGGCCGGTTTTTTTATTAAAAACTAGCTTTCCGCCCGCGGCTCCGCCCGCGTGGACTACAGGTAATTTATTGCCCAACTGTGGGATAAAATGTAGCCTATGTCCTTCCCAGGCTCTAATCTATCTCTTTACCAAATTTCAACAAAATCGGTTGAGTAGTTTAGGCATGAAAGACGGACAGACAGACAGACAGACAGACAGACTGACAGACAGATATACAGACAGACTGACTGACAGACAGACAGACAGACAGACAGTTAGACAGACAGACAGACAGACAGACAGACAGACAGACAGACAGACAGACAGACAGACAGACAGACAGACAGACAGACAGACAGACAGACAGACAGACAGACAGACAGACAGACAGACAGACAGACAGGCAGACAGGCAGACAGGCAGACAGGCAGGCAGGCAGGCAGGCAGGCAGGCAGGCAGGCAGGCAGGCAGGCAGGCAGGCAGGCAGGCAGGCAGGCAGGCAGGCAGGCAGGCAGGCAGGCAGGCAGGCAGGCAGGCAGGCAGGCAGGCAGGCAGGCAGGCAGGCAGGCAGGCAGGCAGGCAGGCAGGCAGGCAGGCAGGCAGGCAGGCAGGCAGGCAGGCAGGCAGGCAGGCAGGCAGGCAGGCAGGCAGGCAGGCAGGCAGGCAGGCAGGCAGGCAGGCAGGCAGGCAGGCAGGCAGGCAGGCAGGCAGGCAGGCAGGCAGGCAGGCAGGCAGGCAGGCAGGCAGGCAGGCAGGCAGGCAGGCAGGCAGGCAGGCAGGCAGGCAGGCAGGCAGGCAGGCAGGCAGGCAGGCAGGCAGGCAGGCAGGCAGGCAGGCAGGCAGGCAGGCAGGCAGGCAGGCAGGCAGGCAGGCAGGCAGGCAGGCAGGCAGGCAGGCAGGCAGGCAGGCAGGCAGGCAGGCAGGCAGGCAGGCAGGCAGGCAGGCAGGCAGGCAGGCAGGCAGGCAGGCAGGCAGGCAGGCAGGCAGGCAGGCAGGCAGGCAGGCAGGCAGGCAGGCAGGCAGGCAGGCAGGCAGGCAGGCAGGCAGGCAGGCAGGCAGGCAGGCAGGCAGGCAGGCAGGCAGGCAGGCAGGCAGGCAGGCAGGCAGGCAGGCAGGCAGGCAGGCAGGCAGGCAGGCAGGCAGGCAGGCAGGCAGGCAGGCAGGCAGGCAGGCAGGCAGGCAGGCAGGCAGGCAGGCAGGCAGGCAGGCAGGCAGGCAGGCAGGCAGGCAGGCAGGCAGGCAGGCAGGCAGGCAGGCAGGCAGGCAGGCAGGCAGGCAGGCAGGCAGGCAGGCAGGCAGGCAGGCAGGCAGGCAGGCAGGCAGGCAGGCAGGCAGGCAGGCAGGCAGGCAGGCAGGCAGGCAGGCAGGCAGGCAGGCAGGCAGGCAGGCAGGCAGGCAGGCAGGCAGGCAGGCAGGCAGGCAGGCAGGCAGGCAGGCAGGCAGGCAGGCAGGCAGGCAGGCAGGCAGGCAGGCAGGCAGGCAGGCAGGCAGGCAGGCAGGCAGGCAGGCAGGCAGGCAGGCAGGCAGGCAGGCAGGCAGGCAGGCAGGCAGGCAGGCAGGCAGGCAGGCAGGCAGGCAGGCAGGCAGGCAGGCAGGCAGGCAGGCAGGCAGGCAGGCAGGCAGGCAGGCAGGCAGGCAGGCAGGCAGGCAGGCAGGCAGGCAGGCAGGCAGGCAGGCAGGCAGGCAGGCAGGCAGGCAGGCAGGCAGGCAGGCAGGCAGGCAGGCAGGCAGGCAGGCAGGCAGGCAGGCAGGCAGGCAGGCAGGCAGGCAGGCAGGCAGGCAGGCAGGCAGGCAGGCAGGCAGGCAGGCAGGCAGGCAGGCAGGCAGGCAGGCAGGCAGGCAGGCAGGCAGGCAGGCAGGCAGGCAGGCAGGCAGGCAGGCAGGCAGGCAGGCAGGCAGGCAGGCAGGCAGGCAGGCAGGCAGGCAGGCAGGCAGGCAGGCAGGCAGGCAGGCAGGCAGGCAGGCAGGCAGGCAGGCAGGCAGGCAGGCAGGCAGGCAGGCAGGCAGGCAGGCAGGCAGGCAGGCAGGCAGGCAGGCAGGCAGGCAGGCAGGCAGGCAGGCAGGCAGGCAGGCAGGCAGGCAGGCAGGCAGGCAGGCAGGCAGGCAGGCAGGCAGGCAGGCAGGCAGGCAGGCAGGCAGGCAGGCAGGCAGGCAGGCAGGCAGGCAGGCAGGCAGGCAGGCAGGCAGGCAGGCAGGCAGGCAGGCAGGCAGGCAGGCAGGCAGGCAGGCAGGCAGGCAGGCAGGCAGGCAGGCAGGCAGGCAGGCAGGCAGGCAGGCAGGCAGGCAGGCAGGCAGGCAGGCAGGCAGGCAGGCAGGCAGGCAGGCAGGCAGGCAGGCAGGCAGGCAGGCAGACAGACAGACAGACAGACAGACAGACAGACAGACAGACAGACAGACTGATAGACAGACAGACAGAGTTACTTTCGCATTCATAATATTAGTAAGGATGAGGTATAGGTTGGTCTTCTAATGGACTTAATTTTTGCATTTAGGTTGTTTAATTTATGTTGAAAATGCCGTGTGGTGATCAGTTGAGAATAACACCACCCCATTTCTTTCCGTGGGTGTCGCAAGACGCGACTAAGGAAATACAAATGAGACCTGCCTCCTATTAATCCACCCCAGGCAACGACACCTCAACTTGTTCTAAATCTGAGGTGTCGTCCTATGGTCTCATGCGGTGTGGTAGGCTATGTGAAGGGCCGTCTGGTTCGCGACCACCCTCCTACCGAAGTCTGACGCCAAACAGCTCGCTGTGTTCCGAGTGCCAGTGCCTTAATAGGCATTTTCTGGGTTATCTAAAAAAAAAAGTGGGTTATCTAATAAAATAAAAAGTTCTATTTAAATTGGAATGACTAACAGAAAGAGGAGGTTATTAATCGTGAAATATTACATCAGTGTGTGCCTAAACTCGCCTCAACTCTTGTTGCGCGACCTATAAAGATCATCAATATGAGGTGACCTTTTTTCTATGAAACTTAAATTTACCGTACTATTCTTCTTTCCTTCATATCTCATTAAATAGAAACCTTTTTGTAGATAATTTTATGTAGATTACTTGAATAACAGAAATTATTTTGCTATGAGCCACCGTTTGCGAGTTATCAACCTATACCTATAGGAAATTTAAAAAAAAAAACAATTTCTATACAAAGGCAAATAAGCTGATAGCACAAGTCGAATTGAGAGGCAACAATTTTGTTTTATACATGGTGATAAAGAACCTCCTAGCTATATTCAAAATCCTGAACCAGTATCACTCAAAGAACACATTTTATCAATGGGAATAGTTCATTTTTTGCCTAAACGTAGACATTATACACCAGGCACGCGAAGGGTGCTAATAGCGTTCGGGGGGGTGCACTCGAGTGGTGTCTACGTTTAGGAAAAAAAAACCCAGCAAAAAAAAAAGTGTTCTGTAAGTGATACTGGTTCAGGATTTTGAAAGCTGTTTGGTTTTGTGAGTTGATTCACATTCTTAATTTTTACGGTTTTTACTAACCAATATATTTAATGTAAAAAAAACTTTTTAACCTGATGTTTCCGGGAAAAAAATACTTGTGGCCAATGCACAGTTACGGGTCAATTCAACCATTTAAGTTTTTGGTAACCTATTCCTTACACCCTGTGTAAATCTATTTCGTAGCATAGACAAATAAACTCCTGTTTCCTCATCCATACTAATATTATAAATGTAAAGGTAACTCTGTTTGTCTGTCCGTCTTTCACGCCTAAACTACTGAACCGATTTTGATGTAAATTGGTACAGAGATAGTTTAGAGCCTGGGAAAGGACATAGGCTACATTTTATCTCACAGATACAACCTGTAGTCCACGCGGGTGGAGCCGCGGGAGGAACGCTAGTATTCCATAAGAGCGAAAAGCTTTCAATTTAAAGACTAACATTTTTCCAACTGCATTCACCAACATACGTTTTACCAACGTAAAATGCTAACTGTGCAAAACGACGAACAGGTATGGAACTCAAACCTAAAAGTTGCCACAAAAGCTCTAACGAACCTCAACTATGGATCTAGGTCCAGAATAGATAGTCTAGATAGAACGTTATGTGAAAACAGCCGCAGTTTTAATTTCGATATTATGTTAGCTAAATTAATACACGTGGTACTGTGTACCAGCAGCTCTTAAACTTTTTTGACGACGGACCACTTTTGGAAAACTTTGGCAAAGCCCTTAACTAATAAATAACTGGTTGAGTGGAACTTTTGATCAAGGTCCTGGCTGAAAGTTTGGGCGCTCGCAGTTCCATATGTTAGATTTACATAGAAAAATAACGTTTTTCTTCTACACATTAGTTTCAAATTTTATTAATAACTAGCATCTTATTAAACACTAGTTCCCGTGGGAATTCGGGAAAATCATGTGCCCTATATCCATCCTGGATAATGTAGGATTCTAATGGCGAAAGAATTTTTCAAATCGGTCCAGTAGTTTCGGAGCCTATTCGATGTAAACAAACAAACAAACAAATCTTTCCTCTTTATAATATGTATAGACTAGCTTCCCGCGCGGTATTTCGTTCCCGTGGGAATTTGGGAAAATCATGTACCCTATGTCTATCCCGGATAGTGTAGAATTCTAACGGTGAAAGAAATTTTTAAATCGGTCCAGTAGTTTCGGAGCATATTCGATGCAAACAAACAAACAATCAAATCTTTCCTCTTTAAAATATGTATAGATATGGATATAGATAGAATGTTCTTTAATTTATTCGCGGAGCCCCATAGAGCCCTTGCGGAGCCCCATGGTTCCGCAGAGCACCCTTAGAGAATGGCTGCTGTATGCCAACTACAGATCTCCGGGTTTTTCTGCATCGGGGATGCATAATTCCGGGTTTTCGGAATCGTGGTGGCCTAGTTCGCACTAAGCGCTTTTCATCATCATTTATATTATTGCCCAGCAATGAAGTTTCCTGCCCGCGTCTGCATTTTCGAACTCACACAAAGTTTGAGTGAATAGTTTGCTACATCCTCGACCGCATTTCGCCCTTGGTGCTAGAATGTGGACAAGAGCGAACCCATTAATAATAAAAATAAATAATAATCTCTATCGTGTTTCGAAAGGAGGCCCGTGCCACTCGTTGAGGACGTATATGGGCTGATAAAAAATTTTTTAAGTCAAATCTATGCGATGTCTTGCGGAAACTTTGATACCGCGTCGTAGGCGTCCATACATTTCTGCCCACCTTGTTTTATCTGTGGGTATAGAATGGCGAAATTAAAATATGGAATGGCGAAGTCGCTAATATTAAGTAGAGAAACCCTTTACGAGTTAAAGTACGTCAGAGCTTCGTGTGTTGATCAGCAGGGTGCACCATCAGCAGCTGTCTGCTGAGGATGGCGATTTAGGAGCACTAAGATGGCATGACCCTACACACTCCTACAAACGTTCTTAGTTCTCTATTCTTATATATTTTCTGTCTTTATCATTTCAAACAAAAAAAACAACTATACCACTGTCACTCAGCCCCTATTTGACAGCAAACGCTCGGTGACGTCACAGAAATGACGTCATTACAGTGCAATTGCGGGAAGTAAGTACTAGAGCTGCGTTCTGAACTCGGACAAAGGTTTTGCTCAGCTATTGTAGTTTGGGTTTGTTCCATACTTGGGCAGGGCTAAAATGTTGCTGAACTTACTATTTACGAAGAAAATTGTAAATAATAGACGGGTGATTTTTTTCAAGATGATGATTTTTAAGATTTTTTTAACTTATAATGTATGCATGTATGTTACAAACATAAATTAATAGATAAATTAATAATATTTTTTTTTGTTCTCTCACACAGAATATGGTTTACAAAAATTTACTTAATCTAAGAGGTACAGTACAAATAATCTATGTATGTGAGAGACTGGTATCTGTACTAGGGACACCTGTGTTACAGATTACCAGCCTCTCCTGCTCCGGACCAGGTGGACACGGTAGGTACGTCTTTGGATTAGTATTAACAAAAACAAAAAAAAACAAAAAGGTAGTCTGATTAAAACTGACTGAGTAGGAAAATTTTTGTTAAATGCTCGCATATATGTTTGTGTGTGCGTGTGTGTGTATGTATGTGAGTGGTGTGTGCGTGTGTGTGTGTGTGTGTATGTGTGTGTCATACATACGCTCACGCTTATAATCCTTATCGGTGTTGGCAGAGTATCAGTGGTTCTAGAACCACTTGATGCCACATTTCACACAAATTCTGAGAGTTATTAAATGAAAGATGATTTATAATAGTGAGAGGTTGTCAACCTGTCGCCAATAATACATCAAATATCTCGCGTCCCACTTACTGACTTTTACAGTATCCCTGGGAAGAGTTGGCAGCTGGTGGAAGAAATATGTGTATGTTTATTGGGGTAAAATCTTGAAACTGAATTTTAATGCAGTTACCCTCAACCGATTGCGCAGAAATGTTATATTAACGTTTAGTTTGGATGACAAAGCATGGTTTAGATCAGTGTTTTTCAATCTTTTTGAATTCGCGACCCCTTTGGATCATATAAAGTTCTGGCGACCCCCTAAGGTCCCTAAGACCCTTTTAGGCTAAAATTTCGAAGATTTTAAAACACATAATAAAAGAGTTTGCCGCGGGATAGACGCGGAAGGCCGGGGCATGATTATACAGGCACAGCCTTTTCACTTAAATTGTCTTAGTTTAGTGTAAAATTTACAAATTTTTCCTTTAACTGCGACTCCTCGAGTAAGGCTTCACGACTCCACTGAGGGTCGCGACCCACAGTTTGAAAAACACTGGTTTAGATAACCATGCCGTCAGTGACGTCATTATAAATTCAATATGGAGGACCACCTAAGATGGCGGACTAGTTATTTTAGTTTGTTGGGAAAGGGTTTGTCGATATGAGAAGAATAAAAAAAAAAAAAAATTGTGTTAGTCCGTAACATTTTAAGAATTAGTGAGAGCGTAACGTGAGAGCGTAAATCGATAAGGTTTTTTTCCTACTACCCTCACGTAACCCATAAATGTATTCCGAGTGGCTTTAATTTAGTTTAAGAAAGTGAAGGATGTAAATCAGCCCAATAAATTGAACAATTTCCCCAAAGGAACATATTATGTAGGTCGAACTAAAATATAGAAACATGTAAGATTTTTTCTATTCTATTCTGTTCTTAAAGTATATTGTGTTATATAAAAAATATTGCCTGCAAAATTTGCACGACTAACTCATTGCTTTAAGTCGATAGATTTTTTGTTTCATTTGAGAAAGATAGTCAATTTAATGAAAATAATAAATCCTTCTGAACTTTCACTAACTATTTTAAGTCACCCTTAAGCAACGTACACAGAGGCAGGGAACCTGATGGGTGAACAAAACGGCAATTTATCACGAGCGTTTCCGTGATTCGGAGGGCACGTTAAGCTGTCGGTCCCGGCTGTTGTCGATTGAATACAGTCGTTAAAACCAAGTCAGAGGCCATTATGCAGTTTGAAAACTCTGACACCAGGGTTAGCCAAGTTCGCCACATACTTGACTATACCTACACGACAAGAAGTCACCCTATAGTGTGTAAGATTACATTTCAATACACAGAGCGCCATTTTATAGCTCCTCTGTAGTTTTGTGCACATTCTGAGCATCAATTTACGTCTACCTTCACGCTATATATACCCTGTAGTGTAGACACTAGGTATACCAGTCTAATGGGGTTCTAATGTCGAACTTACATAAGCTGCACTTTCTTATTAGTAGGTACTTGGTTAAGTACAATAAGGTCTTGTACCTCCGACCCTGGTGCAATAAAGGGGTGTTACAAGTTTGAAGTGTGTATCTGTGTGTCTGGCATCTTAACTCCTGCATAAAAATACCAATTTTGATGCGGTTTTTTTGTTTGGAAGCTGACGTGAAACGCGATCGTGATGGTTTTTAGGTTTTTAAATATTTATTATAGTTAATCATTATTTAAGACTTTTTCATATTTTATAACATTTAGATTAAGTGTAGAATTTTGTTTTCAAAAGTAAATTTCATGTCGGTTGTATCTTGTGAACGTTACCAAAAAGAAAATATATAAAATGTGTTAAGTATTTGCTTTAAGGACAGCCTAGCAAATACACCATTTAAGTATTTGCTAAGCTGTCCCATACACCCTGTAAATATATTACTTTTCAGTTCACAATATTAGCTGCTCAAGCACAACGTGAAAAATAATGCGGTCAAATATCAAAAAAGAGTCAAAATGACAACGCCCGAGGGCGAGAAAGCCTTTGAAAGGAAGAAAATACATTTATTTCACTACACTGTTAAAATACGTAATATTTACACAAGTCTGGTAGCGTGTTTTTAAATGCAGCGTAGCACCCTCGCCCAATCAAAGTGAAGTGTAAAACTTAAATAAATAAAAAAAAATCATATATACAATTTAATGTTACATTAATACACTGTATTGCGAAGGGTGGTCTATCGTGTAATCGATTGGAAACCTAACGAAATCAAGCTGTACCTACCCTAGATTTTACTACGAGTAGCTTCCGCCCGCGGCTCCACCCGCGTGGACTACAGGTTATATCGTGCCCAACTGTGGGATAAAATGTAGCTTATGTCCTTTCCCAGGCTCTAATCTATCTCTGTACTACGTTTCATCAAAATCGGTTCAGTAGTTAGGGCGTGAAAGACGGGCAGACTGACAGACAGACAGGCAGAGTAACTTTCGCATTTATAATATTAGTATGGATTTGTGTCTTCTTCTCATGTAACTGACAATTGTCTTTAATGAGAATATAGTATCTTTAAACTGAAAACTGGCATGACGCGCGAATTTATCGCGGGGTGTGCAAGCTATGCTGGCGACCAAAACAGGTAGTAAAACATGATTTAAACCTAACTTTACACATTGAATCTTCCCTAATAGATTTATAAATCAGCTACCTCGACTGAATGTAATCTCTGCAACTTAGGTAATTTAGATTTAGACTATGAGCTCTATGCATTTTAGAGCTAAGAATGTAGTCCAGGAGTGCGCATTTGTGCTTAGGTATTGGTACTTTGGTTTGTGTGAAATCTAAAAATGAATACAATAGGTATCACAAAGGTCAGAAGGTAATAGTTGTTCCGCAGTGACGATTGGCCTGCCAAATCTTGAATTATGATCTGACAGCTTGAGATGTGGGACAAAAAGGCTAGAAAAAAGTTTTTCTTCATGAATAAGATATCTTACTGCGTGACTTTAAAATAATGTCAAGTCATCATCATCAGTCTGTGTCAGTCCACTGCTGGACATAGGCCTCTCCTATGGCACGCCACTGAGCTCGGTCTTCAGCTCTCCTCCTCCAACCACTGCCCGCAACCTTACGAATATCGTCAACAGGGCACCCTACGCTACGTTTGCCTATTCGTGGTCTCCATTCTAGAACTCGTCTGCCCCAACGGCCATCGGTTCTACGATAGATATGACCAGCCCACTGCCACTTAAGCTTGCTAATTCGCTGGGCTATGTCAGTAACTTTTGTTTTCTGGCGGATTATTTCATTGCGAATCCGATCCCTCAAATAAATACCGAGCATAGCCCTTTCCTAGCTCGCTGAACGACCTTAAATTGGTGGACTAGTCTCACTGTGAGTGGCCACAGTATGGTCTCGGCTCCGTATGTCATCACGGGTAGGACGTACTGATTGAAACTTTCGTTTTCAGGCTTTGAGGTATGGGTGACGTAAAGACTCAGCGGAGTTTTCCAAACGCTGCCCAGCCCAGCTGTATCCGTCTCTTAGAAGTTGTTTTTACCTACTCGGAGCATCTGTCCCATGCCATGTACCGTGTGGCGATTGTTTGAGAATTACACAAACTAATGAGACCTGCCTCCTATCAATCCATCCAAGGCAAGTTCACCTCAATTTGTTCTGAATATGGGGTGGATGCGGTATGGTAGGCTCTGTAAAGGGCCGTCTGGTTCGCGACCACCCTCCTACCGAAGTACGACGCCAAACAGCTTGCTGTGTTCCGTCGGTGCGTAACTGCCGTACTCAGGGACGTCAATTAAAGTTAAGTACTATTAAACTCTGATGTTGTCTCTTTCACTCTTGTTGATATAAACAAGGATAGCATGACATTTCATTACTTCTTAACTTTAATGACGTCTCTGAGTACGGCAGAGAGTATCAATGCCTTAACATACATTATCTGGGTCAATTCGCTCCATCGTAGACCTCATCTATGACCTTGGTTAAGATTAAGGTCAAGAGTTAACCCTTTTCATAATAAAAAAATAGTAAGCGAAACTTTTGGGGGTGATTCATCCCATGAAACTGAACAACTTACCCCACGGTCGCCATTGATTAGCGTACTAAACGCCTAGAGGAGCAAGCGTGCTTTTCAATTCTATAAAAGCACCTCCTCCATTAAAATATCTTCCATTTATAGTTCGAATCTATACCAAACACATTGAGAGAGCTCGACTGGCTATTTAGATAAACCTTTGATAAAATCCGACTAAATTGATGTGTCTATTAGGGTTTAGCCAGAGTTCCCGATACGCGGCATTCTCAATTTATTGGAGTTCTCGCTTTATCTTCCGTAATACTTGTTATTTGCGTTGAGCGTGCGGTAAATATTATTTTCCATTATAGGTAGGTGTATGGTTTACCGAGCTGTTTTTCATTATTTTTTGCGTTTGGTTTTGCTTGCAAAATAAATACCTCAGTAAACAATTAGAAAAAAACACAACAGTCTTGTTTTTTTCGATCAACGTCTAGTAATTGTACTATTTGTAATTTTGTATGTTAGGTATATCTTTATGCTTTTTAGAGGATTTTCGTGACATTGTTCCCGTGGGAATTTTTCCTTGCTTACGTTATAATAGGAATCTTTATGCCAACTTTCTAAGATAATAAAAAGGTATTGAAAACATTATGGATTATGGAATAACGCGTTAAGGTATTTATTTAAAAGGATTTTGCAAAAATACCACAATAATCTACATAAAAATACCATATTTTTTACTAAAGGAATCATAGTATGAAAAAAATATTGTAACACCTTAGGTCCAAATTTAATGAAAATTAAACAAGTGACCTCTTGTTCTCACTCTTACATAAAAAACCTTTTGTTTAACCAACTTCGCGCACTTCTTTTGTTTCTTTGTAATGCTTAATTTAGGGCACTAGTGTGGAAAAGTTGCAGTTTCCGTTTTTGGTTTACCTTTGTCCCACTTCGCGTAACTTGGTAAGTGTGACTCGAGGGATTTGCTGTATTGTGGGTGGAAAGCTGTCAACTTCTCCATTTGAGATACTTCCCTGGAGACGGAGCCAGAGTTTTCAAATCGTCAAATGGCTTCTGACTATTTTAGAGACTATGAGGTCAAGGCTCGAATTAATAAATGTGGGCTGTTGTAAAATCGCTAGCAGTTATAGGTTTTGAAAAATCAACTATATCACAACTCTACCCTGCCACAACTCACCGAGCTCAGTACTCAGAAGTCCTGAAACAAAGGTACTGTAATCTTTATGTTGGGGGCGTTAAATTAAACCCTGCAAAGCCGGTATCACATATGATATAATAGATTTTATACGTAGATTGTACTAAGTTAATTAATTACCTATGTAACTTTATGGATTCGGTTCAATAGCTTAGGAATTATTATTTTTTATGACTGCCGATGGTTGATATATATGTAGTGACGATACATACATACGCTCACGCGTATAATCCCTATCGGGGTAGGCAGAGCATAAGTGGTTCTATGTAGAACCATTTGATGCCACATTCGACATTTATTCCTAGGATTATTATATGAAACACAATGTATAATAGCGTTGATAACCCAGTTGGTGATGAGCCCGACTTCTAATCCGAAGGTCGTGGGTTCAAATCCTGGTGCGGGCCTGTACCACTAAATTCGTCTTTTCGGATTTATGTACGGATTTCTAATTATCACTTGCTCAGCGGTGAAGGAAAACTTCGTGATGAAACCCGCCCGTCCAACAAAATTTTCGAAAGACGAGCGGTCCACCAACCAGCATTGGGCCAGCGTGGTAAACTACTTATGGCCTAAATCCCCTTCGTGTTTCGTAGGGAGGCCCATGCCCCTCGGTGGGGACATAATTATATGGGCTGGTTAAAAAAAAGTATAATAGATCGATAAATCGGTGACGATGTTACGGGTTCAATTCCCGATCAAGACAAACATTTTGAGAAAATGTAAAAAATGTAGAAATCGGGGCATAGGGTAAAGATTATGTTTATGTGTGTCCCAGGGGAATGAAAAGGAAACAAAGCTTATAAGGAACAAGAATTTATTACGAAAAGTCAACTAACTACTTATACAACGTGTTAGGAAAATACCCAATAAACAAAATTATAAATTACATTCAAAAGTGAAACGATCGCAACTCTACTTATCAGTTGCATGGTTTGACTTTTTTCAAAATGAAAATGTCGTATAATTAACACGACATATATTTGATTTTTTTTAAATTTTCTTTGCACTGGGTATTTTTGAAACACATTTTAAAATATTATAGATTTTAATACATTTTTTTGGTATTAAAAAACGGGTATCCTGACTCACTGATTCATTACAACCCAAGTCCAAATCCTTAGCAATAGAAAGCTGTAATTTCGCATGACGGATCCTTCAACGGTGTGTAGACAAGGTATAAGGAAGTATCTTGTAAAGTTCCTACCGAAATAGAGTCACAGGCATACTTTAAATACGTTTATTCATTAAGAAAAACGAACATGAATCCACAGACCCAAATCACTTCTTAAACTGATTAGACAAGAGCCAGGAAATAAGAAACAGATATTAGGAGGAGGTTCTTAAAGGACAGTACTAGGCGAAATATAGGTACTGCAAGGTGTCTTCTTGGGGGGCGTTAATAAAACAGCTGGATTCTTCGTGATTCTTGATTATAATTAACAACAGAAGTTCGTTCGCTATATAAATATTTACTTCGTTTACAAAATCACAAATGTAAAACAGACACCTTTTTTAATAGTGCTATTGCACGCCTATCATCGAATACAATTATATCGCGGGCTAAACACCATTAATCCGCAAAGAACGAATACTCAATACGCCACGATCAAACAATGAATGGCGCAAGACCAGATCTTCAATCATTTCGAATCATGACATCGAATACCATTTCAAACCTTTGAAATTGATATTCGAATTATCTTCCTCGAAATGATCGAATGAGAAAGAAGTTGCGTTATGCCCGATCCTCTGTGAAGGTCTGCATACCACAGTACTAACTGAATGTGACTATAATAGTGCGAAAACCTGAATTTTCTCGCAAAAGCTGGGACCAGATTCGCTGGGAAATTCTAAAAGGAAGTGTGAAAATCGTTCCTTTTCGGCATTGACATGTTTGTCGCTGACTTTACGCCTTTAAGTTATAGGATCTAGACTTTTATTATTTATATTATGAGAAGGGTTAACTCTTGACAGATGAGGTCGACGATGGAGCAAGTTAACCCAGAAAATGCCTATTAAGGCACTGGTACTTTCACGCACCGATGGAACACAGCAAGCTGTTTGGCGTCGGACTTCGGTAAGAGGGTGGTCGCGAACCAGACGGCGCTTTACAGAGTCTACCACACCGCACGAGACCATAGGACGACACCTCAGATTCAGAGCAAATTGAGGTGCCGTTGCCTAGGATGGATTGATAGGAGGCAGGTCTCATTCAGTTTCCTTAGTCGCCTCTTACAACACCCACAGAAAGAGATGGGGTGGTGTTATTCTGAGCCGATCACCACACGGTACAAAATCTAGTTTTTAATCGCCTTTTGCGTGGGTATTATGTGCTCACTAGGAGTTATACTGTCAGAATTTTAAGCCGAGTTCCTGAGTTTCCTGACTAGACTTTAAACTTTGCAAAGCCTGTGAATTAACGGGAATATTTATAATACCTACCCAACAAAATAAACATAGTTTGTTTAATCTATACTAATATTATAAAGAGGAAATAATAGAATAGAATAGAATAATAGAATAGACCATTAGAATACTACACTATCTCTAAGTAAAATAGGCTACACTATTTTCCCGAATTCCCATGGGAACGAAATCCCAGGCTGAATGCTAGTCTAGTGTAAATTGGGAGTGAAAGAAAAGCTTACAATGTGGAACCAACTGTTTTAAGTGAGGTACGAGGATTTTGATTTATTTATGGGGGAAAGGCTGACAACCTTTACACTTAGTTTTGATGCAGGATATGGCAGATCAAGATAGCAATACCTAAAACTGTTTAAAGTTTCTTTTTGTGACTTTAATTTTAAATAGTTGTTAGTTATAAGCGTCAGACAGTGTACTACTTCGGCATCGGCAGTAAAGTTAGTAATTTTATTCTATTGTAACTAATATTTTGAATTGGAAAGTGCGTTTGTTTGTTTGTCCTTCCTTTACGTCGAAACGAAGCAACGGATCGACGTGATTGTTTGCACAGTAATCGCTGGAAGGTTAGAAACATAGGTTATTTTTAAACGCAAATGAAGTCACATTCCACGTTGGACTGGGAGTGGAAGAAAAACTTAGAATGTACCAGCTGCCCATTCTTCTCAGGTGTTGCTGTATCGTCGGCGAAAGACTGACCACCTCTCACCACTATTCTCATGTTCCATCTTATGACCCTCAAAATAAATGTCAATTATGACGTCAAGTGGTTCTAGAACTACATGACGTTCTGCCTACCCTGAAGTGGATAATAAGCGTGAGTGTATGGATGGATGAAGTCACATGTAGTATACTACAGGGTGAAATTAAAAACATTCGACAAACTTTGAAGGATGAATTTACCCATGATTACGAACAACTTTTCTACTAAAAAGTAGAAAAGTTTATTTTTTAGTAGGAAAGTTGGTCCCTTAGAAAAAGTTGTTCGTAATCATGGGTAGATTCATCCCTCAAAGTTTGTCGAATGTTTTTAATTTCACCCTGTAGTATACATACACATCAACGCGGTCTAGGGATATTCCACGATTTTTCATACAATAGAGGCCTGTTTGAGAAGCTATAAAAGCATATTTGAGATACATGGAGGGCTATAATTTTCAGACAAACTAGTGCTAAACTTGAATTTTCAATTCTAATCAATAAATTTTGTTTTACTTAAAATTTGTGAAAACGTGACGGAAACGAAAACGAAAATGCACTTTTTGCCTGCTTTTTGTATGAAAATGGTCGAATTTACGCAATTTTTTTTTTCATTTTCGTCACGTTTTCACAAATTTCAAGTAAAATAAAATTTATTGATTAGAATTGAAAATTCAGGTTTAACACTTGCTTATCTGAAAATTATAGCCCTCCATGTATCTCGAGTATGCTATTATAGCTTCTCAAACAGACCTCTTTTGTATGAAAAATCGTGCAATATCCCTAGACCGCGTTGATGTGTATAACAGTACTTATAATTAACATTCGCCTGACTTACACCACGGCTAAAACCGGAACGAGTCACGAAATTTAGTGTAAGGTTTAGAATTTGAATAAACAAACGGGGACGCGTCACGTATTGTTTACGTTTACGTTCTTCAGTAAATGTTCACCGTAGAGACTTGTAAACAACTTACTTATTTACTTTACTTTCTGTATTATTGTTCACTTTTGGTTGCGTGGGTGGTGGTGGAAATATCACGAATTGTGATTTTTGAAAATTATTTGTAATTTTGTGTAAGTCATCGAAGCGATGTGAATCTACTTACGAAACTGAAACATACATACACTTATGCCTATAAATCCTGTAATACCTGTCGGGATAGGCAGAGCATCTAGAACAACTTGAAGTCACATTTGACATAAGAGTTATTCGATGAAGAATGAATATAATGGTAATAGGACCACGGTTATTCGTACCAATAAGATTTTACACTTTTTAGCCATAGATTAAAAAATACAGTTTAAGAATACCCAAATTAAATGAATTAACACCCAACATTTAAAAGTTTCTACTGTGGAGCGTTCCGAACAAAAAAAACGATTTACAACAGATGTTTGCAAAATACTTTATAAAGGACTGAACCAGCTGAAGTGACAAAAATTCGATGATGGAAGAGAGATTTTATAAGTAGTCTCATTTAATTATAACTTTAAGGAAATACAATTAAGTAAACCTTATATTGTTTCAAGCATATTTGAGTTTTCCTCCTTGTAATTCAAATTACTCAATACTTACTTGTTTATGATTGTGATGTGTCAACAAAATGGAATTTGGGAGCTTTTGTTTTGTTAACGTTTTGATTTGATGTTAAAGAAATAGGTAGGATTGGCAAAATGTTAAATGTTGTTACGGTTATTGTTATGAGATTGGGCCTTTTTATAATTCAAACGACACGGCACTTCAAAATTTGAATTACCATTGCCCCCTATGTTTTCAGCTTCTAGTATTACTATTACATAGGAGGCAATGGTAATACAAATTTTCCGTGCCGTTTCGAATTACATGTTCAGTAAAATTGATTGGGCCTTTTTATAATTCGAACGGCACGGCACGGCATGTCAAAATTTGAATTACCATTACCCCTTATGTTCTTAACTACAAAAATCCCTAGTATGTAGGAGGCAATAGTAGGAAAATTTTTCCGTGCCGTTTCCGAATGATAAAAAAGCCCATTTACTGAAGTACTCAATATGAATTATACTTCATTGCACACCAAAAACAAACAAAAAGTACATAAACTTAGGTAATCAAGTAAGCAGATTGTATAAACAGGCGGCCTTATTACTCAGGCCTTATTGATTTTAATCACTAGTAAACTTTACGTACGCCAAGTTTATAAAAGTTTAACAGATCCGCATTTTTTGTTTTTTGATCGTCCGAAAACGTAAGTTTTTAAAACGTTTAAAATTTTGTACGAGAATAAAATAAATATCGTCAAGTTTACTTGAATCTAGTACTTCGTGAGACCCGAATTTTAAAAATGTCTCCCCTAAGTCGAAAAACGGGCAACAAAATATGAAACATTTAAAAAAAAAGGGTTTGGGTTGGTTGTGAAGAAAACTCTATTTTTTTTTCTCTTCTTGTAGTGTTTGTTTATGTGGTTGTTCGATATTTCCGCTCTGTGTGTTACCATCTATAATTTTTTGGGGCATGTATCTAAAAATATAAAAAAAAATCTATTATATTCTAGTATACCTAATACCTCTGACACGAACCAGTCCTCCTGTGCTGACGTTGCAACAAAAATATTCAAACATAAACAAAACGAGTTCCTTACCGCCCTCGGTTATTGTAGCGTTATTAAAAAGCGCAACTACCCATATAAAAATAATTCGCCTGACATATCCGTGTAAAATACAGGCACCTCCGGGTGATATCATTAATTGAATGTCTTAATGGTCGCGCCATAGAGTTTGAAGACAGATGTACTAGGAAGAGCTGCCTGGAAGAAATTGGTCTTTACTAATATGGCTGCAGTGCCGCAATGTAGACAGTTTGAGTATGTTTTTGATTTGGGTTAGTAGTTTATTATATATGGGACCACCTCATAAAGTATTAACTACCATTAAAAAAATGAATGTCCAAAATAAATTCACAATTGGAGGAGTAATCGCGTAAACAACAAAAAAAACAACATACAGTTGAATGGAGATCCTCCTCCTTTTTTGAAGTCGGTTAAAAACTGATTGTTTTTGTTCCTATATCACTGTATTACACCGTTTTACTCAATCATGTAATTTAAAGTAGGCGTCGGACCAATTCTTCACGGAAGAACTATTTGGCTGGTTCGTACTTATTAGCGAAGGACAATTATTAAGGCCTTTTAATATGGATTAAGCATAAACTATTACACGAACAAACTGTAAGGAAAAAGTACAGTGAATCAATCAATCTAATTGACACTGTCAAAAAAGAAACATAAAACAAACACTACAGGGTGAAATTGAAAACATTCAACCCATGATTACGAACAACTTTTTCTATGGGATCAACTTTTCTACTAAAAAAAATCTACTGTTCCATACAAAAGTTCAATACGTACTCAACCAAATTGTATGGAACAACTGTTTTATTTTTTAGTAGGAAAGTTGGTCCCATAGAAAAAGTTGTTCGTAATCATGGGTAGATTCATCCTTCAAAGTTTGTCGAATGTTTTCATTTTCACCCTGTAGAATTTGGAAAAGTAAATAGGTCCGAAAAGGTCCCTAACAATACTGATGTCGTCTCCTGTCATTTTGTTCTAAAGGAAGTACGTACCATAACATGGCCCATCCTTCGGGGCCCCGGGGACACAATCATGCACATGTCATGCAAAGAAATAATGCGATACAAAAAAAAGGCTTCTGTAAATTAATTACAGTACTTGTTTTGAAAGTATTAACCTACCGTGTTTTATGTGAGTTCGTTTTTCTAGTACTGGCCTAACCACAAGTTGTACAAGGTGTAAGGGACAGCTTAGCAAATAATTAAATGGTGGAATCTACCCCTAACTGTAATCGACTATAAGTAAAAAAAAATCCCGGAAATTCCAAGAGAGGGATTTTTCGTTATTTACCTCCTTTGGCACAACGCAATGTACCACGAAACTGCGCCCCACGCGCGTTTCTCCCATCGCTGCCGCGCCGCTGTCAGAATTCGATTTACGTTGCTGGTTAGGCTGTTATAGTCGTGTTTTATTGGAAACTATATTGTATTTAAATAAATAATTAAATTATAGAGATGAAAATATTTTTCAAAAAAAATTCCTGTAGAAAATTCCACATGAAAATCATTCAGAATGGTGGTCTGAGTTTAGGATTTCAGTTTTTGCTAACCTGTCCCTTCCGCCCCATATTAGTCCTGTGGGTATTCCGTAATAAATTGGGTATTTGTCTGACTTTTCAAATTAGCTACTTTAATTTAATAAATAAATATTCTTGGACAATTCACACAGTGCCATCTAATTCCTAACTAAGCAAGGCTTGTACACACGGCAGCACATCAGACTATTCGATTGCTAATAACTTTTCATCCAGTTTTGATCAAATATACAATCTCGATTACGTCAGTTTAAAAAAAACCGCAACGAAATCGGTCATTCGTTTAAGAGCTGCAGAGCATATCTTGGACAAGTATTTCAATTAGAACAAGCTTTTATTCATTTAAAAGATACAGTCTTTTTCCTCAGTTTCATCCATCCAACCGAAAAGTGAGGTTAAGCAACATACAATGAGGCAGGAAACCTGATGAGCTACCGAAGTGGCAATTTATAACGAGCGTTTCCGTGCTTTGGAAGGCACGTTAAGCTGTCGGTCCCGGCTGTTGTCGATTGACTGCAGTGTAGTTAAAACCAAGTTAAGCTGTCGGTCCCGGCTGTTGTCGATTGACTGCAGTGTAGTTAAAACCAAGTCAGGGGCCATTGTGCGTTTTGAAAACACTGACACCAGGGTTAGCCAAGTTCGCCATACACTTGACTATACCTACACTATAAGTGCATCTTGATCGACGGGTCCTGAGTTCGAATCCCAGTCGGGGCAAGTATTTGTGTAAAAAGCAAACGTTTGTTCTCTGGTCAGGGTGTTTTTGTTTGTTTTTGTGTATGTTCGAAGGGACCAACGACACAAGGGAAAACCTTAATGTGGGCCTTTGTGTTTAAAAAAAAAGAATACTTAGATCAGAGTCTGAGTCGCGTTTTGTAATTTGTTTACTCTTTGTTTTGTTGTTGTTTACTCTGTTGGTGATCTAATAAATAAAATAAATAAATAAATACGGACCTGAGTGTACCTAGTTCTCTTGCAAAAGGATTTAAACCACTAATGTGCTTTTTCTTGTTTTAATGCTCAAACACAACTATTCAGTCCCATAATTTACTTTTTAATAAGAACTTAATAAAAACCAAAGGTGGTCGTGCCATTTCTAAAAAGTTTACTACGACAATTATTTAACAGAAATTAATTATTTTCTTTGTCCTTTCCTGTCAGTAATAAAAAAGTATTTAATGGTGCTGCATGTGATTCCATTTTTAGAAATGAGTTTATTGTTTTATACCGTATAAGTACTTATTTATACGAGCTTTTTATTAACTTATAGTTGGTAATGAGCCAGACTTGTAATCGGAAGCTTGGAAGCTTTTAAAATCCTGGTGCCTGTACCCCTAAATTCGACTTTTCAGATTTATGTACGGATTTCTAATTATCACTTGCTCATCAGTGAAGGAAAACATCGTGATGAAACCCACCCGTCCAAGAAAATTCATTTTCGATAGATGAGCGAGCGGTCCACCAACCCGCATTGGGCCAGCGTGGTGGATTATGGCCTAAATCCCCTTCGTGTTTCGAAGGGAGGCCCGTGCCCCTCGGTGGGGACGTATAGGGGCTGGTAAAAAAAATTAAAAGTGTAGTAACTGTAAGTTTGTTCGGAACAAATCTTGGAACTGAATTTTAATTCAGTAACCTTCAACCGTTTGAGTTGAAATGCGTACAGATTTAGTTTCAATGACAATTCATAGTGACATCATTCTAATCCAATATGACGCACCGGAACAGTTATTTTGTTTTACATTCCCTTGATATGTGGATATGTGGGGAAAAGAATAGGAAAAACATTTTTATAACGCAGTGCTCGAAAATGGCTTCGTAACATAGCTACTCGCTTCGCTCGTGTTTCAAGTAGGCTCACGATACACGTTACTTACGACACTTGTATCGTTAATAACTAGAGTAAAAGCTGGTTTTTAAAAATGTCTTTTTGTTTTTTATTCCAATTAATTTATTTTACATTCCATGCTAGATGCTAGCTAAATATGAGATACCAATCATATTGTTATCATTCCATCCGTAATGATCATATTTACTACAAATAAAGATTACTTTACTTGAGAAATTAGTTTCTTGTCATATATTTAGATTGTATAACTTAGCAAAATATGCTTTTTATTTGAAATTGTGTTCAAATATAAGGCAAATATTAGATCCGCATGCACGGTTTTTAAAAACCGTGCACGCATTATCAGAAAAAAAAGTGCATCGAAACAAAAATAATTGGTCGGTACAGAAGGGATGCATCGGATCTCTGCTAGACATAAGTGCAAAATCATAAATGCGTGATGTGCATTGGTTTTCTTGTGATTACCTTATATGTGGTATCTTGTAGGAGGAATCTTTGAGGGTAACACTCAGCTAAAGCTGAGATCTAGGTTTATCTAAGTCATGTGCATCCAAGTAACATCTGTCCCTTTGTTTCCCTAGGGATTCCAACTTACAACCTTCCGACTGAGTCTGACTAACTTATAGACCACAGAGACAGTTACTTTACAGAGGTTAAGGTTAAATACGCCACGATCAGTTTCACTGACAACCAATACTCAACACTTCACAGTATTCAGAAGCCCGATCGCATTTATCTTTAACTGATACAAGGAGTCCACAATCCTTGTTAAACACCATTTCAATTTAAAACGTCGTAAGCGACACAACGTCAAGTTTTCAACTTTATATTTTCAATAATGGTATAAATTACGATCAAAATCGTACAAGTTTTTTTTCGCGTTGAAAATGGAACATTGAAATATTCTGACGCTTGCACTGCGGGAGATGAAAATCACAAAATGACTTAAGCGACTTTAGGCAACTTTTGGGAAAATTTGTCATTAATCTTAAGAGTTAAGGTTGATTTTCGATTGATAAAAACAAGTGCATTAATAGTCTTTTTTTTATAAAATGCCACCCATTTCTCGTCAATGAGGCAGGCGCCAGGAACCAGTTTTCTGCGTAAATAAGCTTTTTTTGTTTTTAAATCTGTTTTATTCAAGCCGTAACTTTAATGGTCAGCCGCGGCATCGATACGATCTTTTGTTTTTGAGAATTATGATGTAAGAAGAAATGTAGAAGCAATTTATGTCGCAATTTAAAACAGATTTATTCGTAAAATCAGGTGCACGTAGAAACGTGATTAGGTTTTAATGGACTATTGTACCATGACTGTACCTACTGAAATTGGCGATCGTTAGTTGGATTTTACCGAAAGTATTTTTTAAATTCCGCCACATAAAAATCCCCACACTAACGATTCTTGTTTTGTATGTCCTATGAAACACATAAAACTTATATACAAGTAAGGGATAAAAAATATGACATTGTACATTCGAAGATAAACTTACAAAAAACGCGTGTAGCTCCAAAAAAATGGGAATAAGTTCGTTGATCGCTTTTAGAAAAGAAAACTGTATAGGGTACTACAAGATGTTTGAAAAAAAAACAGAAAAAAGAAAATTAAATTGATTTTCATACGGCCACAATTCTAGTAATCATTTGTGCGATTAGACATCCTTCAAAATCAAAAGTTCACATACTTGACCTTAGAAAACGTGACATTTGTAATCTATACTAATATTTTAAAGAGGAAAGATTTGTATTTTTGTATGTAACGAATAGGCTCCGAAACTACTGGACCGTTTCCAAAAATTCTTTCACCATTAGGATGCTACATTATCTCTGAAAAACATAGGCTACATAATTTTACCAAATTCTAGTCTTTTATAATAAAAAAATATTAGGTACATTTTCATTTCATGAAAATTAAAAGCTAAGACTTAAATATGATGTCAGTAGGCCGATTTTAGGATATACTTTAAAACCTTTTTATCCTTCCTGAGTATTTTTAAAATACCTGGTATGAAAACTGAATTAAATTAGTAATACAATCTCCTTCAGTACTCAGCCCTGATAAAATATTCAACAAATAACAAGAAAAAATGTTAAGTACTATCTGGAGAAAAGTATGCCTCAAAAGATTAAAACCAATATTTTTTTATAAAATTATCATCATCATTTAAAACTGTAGGAAAGGTTTTCCTGGTAACGAAATTACTTAGGCAGATAACTTTTATTGGATTATTATAGCTTACTTAAAATTAATAATCGAGAAAACAAAAAAGCTTAAAAAATCAAATATCGAAATCGGTCCATATGTTTAGGAGCTACGATGAAAAAATACAGAGACAGACATACAGATGCAGATACACAGACATAGTGGAGATACACACGTCAAACTTTAAACACGCCTCTTTTTATGTAGCAGTTAAAAACAAAACTAGGAATTGGTTGACCAGAACAGAAAATGTACAAATAAAACCAAGAAAAAATGTATTCCAAAAGTTTCAACACATTCACAGTATAAATGCTTCAACTCACAAAATGACAATTTCGTATTGTTACACTTTGTCTTTGGCGGGAATAAAACGGATGCAATAAATAAAACACCTCGTTATACAGAATTAATATGCAATCGTTACTTTATCTCGATGTATTGGGGCCAATTCGAGCTGGAAGCTGTTTGGTTTACTTAGTGCAGACTGCAAAACATCAGGTTTTATAGTTTAATGAGCTGATATTTTTAATCCCCGACAAAAAAAGGGGTGTTATAGGTTTAACGTGTGATCTGTATTTTAAATATAAAGTATACAATAGTCAATCAAAGAAATTACAATCGAGATGATATTTGAGAAAAAATAACTGATATGACAGATTTTCGTTATTGGAATACTACTCTGTCTGTGACGTCATAGCTCCTAAACGAATGGATCGATTTAGATGCGGTTTTTTTTGTTGGAAAGCTGACATAATTGAAATTGTTTTAAGCTATATTTGATCAAAATTGGTTCAGCTGTTTAAAAGTTTTAAGCAATAGAATGTTGGGGGTGAAATGTTTAATGATATAAATAGTGGAATGTATAGCTCAGCATGTGTTGAAGCCGAGGCCTCAATGCTGGTTTTCAACCGTTAGTAGCTCAAACCAGTAATGATAGTTTATGAGTAGTATTGCCAATAACGAAATTCTGTGATATCAGTGATTTTTTCTCAAATATTATCTGGATCTTAATTTCTTTGATTGGATATTTTGTTTCTTTAAATAAGAAAGAAACATTTATACTTTATATTTACTGAAACACAAACATATACCTACTTATTTACTGAAACGAACCTCAAGTAACCCGTTGCCCTTTTCAATGTTTCTTTGTTTTATTACTGCTTACAACGAAGTCTACTAAAATAATTTTCCACGTTAAAAACGTATGAGTCACCGACTTCAATCCCAACAACAGTTCGCACAAAGTAGATATCTAGTTTTTTGCGGACTACAATGCCTATTAGCAAATAACTACAAACAGAAATGTCATTCATTTATTTAGATGATGTTCTAGTTTGTAGTATATTTTGTTTTTGTTGATTTTTTTTAAAAGCGCTGAATCATTTTCGATAAAATTTATATGGGACCTCTTCAGGAGTATACTCTTTCGAACAAATAAAGAATTTTGAAAATCGGACAACAGTTGCCGGAGTAATCGCGTAACAAATATACAAAAAAAAAAAAAAAACATACAGTCGAATTGAGAACCTCCTCCTTTTTTGAAGTCGGTTGATAAAAGTAACTCTACTAAATAAAAATCGAAGTAAATAATTATAATCCGATCCTTCTTGCACACTAGTTTGATATTGATATTTTAAAATTCTGTATTCTTGTTATCCTTTTTGTTATCATAGTACACACGGCAGCACATCAGGCTATGCATGATGACCTTCATACCACCCTTATCTCGCTCGTAATAGCGCCGGCTTTCGTTGTACAAATGAATAACTAGACTTGCTGCTGTCTGTAGTTCTGTACAATGAAGCGTATATAAATATATAAACGTTTATTAAAAACTAGCTTCCCGCGTGGGACTTCGTTCCCGCGGGAATTTGGGAAAATCATGTACCCTATGTCCATCCCGGATAATGTAGGATTCTAATGGTGAAAGAATTTTTCAAATCGGTCCTGTAGTTTCGGAGCCTATTCGATGCAAACAAACAAACAAACAATCAATCAAATCTTTCCTCTTTATAATATGTATAGATATAGATAGATGGACAACAGTAACTTTATTATTGTGTTTCATTATTTCACCAAAAATACGGTTGAGGCATTTTGTAACAACCTGTTCGATGTAACTACAAGAATACACTTGTAAAAAGTTACCAATAAGAAGCCAATCTTAACTACCATCTTGAAATCAACAATCGAATTTAAAACAACAATTTTACAAAAACCACTGCCAAAAACCCAATTATCTTCCTATCCTTTTCTATCTAACACAGAAAGACAGTTGAGTAAGCAGGAAGAATAATTTTGAGTAGTTTATAAAGAGCTTCATTAATATTGTCAGATTTTATCGTTAGCAAAATCGCTTGATCAGAAAAAGTCGGCTTGTTTGATTGTTTGTTTGTCTTTTGTTTTCCTCTTTGATTAGTGCTTTTCGAGTATTACGAATTCAGGTTAATAATTGGTTGGAATTTGTGATTTTAATTGAAATTTGTAGTATCTTTTTTTTCTTTTTACTTACATACGCTCTCGCCTGTTATCTCTAACGGGTGGGGTAGGTAGAGCATTAGTGGTAGAGAACCATATAATGCCACGCTTGACACAAATTCTGAGGGCTTTCAGATGGTACATGTTGTAGAATGGTGAAAGTTTGTCAGCTTTTTGCCCATGATACATAGAAATGCAAAGGCCTTTGCATTGCAAAAGGTGGTGTAGAAAATGTTTTGACACAATATTGTTTAGGTATGGCAGGTTAATAAAAATCCAAGTTCTCGACCTTGGAGGACCCAGGCGTTAGCCGCCATCTTGAATTAAAGGTGCCAAAATTAGGTATATTTTAAATAACTTCTCAATTGTTTACTAAATCACAAAAGTGTCTATGAACGATTCAAAGAAGACAAAATTGCCTACATTTTTACCCGACTGCCAAAGAAGGAGGGTAATGTTTTTCGAGTGTATGTAAGTATGTATGTATGTCTTTTCCTTTGTGACCTCCTGTAGCCTAAACGGCTTGATGGATTTTGATGTATGAGGTATCGTTAGATTTGTCTTGATTACGGGAGTGTCATAGGATACATTTTATCCTAAAAGTCCCACGGGATAAAGACATAATAATATTTTTTTAGTGTGCAGTCGGGTATTTTGTTTTTTGCATACATGATTATTCTATAAACCGCTGGGTCTAGAGACTCCAAATTTCGCTTGTAACTTTTTACCTATAAGACTTACAGAATAATCATGTATGCAAAAAATGTAGGCAGTTTTGTCTTCTTTGAACCCTTCATAGACACTTTTGTGATTTAGTAAACAATTGAGAAGTTATTTAAAATATACCTAATTTTGGCACCTTTAATTCAAGATGGCGGCTAACGCCTGGGTCCTCCAAGGTCGAGAACTTGGATTTTTATTAACCTGCCATACCTAAACAATATTGTGTCAAAACAGTTTCTACACCACCTTTTGCAATGCAAAACTACCTACAGACTGAGCTAACAGCAAAACTCTCGCGTCCCATTCACTGTATTTTATAGTATGCCTGGGAAGAGTTAGCAGCTGGCACATTCTAAGTTTTTCTTTCACCGTCGTTTTCGTCCAGCGTGGAAAAATTTGAAAGTACCTATTTGCAAAAAGAAAAAAAAAATTAATTCACGCCCTTTATCCATGTGTACTTACATTTTAGCATCTCTCTGCCAATACTAATTGATACCATAAACAAAAACTTCAAAGAGTAAGACGAGGTAATTGGCGGGTTCATTCATTCACTCATACGCTTCATTCGCTCTTTCCATTCACAGAGGAAAGCATTTTAACAAGCAAAAAATGCAGTGACACGCGTCCGGTCGCTTTTGGATCATAGTACAGTTCCTGAGACGACCGAGTACTGTGATATTACTTTCTGTATGCTGTCTTAGTAATACTTTCTTGTCCGTATGTTTTTCTTGTATTAAAAAAAAAGATTTTTGAAAATCGTTCGAATAATTTTGCGAAAAAATCAGTGAACAAACATATAAAAAGATTCATGCAGTTGAACATAAAACCTCCTCGGTTTTTGAAGTCGGGTAATAATAAAAATTAAGTCTTTTCATTGGTAAATCAATAAAACTATACATAATAAATACCCTTATTTGTCAAATCAAAAATCCAGTCTAACCTTCATACGCCCATAAAATAATGTAAGTATGTAAGCACAATATGATGTTACATCTACATTTAAGCTGTGAAGTTTGTATTTAAAAAAATGTGTGTAAATTAAATAAACTTAACTATAATAGGAATTATCAAAACAAGTCTCAGTATTTAGCAATCATACCGACGCGCTTTTTTATTTTGCCCTGCTATTTTCCGCTTTGTGCAACTCTATAATTTTATGCTGTATTATAAAAAAATATTTAAACATACAGCCCAAGCAGAATCATGGTGAGGCGTAAAATAATCAGTAGAATGTACTACCGGATGCATGACTATCATCGATGTCACGAATCATTCAGAAGGAATCTCTTCGTGAATTAAGTGCTCTTTTCAAGCTTTGGATTAAATTGTACCCTATAGGGGTCTGACAGATGGCACAGTTTGATGATAGGCAGTGAATATGAATATGAAGCGCTCATAGCTCATTACATTGACATTCTATGTTTTTCTTGTACTCTTTTTTTCGTCGGTTAAAAAGGAAACAAATCTCAGTTCCTCTTGGCACGACATACCTATTAAATCCCCCACAGCTACTGAATGATCCCCTTCGGATGGCCACCCATCATTTATCATAATCAGGGAGATCGCTGAACACCAGTGGAGCAAGATATTGGGTTGCTTCTGAACCGGAACGCAATGTGCGTCATTGAAGGGGGGACAGGGCATAAACTTATATAATATATCTGAGGAGGGGATTGTAAGGTTTTGTGATAGCACAACGCTTACAGCTGTAAGCTTGTTTATACTTGAGCTCCACTATTAAGTAAATTCGTGTATTTAGATCACCAAAGACATGTTCCTCATCCGTACTAATATTACAGACGCGAAAGTTTGTAGGTATGGATGTGTGTATGTATAGATGTTTGTTCCTCTTTCACGCTCAAACGGCTTATCCAACTTCCATACAAACTTTCATCCTCTATTTCAACCCCTTCAAGCTTTTTTCAAAAATGACAAAAAACCTGTCCTTTCCAAAGCTTTAGTCATCATATTTTATAATCGGTTTAGTAGTTTAGGCGTGAAAGCATACCAAAAATACAGACAGAGTTACTTTCGCTTTTATAATATTCGTAGAGAAGTAGGGATAGGGATAGTGGGGATTTCTTTATAAGTAAGTTAAGTTTTTAAACGGTCCCGCGAGGCACTTATGGGTTAACTTAACATAAAATCACGTTCATCGATATGAATAACAGGGTTAAGCTTTAGTTACGTTAGTACTATTATTTATTCTGTGCTAGTCTTAGCGCAGTAGGACCACAGAATAAATAATAGTACTAACGTAGTAGGACACCAGAAATGGGAACTAAGTGACATTATTGTGGGCTAAGCATTAGGAACTAATCGGCCATATAGACTAGGGCTGAAGCCTTTGACAATTTTAAAAAGTGAAACAATATTATAGTAGGATAAACCCGTTGGAAAAGAAAGAGAACATAACAAAAATTAAAGGAAAAATAAATTATGGGAAGTGGAAGGGATCACCCCCTTAAGGGAAACAAACGATTTATCTCGATTTCCGGAAAAACTGCAAGTCTTATGAAAAAAAGTTAAATTGCAAAGTAATAGGTAATAAAAATATCTACAACTTTCGTATTTACACTTTTTTTAAAATTATCGACTCTGGTCTAATACTTTAATTAGTCAGAAATACCAACGCTCAGTTATAGCCTTCATTAAAGTTCAAAGCTTCTTTAAATTTAAATATTAACATTAAATCCCTGTTTTATAAACGGACAGAAATAAACTATCATTTCTGATTCTGACACACTTTAAACTGTTTCAACAAACTACTAAAATACCTGGGTTGTCAAGTCTAGAATAATTTAGCACATAATTCTAGGCTGTCAGCGTAGACTTTTCAATTAGTCGCCGACATATTTGCCTACTATGTTGAGGGCGTAAAATTTGTTTTACTACCCGTAAAAAGTTTTAAATACGTTTGGTTTACTTTGTGAACGGGGATATTTAGTGCTCGAGCGTTTTTACAATGCCTTGTCAGTTTTTAACCAACTTCAAAAAAGGAGGAGGTTCTATGTTCGACTGTATGTATTTTTTTTAATGTATGTTCGCCGATTTCTCCGCCAAATATGGACCGATTTTCAAAATTATTTTTTTGTTCGAAAGAGTATACTCCAGAGGTGGTCTCATATAAATCTTATCGAAAATGGTTCAGGGCTTTATAAAAAATCAACAAAAACAAAAAAATACTACAAATCAGTACATCATCTAAATAAATGAGTAACATTTTCGTTTGTGCTAATGCAGATAACCACAAACCACCACCGACTTCAACATCACCGATTGAAGTCGGTTTGAGTCTGGCCAACGAAAGTTATCCACGAGAAACTGCGACATATTTAAAAATTCGTCCTCTGAAAACAGGAAACAAAATGAAACGGGCAAGTGCGAGTCGGACTCGCGCACTAAGGATTCCGTACCATTACCTATAAAACCGGCCAAGTGCGAGTGGGACTCTATAAAAACCATTATCTCTACAAAAACGGCAAAAAAATCACGTTTTTTGTATGGGAGCCCTCTTACATATTTATTTTATTCTAGTTCTTAGTATTTGCTGTTATAGGACCAATAGAAATAAATCATCTGTGAAAGTTTCAACTGTCTAACTGTCACGGTTCATGAGATACAGCCTCGGCAAGATTTTCTATAAAAACGAGCAAAAAATCACGTTTTTTGTATGGGAGCCCCCTTAAATATTTATTTTATTCTGGTTTTCAGTATTTGTTGTTATAGGGCTCATAGAAATACATCATCTGCGAATATTTTAAATTTTTGAGTCATTTAGTGTTGACCTTAGCAAAGTCATTCCGGTACAAAAGTAATATAGATTCCTTTCGATATTCGGATCTTGATGATCGCGACTTTAGTCTGATATCTTCACCCACGAAGACATTCCTTTTAAGTACATGAACAACGTAAACAACGATTATTGTAAATCCAACCGTATCTCATTAGTATTTGAAGACATTATACAATGACTATCTTCAGAACAGTTTCAGAACGAGCTCTAAAACAATTCCAATATCGGTATAATGATAGCAAAACAATCGGTAAAGCGATACTATGATAATAACAAACGTGAAGATAGTTAAGTCTAGGAAACTTGGAGAGTAAAATGAACCCGACCCTTTGGGTAAATATACGGTAACGTATTGTTGGCGTAACCGCTATAAAAGGTGATTTTTAGTTAATTATGTCATATTTTCAACTAGCTTCCTAGCCGGGACTTCGTTCCCGTGAGGATTTCGGGAATGAATTATACACATAACCTTCCTCAAGAATTACTCCGTCGATTAGTAAAAACTGTATGAAAATTCGTTAAGTAGTTTTTGAGATATCGCGTTCAGACCAAATTTTTTCCGTAGTAATGTAATAATAATAAGCGATGAATGTCGAGGGTGATACAATATTTTTTTTTTAATTCCATCCATATAATAAACAGTTTTTTAACTTATTTTTTTACTAATACCGCAAGTATTAACTTACTAATGTAAGCAAGTTGCATACAATTTGGTCGAGAAGTCAAATTTTTAAAAAATTATGTCATGTAGGTTTCTTGGGGAATAGTTATTTGTTCAACAAGAGAGCAAAAATGATTTTGCTACCCGAGTGCAATCTTTAAATCACGTACTAGCGAAGTAGTCTACAATTTAATCACGAGCGTAGAGTTTAAAGGACTCAGGAAATTAAATTAACTTTCACGATTATTTGGATAGTGACTACTATCAAGAGTCAAAATAATCAATAGTTTCCTATTAAAATTAGTTTTAGGTGACGTTTTATAATTGATAGCGAGTTTAATTTTTGGCGACGATAGTTATTTGTTCAACAAGAGAGCAAAATTGTTTTTTTTCCACTGTAGACTACTTCGCTACCTCGTGATTTGCTCTTGTGTTAAACGCATAACTTTTCACCTCTACAGCGAGAGAAGATAGTTGTGTGTTTTGTTCTTTTTTAAAAATGGCCAGGATTATAGTTTGCGTTCAGAAATTGCACTTCGTAAAATTTTTATAAAATTTAATTATTTTTTTTAGAAAACTACATTGTTTATTAGAATTTATATTAAATAACCTTTTATAAACAATCAATATTTAACACATTTTTGTAATTTTGATTTCAATAAATAATATAAAATTACATAGGCCTAAATTAGTTTCAGAACAAATCATCGTGCCAAGTCATTTCAAAGTTAGTGTTCCAAATTCAAATCGCTTTTTCTCTCGCTGAAAAATGCAGTGAGCAAACAACGATTTTGCTCTCTGATTTTGATAAGCAAAAGCTCTATTTTCGAGCTAGAGAGGTAAAAATTTCATTTTCAGGCAACAAAATGATGACAGCGAAAAAATAAACTTTCGGTTTTTAAATATTGTGAAAATAGGATTTATTAAAGATTTTTTTGCAGCTTTCTGCAGTCACCCGCAGAATAATTTTTGTGACCTCAAAAATTATATGCCATTCCATTCCATCGAGTACCCGCACGTTATACCCGCCCGTATGTTGCCAACTCTCAACAAGAGGCGGCATAAAGTTGCATTTAATGACTTTATATAAATTTTTTATAACCTCCTCATCTTTTACGGCATGGTTAAGAGTGCCGTGGTTATTTTGTATAATGTACAGGCAGCGACGTGATTTTGTTGTAAAGTTTTATTTGTACAGGAAGAGTAACTTTGCTTTTTGTTATTTAACTGCGTAATTGTTTGTAAGTGTAGGTATATGAGAGACCTTTAGAAGTACTTTTTGTTTTCTTATGTTACCTGCCTATTTTTTTCTACCTCGGTATATATTTTTTTTTATTCTTGACCAAATTATATTCAAGGTAGCCTGATCGTAGTAGTATGGAGAGGCTATTTTTTTTTCATATTCCAATATATAATTCCAGTTTCGTAGTTTCGTAAGCTGATTCACTCCCTTATTTTCACTAACTAATTAACAGTACTAGATTTGCATACAGAGACATACAAGTATAATACAATAAACAGAACATAAACACAGCGGCCTTATTGTTAGGTAGAAATTTCTTTCAGGCAACCTTAGTGTAGGAAGTACAACAAAAAGTGTGGGTAGGATGTACAGAGGCCAGCGCATTAGGTTACCCCATTTTCGTTGCAAAAGTACTCTTATCGCAAAAGCATAGAGTGCACGTGTGTGGTAACCTAAGTTGCGGTCTTCCGTACAATAAACAGTGTGGCGTTAAAAAAATTATAACCACACCAGGCAACGCCTGACTAAGCGGATCTTAAAACCTGCGGTGAAAGCGCATTTCCTTTACTTCCTGTATTGTGCGGGAATAAAATAAAAAGAGGAGAAAACTAGACAAATCTCGCTCACCTTATCACTTTCCAGAGAACAGGGAGTACGATGGTGGGGAGGTGTGTTTAGATTGGTTCAGTCACTAGCTCAAGTATCGTAAAGTGACACCCTGACTGGGTTGTTCGGCTGTTTAAATTTTCCTTTGTTCCCAGTAGTTCAATTGTCCAGGGCCCCGATTCTGTAACTTAAGTTGTGTATCAATGGAATGGAGGCCATTCTATCTGTTCAGGTGAAGAAATTGAGAACTATCCAAATTTCATACATCTAATGACGGCTGCTTTAACTGGTGGCGCCATCGCCAACTGAATTTTCAGTTGCTAGGTAGTTTGCAACTTTGCGTCCAGTTGGCGGTGGCGCTGCTGGTCGGCGTGGTTGTCAACAAGTATATGAAAATTAAATAGTTCTTCATTTCGCCACCTAAGCAGATAAAATGGCCTTTATTCCATCGACACACAACTGAAGCTACAGAATCGGGGCCCAGTTGTACAGCACAGTAGACTTTTTGACATTGGAAATACAGTGGACTTTTTATATACAGTGTTCCTTTGTTATGTCTTGATTATTAGTTATAAGTTGTATTTTGTTTTGTTTTGTTGTTATTAGTTTGTCCATTTAACTATAAATATAAATAAAGCTTTTATCTATCTATCTATAAATCTCTTTTCGTTCGTTTGGTTTCACGAAAAAGTGCGATCCCCTTACATCTCGGAAAATTGTGAAGATATGTTACAGCTGTAAGGTGCAAAAAGAATTGTTCGAGAAAGTGAAAAATGATAAAAGTTATGGCCGAAATAGTGAAAAAAAAATCATTTTTTTCCGAATATTTGATTTTGGCTCTCGTTATCAAAAATTTGTCAAAAATTCCTCTGGACAATTTAGTCAGCTACCATTTGAGCCTAAAACAAAGACGATCGGGGTAAGGGTTTGCCCTGTAGCTTAACCTTTTTGAAAAAAGTCAGAACGACGTTTTTCCCATGTCCCAACTTTCTCGACAACTTTCTCGACAATATTTTTTCGAATTCCGTAGATTCATTTCCAATGTGCTCGATAGTCGTGTGAGACACAATTTTTTTTATTTTTATGAGATGGGTTAAGACCACACTGATCGGTTGAGATTCAGCGAACGCCACTGCGCTATGATCGCTTCTAGGACTAAAATACTAAGGTCTGCAAAAAAATAGGATTATATCTTTGAGGTAATGCAATAGAGAACCGGTTTTGTAAACAAGTATACTGACTCCAGTAAACGATTTTATTTATCTAAAAGATAATTTTGTTTGTTTGAAAGTATAATTGAGATGGTTTGCAGCTTTATTTGATTCAGAGGTATAATTTTAAGCGATAAATGTCTATATGTGGGGCTATATATTTTTTTAACTTTAGATATGTTTTTTCACCAATAATCTGTCATAATCTATTTCGAATAAGAAGTATGACTCTGCAGCAGTTCACAACGTATGTGCTTAGTAAGGGAATGAGAAATTTCGACGCTTGACTTGAAGGCACGATAACTTAGTTGGTTAGAGTACCAAGAGATTTAATCCTGGGGCCGTGGTTTTAAGTCCTATTCGCGCCGGATATTCTTCTTTCCCTAAAATTATTTCTTTCTTTCCATGTAAACGAAGCTTTGCCACTTTTTATTTACATTTTCCAACAGTATGCTAGTTTTTCCAACAATTTTTTAATCTGTGTTTTACCACCCGTTTCCATTTTTAAATAGGACAGGAAACACGTAATTAAACTGGTGATACTATAAACTGACGCCAGTATAAAAAAAATTTGGAACTGATTTTTTTGGTTGGAAATATTATTTTAAGTGAGTAAATTTCCCAACTGCTAGCTTTTCGAAGGTTTACTGTTAGAATAAAAGAGAATCGAGGCTTTTGCTAGTTTGTGGGTTATGCTGACCACTAATACACATCGACATAGAAGTCTAAGGTTCGTATTACAGAATGCAACTCAGACTCTGATCTGTGCTTGAGTAGCAGTCGTCTTTGTCATTTTGATAGCAAGAGAAAAAGACACTCAATACTTAAGTATGGATCATGACTTGAGTGTTCTTCTGTAATAATAATAATATATCTTTATTTCAGACTAATAATGGTCCATAATATGAATACAAATGAAATCAAAATTAAACTAAAAATGTTAAGAATAAACACGAACAACACAAAAATGCGGGCCTAAATAAATACTCACGCTTAAATCGGTGGTAGCCCAGTTGGTAATGAGCCAGACTTGTAATCCGAAGGTCGTGGGTTGAAATCCTGGTGCGGGCCTGTACCACTAAATTCGTCTTTTCGGATTGATGTACGGATTTCTAATTATCACTTGCTCAACGGTGAAGGAAAACATCGTGATGAAACCCGCCCGTCCAAGAAAGTTTTCGAAAGACGAGCGGTCCACCAACCCGCATTGGGCCAGCGTGGTGGACTATGGCCTAAATCCCCTTCGTATTTCGAAGGGAGGCCCGTGCCCCTCGGTGGGGACGTATATGGGCTGGTAAAATATATAAAAAAAATAAGGTGGCTTTATATTAGCTAGCGAAACTTTAAAGGTTGATTCTCTCCATGACTCTGAACAACTTTCCCCAAGGAACCTACATGAAATTCTTTAAATAAACCTTCGACTAGCCAGACAAAGGCATATCAGCCGATCGCACAGATTGTATGGAGAGGCTAAAAATATTTTTCATATTTTGACCTGTTTTACCTGGGGAAAGTTTCAGTTTTGTGGGCCTTAATGTTTCGCTAACTAATAAAAACTCCAAATATCCGTGTAGGAGTAGGCAGAGAGCAATACGTGGTTCTTAAACATACTTTCGGCGGGTTACAGTTATTAAGAAAATACTACTTATTAAAAAAACACTTTTTCCCAGTATGATTTACACAGCGCAGCGTAAGTGAATGTCCGAAGTATTCAATATGTTCTCTTAGAGGAACAGCAGAGAGCAAATTTTCACATGGTCCTAAAACAAATGAAGAGGAAAGCAGGAACAAATTCCTCGGTATTGGATATCGATTATCGACGAAGGAAATTAAAAGGAGCGAAATCTGCTGGTTATAGTTCAGCAACACGTGCTTTTGCGACCAATATTAACGCTGTTTTTGAGGTTCCATTGCGCGTTGCCGGACGTTACGGGGTAGGCGCAAACATCCGTTAATTCGATATAAAAAAAATTGAAAAATTATCACCCCTGGCGCTCTGCTTATGACTTTAGAATAGCTAGATCAATTTCGATCAAATAAATCTAAGAACAGCTTTTTTAAGAATTCAAAACTATGAGGTTTCAAAATAAATAAGCCAAGGTAATATTAATGTCAACCTTTTGCGGATTCTGAAAAGCTGTTCTGTGCGAAGGTACGTTTGTATATCTTTACGTATTGTATTATACATCGATAGTGTAACTAATGTGAAAGTATTCCAAAGTAGTTACCTACAATGGAAACACGCAGTTAAACCGAAACATTGTCCACAAAACAAGAAACGGCGCGCTAATTAACGACTACACCACTGCACGCAGACAGCACACAGTGGGCAACTTTGCTAGATAAGTTGGCCATAAATTGATGTCTACCACGTTTTTTTTTAAATCTTTGTTAATCGGAAAAGGAAAATCTTTGTTAATCGGCGATGGTTGAATTTTATTTTTCGATCAGACATTGTACAAAAATGACTGTCAAAATCAAAAAAATTGCATGCAATAGTGAATGTCTACAAATGCAAATACTAAACTTTTCATTCAAATTACATTTAACCAAATGTGACCTAAAATGCAGGACGAATGACCTTATATTTGAAAAAACAGCATAACAACGATTAGCCAAGTTTTTCCCTAGAAGGCAAAATTCTTTAGATTTCTTATTGTAATTGAGTCCACGGGAAGTTCAACTCTTTAGTGTTGAATTAGAAAATGGCTTTTAATGGGCTTAAAAAAATTCGAACTATACTGTCCCATGTGTTACAGGAAATTCATTTCAAAAAGGCGTTTTAATTTGATGGCTGAATATTGCCTTTGCGACAACAATATTGTTTTATGAAAAATATGGTAATTTCAGTAATCATTTTTGTTGTAGTTGTAGTTTCGAACAATTTTTTATTGTCTTTAAGCTGAGATTTTGGACGGGGGCACGAGTCAAAATGTTAAATAAGCTGTAAAGTTTTTTTTCTTTCACTAAGTTTCTTTTTAATAGAGATAGAGAATTCACTTTTGAGCATTGAATTGAGATTGTTAAAAATGTATTGAAGGCATTAAGTTAAGCTTATTACATATTTTTGAATATTCTTAGCTCTCTAATGTGAGTACACTGTGTATCCATTCAGGTCAACATCAGGTCCTATTATGGCTCTTAAAATGAATGAATTAAATTGAATTTGGTTTACGAGTACTTACAATCCATTTTGGCCAGCTTTACCCTCGTCCAACCCACAGTGCTACTAGCCATTTAATTGCATTGTTTTTGCTACGATCCCCTTATTCGGTGAAACGAACGGCTCTAAGTGTTTTTCTTTTTTCTTTTTATCCAATAAACAGTAACGAAATAACCCTTAAGAGCCTTGCTGAGGCTTAAGTGTTCTAATTCGGAAATGAAATTTCTTTTATGTCATGAGGATAAAAGGGAATGGACCAGGTTTAGATAAAAATACCACGTAGTAGATTTAAATATTACAGACTAAAGTATTGTATGGTCTCAGCTTAGCAAAACCTGGAACAATCATTCTGAATAAATAGTATAATAATATTAAATTTATCACGAGCGTTTCCGTGCTTCGGAGGGCACGTTAAGCTGTCGGTCCCGGCTGTTGTCGATTGACTATAGTCGTTAAAATCAAGTCAGAGGCCATTGTGCGGTTTGAAAACTCTGACACCAGCAGGGTTAGCCAAGTTCGCCACACACTTGAATATAACTACACGATAAGAAGAAGATTCTGAATAATTTTCCAGAGCCATTATCCATCCATACACTCACGCTTGTAATCCCTTTCGGGGTAGGCAGAACGTCATGTAGTACGAGAACTACTTGACGCCACGTTTGACAATCATTCTGAGGGTTTTTAGATGGAACACGAGTATATGGTGATAGATTGTAAGCCTTTCGCCCACAATACAGCAAAACCCTCACATTTCACTAACTGGATCCTACAGTATGCCTAGGAAGAGTTGGCAGCTGGCACATTCTAAGTTTTTTTTTCATTTTTAGCCGTCATGGAAGATCCAGAGCAATTTACCTCTCAAAAATTTTAAGAATTCATTCATTAAAGAATTAATTTCATTATATACGTATATATTACACAAAACACATATATATTTTCTTCATTCCCGTCTAGCTACGTAAGTACACATACACTGATCTAAGGGGCTCAACTGAAAACCAGCGTTGTGGCCTTTGCTGCAAGTGAGTCCTGTTTGTCATCGCACTACATCACAACTCCATCCATTTTAATTTATATAGATTTTTTTAATTTTATGTTTTTTTTATTCTGTGTTGTTATTCCTTATGTAACGTTGTTGTTGTGTTGTAGCGTGTATGTCAAATAAACGTTTTGAATCTTGAATCTTAAAAATTCTTTTAAAAAGTCTGAATTCATGGTTACAGTTTTTGCTAAGCTGTCCCTTCTCAATTTAGATCGTGCCTAAGTATTATTTATTCCGAGCCTAAAGTAACAAACTGTCAGTAGGCGATCAAATGTTGTCTTAGGTTCAACAAATTGCCATTCATTGTTATTTAGAACAATTTCTTGGAATTGTTTACTTTGACCAAATCAACTTTGACAAACTTTCTCCTTCTACCAATTTACAAATTTATTCATATAAAACAGCCGTGGCAATCACTGTTTGGAATCCATCAGTGAGGTTAAGCATCTTAGAGTAAGGTGACCATAGGTGCAATTTATTAATCTTGAACGTTATCGTGCTTCGGAGGGCACAATAAACCATTTGGTGGTTTGAAAACTTTTACACCTCTCAACACTCAGATTAAAACATCAAAAGTGCCTATTATATTCGTGGTTTTTCCTAGATTTCCCTGGGATTCCAAGATCAATTCCTGACTTGGTGACAATGACACCTATTCTTTCGAAATAATAAAGAATTTTGAAAATCGGTCCATAAATGGCGGAGAAATCGGAGAGCATACATTAAAAAAAGATAAAAACAGTCTAAAATAGAACCTCCTCCTTTTTTGAAGTCGGGTAAACAGGTACTAAGTACATAAGTTTTGAGTTTTCTAACCTCGAAAGCTAATATTCATTAGTGTGACCCTGTGAACATATTTTATTCTCTATTATCATTCATGTCTAATCCAGTGTTTTTCAAACTGTGGGTCGCGCTCGTGAAGCCGTACTTGGGACGCAGGTAAAAGACAGTGATGGTCTAGCACTATACAAACGACATTCAGTGAAAAGGCTGTGCCTATATAAATGATACCTCTCTGTTAAGTCATAGATTTAGCCAAGGGGGTCTGAGGGACCTTAGGGGGTCGCCACAACTTTTCAACACCCAGAGGGGTCTTTATTACTTATTACAAGCTAGAATGCCTGATACCTTGCAGGCAAAAATGACCACAAAATGGGCCCCTTCAAATGTGAGAAAGATACGCGGTCGCCCACGAAAGAGATGGCGTGACGAATTAGACTACTCCACAAGTGGTGGCGAATGGCTGAGGACCGTGGGGTGTGGAAAAAGAAAAAGGAGGCCTTTGCCCAGCAGTGGGGTCTAGAGGAGTCACAAATCGAAAAAGATTGAAGAACACTGGTCTAATCAAAGAAACGTTTATACATAATTCGAAACTCATTGCTACCATTTCCTCTAATAAAGCAACTTTTTCCGCGATAAAACATGTATCACATTACTTTCCCTCGGAAATTAATTCATTGAATTAATAGATGGATATATCGAAACTCTTGTAATTTGTTGATCTAACGTTCGGCCACACATGTTGACTTGTTTCTAGTACACAGATCAGTTAGTGTAGACACTGTATCTCTCTTGCGCTATACAATGCTTATTAGTGAAAGAAGCAGGTAAAGACTTTTTTGTCGTATGTCGGTCGTAGGCTAAGATGCTCAGCGGCTCAAGCACAACTTGCTCGCGGTCAAACGTCAAAATTATAACGCCAAATCTTGAAGCGAGCAAACCTTGTGCGGTGCCCTCGAGCTGTTAAACCTTCGCGTGCTTTTTGAACACATGGTGTACGAGATTTGTAACGCACGCGGCGTTAACAAAGTTAAATGAAGTTTCATCGTCATCTGAGTAGCGTAAGTTTGTCGCGAGTCGTACTAGATCCGCTGACTTAATTCTAAAAACAGCTGGCCAATTCTATAAAAAACTATTCCTACAATGCAGCACGACGTATCTCACATTGAGAAACTCATGACAACCGGTAGCGCACAGTTACCCACATGCACATGCTGAGCTTGGCTCCTTTTGCTTAGGTTAATTTAGTTCTTACTTTTTACTGTTAATTTAGTCATTGTATCGTAAATTGAACTTATGCAATAAATATGATTTCATTTTATTTGATTTTTCATTCAGTTACAGATTTGTAATAGAATTGGCCTGCTGATGTGCTTCAGTAACTCCAAGGATGTGAATAAGCTAACTATAACTGAGCAATTTTGCATCGATGTTTTTCCATATAACGTGTCCGTAGCAGAAATGGAGGACATCCTTGATGACCAACTCAGTTCACCAATTTATGAGCAAAATTGTTATCTTGTTCCATACAACCTTTTGAGAAAAATAAATATTAAATTTTCTTTGGAACACTTGAATTTTTTTCCTTTGTCCCGCTGACGTCTATAAAACAAATGGAAACTACTCATTCAATTAGCTGATTGACTCAAAACATTTTCTTGGCATTTTAGGCGGGTTCTTTAGGGAAAGTAGATTAGTTTTATAGAGAGATGCACCTGCCACAGTTTTGTGGACTAATTTAAAGTCACCCATATTCTCGCTGTCGGCGTCTATACCGCTCGCATATCTAGGCACATTTTACAGACTCCAGGATTAATTGGTTGATCAATCAGCCCGATAACAGTCACAGGCCCGCCATCCAATCGATCAGGCCGACTCATCTACTTATAATTACGTCGTGGGCTTTTATTTCCAATACACATTCGTCCGGACTTTTATCTCTGTTACGTTAGCTACTCTGTGCTGTAAAGGAGAGAGAGAAATATCCTCAGATTAATGAAATCCATGGATTTCATTAATCTGAGGAAATATCGTTTTTTTTATTGATGCTTTCACAACATATACATAGTTACAAATAAAATCATATGAAAACAAAAGAGATTATAAAGAGAGTTTTGGTTAATTTTATAAGTGACACAGGTATCCAAGCTAACTTTGCCAATTAATTACGTGGCAACCCCGCTAAATTCTACTGTTAGCAACACTCATTTCCGTCATTTTGATTGGATGCTTTATGTCAGTTAATGTATGATATTTATTGATCGATTGAATACGATAAAAAAACATGGCAAAAGTGATGTAAGGGAGCCATTGTACCGAAGGACAGATTCCTACGGGCGCATTAAACAGCAAAGGCAATCAATAGTTTTTGAAAAACAACAATGTTTACATTAAATCGATTGCTAGCAGGTTAGCTTGTCAAACTTATTGTAAGCAACAGGACGAGGGTTCGAATCCTGAGAGAATAACGGACTCTTTTTGTGTATTTAGTTTTATTTCCATACTAGCTTTACGCCCGGGACTTCGTTCCCGTGGGAATTTCGGAAAATTATGTAGCCTATGTGTTAATCCAGGGTATCAGCTACCTCCATACCAAATTTGATCAAAATCAGTGCAGCTGATCTTGAGTTATAAGTGGTGTAACTAACACGACTTTGTCTTATATATAAAAATGAATCACTAAATCTGTTGGTAAGCGCAAAACTCGAGAACGGCTGGACCGATTTGGATGATTCTTTTTTTGTTGTGTTCCTTATTGTCAGGAGAAGGTTCTTATGAAAGAAAAAACTAAAAAAGTGCCACGGGAACGAAGTCCCGGGCGGAAAGCTAGTTTTATACATATAAGAAGATTAATGCACAACGTCAAAGTTCAAGTTTTCACTTCTGCCAAGTTTTTTATTATTACGTAGACAAACAGAACTCACTTTGAACGTATTCCTATTGTTAAAGAAACTAGACGAAGTTAGGTTATCTTTCGAAAGCAACTAATCTAAGTACTTTCCAAATAAGCAATTTATAATTGAGCCTCAAAAGGTATATGTTCAATTCATTACATCATGACTATAGGACACGTGCATAGTAGTCCTAGCCTAGTCACCAGTGGAGACAATGCAATGCAATAAGCTGGCTTCCTTATTGTCAGATTGTAATTACTGTTGAACAAAAAAGGAGTGTTGGAAAGCTAGGTACTGTGGGCATATCGATTATGGATTTAATCCTTGTGGCAGGCAAATTGTTAATCGGCTTTGTAAAAATTTTTAAAATGTTCAGATTTTTTTGTTTTAGTAGCATTGAGATCGTAGATTTATAAAAAATATATTTTCATTTTTTGTTGATAAGTTAATAAATAATAATTTCTATACTTTTCACTTCGCTTTCGCTACACCGGCACCGTTCCTGTACGGAATCCAAAGATTTCATTCAAAAAAAAAACTTCGAATGGTTGTCATAAAATGAAATTGGCAAATGTTTTTTTTTCTTTGCATTAGCTGACGGCTAGGTATTAAATAAGCGTAGTAAGTGTCAATCATATCAAAAGAACATTAAATACTACGTACTTCATTGCTTTTTTATTTTAATATCTGTTGCTTATTAAATGTATCGTCGACAATAATTTCCAAATAAAGTTAGGGAAACAAAAAATTTTCAATGCGAATGGGACATGAACCCACGACCCCTGGATTGTGGGATCGTAGGGGGTCGCTTGGCCAGGGGGTCGAGCGATCCCTCGGTCGCGTCATTTGAAGGCACGATAGCTCAGTAAGTTAAGCACCGAGAGATCTAATCGTGGGATCTTGGGTTAAGGCGACTACAGCATCCGATATAGGCAGCACACATAGGAATAGTGACATCTCCGTCTCTCAACAGGCCTGGGCCGGCAGTGCGAACAGTGTCGATACACGAAGTTTACGGACTATGAAAGCGTGCGTGCGTGAAAACATGTTCGAGAAAAATGAGATTTATGGAAAGGTAACAGCTTAAATCGAAAAAAGCGTTAACTACTTATCGAGAGTGTTCAATCACGCACATTTTGCTAGCAAATTCAAGTTCCTGTGTGCATTTTACTATGGTTTTTACAGCTTAAAAGATACAAATATTGGGTATTTAGAGGTGATTTTGTGAGCTTTTTCTATCGAACCAAAAGTGCTGAATCATGTTTTCAGCAAACTACTTATCTAGTTTATGTCCTGAATATTACCGTAGTATTTTTTTCTTCGATTTAATGCAGTGCGTCATGCTTATCTACGCATCATAAAATCGTAATTTAGGTGCTGTAGTCGCCTTAAGTCAGTGTCGTGCCAAACATTTTTCTTTCACTAAAATTATTAAGTGCATAAGGTTTCTATAGTTTTGAATTTTGCCGCCAAAACGATTAAAATTGTCACCATAGTCAGTCAGTCGTCATTAAGATGCCCTTGATTACTTACCGATATATCGGCTTTCGGCTATATCGGCTGACTTTTTTTTATTGGTTTCAAAAATTATCGACACTGGTCTATTACTACATTTTTTCAAACAGTATTTGTTATTTTAATTATTTTTTCTGTCGATTGGCATATGTTTTATACGTGTAACGCGATGTACAGAGGCCAGCGCATCAGGTTACTCCATTTTCATTGCAAAACCGCTCTTATCACAACAGCACAGAGTGCACGCATGTGGTAACCTGACTAGCGGCCGTCCGTACTTGTATGTACACAGTCGCTGCTTAATCATCTGTCAAAATGCAGAGGCCTATGATCACGATGATGATTACTCGATTATATGCCCAGGACGCTTTTCTTTAAATAAATAAAAAAACTCATCAAACCATCAATTCTCAAAAATACGTCATCAACTTAACCCCGTTACTGAAAACCTTAAAAATGAAACCCAAAAACATAAAAACTAAGGCACAAGCGATCTCATATTTTAAACATAAGAAGCGGAACGTATAAACAGCCAAAATTACTTTGTTTTATGTTAGAAGTCGACCCTATATGAGAATTTTATAGACACTTTAGATTTTATGAACATTACTGGTTTCACATAAATATGTAGAATAGGATTATGAACGGTTTATTCTTACCACCCTTCCTTGTTTTTGTAACACACTTAAAGGCCCACAGTAAGGTGCGCCCTTGTGTCGTGGATCCTTTCGAACCAGAGAACAAACATCTGCTTTTTACACTAACATTTGCCCCAACCGAGAATCAAACCGGGACCTGTCGATCAAGAGGCAGCGGCACTGCCATTCAACCAATCCGGCAAATAATCATAATATAACTATCTCTATATATCTTATTACTGTTATCTTATATATACATATAATAAAAAAGTAATTAATCGCTCTTTACACTACTTTACACTATAGGACACTCTTTACACTACCAGTTTAAACTGATCTCTGATTTATACTGCGCGCTAAACAATGCAGGGCTGGTTCAAAGTCCAAAGTGTCAAGCCTGATGTGCTCTTGAGTGTACATGTAGGATACATAAAAAAAATATATTGTTTGAATTTCTGTCTTAACCAATTTGGGTGCGGTTGTCACTAATGCATTTTAGTAAGCTTCACTAAAAATTTTGTGTTTATTTTCTTTTAATCATAAATTAAATAGTTGTACATAACATACATACATAAATAAACCTACGCTTATAATCCCTTTCGGGGTAGGTAGAGCTTCAGTGGTTTTAAAACCACTTGATGCCACGTTTGACATATATTCTGAGGGTTATAAGATGAAATATGATGTAAGTGGTAAGAGGTTGTCAACCTTTCGCCCACAATACAGCAAAACCCTGGCATCCCACTTACTGGCTTTTACAGTATGCCTGGGAAGAGAAGGTAGCAGAGTTTCAGCGAATAACAAGTCTTACTAAACTGAACACAGAGTTATTCAGATATTAAGTCAATTCAAATTAAAAGTAAGAAAATGTATATGATTGACTTAAAAAGAGCGACCCTCGGAGTTTCTTGCCTATTCTTCTCCTGAGGAAGACTGCACCTTTGCGAATAGGCGCAAAGTCAAAAGTGCTAATGTAATTCACCATATTGACGTGTTCAAGTATCATTTTATATGTTCAATGAAATAAACACTTTTGAGTTTGAGTTTCAATTTGCTGGCACATTCCATTTTTAACCATGTGGTGATCGGTTGAGAATAACACCACCCTATCTCTTTCCGTGGGTGTCGTAAGAGGCGACTAAGGAAACAAAAATGAGACCTGCCTCCTAGTAATCCATCCCAGGCAACGACACTTCATTTTTTTATGAATCTGAGGTGTCGTCCTATGGTCTCATGCGGTGTGGTAGGCTCTGTAAAGGGCTGTCTGGTTCGCGACCACCCTCCTACCGAAGTCCGACGCCAAACAGCTTGCTGTGTTCCGTCGGTGCGTGGGAGTACCAGTGCCTTTATAGGCATTTTCGGGGTTAACTCGCTCCATCGTCGACCTCATCTTTGACCTTATGGTCAAGATTGAGGTCAAGAGTTAACCCATCTTATAAAAAAAAAAAGTTTTTCTTTTACTCCCAGTTCAGTATAGAAGAAAAGTTATATCAATTTAAAAAATCACGTCGAACATTTGTTCGATCTAAATACTATATAATTTTCCACGTTAAAAACGTATGAGTCACGGACTTCAATCCTAACAGTTCGCACAAAGTAGATATCTAGTATTTTTTGTGGACTACAATGCTTATTAGCAGATAACTACAAGCAGAAATGTCATTCATTTATTTAGATGATGTTCTAGTTTGTAGTATTTTTTGTTTTTGTTGTTTTTATTTAAAGCGCTGAATCATTTTTGATAAAATTTATATGGGACCTCTTCAGGAGTATACTCTTTCGAACAAATAAAGAATTATTCAAATCGGTTTATAATTGCTGGAGTAATCGCGTAACAAATATGTATACAAAAAAAAAAGTCGAATTGAGAACCTCCTCCTTTTTTGAAGTCGGTTGAAAATAACTCAAGCGAACTCAGTAGAAACCAGAATAAAACTCCTAGGTGTACGTTATTTTCTATTATTTTATATCAAAAGCGTAGAGGAAGTAGGAAGGAAATATCTAATAGATATGTGTTTATTTTCCTCCCCATATATCGGTAAATAAAGCCTTCAGATAACCGACTATTGTTATTAAGATAATTGAGCCGCTCCGAGGATACCCTAAGCGTATTAGATGTCGGGATCTTGCATTCCAATTAACATCATCAATTAATTACACAGGGTGACTTTATATTAGTTACACAACAAGAAATTAAAAGCACTATACTTCTTAATCCTTATTTACTAATATTATAACTGCGAAAGTAACTCTGTCTGTCTAGTGTCTGTTTGTCTGTCCATCTTTCACGCCTTAACTACTGAACCAATTTTGACGAAATACAGAGATAGATTAGAGCCTGGGAAAGGACATAGGCTACATTTTATCCCACAGTTGGGTACGATATAACCTGTAGCCGAAGCGGGCGGAGCCGCGGGCGGAAAGCTAGTTTAATAATAAATTTTATTAATTTTTAATAACAAATTTAATAATTTTAATATACCTAACTATAGTCATTTCAATATTGTAATTATTATTAATTTCGAACACAATGTTATGTTGCATACGAATAAATATCTTGAATCTTCCACGCTCGACTGGGAGTGAAAGAAAAACTTTGAATGAGCCAGCTGCCAACTCTTCCCAGGCATACTATAAAAACCAGGGAATGGGACGCGAGGGTTCTGCTGTATGGTGGGCGAAAGGCTTTTTCTTCTTATCGTGTCGACCTACCGTGTCTAACTAAAGGAAAACCGGGACTAATTTCTCATGGGAATTTAGAAAAAATACGGTTTCAAATAATCCTGCATCTTTTTACCATTGGACGTCCAGACGCACTGTGGGTTACCATCTTTATCTTGTAGAGATCCCTCGGATACATACTGAGCGCTATTCTTCATCTTACATATTGCGCACTGCCTGGAATTCCCTGCCTGCGTCTGTATAACCTGAATATCTTTAACGTTCAAGTAAATAAGCTTCTTCTGGGCGAACTTGCTACATCCTTACCTTGCTACATCCTTAACTTGCTACATCCTTACCTTGCTACATCCTTACCTTGCTACATCCTTACCTTGCTACATCCTTACCTTGCTACATCCTTAACTTGCTACATCCTTACCTTGCTACATCTTTACCTTGCGTTAGATTGTGGTCCAGAGCGAACCCATTCTTAATATAAGTAATATGAATAAAACATTTTTAACAAAAAATTTACCCGCCTTCAAAAAGGGTGAAATATTTTTTTAAAGCTGTGTTCACGAGTAAGTAGTGGTTACGGGTAAAACAGTAAATAGGTGAATTCATAGCGGAATATGGTAAATAGAGAGGAACTTTTTTTTGACGTCTGAAATGTGGGTGATATTATCAACCGATTACCAGACAGCAGGGAAGATGTGTGGTGGTAATATAAGCTACCGGTCACTAAACGATAGATCCCCACAAAGGTGCCCCAAAAAACAACTTAAGTCTCAGGGAACTACTTCGTTTTTGCTTCGTTTACATTGATGACCTATTATCATCCACATATATGACTGTTAATTTCAGTTTTTTTTTTATTTATGACCTAAACTACTGAAGCGATTTCGATAAAAAATTTATGGGACCAATCTGGAAGTAGATGCTTCCGAACTAAAAAAAAAATTTTGAAATCGGTTTACAAATGACGGAGTTTTGAGGTAACAAACATAAAAAAACACCTGAATTGATAACCTCCTCCTTTTTTTTGAAGTCGGTTAAAAAATAGCCACTTGACATACATAGTAGCACGCGAGTGTTTAATGCGAGTGTTTGTGTTGTTGTTAAATTCTTTGTTGTATAAGTATAATTTTAATAAGTGGACAATTTAGTAGTCATTAAGTGGACAATTTAATAGTAATAAGTTGAGAAAGTTAAGTTATTGAAACTATTTAATAGTGTTGTTTTATACCGTGGTTTACGATACTAACATACATCAAGTTCATAGAAGTTTAACAGACCCCGTATTAGTTGTTTTTAAAGTTTCACATAGAAATTTCGAGTAAGCTAAATCATCAACAGATTATATATGAACATGTTTACTAAAATTAATCCGCTCACGTTTCTCGGCTAAATACAAAGGTTAACTTAATCGGTTTAGCTTTGGGAAACACGTTCAAACTTATCGCAATTGGAGCGCTGTGATTAAAAAGTCACATGTAGGTATAAGATAGATCAAAATTTGAAAATGCTGTATCAAAATTGTAACCTGTTAATCCATACTAATATTATAAATGCGAAAGTAACTCTGTCTGTCTGTCTGTCTGTCCGTCTTTCACGCCTAAACTACTGAACCTATTTTGATAAAATTTGGAACAGAGGTAGCTTAGAGCCTGGGAAAGGACATAGGCTACATTTTATCTCACCAGTTGGGCACGATATAACCTGTAAATCCACGCGGGTGGAGCCGCGGGCGGAAAGCTAGTTTTTTCTAAAAAGAACTGAATATAATACAAAAAATAATAAAGAAAGTAATCACAAATACATGAAAATATAAAAAGAAAATCATTGGGAAAAATTACTTCTGAAATGAAAATACAAGGATGTTTAGATGAAAAGGCTTTTCAGGAAGTCATTAGCGAGTATTTCTACAAGCGATCATCGACCTTGCTTTTTCCGATAAGGCCCTTCGCACACGGCGTCTTAACGTAAGCGTATCGCGAAATACGAGATCACTAAGAGCAAGCACATCATGTCAGCCGCAAGACGTCCACTGCTGGACATAGGCCTCCCGCATAGATCTCAACCTCGATCGGTCCTGCGCCACCCGCATCCAGCGGCTTCCTGCAATCTTTACCAGATCGTCGGTCCACCTTGCACCAAGCAGAGCAAGCAACATCATCAAACAAATCCGCACATGAAGCCACGCGCCTTTTGACATAAGCTGGTTTTAAACCTTGTCTAACTGCCGTACTCAGAGACGTCAATTAAAGTTAAGAAGCAATTAAATGTCATGCTATCCTTGTTTATACCAACAAGGAGAAAGAGACAACATCAAAGTTTAACAGTATTTAATTTTGGTTTTTGTGGTAAGGCCTTATATGTCGGGGTTATACAAACATTTTAATTTGAGAGTTATGCTCAACTTGTTTGGATTCCTGCAGCTCTAGCACGATAACGACAAACTCGCGCTCGGCTCACGCTGAAGCTTCACTTTGATTGCGCAAGGGTCCCGCGCAAAGGCTTGCTCGCCCTATGGCGTTGTCAATGGTGACATTTTGACATAGGACCGCGGTGTTGTCGCAGCACTGTCACTATCGTACTCGGCCTGCTGTTTTAAATTCATCTGCATTAAATTGACAGCCGGTTTGGTTGAATGATGGTAGCGCTGCGCTGTCCCTTGATCGACCGGTTTTGGGTTTGATTCCCAGTCTGGGCAAATATCTATGTGAGAAACAGATTTTTGTTCTCAATGGTTCGTGGGTGCTCGTGTCTGCTTTTTGTATGTTCCAAGGGAAAAACTTAGTGTGGGCCTTTGTAAAATCAGCTGTTTCGTTATTTCTCAATTTCACCACCAGAACAGATAAAACGGTTATCATTGCCATTGGAACGCCATTTATTGGTGGAATAACATATTGGGTAACTGTATATAAGGTGAAAAAAAACCTCCTAGCTATATTCTAAATCCTGAACCAGTATCACTTACAGAACACTTTTTTGTTTTATTTATTTATTTATTTTTTCGGTTGGAATTTCTTTTTTTCCTAAAGGCAGACAAGACAACACTTGGGTGCACCCGCGAGCGCTACTCGCACCCCTCGCGTGCCTGGTGTAGGAGTAATGTCTATGTTTAGGCCAAAAATGAACTAATCCCATTGAAAAAAAAAAATCCATAAGTAAATGTGTTCTTTGATTGATACTGGTTTATGATTTTGAATATATAGCTTGGAGGTTTTTTATCAAAAAATAAAAAATAAATCAACAATACTCCAACTAGATAACGAGTCATGTACAAAATCAAAGCTAAATGCTGTCCATGTGAATAAGTTTTAAAACAGTTTTGAGTTCAACCTAATTACAACCATGGCACCTGGTAATAAAATTACAAATTTAAAAAAAAAGTGTTATTTAAATAAATAAATAAAAATACAATTATTTTATTTATTTATGGCGTTATTACACCCATAGATTATACCATGTTACATAATAGATAACGTTACATAATTATAGATTAAATTAAAATAAAAAGAAATAATTAAAATAAACATAAATATCATGAGTACAGTCGTCGTGTTATTAAAAATAATAACAGGAAAGGTACCGGGACATTTTTATACTTTAGGTATCTCTCTTTCAACCTCTCGGGTGGTTAATCAGTCCATGAAACTGAAGAACTTTCCCCAAGGAACATAGGTCAAAATACGAAAAAAAAATTATGACCACCCATACAAACTTCATCAGCATATAGCGCATTTTGTATGGGAGATTAACATTTTTTTTTCGAGTTGTTGTTGTTTCTTGATGGAATGGAACTCCATATTATGATTTTTACTCTAGAAGATGATTTAATGGAAACCGGTCGCATAAAAATCCTTAGGTACTAATTATTAACTACTGATACTCTGCCTAACCTGTATGGGATTACAGACGTGATCCCATAACTCTGTCTGTCTGTATATCCGTATTTCACGCCTAAACTACTGAACCGATTTTGGTGCAAAGATAGATTATCTGGTAAAGGACATAGGCTATATAATCTGTAGTCTACGCGGGCGGGAAGCTAGTATTAAATAAGTAAAAATAATGTCTTTCATTGGTGTTAAAATCTTGTTTAAAACTGACTTCTTCGTCACTAACATATTTCCATAAACAAGTCATTTTCCCTCAAAACACAATAGGGACCAAAAAACATATAAAAAGGCTCGCCTGCGATTGTCGTTTGGTATCGCTATTTTCATTACAAGCCTGCGCTGAATTATTCAGGCCCTGAAATTTATTCACGAATATATTCATACAAAAACGCTCATTGACTCCCTTACATTGTTGTAGCTTAAGAGCTTGATGCAGAATTTATATCTCTAAAGATATATCTCTAAAGATATAAATTCTGCATCAAGCTCTAGCATTGTCGCTACATTGTCGCTCTCTCAATATCAAAATGACAAAGACGACTGCTACTTAAGTATAGATCAGAGTAAGAGGCGCGTTTTGTAGACGGGGCTAAAAGTGGTGAATGAAAAGTAAAGTTAAATAACCTCTGCTACTACTTTAACTCCTAAACTACTTCCATGCTGGGCTGAGAGTAGAAAGGTCATGAACTAGAGAAATTTTAGGAGAACTGGAAGATCTGTGATACCCTTAGCTTTTTTTAAATGCACCTCAAAGTTGAAATGAAGTTCTTTTTTCTTCTTCTTAAAACTTCGATGGCTAACAAATATAGTTTTAATTTACATTATTTAAAACAAATATCAATGTAAGTAGATCAGGCAAACATTACAGATAGTAAAAACAAGAAAATGTAGACCGTAACACCAATTAAAAAAAAGTTATGATAACAAACAATGCAGTGTGTTTGTTTCTTTCTTATGTGTGGTAAGGGAAACCTTAGTGTGGGTCTTTGAGTGTATGGCATTTTTGAAGTGAAAACTTCTTTAGCGGCGTTGTGCACTTTGAAGTATGAGTGAAAAATGTTAAACTCGCGTCAGGAAACATGACCCTGATCGAAAATTCGTAAGACGGAGGGAGAGTGAAAACTTCTTTGCTGTGCACTTTTTGGGATGGGTAAAAAATGTTAAACTCGCGTCAGGACATGTGACCTGATCGAAAATTCTTAAGACGGATGGAGAGTGAAAACTTCTTTGATGTGCACTTTTTGGGATGGGTAAAAAATGTTAAACTCGCGTCAGGACATGTGATCTAATCGAAAATTCGTAAGACGGAGGGAGAGTGAAAACTTCTTTGTTGTGCACTTTTTAGGATGGGTAAAAAATGTTAAACTCGCGTCAGGACATGTGATCTAATCGAAAATTCTTAAGACGGATGGAGAGTGAAAACTTCTTTGATGTGCACTTTTTGGGATGGGTAAAAAATGTTAAACTCGCGTCAGGACATGTGATCTAATCGAAAATTCGTAAGACGGAGGGAGAGTGAAAACTTCTTTGTTGTGCACTTTTTAGGATGGGTAAAAAATGTTAAACTCGCGTCAGGACATGTGATCTAATCGAAAATTCGTAAGACGGAGGGAGAGTGAAAACTTCTTTGATGTGCACTTTTTGGGATGGGTAAAAAATGTTAAACTCGCGTCAGGACATGTGATCTAATCGAAAATTCGTAAGACGGAGGGAGAGTGAAAACTTCTTTGTTGTGCACTTTTTAGGATGGGTAAAAAATGTTAAACTCGCGTCAGGACATGTGACCTGATCGAAAATTCGTAAGACGGAGGGAGAGTAAAAACTTATTTGTTGTGCACTTTTTGGGATGGGTATAAAATGACAAACTCGCGTCAGGACATGTGACCTGATCGAAAATTCGTAAGACTGAGGGAGAGTAGACTGCAAGGAAGTAATATATGTTTAAGTTTTCACTTTTGCCGGCATTTCCGGAGTGCAATCCGTTGTGTCTTTTGAACTTTCGGCAAAAAAATAAAAATAAAAATAAACTATTAAAAATAAAAGGCTATAGGCTACAAACGGTTAAATTGGCTAGAACACATAGTCGATAAACCTAATTATTAAATCTAATCGTTTGGCATACGTTAGGTTAGGTTACCGCTTGTAGCCCAATGGCGCTCGCTGATCTCAACCGATCAGTGACGTTAAGCCAGAACACAGAGGCAGGAAACCTGATGGGTGACCATAGTGGAAATTTATTACAAGCGTTTCCATGCTTCGGAGGGCACGTTAAGCTGTCGGTTCCGGCTGTTATCGATTGACTACAGTCGTTAAAACCAAGTCAGAGGTCATTGTGCGGTTTGAAAACTCTAAAAACAGAGTTGACTAAGTTCGCCACCCACTTGACTATAGCTACACGATATGAAGAAGAAGAATCAGAAAAAAAGAATAGAGAAGCGTCTCAGATTGGACTAGCGTCTCAGTCGTGTTTAATGCTGTCTCGATGTCGACCACCCGCCTCAGACTTGTGCGAAAGGGACAATTGCAGCTTTCCGGCGAAATGCCGTGTTTTAATTCCAAAATGATGAGTTTAGGCGTCAATGAATTCCTACCCCAAAGACTTAATAAAATCGTACGTTTTTGGTCTCTATCGATTTGTAAGCGTAAAAATGAGGTTCGTACGTTTTGTTTTTTTTCCAAAATTGTGCTTAGTTTTTTAACAGTCATCCCTTGAATGTTGATAATTTTTTTGGCGAAAAATGCTGACTTTTAGCCTCAAATATCTGTTTGTTTACTAAAAATATCACAAAAATCGAAACGTACGGATCTAGTTTTTGGTGTTTCTGATACTATATCAAAGTTTCACAGGGATCCGTTGACGTTTAGGGGATGGAATCCATTGACGCCGTTTGTGTGGGAAAAAAACACTGAGACGATCCTCTTAGGTCAAATACAGTTTTGTTTTTCTGAATAAAATAAAAACTAAGAAAATAAAAAAATAAAAAAACAGTGACATGCTCTTACACTACACGCTAAACACCGCGCCGAAACGTTTCATAATTCATCAGGGAGTAAAGAACCGTCCCCCTAATAAGTTGTAACCCAATTTGTACGACGCGGTTACATAGACAACGTACACAATCTATGCGGAGATGTGTACCCTCGATTGTCGAATTATCACTGACGAGTTACGAAATTAGGAGGATTCTGCTGGAATTAGTCTGATTTTATGGAATATTGTTAGCCATGTTTGGCAGCAACAATAGATGCGTAGCTTGCATCCCACTCGGGACTTCGTTCCCGTAGGAATTCAGGAAAATTATGTAGCCTATGTTACTCAGGGATAATTTATATATTCTTTATTGCACAAACACAGTAGAAAAAAATTTACATAAAAATAGTGTACAAAGGCGAGCTTATCTCTAGAAGAGATCTCTTCCAGCCAACCTAATCGGTGAGAAATAGTGTACGAGACGGGAAGAGAGAATTGCGCACAACGTAAGAAAATACCAAATAAGAGAAGGGCTTATATTATTAATACTTAAATATAATGAAATAAAAATAATATATATACTAACATATATGATACATATCAACGAATATAATAAATCATACATACATAATATATAATTTGCTCATTTCAGTTGGGACAGGTAGTATTCTTTGACTCTATTTTTGAAGGAATGTATAGATGGACTCTCTTGTATAGCTGTCGGGAGTTTGTTCCACATCCGTGCTCCACGGACAGTAAAAGAATTAAAACGAAAATTTGTGCTAGCCGAGGGGCATTGCAACACGTTGGTATTACAGGAACGGCGTGGATGAGTATCAGGAGGTAACAGTTGGAAACGGGAACGAAGGTAATCAGGAGAGGAGGGATAATGTAGCATCCTAATGGTGAAAAAAGAATTTTGAAATCGGTCCAGTAGTTTTTAAGTTTATTCGTTACATACAAAAATACAAATCTTTCCTCTATATTAGTATAGATTAAATTAATATTTTATAAAGGATTTTTGTTAAAACATCAATAATCTCGCATTTTTTAACTTCCCATACAAATTGCATCAGCTGAAAAATCATTTTGTATGGGAAGTAAAAAAATGTTTTTCGTATTTCGGCATTTGTTCTTAGGGAAAGTTGTTCAATTTCATGGGCTGATTCACCACCCGAGAGGATAAGATCGAATTACTTAACATCCTGTATATATATTATATACACACATATTATACAAAAACACCCTGCCTCCTCACTAATAACTAAAAATGCGATTTCTAAAGATTTGTGTGTTAGGGAATTGAACCAGCAACCTTCAATTAGTAATAGGCAAAGTTAGGTGCAGACCCACCGCGGCGCAGGATGTGCACGGCTATGCGGCGCATTTTAGCTGCGTGGATTCATTTGTTTGTCAACGTGGGTCTACGTTTCCACTGCAGTACACGCTATACACGAATTGAAACCCACGACTATGAACAACTGTAGCGTGACTTGCTGGAGTATGTTGCCCACGTACGTAGCTCAACGCCATGCACGCTGTACACGCATGCACAGCGTGCATGGCGTTGAGCTTTTTGGGCAACATATTCGAGCAAGCAACGCGTGTGTCAATTATGTCATTTCATGCGTACCGTGATCGTGGGTCGCAGTGTACACAATCACATACATTTTCTTGCAAAGCGAAGCTTAACCCACGTGCGAAGCCTCTCCGTGCGCCGCGGTGGGTCTGCGCCTCACCTATTAAGCTATGGAGATAGTGATAAAAAATATTTTTTGACATAAAAGAAGTCGAGTGCGAAAAGGTTTTGTGCCCCATAACTCTAAACTTGAACATTTTTTATACCCCCGACATATAAGGCCTTTTACTACAAAAAATTAAACTAAAACTTTTTTTTAAATGGCTGTATGAATATAGATTCTTTTGCCTTTCCCGAAAGGGACAAATTAAACAACAACAAAATGACATAAGTCAGTTTAGTAGTGTTTTGATGTTTTGTTCTTGAATTGCACACTCATAGCGCCTGGAACACCACTAAATAAATTTACAAAGTGGACTCTCCCAAGAAGAAGTACAACTCTACAGAACTTGACATTGGCCTAATCAACGAAGGAGAGCCATAGACTAGAAATTTAGTTGAATTGTTGTAAAGCAGATATTGCTTATATCTCGGTCCATTCGCTTAGGAGCTGCGATGCCATAGACAGATAAACAGATATGATGCACGTTAAACTTTTAACACCCTCTTTTTTGTCGTGGGGTTAAAATATCTCATAAAATCCATCAAGATCTGTCAAACAAAACATTTCCTGCTTTCCTTTATCAATTAGTATCACCAATTTACTTTCCGCTCTCTCGTTTCCATCAATTAATGGTAATTGAGCATCAAAGGAAGGTCATGACCTTTCCATGATGTCTATCGCCTAAAATCTTCAGTCAGGAGTCTTGGGCCCCGATTCTGTAACTTAAGCCTTAAGGCGACTACAGCACCCGATAAAGGCAGCACACATAGGAGTAGTGCCATCTCCGTCTCTCAACAGGCCTGGGCCGGCAGTGCGAGCAGTGTCGATACACGAAATTTACGGACTATGAAAGCGTGCGTGCGTAAAAACATGTTCGAAAGTTAGAAAAATGAAATTTATGGAAAGGTAACAGCTTAAATGGAAAAATGCGTTAGCTACTTATCGAGAGTGTTTAATCACGAACATTTTGATAGCAAATTCAAGTTCCTGTGTGCATTTTACTATCGTTTTTACAGCTTAAAAGATACACAATATTGGGTATTTAGAGGTGACTTTGTGAGCTTTTTCCATCGAACCAAAAGTGCTGAATCATGTTTTCAGCAAACATCTTTTCTAGTTTATGTCCTGAATATTACCGTAGTATTTTTTTCTTCGATTTAATGCAGTGCGTCATGCTTATCTACACATCATAAAATCGTAATTTAGGCGCTGTAGTCGCCTTAAGTTGTGTGTCGATAGAATGGAGGCCATTTTGACTGTTCAGGTGGCGAAATTGAGAACTATTTAATTTTCATATACTTGCTGACAACCACCCTTACCAAACTACTTACCTGCAACTGAAAATTCAGTTGGCGGTGGCGCCACTAGCCAAATCAACCGTCATTAGATGCATGAAATTTTGATAGTTCTCAATTTCGCCACCTGAACGGATAAAATGGCGACCATTCCATCGACACACAACTTAAGTTACAGAATCGAGGCCCAGTATATTTTACAACAGTGTAAGTGGAGTGTATATTGTACAACCCCAGGATCAATCAATATCAAAATTACGATAATCACTTCCGCAATGGACTGGGAGTCAAAAAACAACTTAGAATTTTCCAGCTGCCAACTCTTCCCAGGCATACTGTAGAAACCTGACCTTTGGACTGGGCGTTGATAAATCAGTGAGTCAGTCAGGACGCTGTAGTATATGGGGTGACCTTAGATTAGTAAGCGAAACTTTGAAACTAAACGACTTGCCCTAAGAAAACCATGAAAAATTCTCAAAAAAAAAGTTGACTTCTCATGACACCCGGTTTACTCAACGGGTCCTGGGTTCGATTCCCAGTCCGGAAAAATATTTGTGTAAAAAGCAGATGTTGGTTTTCGGGATGAGTGTTTGTGTTTGTCTTTCTGTATATTTCAAAGGACCCTCGACACAAGTGAAAACCTTAGTATAGCCTTTGAGAGTGTAGCGTCTACCATACTAAGCTGATTTGTAAGGAGAGACGATTTTTTTTAATATATTTCGAGCTATGTTCGGTAGGCTGATTTTCATCCAAAATTTTCGGAAACATTGAAGTAAAATTTAGATTACGAAATATACAGGGCTTTAGGTAAATCTCTTTCAACCTCTTGGGTGGTTAATCAGTCCATGAAACTGAACAACTTCTCCAAGGAACATAGGTCAAAATACGAAAAAATTTTTGATATAATGCTGGTGAAGTTTGTATGGGAACTCAAAAAAAAGATTTTCGTATTTTGACCTATATTCCTTGGGAAAGTTGTTCAGTTTCATGGACTGATTAACCACCCGAGAGGTTGAAAGAGATTTAAAGCCCTGTATAGATTATACACTACACAAAAAGAAACGCTTAGAACGCTTGCACTACATTCAAAAGAAATGCTACATCAAAACCTAAGACTTCATCCAATGAAAAACAGATTCTCTATAAAACAATATGTTCCACAACACAAAGGTTCCATAAAATGAGTTTCAGGAAGCAGCCATTTTACATAATCCTTAACCTCAGAAAATTTAAAGACAGAAGGTAAAATAAATAAAAAAGTCAAAATTAAGAAAAACGTAGATCGGTTGAGAATAACTCCACCCTATCTCTTGGTGTCGTAAACACAACGAGACCTGCCTCTTATCAATCCACCCTATGTAACGATACCTCAATTTGTTCCAACTGAGGTGGCGTTCTCATGCGGTGTGGCAGGCTCTGTAAATGGCTACCTGATCCGCGACAACCCTCCTACCGAAGTCCGACACTAAACAGCTTGCTGTGTTCCGTCGGTGCGTAGGAGTACCAGTGCCTTAATATACATTTTCTGGGTTAACTCGCTCCATCGTCGACCTTATCTATTACATTGGTTAAGACTGAGGTCAAGATTTAACCCATCTCATAATTTAAATAAAAACCTTACTTTAGGACAGGGTTTCTCAAACTTTTGGTTCCTCGAACCTCTGTTAAAGTTTCCAGATGACAGCGAACCCCTTAACTAGCTAATTAAATCCACCCCGCCCCATATAGAAAATAATAAAGTTGACTGTTGAAGAAAATAAGGTTTTTTTTCAGTAAAACGTAACAAATATAGTGTCAAAAGAAATATTTTATTAATATTAATGTGATGGGTGGGCTTGTTTCTTGTGCCGCCATCACGTAAATCTTGCCGCGAACCCCGTACCGACGAATCGTGAACCCCTAAGGGTTCACGTACCCCACTTTGAGAAACCCTGCTTTAGGAGAAACAAAGCTATATAAGCAAAAGGGACCACGCATTAAAACATAATATTATTTAATTTCATTTCGACGCCTGCGCTGACAGTTTCTTTCAATTCTAAGGTAATCTGAATACCGATAAAACAAAGGAGCGATGTAAATCTAAACCGCCGAACCAAAATGTTATCCGTATTAAATCCGATCAGTAATCGATCAGAGAATACGTACTAGGTAATACGACGTACTTATAGGTAGGCAGTATGCGTGTGTTCAGCAGTTGTCTAACTCTAAAGACTAAGAGGGATAATTCTAAAACGGCACGGCAAAATTGTATTACCATTGCCTCCTAAGTAATAGTAATACTAGAAACTGAGAACATAGGGGGCAATGGTAATTCAAATTTTGAAGTGCCGTACCGTGCCGTTCGAATTTTAAAAAGGTCCAATGAGAAGTTATTTTAAAAGATTGAAAATAAATAAAAAATTTCGCCGTTTTGAGTTGAATGCACGATAGCTTAGTAGTTCCTGGTATCGTGGGTTCAAGTCACACTCGCGACAAACATTTTTCTTTCCCTAAAAATTGTTTGTAATTTTCACTTGTCCGGAGTATCAAATTCGCCAGAATATGTTCCACAACACTTTGTATAAGTTTGACGTGTGTATTTGTGTATCCGGCTGTGGTATCGTAGCTCCTAAACGAATGGACCGATTTCGATGCGGGTTTCTGATTGACTATTGACGTAATCGGGATAGTTCTTAGCTATATTTGTTCAAAATTGGTTCAGCCGTTTCAAAGTTATAAGCAATTGAAATAAATATCAGGGGTGATACATTTTTTATTATTTTAAAGTTAAAATTTCATCGTGACGTCATATGACGTAGGAAAATTATATGTAAATGTAATGATGTTGGGCTACTGTAGCTTTGGGGCAAAAATATTTACTCTGTGTCTTGTAGTAGGAGTAGGTACGTTTGTTCATACACGAAAATCGATGGGTCTCCCTAAGATAACACACAAACTTATTGCTAAATTATGCGGTTGGGGTTCGTACTAGCTCAAATTTTACGACAGCGCGTCAGAGCCTAGAAACTTTCTTTGAACTTCTTTTACGTACTGAAAATTTTGGAGGTTTTTGAAGGGAATTTGTGTAAGCTGTGACTGGGTTGTAAACTGATGGTTGACGGGTTGAGGTATAAGTTAGCGTAAAACCGTTTGTGTTTTACAACAGTTATAAATTTAACTTGGAATCGATTGCTCGTAACATTGTCTGACGTAATTTGTACTGCGATGTTTTTGATTTTGTTTCATGTTTTGTTTTACTATTTATGTGGTTGGAAGTAGTTGGTAAAACAAAGGCGAGTATAGCAGTTACTGCTTTTACATAGAAGGTTCCAGGTTCAAGTCCCAGTTTTGGCAAAGAATTGTGTAAAAAGCAGATTTTTTTTATTAATACCTAATGGGTTTGCTTTTTTGACCACAATCTAGCACAAGGGCGAAGATGCGGTTGAGGATGAAGCAAGCTCACCCAGAAAATGCCTATTCACTCCAATTTTAAAGAAGCCCGGGTCAGATATTTGATGTCAATAGTTTTTTGTATAGGCCTGTCTTAGTAAGTGTGTACTGTAGCACCTGTTCTGGGGGCAAAGAGTGAAATACGTAGCTCTTCTACAGGTGCTATATTTTCTAAATAATTACTGGCACTTTTATTACACTTGTTGTTTATTATAAACGTATACATAGTTAATTATAATTATATAACGCTTAGGAAAGTGCTATTTGCACGCCTATGAACGCATACAAGAACTTATTCCGCGAGCTCTCTACAATGAATGGCGCAAGACCAGATCTTCAATCATTTCGAATGTTGACATCGAATACCATTTCAAACCTTTTAAAGTGATATTCGAATTATCTTTTTCGAAATGACCGAATGAGAAAGAAGTTGTGTTATGCCAGATCCTCCATGAAGGTCTGCATACCACAATGCTACTGTGGTTAGGTGTGTAGGTCGTAGATTTATAAAAAAAAATATTTAGTGCTGGCCTTTGAGTTTGTTAGGTTATTCATTAATTTCGTATTTTTTTGTTATTTCCACTAGTATACTGTTATAATCTTTACTAATATTATAAATGCGAAAGTAACTCTGTCTGTCTGTCTGTCCGTCTTTCACGCCTAAACTACTGAACCGATTTTGTTGAAATTTGGTACAGAGATAGATTAGAGCCTAGGAATGGACATAGGCTACATTTTATCCCACAGTTAGGCGCGATATAACCTGTAGTCCACGCGGGCGGAGCCGCGGGCGGAAAGCTAGTACAATTAATATAGCTCTTAAAAAGCTAAACGAATCAAGTATAGCTAATCAAGTATAGCTAAGAACCAGCTTTCAAACAAAAGAAACTGCATTTAAATCGGTCCATTTGTTTAGGAGCTACGATGCCACAGACAGACACACAAATACACACGTTAAACTTATAACACCTCTCTTTTTTATCGGGGATTAAAAAGAATTGAAATGATCTTTGTTTGCCAGATGGTCCTGGGTTTAACTCCCAGTCGGAAAAATATTTGTGTAAAAAAATATGTTTGTTCTTGGGTCATGGGTGTTCCGAACACCGTGTTCGACTCTTGCGTTGTGTATGATCCAAAGAGACCCACAATCCAAGGGAATACCTTTGAGTGTACAACGTTTTTTTAAATATTTACACAAAACTTCTTCTTCTTCTTATCGTGTAGGTATAGTCAAGTGTGTGGCGAACTTGGCTAACCCTGGTGTCAGAGTTTTTAAACCGCACAATGGCCACTGACATGGTTTTAACGACTGTAATCAATCGACAACAGCTGGGACCGCGACGGCTTAACATGCCCTCCGAAGCACGGAAACGCTCGTGTTAAATTGCCACTTTTGGTCACCCATCTGTGTACGTTGCTAAACCTTATTGAGATGAGTGAGCGCCACGAATTTTTATTTCAAAACTACGATTTTTTTACTTCGTAAAGAAATCCAGTAACAGCAAACAAAGTTGCGGGCGACAACTTAGTGAAGAAATAGGAATCCTCTTTATTTTAGTACCCTTTAAAATTTAAGGAGACATTCTGAATATTTAGCCTCTATTGAGCTACTTTGTCGCTGTTTATTATAACCTTAAAATTTTAGAAACTCCTTTGGGTGGATCCAATCTTTGAAAGGATGTGATCGGAGCGAATCACGATAAGATGAAAGAAACCTATTTAAGTTAATTTTATAAATTTATAAGATCACTTTGAATTTTGCCATAAATGGCTTTCCTAATTCGGTTATGTTATCAATTTATCACGCTCTCGAAGGAATCCTTAAAAATTTTGGAATGAATAAATTTGGAATCAATAAATATTCTTAGATAACTTACATAGCGCCGATGTCGTGGTTACGACCTTTTTAATTAATTATTTACTAGCTTTCCGCCTGGGACTTCGTTCCCGTGGTAATTCGGGAAAATCATGTACCCTATGTCCATCCCGGATAATGTAGGATTCTAAAGGTGAAAGAATTTTCCAAATCGGTCCAGAGTTTCGGAGCGTATTCAATGCAAACAAACAAACAATCAAATCTTTCCTCTTTATATAATACTAGCTTCCCGCACGGGACTTCGTTCCCGTGGGAATTTGTGAAAATCATGTACCCTATGTCCATCCCGGATAATGTAGGATTGTAATGGTGAAAGATTTTTTCAAATCGGTCCAGTAGTTTCGGAGCCTATTAGATGCAAACAAACAACAAACAATCAAATCAACGAACAATCAAATCTTTCCTCTTTATAATATGTATAGATAGATATAGATAATATGTATACAGGGTTACCGGAAATTCGATACATTCCCTTCAAGGGGTTAAAGTAAAACACATTTGCGACATTTTTTTTTAATTCCTTTCCTAGCCGATAGTTAACATTAGTTTGACCGAGAAGGGCCAATTCCTTGGCCAGCAATGTCTTGATTTGACACCTTGCGACTTTTACCTTTGGGGTCACGTGGAGCAGCTCGTTACTCAGCTAACAGCACATAAAATAACGTTGAAATGCTAAGACGGAGGATATTAAGCGCAGCGCAACAAATAAAAGAAACTTTAAACTCTCGAGTTACTAAAACCGAAATAGCGAAGAGATTACAGCAACTTCAGCTCAGCTCGGCTCGCATTTTAAGCTGGATTTTAAATTTTATGTTTATTAATAAGTAGTGTGTAGTTTTAGCCCATTATCATTTCTCTCCAGTTAAAAAAGTCAACATGTACAAAAAACCCGCTGCTGTTCTGAAAGTTACTTTTCCAGTTACAACTTAGTTTTAATCCGGTTTTTTGTAAAGATTTATACCACTTTCGAAAGCTAGTGAAATAAGGCATTCATTTAAATAATGTGCACGACACATTCCATACATTTATTTTGCACAAATTCACGATAAAGTAGCACTACAAAGATTTTTCCTCCAAATCTCTCGCGATTCCATGTCCACAAAATGAAGGTTATTGGTATTACTTCAGCTTATTATTATCTCAAGGAACCGTTGAGATGTCAGCTTTCAGATTATGCATAAAAAAATATTACTATAGGAAATTCTTTAAGTTACACAGCTTTTTTTCTCAAAAATCGGCATTTAGCATAAAAGCACAAAAACGCGATTATCTCAAAAACTAATAACTATCGGCTAGGGAAGGAATTGAAAAAAAAGTCGCAAATGAGCTCTACTTTAACCCCTTGAAGGAAATGTATCGAATTTCCGGTAACCCTGTAGATGTATAGATGTATAGATTTATTCTTTTTCATTTTTGATTTTGTTATTGTCATCAAAGGGACGACTGGCGCGAATAGGCCTTTTTATAATTCGAAAACGGCACGGCAAAATTGTATTACCATTGCCTCCTATGTAATAGTAATACTAGAAGCTGAGAACATAGGGGGCAATGGTAATTCAAATTACGAAGTGCCGTGCCGTGCCGTGCCGTCCAAATTTTAAAAAGGCTCAATGGAACTGGAACCTCAGCAGGCGCGATGTCTTAGTTAGTTGCAGCACCAGGAGATCTAATCTTGGTTTTATTCTCAACCGATTTTGACCGTGTGGTGATCGGTTGAGAATAACACCACCCCATCTCTTTCCGTGGGTGTCGTAAGAGGCGACTACGGAAACACAAATGAGACCTGCCTCCTAGTAATCCATCCCAGGCAACGACACTTCATTTTTTTCTGAATCTGAGGTGTCGTCCGATGGTCCCATGCGGTGTGGTAGGCTCTGTAAAGGGCCGTCTGGTTCGCGACCACCCTCCTACCGAAGTCCGATGCCAAACAGCTTGCTGTGTTCCGTCGGTGCGTGGGAGTACCAGTGCCTTTATAGGCATTTTCTGGGTTAACTCGCTCCATCGTCGACCTCATATTTGACCTTATGGTCAAGATTGAGGTCAAGAGTTAACCCATCTTATAATAAAAAAAATTACCCACGGCATTAATAAAAGAAAACTTATCAAAACACTTATTGATAGAAACGCTTCAACAAAAACCAAATTCGCATTCAAAGCCTCTCTAACCGAGCCTAAAAGCCTACCGGAAGTGGCTAGGGTTGCTTTCACACTACTTCCGGTGCGAACGGAAGTGTCCGAATGTGACTAAGAGGCCGGAAGTCGGGGTTGGGTCGGTTATGTTTGTCGCCTTGTGTACTATTTATAGCTTGTAATTATGTACATACATACAACGCTTCTAATTTCTTGCTGAGTCATGCACGAGTAATACTAAAATAGCAAATACTTAAATGGTGGAATCCACCCATAACTACGACTAGCTGATGCCCGCAACTTCGTTTGCGTGTTAATTTTTTCTTTTGAACAGATTACACTTTATTGACGGTCCATTGATTTAGTTTAAGATTTAGATTTTTACATACAAAAGTTTTTTCCCGCTAACTCCCGTTCCGGTGGGAATTTTGCAATATCCTGTTGCAACTAAGCTTTAAATTTACTAAGGTACCTGCATGCCAAATTTCAAGCGTCTAACTTAAGCGGTTTAGATTTTTCATACAAAAGGATTTTCCCGCTAATTCTCGTTCCCGTGGGAATTTCGGGAATTCCTTTCTTAGTGCTCCTATACGGTACCTAAACTACGTCCCTTCCAAATTTCAAGTGCCTACGTTTAGCCGTTTAGACTGTGCGTTGATATGTCAGTCAGTCAGTCAGTCAGTCAGTTTCTCCTTTTATATATTTAAGATGAGTACAAGTAATTATTTTTTCCCCGAAACGTCAAAAAAAGCCGGCCGGCCGTGCCGCTGCCAGAATGCGATGTACATTGCTGGTTTTCGTGTTTTACGCTGATACCATTGTTTGTAATTGCAAAATGAAGTGTATTAATATAAGTAATATAGTTTTAAAGCAGAAAATATTTAAAAAACATGAAAATTAGTCCTCAGGAAAATTCCAACAGAAAATCATTCAGATTGGTGGTCTGAGTTCAAAGTTTAAGTTTTTGCTAACCCGTCCCTTACACCCTGTATACCTGTTGTTATAGGTTGTTTGGTACGTTAACACAAAACATAATATTTTGTGCTGAATTGACAGAGGCCTAATCTAAAAGAAACGACCCATCGTTTGGTCGCCATATATCTTTATCGCGATGTAGGTGTGCGATGGACAACACAGAAACTTATTTTTAGAAGGCACAGGATAGCTTTTCCACAATAAATAAATTAATAAACGCTACCCACTCAAAAGCCCGCATTTAAGGTTTTCCCTTGTGTCGTGGGTCCCTTGGAACACACATAAAGACAAACACAAACACCCATGACTCGAGAAAAAACATCTGCTTTTTACACAAATGTTTGCCCCGACTGGGGATCGAACCCAGGACCCGCCGATCAAGAGGCAGCGTCACTACCACTCGACCAAACAATGGTGTCACAATGGCAGTTGAATCACAATGGAAGCCATTTTATCGTTCAGGCGGCGAAATTGACAACTACTTAATTTTCACATAATTACTTGCTGACAACCACCCCGACCACATAGGCGTATATAGGGGGGGGGACCGGGTGGGCCGTGCCCACCCCAGTATGGTCTAGGGCCCACCCCAGAATATTGGGCTACCAATTCGAAATTCTATAATCGATGGCAAAGTACTGATAACTTCACACAAAAATCATTAAAAAAATATCTACAGCTGAGAAATCTACATACTTACTTATTATTACATACTATAATACAGTATTAGTTACATTTGAATACACAGCGTATTAAGCTAGAGTACATTTAATTTTCGCCAGGCCCGCGGCCCCCCCCAGAAAATAACCCTAGATACGCCAATGCCCGACCAGCAGCGCTACCGCCTTGCCGTGTGGTGATCGGTTGAGAATAACACCACCCCACCTCTTTCCGTGGGTTTCGTAAGAGGCGACTAAGGAAACACAAATGAGACCTGCCTCCTAGTAATCCATCCCAGGCAACGACACTTCATTTTTTTTCGGAATCTGAGGTGTCGTCCTATGGTCTCATGCGGTGTGGTAGGCTCTGTAAAGGGCCATCTGGTTCGCGACCACCATCCCACTGAAGTCCGACGCCAAACAGCTTGCTGTGTTCCGTCGGTGCGTGGGAGTACCAGTGCCTTTATAGGTATTTTCTGGGTTAACTCGCTCCATTGTCGACCTCATCTTTGACCTTATGGTCAAGATTGAGGTCAAGAGTTAACCCATCTTATAATTTAAAAAAAATCGAACTTAAAGTTGCAAAGTACCTAGCAACTGAAAATTCAGTTGACGGTGGCGCCACCAGTTAAAGCAGTCGTCATTAGATGTATCAAATTTGGGTAGTTCTCAATTTCGCCACCTGAACGGATAAAATGGCGACCATTATCATTCCACCGACATTATGACACCATTGGTTAGTGGAATAGCAATCTTGTTGAAGGCAGAGAAAAGGCAATCACATAGAAGGCAAGTAATATTAACCAACTTGAAAAAACGAGGAAGATTTCTCAGCCATTTGTACTAAGGGCACCGCCTAAAACCAGCGTTGAGGCCTTGGCTTCAACACATACTGAGCTGTGTCCTATTTGACGTCGCATTGCAATCTACTATTTATATTATTTGTGTTGTCTACTTTTATTACTTTGTGTTATGTGTAGTTAAGTCAAAGATTTGAGGCAGTTCGCACTCGAACCCAGGAGCTTAGCTTGTAAATAATTCTTCAGACAGTTTTTTGTCTACTCTATCTATATTAAACTCTGCTGTGTCATAAATATCTCTACGGCCTATAGAGGACTGTCGAACAAACGAAATATAATAAAAAATGTCACGTATAGTTGCCGTCACAATCGCGTTTTCGGTTTTCCGCATTCTGTTGCGTTTTTTTGTTTTGTTTGTTTCCACACTAGTTTCAGGCGATCGCCAACAAATCTATTTTCAGTGAAATATAAATATTGCATCGAATACGATTTTTTTTGCCGAGATAAAAACTGAATCCTGTATGATGTTAGGATTTGAATGTAAACGTACATTAATGATCTCTAACGTAAAAACTAGCAGCTCTAGCACAATAACGACAAACTCGCGCTCGGCTCACGCTGAAACTTTACTTTGATTGCGCGAGGGTCCCGTGCAAAGGCTTGCTCGCCCTGTGGCGTCGTCAATGTTGTCATTTTGACATAGGACCGCGTTGTACTCGCGGCGCTGTCACTATCGAATTCGGCCTGTGGTCCGTAATTTTGCTTTAATCTCCAAAGCCTAGCTCATAGACGCAAAGTAGCTTGCCTAAAAATGTGTTTTTTACAAGAACTACTTCGGGGAGTGTGCTCATGAGCTGCACGAGCTCATTCCGCCTGCCCCTTTCTTCTACCGGAGATTCAGACGCACCGCGGGGTACCAACCTGACCTTGTAGAGATTTCTTGAATCCGTACTGAGCGCTTCTCTTCATCTTTTATACTGAGCACCGCTAAGGAATGGAATTCTCTGCCTGCGTCTGTATTTCCGGGCTCATATAACCCGAATCGCTTTAAAGTTCGAGTAAATAGGCATCTTCTGGGTGAGCTTGCTACATCCTCGACCACATCTCCGCCCCTGGGCTAGATTGCAGTCAAGAGCAAACCCATTATCAATATTTATAAAACACTGAGGTTATTAGATAAAACATGATTTATAGCGCCCCTTTTACTGACTTTTACAGCATGCCTGGGAAGAGTTGGCAGCTGGTACATTCTAAGTTTTTCTTTCACTCCCAGTCCAGCGTGGAAGTAGTTGGGAAAAGTCTTAAAAGTTGGAAAAAAATTGGAAGAAAAAAGTTGAGTCAAAGTCAAGCCAAAGTCAAATTTTACAGAGGTGCGTCGAGACTAAAGTGGGAGGAAACAATTCACGCCGTCAGAATGGACCGAAGCATCTCCAACAAAACTACAGATAACTTAGTTTCATTCAAAGATCTTTGTAGTTGAAATAGTAGTTTCAGTATTACGACTGTTCACATCTTATTACAATGAAATGAAACTTGACTCCTGAACAAGTACAACAAAGTCTCTGATTTGGAAAATACAAAGTGGCCAACTTAAGATTTACAATCTTACAGATTCCGAGAATACTAAACAAAGATTAGGTTAAGTGAAATTTATGAGAAATAACTTATACGATGTAGGGCTTTTAAATAAATAAACGTGTTTCAACCTAACTCCAAAGTAAGCAAGGCCTGTTCTATGGGTATTCTACTTAATATACACATCATATTCTACTTAAATATACACATCAACACTGTCTAGGAATATTCCACGATTTTTCACACAAAAGAAGTCTGTTTGAGAAGCTATAAAAGCATACTCGAGACACATGGAGAGATACAATTTTCAGATGAGCAAATGTTTAACCTGAATTTTCAATTATATTAATCAATTCTTGAATTTGTGAAAACTTAACGAAAATTCAGTTTAGAACAAATTTTCTCAAAAAACATGGTCAAAATTTAAAAAAATCGCCTTCATATTACTTAAACGATCAGCTGATTGGTATAAGACGTCAAAATATTTAATCTTTTTCTTAGGGAACGTAATTCAGTTTCATAGGGAAAGTACAGGGCTTTAGGTATCTCTCTTTCAACCTCTCGGGTGGTTAATCAGTCCATGAAACTGATCAACTTCCCCAAGGAACATAGGTCAAAATACAAAAAAAAATTGATCTCCCACACAAAATGCGCTATATGCTGATGAAGTTTGTATGGGAACTAAAAATTTTTTTTCGTATTTTGACCTATGTTCCTTGGGAAAGTTGTTCAGTTTCTTGGACTGATTAACCACCCGAGAGGTTGAAAGAGAGATACCTAAAGCCCTGTATATCTCAACATTTTCGGTAATTAATTGAAAGTCGCCGATTTTGAAACGAGTACATAACAGTATATCTCTAGAAAATTGTCCCATACATTTCGTGTGTACTTCAAAACGAAACCGCCATAAATATCATTTTCTTTAAAAACACTTATTCGTACATGCACCGCGACACGCGACAAAGAAAGAAAGAAAACGAACAGATAACGTCAATTAGCAAGACGTATGGCGCACAGGGTGTTTGGTGTTTTGTAGCACTATGTATAGTGTATACAGCATGATATTTATTACATTATGTGAAGTTTTAGCAGTTACTTTCTAGTCTGGTAAGTAATACAATAGTAGTCTAATCGACAAGTTCAAAAACATGTTTTTGAGACATACTAAGTATTGCTAAAATTATGTGCAATAGCTCATTCGATTCGGAATATTGTCTAGCTGATCATTGTGCATAAAAAGTTTATTAGTGCATAAAAAATTGCAAAAGTTATAAACAATTAAACACCTCAAAAATATGGTGTTTGTTTTTCGCCTATTGTTTGTAAACTATAAATATTTTTAAAGAGATCCTTAAAGATTAGGAAATTTGCTTTAAATAAATTTGACTCCGGGAACTGCACCTCTATTATTTATAATTTTAATTTGACGCTCAAAGTAGCCCTCCACGCGCCATTGTTAGGTGGCGCGCACTGATGCGTCGAATCCGAGTACGTTCAATAAAATATTTTTTAAAGTTATTTAAAGTAGATTCAAAATTTTTTAAAAAATACAGTATATTTTAAATACCTGGAAGAATTTATTCCAGTTGGAATTTTTCATAAAAATCAATTTTCCAACAAAGTAGGCTATTGTTAATTAACAAAATTTTCTCTAATTTCTCTCATCATTGCAAACTAATAAAATTTTTTAAATAATTGCCGTAAATTTTTTTCGCTTCGTTGAGCTCTTTTTATATACATACAAAACCAAAAATAAGCAATGAAACAGGTAACAGATAAACGAGCTATATTTGAGCGTCGCTTTCAGTAAATAAATCCAAAGTAAATATGTATTATTTTACTCAAAATCTCCGTTTTATGACCAAGGCTTTAAATGAATAAAAAACGTATTGGTAACAGCTGTTCAATTAAATAAATCATGAATAAAAAAAGGTTGAGAAAAAATTGGCAATTTCATAGATAAAGACCTATTTTTAAGTAAAAATACATTTTGAGAAGAAAAATATCTGTCACAAAATTTACCTTAATACTTTTCGAGATGAAAAACCTAATAGAATTTAAAATATTATTAAAATGAATCCGAGCAAGCTAGTGTTTATATAGTAGACTAGCTTTCCGGCTGGGACTTCGTTCCCGTGGGAATCCGGCAAAATTATGTAGCCTATGTTCATCGGGGATAATGTAGGATTCTATGGTGAAAGATTTTTTCAAATCGTTCCAGTAGTTTCGGTGCCTATTCAATGCAAGCAAACAAACAAACAATCAAATATTTCCTCTTTATAATATTACTAGCTTCCCGCGCGGGACTTCGTTCCCGTGGGAATTCGGGAAAATCATGTACCCTATGTCCATCCCGGATAATTTAGGATTCTAATAGTGAAATAATTTTTCAAATCGGTCCAGTAGTTTCGGAGCCTATTTGATGCAAACAAACAAACAATCAAATCTTTCCTCTTTATAATATGTATAGAAGTATATAGATTACGTATTATTATCAGCCTTGTTAGTACCTGATTTAAATGATTTTAAAAAAGTATTTTTTTGTAGGGAATCCGCGTGAGGGATATTCTTTTTTTTTATTCTTAAGTCTACCGCTTATTAAAATTTAATTAAGTATTAATACTAACGAATCTATCTAAACATTCATAAATATTTCAAAGGGAAAGAAAAAAGTCTAGGTCTTCTAATGCTCTATCCTGGGGACGTAGGTTAAAAAAATATCTACTGTAATTAATTTGCTAAGGAGCTGGGTATCTACTCTTCGGTACCCATTTACCTACCCACCACCTAACTATAATTTTGGTAATAAGAATAAAGTACTGTTTAAGAGAGTTTGTTCACATCCTTATAATCTTTGCTATGTACTTCAAAATCATCTAATTTACACTTTATTTTATAAAGAGGAAAGATTTATGTTTTGTATCTTTGGAACGGATAAAATAAAAAACTACTGAAGACCAATTTAAACGAGTGACAAAAGTTACACACACCTACTTTTCCCGAATTCCCACGGGAACGAAGTCCTGTTTGAAAAGCTAGCATATAATACACAGATACAAAAAGACACGCACACATAAAAGTTATATTAAAATATAACAGACCAACATCCTCGATGGTTACGATTTTATTATATGTATAATATAGAGTATGTGACAACAAAGGCGTGAGCTTATATATATATGTATGTATGTATAAAGTTACTAGCTGTGACGGTTAAATAGTTAAATAGTGAAACTCATTAGAAGTCAAGTCGAAACCGCAAACAAGTGTTATAAAGCTGGTATTTACATGCAAACCGATCAAACTGAATAACCTCTGAGCCGAGCCGAGCCACGGCTTAGAGGTTATTGGTAAACTTGTTTTATTTAAGTTAAGTACTTATTGACCTGGTGAAATTGTTGGCCAATATTTGATGAGGTATCGTATCCTTGTATTATTATTGGTATTTAATAAGAAGATAATAAATGGAAATGTTTGCGAATTCTGTAGGTACTGTGGTATGCAGACCTTCACGGAGGATCGGGCATAACGCAACTTCTTTCTGATTCGGTCATTTCGAAGAAGATAATTCGAATATCAATTTAAAAGGTTTGAAATGGTATTCGATGTCATGATTCGAAATGATTGAAGATCTGGTCTTGCGCTATTCATTATTTATTGTGAATTCATTGTAGTGAGCTCGCGAAATAAGTTGTAAAATACGTTCGTAGGCGTGCAATTAGCACTTAAATAAGCGTTGCTAAATCTGTGTAAACCGAGGACGGATAGGATAGTGAATAAAAAATTGTAACGGATGTGCAGATTTTGATTATAACCATATACCAGAAGAAGAATCAAGTCTTTTAATTGATTGCCCCCAAGAAACACCGTTGCAAGTGGTGGACAGGCGCTAAAATTGTTCTCAGGAATATAAGCTAAGTAAACCTAAAATTATTTATTTTATTAATTAAAAATTAACCTAATCCGATATGGATGTTTCAAACAAGTTTTGTGGCACAAATGATTCCATCGAAGAGTTTCTAGCCCAATTCGAGGCTCAGTCAATCTTAAAGAACTCGAAGACGAACACAAATTAATTATAATACAGTCTGTACTAGCAGGTCCGGCCTTATCCTTTTATAAAACAATTATATCATAATGCAAGACCTTTGCCGACCTGAAAAATTTCAATCTTCAGTTAATTTTCAAGAAAAATTTTACAACCGACATGGATGTTTCAACCGACATGGATGTTTCATGGACATGGATGGAGGGTTTATGTTGGCCCTCATACTCAGTGGTCCTTCGCCTCTGAGGCCATAACTTGGGCACTCCGACAAAGTATGCATGTGAGGGAGAGGTCTATGCAATTTTGTGCACTCACATGTTATATCATTTGGGCATACAGTGATAAGGGCATTATGGTATAAGGACGTTATGGTAATATAGGGACGTTATGGTAATATAGGGACATTATGGTAATATAGGGCATTATGGGAATGCAAGTAAAGGTGCAATGTAAGGAAATGCACATGCATATAAATGTTATTCAAGTTTCACTAATGCTCTGTTTTCAGATTTTTGTTATTGTGTTCTGATCTGTTTTACTTTTTTTTCATGTCATATGGACTTCGAGCAACGACGCTGAAGACACCCGTAGTTTCGATGACAGGCGCGTGTGTTAAAGTGCGGTTTTGAAATTTTTTAAGTCCGCGTCTTTGACTTGGGGTCAAGTATTTTTTACTAGTATTTTTTGCAGACTACAATGCCTATTATCAGATAACCACAAACGAAAATGTCACTCATTTATTTAGATGATGTTCTGGTTTGTAGTATTTTTTGTTTTTGATGATTTTTTAAAAGCGCTGAATCATTGTCGATAAAATTTATATAGGGCCACCTCTGTAGTACTTTCTAAAAAAAAAGAATTTTGAAAATCGGTTCATAATTGGCGGAGAAATCGGTGAACATACATAAATTTAAAAAAATACATATACAGACGAACATAGAACCTCCTTCTTTTTGGAAATCGGTTAAAAAAGCCAGTGTATACAGTTAGCGTCTTAAGATATTATATTTTACAAATAAGCTGAACTTGTGCTTTGTTAGCAAGTGTTAATCTAACAATTAATATAAAACTAATATTATAAAGGCAAAAGTTTGTGAGTGTGTTTGTTACTCCTTCACGAAAAACTATTGGACGAATTTTCATGAAACTGCAGTAAATATAGCTTACATATCTGAATAACACAAAGGCTACATAATTTTCCCAAATTCCTACGGAAACTTAATTCCATATAAAATCAGGTTATTTCGAACCTTAATTAACGAATATTACTTTAAATTAGCCAACCTTTAGAAATGATTCCCTCAAGGAAAATGAAAATTTCCTAATAAACCTATTTGGAATATTCTATGAAAAAAAATTACTTCTCATACTAAGCAAACAGCTAATCGCTCGAGTTTGATTAGATGAGATTTATTTATCACATACTATAGCTACAATGTCAAGTTTATAATAAAATATGTTAGTCATTTCATCCCATAATATGATCGTCAAAAAAAATTATAAATTGAATAATACCACTTAGAGGTCTTAGACAATGTATTGAGGGGCGAATTTTTTATTATATTTTGACATGTTCCTTACGGCGACTACAGCACCTAAATTACGATTTTATGATGCGTAGATAAGCATGACTCACTGCATCAAATCGAAGAAAAAAATTACTACGGTAATATCAGGACATAAACTAGATAAGTAGTTTGCTGAAAACATGATTCAGCACTTTTGGTTCGATAGAAAAAGCTCACAAAGTCACCTCTAAATACCAATATTGTGTATCTTTTAAGCGGTAAAAATGATAGTAAAATGCACACAGGAACTTGAATTTGCTATCAAAATGTTCATGATTGAACAATCTCGATAAGTAGTTAACGCATTTTTCGATTTAAGCTGTTACCTTCCCATAAATCTCATTTTTCTAACTTTCGAACCTGTTTTTACGCACGCACGCTTTCACAGGCCGTAAACTTCGTGTATCGACACTGTTCGCACTGCCGGCCCAGGCCTGTTGAGAGACGGAGATAGCACTATTCATATGTGTTAAGGAAAGTTGTTTAGTTTTGTTGGATAGTTTACCTCCTTAAGTTTTGTTGAGTAATTATGTAATTCCCTCACTATAAAAATTCATCAATTTGAAATTGCATTATATAAAATTTTCCTCGTAGGCCCGTAGGCGTCTACCTTACCACAAAAAGTAAAACTGAAACTGATACAATGTTTAAAACCGGCTTATGCAATTTTTTGTTTTGAGAAAACGACATTGTTTATGGTGTTTTAATGTTTTGTGGTAAGGCATTTCTTTTTACCGACTTCAAAAAAGGGGGAGGTTCTATGTTCATCTGTGTCTTTTTATTTCTTTTATGAACGTTCACCGGGTTCTCCGCCAATTAGGGAACGATTTTCAAAATTCTTTTTTTGTTTGAAAGAGTATACTCCAGAAGTGGTCCCATTTTTAAAAATTATTCAGCGCTTTTAAAAAATCAACAAAAACAAAAAAATTCTACAAACCAGAACATCATCTAAATAAATGAGTGACATTTTCTTTTACGGTTATCTGCTAACAGGCATTGTAGTCTGCATAAAATTCTAGTTATCTGCTTTGCGCGAATTATTGTTGGGATTGAAGTCGGTGACACATACGTTTTTAACGTGGAAAATTATTGTAGGACTGTTCTTATGTTCCATTTTTTCCTCAGGTACAGTTACAGATTACTAGAGTTCTGTGTAGCGGTATTAAGAGCGTTTCTACAAAAAAAACTTGGCAGGCTGATGTACTAATGTCTGTACTTACACTGCTTGCACATTGTAAAAGGCAAACTCAATTAATTTTCATAAAAATGGCGTCTGAAAATTAATCAACACACAATAAAGGTGCTTCCCTGCCATTAACTCTAGTCATTGTCCGAAATTTTATACAAAAAATACTTACCAGCCCACACCCTGGTTTAAATTTAAGGGTTCCGAACCAATGTTTAGTACTTTTACAGTATACCTGGGAAAAGCAGGCATCTTGCATTTTTTTTTCTTTTACTCCCAGCCCAACATATAAAACTAGTTAAGCTTTTAATTTAATTAAATTTCCCGTAACTCTTCGACTATATTCTGTGCCTTCAATACTCTACTCCCCTAATAACGCTTAACTTTGATTTTAAATCAATTACCAAAAACGGCAAAGTTCTTTTTGAAAATCAAGAACTTGGCAAATTAAGTTTAAATTTCAAACTTAAATTTTACAAAGCCTTTGAATTTGTTTTATCACTTTGAATTTACGGTTGAATGGTTCACAAACTGACAAATGGACTCCTAGTCTAGCGAATTCAAATTTCCCAATAAGGATTTCAGTAAATTTTGGCCAACTTTCCGAGATTTTGGAAGTTCACTGTTAAGGCAATTATTTTATTAACTTTCTTATCGTGCTTTACTGTTTATTAGGAGCAGAATTAAGTTAAAATCAACGTATAATTTATCTTTAATCAATAATACGGTTGTGTAAGTTTAGAAGTTGGTATAGACGAACAAATACAAAACTGAAATTCTGACTGTGTTACTTATACAAGGTGTTTCAAAAAACCCAAAAAAAGAAATTCAAAAATTTAATTTTAAAACTGAAATAGTTGCAACTCTAATAATCAGTTGCACGGTTTGACATCTTTCAAAATGAAAGTTTCATATAATTAATATGACATACTACATATTATAGTGTAATAGAGCTACGCATTAAGCTAAATTTTGAATAATCTTTTTTTGGGTTATTTTGATACACGTTGTATACGGGTTCCATTCATAACCTCCTTTTTTTAAAAAAAGGTCGGTTAAAATATTATAATATAATTAAGTTTTTTTTAAAATGGCGTCTATCGTGTCGTGAATTTGCCAATGTCTGAGTATTTTAATCAAAATTAAAATATAGAATGGCGAAGTCGCCAATATCAAGTAGAGAAACGCTGCACCAGCAGGCGATGAGGACGATTTCGGAGCACTAAGACGTTATGACCCAACAGACCCCGTTTTTTTGTAAGTCTACGACTGACACTTAGGCCTTTATTACAGAAGGAGTCTTAAGTCTTGATCAATACTTAAGTATATTGATTGTCTCTTTCTCTCACTATCAAAATGACAAAGGTGACTTGCTACTTGTCGAAAGACAAAACATATGCTGAGCTACGACCCTTTTATAACACTCTGGCATACACATTTACATTTGTGGTTTTTTTGTATCTTTATTATTATGTTTCTTTTTTCTTTATTTTATAGTATATTGTGCAACTCTGGAATAAAAGACGGATTTTAAGCGAGGGCCAAAGTTGGATCACGAGCAAGTGAAGGATTCTAAATTATTGAATCACGAGCGTAAGCGAGTGATTCAAGTGTTTGAATCCTGAATGACGCGAGTGATTCATAGCCCTCGATGAAAATCCGTTTTATTCAAGAGTTGCACATTATGTTTTATACCATGACCTCGAGAAAAAGAAAGATTTAAGCGCTGCGCAAGGAGTTTGAATTTCGAATATTCTTTGCGATAGAGGTCGTCTATACATTGGAGTGTTCAAAATTCAAACACCAAAATTGACAAAAAAAAGTGATCTTTTTTTACGTGTTTTGCGGGAGCAAAAGAATCTTTTTGGGTTCTAAATTCAAATACCAAAACTGTGACTAAAATAGCTCTTTATCCACAATTTTCAGTCAAAAAAAGAAGCATTTTAGAGGGGGAATGGTATAAATTTTATTTTTGTACGTATTGTATTATTGATTTTGTAAATAATGTGTGTATCTTTGTGTGTATAAATAAACGTTTTATCTATCTATATAAGTTAAGTATAGATCAGAGTCTGAGTCGAGTTCTGTAATACAGGCCCTAGAGCATCAGATGATAGTATAATCTATCTCTCTTTTGCACTAGACAGATGACAGAGACAGGCAGTGACAAGTATCAGTCATTGTCTTACATAAAGTAATACTACATTCTTATGACTTCCAAATCTACATTAGGAAATTTGACCCTATTTGTATAGGCAGAAGTTTTCATTTCATTCGCATTGAATTTTTCCTTTTAGCTATTCAAGATCATTTGTCAACGTCAATCGTGTACAAAAGAAATGCAATCTTCTGTTGTGTTTTTAAGGTTATGTTTTCCTTGGCAATCTAGAGTAGATTGTGAAAGTGAAGATTCTGTGTGTTGTTACTTTTATAGGTATCGTAAAGTAATTGACAGCATGTAGCATCTATTTTCACATTAAAGTCAAAGTCAAGACAAAGTCTAAAATAGCTTTATTTCATAGAACTTTCAGAATGTTACATAATAATTTTCCACGTTGTAGATATCTAGTATTTTTTGTGGACTACAATGCTTACTAGCAGATAACTACAAGCAGAAATGTCATTCATTTATTTAGATGATGTTCTAGTTAGTAGTATTTTTGTTTTTGTTGTTGTTTTTTTTTAAAGCGCTGAATCATTTTTGATACAATTTATATGGGACCTCTTCAGGAGTATACTCTTTCGAACAAATAAAGAATTATTCAAATCGGTTCATAATTTCCGGAGTAATCGCGTAACAAATATAGAAAAAAAATACAGTCGAATTGAGAACCTCCTCCTTTTTTGAAGTCGGTTGAAAATTAGACAAAGTAGTGATTTACATTAGCAATGTCATAGAAAGTATAAAAATTTGGAAAAATAAAAATGGCCGATTTTGGTGTTTTGGACGCCATAATGTGAAAAAGAAAAAAATGAAAATCGACGAACTATACACATCAATGCGGTCTAGGGATATTGCACGATTTTTCATACGAAAGAGGTCTGTTTGAGAAGCTACAAAAGCATACTCGAGATACATGGAGCGCTATAATTTTCAGACGAGTAAGTGCTAAACCTGAATTTTCAATTCTAGTCCATAAATTTTGTTTTACTTGAAATTTGTGAAAACGTGACAAAAATGATTAAAAAAATTGCGTAAATTCGACTATTTTCATACAAAAAGCAGGCAAAATGTGCATTTTCGTTTTCGTTTCCGTCACCTTTTGACAAATTTCAAGTAATACATAATTTATGGACTAGAATTGAAAATTCAGGCTTAGCACTTGCTCGTCTGAAAATTATAGCTCTCCATGTATCTCGAGTATGCGTTTATAGCTTCTCAAACAGACCTCTTTTGTATGAAAAATCGTGAAATATCCCTAGACAACGTTGATGTGTGTATGTCAAGTGGGGTATCGTTGAATAGGTATTAAAATATTTTTTGAGTTCTCCATGTCGTTTTTCAATCAGAATTACCGTTTAGGATCTATTGACGATTTAAAATAACGGTTTTTCACTTAAATGTAGGCTTTTAATTCGGAAATTGTTCAATTTTTATGCAAGTGAGATATAAATATAAGGTACAGCTAATGAGGAGATCAATAAACAAATATAAATATTTGACCCTTACTAAGAAGCGTAAAATAAAATAAATTAATTTGAAAAAAAAACACGACTGCGATTTTTTTTAAAATTTTTTTTTACTTTGCGCCTGTTCGCAAAGGTGCAGTCTTCCTCAGAGAAGAATAGACAAGAAACTCAGAGGGTTGCTCTTTTTAATTCAATCATACTTTCCTTGTTTTCTAATTTTAATTGACTTAATATCTGAATAAGTCTGGAGCTGAGCAATTTATTTATATGGTTGCATATCTAGAAATTTTATAAAAGCCTTTTTTGTAAAGTTTTTGTCTTTTTATAATTCGAACGGCACGGCACGGCATGACAGAATTTGTATTACCATTGCCTTCTATGTTCCCAGCTTCTAGTATCACTAGTGCATAGGAGGCAATACAATTTTGCCGTGCCGTTTTCGTATTATAATATGGCCCAATTGTCTTAATTTTTTATAAAGGTAAGTTTTGAATACACATGGGAATCTTATTTTAGAAACGTATACAATAAACATTGGCCCTTAAAAGAGTTTGTTACTTGGTGTAGACGACTGTTTAGTAAATTCATCACACCTACATAACCCTAAATATCTTTATACGTCCCAAACTAAACAAATGCAGCACGGCAGTGGTAAACCTTCGCATATATAGGAAAAAATATATGGCCACCCCCTCGGCCATATATTTCGGTTGCAGACAGTATCGGTTCCCTTTGTATAAAGCAAAATTGTATATTTTCAACGTGGTTTTGTAGAGATGGGATTTGACTTGATTTTTTAATATTTAGTTTCTGTTCCGGTTTTTTTAAATTTTTGTCCCGAACTTTGCTTGGATATCGTTTATATACCCGAGATGAGTCAACCATCCATACAATAATGCTTTAAGACTTAATTTAATTGATTGCATATTTAAATAATAATTTTTGTATAGAATTAAGTTTGTTCTCCAAATAAGAAAATCATTCCTGGAGATTGTTCGATTGATTAATCAAATTGTCAGTACAAAAACAGTTTCCAAAAATTATACAATTACATTTTGTGCGATCAGCTGATTTGCTGATCAGCTGTACACTCAAGAGCACGTCCAGCATGACATTTTGGACTTTGAACCGGCCCTGCATTGTATGGCGCGCAATATAAATCAGAGGTCAGCTTAAGCTGGTAGTGTAAAGCGTCACCTGCTCTTGACTGTACCTTACCTCAATAACCTTATTTCTGGTCCCGCGTTCTATGAACTTACGTCCCGCTTTGTCCCGTATTGTAATTGGATGTCCCTAACGGCATTACGTGTCGTGTGTCGCGATGCGATTCCACTTTGAATTTAAACTTGCATTGTGGGGTTAAGAAATGTATCGAGATAGAAATGACACATTTTGAAACTAGCTCATGAATAGAATATAATTTACTAGCTTTCCGGCCTGGACTTCGTTCCCGTAGAAGTTTGGGAAAATTATGTAGCCTATGTATTAACCCAGGGTGTCAGTTACCTCTACAAGGTGTTTCAAAAAAACCCAAAAAAAGAAATTTCAAAATTTAATTTTAAAAGAGAAATAGTCGCAACTCTAGTAATCAGTTGCACGGTTTGACATTTACAACATATAATTAATATGACATACTTGTCAATTTGTAATAGAGCTGTGCAATAAGCTTAATTTTAATTTATTTTGAATTATTATTATTTTTGGGTTTTTTGAAACACCTTGTATACCAAATTTTATCAAAATTGGTCCAGTCGTCAACGTCTGCATCAGCTACAGCGTTTGTGTCAAACGTGGTATCAAGTAGTTCGCTAGAACCACTGATGCTCTGCCTACCCCGTTTGGGATTATAGGCGTGAGCGCATGCATATATGCACATACCTATATCGAGGTAGACGGTAAAAGTTGACCTACCTTACGTGTAAAAAGTGTGATCTACGGTCACAGTTTTGTCCGACTTAAGTCAGTCCGCTTGAGACCTATGCCGTAAATGATAATCGATTTTAATCGGATTTACATTATTGTTTTATTGCGCCTTTGAATCGTTTCCGCACGGTCTTTATTTCCCATGACTAAATCTCGCTCGTGACGTCATTTTAGGTACGAAAAATTCGACACGCTAGGTTCTCATACAGTTTGAAGCGCTCTTTTCGTCTATGTCGATATAGGTCTGTGTATGTTTGTATGTGGTCCAGCCGTTTGAGCGTGAAAGAGTAACAAACATTTCGCGTTTTTAATATTAGTTAGGATGTCCCGCTATGTCCCGCTTTGTCCCGTTTTGTAATTGGATGTCCCTAACGACATTACGTGTCGGTATGTCGCGGTACGATTTCATTTTGAATTTAAAACTTGCATTCTGGGGTTAAGAAATTTATCGAGATAGAAATGACACATTTTGATACTACCTCAAGAAAAGAATATAATATCAGTTATTTGAAGACGCTACGACACATAAACAAACAGAAATCAACAACAGAACACCAAAATGGCAACTCCAAAATTTAAATAAAATATCGCTGAAAACTTTTAAAATGCTGAACAAATTTTGATAAAGTATAGCTAAGAACTAGATCACGTCAGCTTTCAAACAAAAAAACTGCATCAAAATTGGTTTAACTGTTAATAGATATATCGTATCAAAGACAGACTCAGATTCATAGATACACAAATGCACTCGTCAAACTAATTTGTCAGGGATTCAAAACTTGAAAACATAGGAAAAATACTTATCTGCCTTTACTTTTCCGTATCAATGAAGGAAAGTGATATCCTACACTTGCTATTATTCTGCTGAGACTTAAAGATATATATCAGGAGAATACTCTTTTAAACAAAAAAAGAATTTTTAAAATCGGCCGACAATTGGCGGATTTATCGTGTAACAAATATTCGAAAAAAAAATTCGAATTCTTTTGAAATCGATTAAAAAAATTACAAAGAGATATCCATTCGTCTTCATATACTTACTTTCGACTTCTAGTGTCAATTATAATCCCTAACTTGTACAAAACAAACTAGACAGGTACCTATTTACTTTCACAAGACACAAAACTTAATAAATCAATTGGCTAAAATCCAAAAGAAAAACAAACAAAAATGAATGGCCAATAAACCTTAAATAAGTTATTTAGACCAAGAAAACAGATAAAGTATCTTTATTTATGACCAATTTACGACTTAAAGTCGTTATAAAGTCGTATTAAAACTACATATACTCGTATTAATTACTTTTTTAAGAGTGTCTGTTGACAAATGGTGGTCGTAAAGTAGTTAATAATAAATAGAAAAATCGCATGGAGTTGAAAACTGAGTGACGAATTTATTGATATAATTAATTCATATGGGGTGGCCTTAAATTAACTTGGGAAATTGTAAGGGGTGATTCTTCCCATAAATGAAATTATTTAAATAAAATTAGACTTCCTATGGGAAGTCTTTTTCATTTTCGAAAGACGAGCGATCCACCAACCCGCATTGGGCCAGCGTGGTGGAATATGGACTAAATCCCCTTCGTGTTTCGAAGGGAGGCCCGTGCCCCTCGGTGGGGACGTATATGGACTGGGAAAAAAAAAGGGAAGTCTTTGTATGGCTCTGCAATTGCAAATCAACTGATCGCACAAGTTGTGTATGGGGAGGCAATAATTATTTTTTCATATTTTGTCCTATATTCCTTGAGGAAAGTTATTAAAAGATTTTAAACCGTGTGGTGATTGGTTGAGAATAACACCACCCCATCTCTTTCCGTGGGTGTCGTAAGGAGCGACTAAGGAAACACAAATGAGACCTGCCTCCTAGTATTCCATCCCAGGCAAAGACACTTCATTTTTTTCTGAATCTGAGTTGTCGTCCTATGGTCTCATGTGGTGTGGTAGGCTCTGTAAAGGGCCGTCTGGTTCGCGACCACCCTCTTACCGAAGTCCGACGCCAAACAGCTTGCTGTGTTCCGTGGGTGCGTGGAGTACCAGTGCCTTTATAGGCATTTTCTGGATTAACTCGCTCCATCGTCGACCTCATCTTTGACCTTATGGTCAAGATTGAGGTCAAGAGTTAACCCATCTTATATAAAAAAAAAAAAACAATTTAGTGGGCTGATTCACATCCTCAATTTATCTCAATATATTAGGCGATTTTAAATTGGATTTCGATTTAATAACTTTCCCCGGAAACCAAGGTCGAAACAAAAAAAAACTTTAAACTATACTATCCCACGAGTGGACAACAACAGTGGCATCGTGCCAGAACCCTGACTGGTTCACTTTTGTTTCTGCATCCAATAATACTATGCAAATTGTGCCCCTAGAAAGAACTAGGTTCGGAAAGGGTTATTCCTAACGTGACTGCGATATTTTTCATGACATGGTTACGATGTTCATAAATTACTTAATATTGTTACAGAAATGTGCATTAAAAGTTAAAATATAACATTAAGATATACTTAAATCATAGTTTAGTTCAACTATAATTTTGTTTCGTTGGATTACTTCATCGTTAATTTGTAGAAATAAATTGCATCTTTACAAAAAATATTAAATTTCAAAACTTTATAATAATTTACTAAGCGATATTTTAAGCTGTTTAGCAAAGACTAGTAAATAATAATAAGCATTTATTTGTCAATTAAAAACATTTAACAATTATAACAACAAAACAATATTTATAATGTTCTAAGGAAAAAATGGTCTGTGACCTATGGAGGGTTTAAGTCGCTGTTATTCTGCCACAGCCTTATAACTACACTAATGGAGAAACACATCAAACGTATTAAAAAAAATTATGAATACCAAAATAATTAAAAAAATAAAAGAGTAAGTGAACAGAATATCACAGAGAACCATTTAACCCTATAAGCATAATATTTGGTGATTCAAGTTTCTTGGCGGAAATTAAGGGTGAGAATAAGTACACTAAACAACTTTTCCAATACAAGAAATATGAAACAAGAAAATTTTGGATCTCCATACCATCAGCTGCCTAGTATGATTAGTCAAAAGTAGATTCTGAGTATTTCCTATGGCCCTATGCTTTTACTGGGGAAAACTGTTCTCTATTAATGTAAAATTCCATACCTACGCAAAACACCAACCAATCTCTTTTAAGGAAATTTAGCTCAACTCACCATTTATTTCGGAGTAGAACTCAAGGCCCGTTTCCATCACACTATGGTACTTGTGGTACCCAATACTTAGTAACACATTGTTCCGTTAAGTCCATTTATTTTTATTTTATTTTTTTACCCGCCTCCTTTCGAAACACCAAGGGGATGTAGGCCATAGTCTACCACGCTGGCCGACTGCGGGTTGGTGGACCGAGAATTAATTTCTCAGACAGGTGGGTGTCAGTCATCACGATGTATGTTTTCCTGCAAGTGATCATCAATTACAAGTCCGTAGACAAATCCGAAAAGACGAATTTAGTGGTACAGGCCCGCACCAGGATTTGAATCCGCGACCTTCCGATTACAAGTCTGGCTCATTACCAACTGGGCTATCACCAGCTATTATCAAGCCTATTTGTTTATTTGCAACTAAAAATATTAAATAGGTACAGTAGGGAAAAACCGCAACCGCTTAAGTAGTCTGCCAGCGTCACAAGATCGTTAGCGTGAATAGGAATAAGCTGGAGTTGAAAGTAGGTTTTGTAATGATATTATTAATATTATAAAGAGGTTCAGTTTGCTTTCCAATTACGGTTTTAGGTTTCCTCTTTTAAGTGTGCCTCGGCTCGGAATACTAATGTAATCTAGGGTTTAGGTTTACCTAACGAATATTTTACCGGATTTTACTATTTATTGTTTAAATATTCGATGGATGGAGAGTAAAGGCCAAATTGTTCGTGAGGTAGTGACGCTGCCTCTTGATCAATGAGTCCTGGATTCGATTCTCGGTCAGGGCAAATATTTGTTTAAATGGCAGATGTTTTCTTGGCTGTTTGTTGAATTTTGAATTATGAAATGTTTCATTTCTTTATCTATTTTATTTTCCTTCTTCATAACTACTATTTTCACACAAGAATATTTTAATTATGAAGCGCTCATAACCCTTAGCCTAGTGGCGCTCGCTAATCTTTACCGATCAGTGAGGTTAAGCAACGTACACAAAGGTAGGGAACCTGATGGGTGATCAAAGTGGCAATTTATCACGAGCATTTCCGTGCTTCGGAGGGCACGTTAAACTATCGGTCACAGCCGTTTTCGATGGATTACAATTGTTAAAACCAAGTTAGAGGCCATTGTACGGTTTGAAAACTCTGACACCAGGGTTAGCCAAGTTCGCCACGCACTTGACTATACCTAGAAGATAAAAAGAAGATCTGTTTTCTTTATTTCTTCATAATTACTATTTTCACACAAGTATATTTTAATTAATACAGAAATCTGTATGAGATCCAGTCATTTATTTTTCTTCTAAAAAGAGTTAAAATAAAACGGGCAAGTGCGAGTCGGACTCGCGCACGCAGGGTTCCGTACCATTAGCTACCTATAAAATCGGCCAAGTTCGAGTCGGACTCTATAAAAACCATTATCTCTATAAAAACGGCAAAAAAATCACGTTTGTTGTATGGGAGCCCCCTTAAATATTTAATTTATTCTACATCTTAGTATTTGTTGTTATAGCAGCAACTGAAATACATCATCTGTGAAAATTTCAACTGTCTAACTATAACGGTTCATGAGATACAGCCTCGGATAGACTTATCTATAAAAACGAGCAAAAAATCACGTTTTTTGTATGGGAGCTCCCTTAAATATTTATTTTATTCTAGTTTTTAGTATTTGTTGTTATAGGTATAATAGAAATATATCATCTGTGAAAATTTCAACTGTCTAACTATCACGGTTCATGAGATACAGCCTCGGACAGACTTTCTATAAAAACGAGCAAAAAATCACGTTTTTTGTATGGGAGCTCCCTTAAATATTTATTTTATTCTAGTTTTTAGTATTTTTTGTTATAGGTATAGTAGAAATATATCATCTGTGAAAATTTCAACTGTCTTACTATCACGGTTCATGAGATACAGCCTCGGACAGACTTTCTATAAAAATGAGCAAAAAAATCACGTTTTTTGTATGGGAGCCCCCTTAAATATTTATTTTATTCTGGTTTTTAGTATTTTTTGTAATAGGGCACATAGAAATACATCATCTGCGAAAATTTCAACTGTCAAACTATCACGGTTCATGAGCTACAGCCTGGTGACAAACGGACAGACGGACGGACGGACAGCGTAGCCTTAGTGATAGGGTCCCGTTTTTCCCTTTGGGTATGGAACCCTAAAAAGGGTGCGTTCGTAAAGAGTAAAAGGGAACGTTAAAAAAAATCACAACAAAAACATAATTTTCATTTAAAAGAATAGTGATAATTCGTAATTAGTGCACATGAACAAAGTGACTTCCCCTTAAAACAGACTCTAAGGTCGATATTACAGAACGCGACTCGGACTCTGATCTATACTTAAGTAGCAGTCGTCTTTGTCAGAAAAAGCCAATCAATACTTAATTATTGATCAAGACTCGAGTCTCCTTCTGTAATACGGGCCTACCTAAGATTGTCTTAGTTTATGCAATTTAAGAAGTTCAAGCTATAGTAAAAGTACTTAATAGTCTTTTAGGTTAATAATAGCTTGAAAATAAAATAAAAATTTACGTCGCTCTACCAAACAAAGACGACTTGGGAATAACCTTCCAATCTAGTCTTTTGCGTATGCCATGCATTTTTGGCAGGATTAGGGGCTGGCACAAAACATGATGAATTTAGATTCAAGCACTCAAAGCTTTTTAACCGATTTCAAAAAAGGAGGAGGTTCTATGTTCGACTATGTGTATCTTTTTTAAATGTATGTTCACCGATTTCTCCGCCAAATGTAGTAAAAAGAATTTTAAAATGTAGTTTTAAAATTCATTTTTGTTCGTAAGACGTGGACAAATCAAGATCTGATGATGGAATCCCAGGGAATTCGAGGGAAACACTCGAATCTGATCACTTATAATGTTTTTCATGTGCTTTCCATTATTTACACAAAAAATTGAAAAATAAATAATCTTTCAAGAAAAAAAAATTTAACCGACTTCAAAATACCGAAAAATAAAAACAACATCACTTATAACGCTCTGAGTTTATGTCTAACGTGGCATCAAGTGATTTTAAAACCACTGATGCTCTGCCTACCCCGATAGGGACTATAGGCGTGATTTGAACACACCATTCAATATACTAACACGGGTCTAAATTCGCGTATAACGTCAGCAAATAGATAAAATCATGTAGACGCGAATTTAAACCCGATTTAGTATTTAATTATTAATAAAAAATTCACCGATGATATAATCCGAACCAAAATTGTTCATCACACAACTCCAAGCAAACTTTGAAATGTCAATATTTATAAACGTGCGGAAACACGTTGATTTAACCCTTATTTAATCATCAAACACATCACTAAACAAATACAAACAATACAAAAAACATACAACAAATAAACTGACAAATTCAGCAATTAGTAACAAAGCAAACTTAGTTCAACAAATATTCACAAAATAATAATAAAACTACCGACCATTTTGTGCAATTTAATATGTAAATAGAAACAGAATCACTGTGCAGTCGCGAGTAAAAAAAAAAAAACGTGTTTGCTTTTATGCAAATTTTCAGCGCTTCGTGTGTGCACTTTTGGCGCAACAACGCAATGCAAAATATGCAGCTCTGGATCGGTGGCTATAAAGTTAATTCGACAGGTGATCATTTTCTTATTATGAGGTGGGATGTGGATGGTAACATCGAAGGGAACCATTCCTTTTAAACATGAAAAAATGTCCTAATAATATCACACGAAAAACATACAAGGGTCCTAATGGGTGATTAGTTAGTTAGTTAGTGAAAATTAAGGATATGAACCAGTCCACGAAAAAAAAAACATTTTCGCCTCTCCATACAACATGTGATTATCCTTATCATTTATCATTATCATTGCGATCATTCACATCCTCAATTTTCGGTAACCGATTCAAAGTCAAAGCGGTGATAGCCCAGTTGGTAATGAGCCAGACTTGTAATCCGAAGGTCGCGGGTTCAAATCCTGGTGCGGGCGTGTACCACTAAATTCGTCTTTTCGGATTTATGTACGGATTTCTACTTGCTCAACGGTGAAGAAAAACATCGTGATGAAACCCGTTCGTCCAAGAAAAAATCATTTTCGATAGACGAGCGGTCCACCAACCCGCATTGGGCCAGCGTGGTGGTGGACTATGGCCTAAATCCCCTCCGTGTTTTGAAGGGAGGCCCGTGCCCCTCGGTGGGGACGTATATGGGCTGGTAAAAAAAAAAACAAAGTCACCCATTACGCCTGTAATAAATGAGGAATTTTAGGATAAATTAAGCAAGCAAATGAAGGGAATATTCATGATAAAACACATTCATGATGAAGGCCTCAGATTATTGTAAAAATTTAGAAAAAATCCAAAGCTAGAAAAGTCTAGCGACTTTAAAGAACACTTCTTCTTAGTGAATCTTTGGCAAGTAACTATAACGTTGTGATGTTTGTAGTAACTATAAATATAACTCATGTTTTCACAGTGATATATTTTCAATAAATATTCTAAACGATACTGAACAATACATAGCAGATCTATCGATACAACCAATTCAGTTGGCGGTGGCGCCACCAGTCAAAGCAGCCGTCATTAGATGTATGAAACTTGGATAGTTCTCAATTTCACCACCTGAATGGATAAAATGGCGACCATTCCATCGACACACAACTCAAGAATCGGGGCCCTGCTGGTTCTATACAGCACTAACCCATCCAATTAGGCGGAAAAAAACCAGTTGCACAAAAAGGACAAAACTGCCTTCATAAATCCGCCTGTGCACTAAACTCGTGTAATTTTCGTATCATACTGTATTCGCCTACTTATTTATTTGCCGTTGGCAATTTTTCACCCATTCAGACTCTTATAACTCAATTTTAAAGTTTTTTTTAGCATTTTGTAGCCGTGTTTTGCATACATGTTTTGCTCGGTTGTAAAGAAAGTTGCTTTAGCAGGTGTTACTTCCATTAATGATACAAGATGTACTTCGGGGAGTGTGCTTAAGAGCTGCATGAGCTCATTCCTCCTGCCCCTTTCTTCTACCGGACGTCCAGACGCACCGCGGGGTACCACCCTTACCTTGTTCAGATTCCTCGGATCCGTACTGAGAGCTTCTTTTCATCTTTCATATTGCGCACTGCTATGGAATGGAATTTTGTGCCCTTGTCTGTATTTTAGGCCTCAAAAAAAGGCATCCCCCGAAAAAAAAACTTTTTTTTGGTTTCCTTATTTTTTTTTTATTTCCTTCATTCTGTAAATTCCGACAAAACTTCGAAAACTTCATTAACAGATGTCAGAACTGGTATCATTCACTTACTAGGCCGACCTGTAAACAATAATTCAGGTTCTTTTCTCAAAATATCCTTTGTTAAAAATGGCCTTCCATAGAACTGGCAAAATTTTCTGATAAAATGAAAGAATACTAAGATTGTGGCCTGCTCGTTACATCACGGAAGCTCTCTCTTACATACTTTAGATCGCTCAAAGACCGAAGCCATCTTTCCACCATCAAATCGCAATCTGTCAATATGTTCTTATATCTAAAAATATTTCAAAAAATGGTAAATCCACGAAAATGAATAAGGTTCCCGGTATGCAAATGAAGACATTTCTTCTTTGCATACCAACATAGTATACTATACCGGGTGTTTATAATATACTCAGTAAGAATAACTGAGAATAACTGACTAGGCCTAAATCCCCTTCGTGTTTCGAAGGGAGCCCCGTGCCCCTCGGTGGGGACGTATATGGCTGGTAAGAAGAAAGAAGAAGAATAATAACTGATTGTTTGAAGTACATATGTATTTAATAGCTGTCTACTGACACCATGTTTGTTCCTACGTTCCCTTAATTTTTATTAATTCGAAATTTAATAAAGATTTATTACAAATTATAATCCTTACCAATATCATAAATGCGAAAGTAACTCTAATATGTCTGTCTGTATACTGAACCGATTTTGATAAAATTAGGCACAGAAATAGATTAGATCCCGCGGCTGGAAAGCTAGTAGCAAATAAAAAGCGCAGCTCTATTTCAAGTAGGTTTGTCATGTTTGTTACGTTTTCTAATGTCAATCTAAAATTCTCTGTAATTTTGAAACTAGAGTTGTAACGAATAAAATATCAGATTTCCTATTTTTGGGTTTATTTGAAACACCTTGTATAATGTATTCACCCAGCGTCGCCCAATTTTAATAAAGAGATCGCATTGGCGATATGTGTGGCTTATTTATGCGGTTCACTTTTTCTTTCGATATGGAAAATGTAAGGTTTATTTTGGGCTTCGTTGGAAATATACAGGGTGTAAAAGACAGCTTAGCAAAAACTTAAACCCTGGGCTCAGACAATCATTCTGAATGATTTTCCAGTGGAATTTTTCTCCGGAAAATTTTCAATTTTTCCCCATGTTATTTTCTGCTTATTTTTTTTATTATTTAATCGAATATACTCCATTTTGCAATAAAAAAAACAATCATAACAACGTAAAACACGAAAACCAGCGATGTACATCGCACTCCGATAGCAGCGCGGCGCGGGGGGATTGCGCGCAGGGCGCGGTTTCACGATACGTTGCGTTGCGCCAAAGTAGGTAAATAATGATGACTCCTTAACGTGACGTATCCGGGAAAAAATAATTACTTATAGCTGATGATAGTTATAGGTAGATTCCACCATTTAAGTATTTCAAATGAGACCTGCCTCCTAGTAATCCATCCCAGGCAACGACACTTCATTTTTTTCTGAATCTGAGGTGTCGTCCTATGGTCTCATGCGGTGTGGTAGGCTCTGTAAAGGGCCGTCTGGTTCGCGACCACCCTCCTACCGAAGTCCGACGCCAAACAGCTTGCTGTGTTCCGTCGGTGTGTGGGAGTATCAGTGCCTTTATAGGCATTTTCTGGGTTAACTCGCTCCATCGTCGACCTCATCTTTGACCTTATGGTCAAGATTGAGGTCAAGAGTAAACCCATCTTATAATAAATAAAAAAAAAGTGTTTGCTAAGCTGTCCTTTACACCCTGTATAACTCTAAAATTAAAAAAAATATCACCCCCGACATTCGATTGCTTATAACTTTTAAACGGCTAAATCAATTTTGATAAAATGTAGCTAAGAACCATCTCGATTGCGTCAGTTTTCAAATAGAAAAACCGCATTAAAATGGTGTATTTGTTTAGGAGCTACAACGCCACAGTCAGACATACAGATACACAGACATACAGAGACACGGATATTCAGATGCACAGATAGATACACACGTCAAACTTATTACACCCCTCCTTTTTGTCAAGGGTTAAAACGGCATTGGTTACTTCCTTTATATGTCCTCTGATGGATATAGGTCCCTCTACTTACTAAACTTTTTAGTCGAGTTGCAAATTGTTAGTAGAGACTTCAATACTACCTATCATGTTAGACACAATGTGCTTGTAAGGAATAGGCACGGTAGTTGAGTCGATTAGAGCACCAGGAGATCTAATCCTGGGGTCGTGGGTTCGTTTCCCTTTCGCGCCGAACATTTTTCTTTCCCTAAAATTATTTATTTATTTTAGAACACATACAGTCATAATATTTCAAACATTAACATAAATATATATATATATATAACACAAAATATATAATTACATATATAAATTACACAAAATATATATTTGTTTACATATATTATTGTACAGTTTGCTATGCAGTATTTTTTTTTAATTACCCATTTGCAAAACGACGTCCTTATTTGTAACTAGCTTTCCGCCTGAGACTTCGTTCCCATGGCAATTTGGAAAAATTATGTAACATACGCGTTAACCCAGGGTGTCAGCTACCTCCATACCAAATTTTATCACAATTAGTCCAGCCGTTTGAGCGTAAAAGAGTAACAAACATCCATACGTCCTCATAAACTTTCGCATTTATAATATTGGTAGGATAGATTGGACGTACTTTGCTATTCGCCCGCAACATATACTTCAGTGATCGGTGAATGAACTAATCAACGACCCCTGTTTCGCTTGCATTGAAAATTAGTTGGCTTTGTTCGAACTCCAGGCCTGTTTGGCTTTCAGCATACGAGAGATGCTCAAGGCCCCGATTCTGTAACTTAAGTTGTGTCTCGTCGGAATGGAGGGCATTTTATCAGTTCAGGTAGCGAAATTGAGAACTATTTAATTTTTATATACTTGCTGGCAACCACCTCGACCAGCAGCGACATCGGCAACCGAACGTAAAGTTGTAAACTACCTAGCAAACATTCAGGTGGCGGTGGTGCCACCAGTCAAAGCAGCCGTAATTAGATGTATGAAATGTGGATATTTCTCAATTTCGCCACCGGATAAAATGGTGACCATTCCATCGACACATAACTTACAGGATCGGGGCCCTGTATACAGCGTGCTTCGAAACACTACGCTTATAACTGAGCCTGCGATTATAAATATTTTGCATCATTCTCTGAAGGGATTTTCCAAACAAATTCTCTTTTGTAGGTTTCCATATACAAGTTATCAAAGAGGGTATCATAAAACTGAATAACTTGCCTTGAGGAATATATTTATTATACTTTTTTCGCCCTCTGGATCCCACTGCTGGACAAGGGCTCCCTACCCTTTGTCCACGCAGTCCGGTCTTGCGCTATCTCCTGCCAGTTCCGCGTGAAAGAGACAAGTTCGTCGCATTATCTCTTTCGTTGGCGACGTATACCTCGTCTTCTTTTTATACCTGGCACCCAGTCGGAGACTTTCTTAGCCTACAACTCACTTGGCATACGAGTTGCATGACCAGTCCAGTCCCACTATTTATGAAAAAAAACACCGTTCCATACAACTTAAGCAACCATCTGATTGACTAAGTATGACGGCCGGTTCGGTCGAGTGGTAGTGACGCTGCCTCATGATCGAGGGGTCCTGGGTTCGATTCCCAGTCGGGGCAAACATTTGTGTAAAAGCAAATGCTTTTTCTCGGATCTTCGGTATTCGTGTCCCACGGACCACGACGCAAGGAGAACCTTAGTATGGGCGTTCGAGTGTGTAGCGCTTACTACACACATCAACGCGGTCTAGGGATATTGCACGATTTTTCGTACAAAAGAGGTCTGTTTGAGAAGCTATAATAGCATACTCGAGATACATGGAGGGCTAAAATTTTCAGATGAGTAAGTGCTAAATCTGTATTTTCAATTCTAGTCAGTAAATTTTGTTTTGCTTAAAAATTTGTGAAAACGTGATGAAAATGAAAAAAAAATACTGCGTAAATTCGACCATTTTCATACAAAAGGCAGGCAAATAGTGCATTTTCGTTTTCGTTTCCATCACGTTTTCACAAATTTAAAGTAAAACAAAATTTATTGACTGGAATTGAAAATTCAAGTTTAGCACTTGCTCGTCTGAAAATTATAGACCTCCATATATCTCAAGTATGCTTTTATAGCTTCTCAAACAGGCCTCTTTTGTATGAAAAATCGTGCAATATCCCTAGACCGTGTTGATGTGTGTATTTTAATTTAATCTATACGAGTATGTATAAAAATAAAAATGAATTGCTGTTCGTCTCGCTAAATTTAGAGAATGGCTGGAGCGATTTGGCTAATTTGTGTTTTGAAATAAAAGTGAAACTTCAGTGAAGGTTCAAAAGGTGAGAAAATATGGAAAAAAAATCTAAGGCCTCACGAAGTTCGCCGGGTCAGCTATTTTTTATAAAAGTCGAAAAATATTTTTGTTGATTTCATATGAAGATGAAGCGTGGATATTTCGGTCAAACAGCTGAAAATACCGCATTTTTCTCGTAAAACTCTTAAGATATGTTTCCTTTTATATTTCGGCAGTGCTTGACAAAAGAATTTGGTTTTGAGGGTCTTGAAGCAGTTTTATTTCAAGAACTCTTCACAGAGGGGAATACGTTTTATTTTGAGTAATCTGAATTGCGTAACGTGGGAAGTAAATGAAGGATTTGAAGCATAGCTTTACGTTTTCAAGAAACATTTTGTATGTTCTATGAAAATAAAGCAATTTGACTTTGATCTGCCATCGTTACATTGTCAAACCTGAAATTTTTAATTTGACCTAGTAAGAATATAAACTCTCGGTACTTTGTGAACCGCCATCATCGCATTCTGATTGCGGTGCGGCGCGGGGAGATCACGCGCGGAAAGCGGTTTCGTATCGTATCGTGGTACATAACAAAAACTCCTTAACTTGACGTGGTCGATTTCTTTTCAATCCATACAAACTTTGACGTTTCCGGGAAAAAATAATTTATTTTAGTCGATCATACTTAGGGATCGTTCAACAATTACGTGATCATTTTTGGCCGTTTTTTTAACCTCCCCCCCTCGCCTTGATTACGTAATCCGTCCGTGTTTAAAATTTTTGCTGTATTAGCAATACTGATGCTTGGAAAAGTCGATAAAATATGCCGAAAAAGTATAAAAAAACTGAATCTGGTCACACTGTTCCACAGTTTGTCTATAGCAGGGGAAATCCCGTTCCATCTATCTAATAGTTAGTGTTACCAGTAATAGACTTCAAAATTGGACGTAAATATTTAAATATAATTTATTTATTCATTTCGCTATACGTTAATTAAAGTTATAAAATGATGACGTAATCATGGCTTCTTCCCCCCCCCCCCTTCCGATGATCACGTAATTGTTGAATGATCCCTTATAGGTAGACTCCACCATTTATATATTTTCTAAGCTATCCTTTACACTCTGTATAGTTACGAAAGTACGAAACATTATCTATGTACACTAAGCAGGAAGTCAGGTTACCCATTTGCATTACATGCTAAATGAAGAGCGACGACAAGGAAAACATGTATGATGTGCTGCCGCGTGTACATGTAGGTCCGACTCAGGCTTACCTATTTTTACAAAGGGGAACCTTTACAAATAAATCGTACACCCTCGCCCTAAGGAAATGACGGCCCTTTGAGTTTTAAGAGGTCCTCTTCCTTGAAGATTGCTCTTAAGTAACATATACGTGACATATATTATAGAACATATATAACATGTGCACAATTTCCGTCTCTTACATTTTAACTCTGACGTCACATTTAAAACTTCCTAAGAAGGTTATGTTCCTTACGTTATTTTTTTCCATGTGTTATTATTTGCATCCACAGACTTTATGGTCCGTATTATAGGACCCGACTCAGACTCTGATCTACAATAAAGTAGCAGTCGTCTTTGTCATTTTGATAGTGATAGAAAGAATAGAATAGAAATAAAATAGAATAGAAAAAAATCTTTATTTTATAGGACATTCAGGATGCCACTTAAAACAAGTCAAGATTAGAATGAAATACATACAAACATACATTAAACGATTTAAATACATACATACGCATTCGTTCTTTTGACCCTACTGACTCTAAGCCTATTCGCAAAGGTGTAGTCTTCCTCAGAGAAGAACAGGCAAGAAACTCTGAGGTTGCTCTTTTAAATCGCATTACTAATTTTCTTATTTACTAATTTTAACTAAATCTGAAATAACTCTAGAACTGAGCAGTTCATTCCCATGGCTGCCTGTCTGATAGATAATCAGACATTTTGTAATAGCCCTTTTTGCAAAGTTTATGTTTAATTACTATCTTAAATAAGAGACAATCAATACTTTAGCAATACTCGAAGCGGTGATAGCCCAGTTGGTAATGAGCCAGACTTGTAATCCGAAGGTCGCGGGTTCTAATCCTGGTGTGGGCCTGTACCACTAAATTCGTTTTTTCGGATTTATGTACGGATTTCTAATTATCACTTGCTCAACGGTGAAGGAAAACATCGTGATGAAACCCGCCCGTCCCAGAAAATTCATTTTCGAAAGACGAGCGGTCCACCAACCCGCATTGGGCCAGCGTGGTATACTATGGCCTAAATCCCCTTAATTTTTCGAAAGGAGAACCGTGCTCCTCGGTGGTAAAAAAAAGTAAAATTACAATTATTACAGCTTTGACAACGTTACGGTGTCATTTAGTAACATTATTTTATCATATTATGGACAATTATGAAGACTTTATTAGACTGAATCAAGTCTCAGTTTGCCATTCTAACCTATGACGGTACACAAATTCCCCGCCGGGTCAGAAGTACCATCGATTTGTACCATTGATGGTACTACTGACCTTCTTTGCCATGAAAATATCATAAACATGTTGAATAAAACGAATTAAACAGCAGTATATTCTCAGTCACTGGAACCCGGCCTACATTTTAAAGACGTTAACAAGATATTGTATCTTACAGAACGGATAATCTTATCATAAAGCTTTCCGGTTGCCACTTAAAATTAAATCGTGTATAAATTACAAGAGAAAAACGAACAAAATGCACTTCAAAGAGATATGAGCAAAAAGTTCTTATGCGCGCGGAATCGAAGTGGCTGTTTCTGTCAATTACCCATTGCCGAGTTTCGAAAAAAGAAACAAGAAAAAATAAAATGGCGGCGCAGCGTCCCGCCAAAATAAAATGGTTGGATCGATCGAAGACCAGTTAGTGTATTATTGAACACGTTTACGTCATTTATTTTGTTATTATTTTAATAAGTCCGTAATAAGACAGATTAATTTATTTTAATCTTACTCGGTTTTTTTTAATATTCTTAGTTCTACCCTATTTAACTAATTTTATAAAGAACAATACTTAAAAATGTAATGAAATGAAAATTTATTTCTTTCTAGAAGTAATTTTTACATTTTCACTTGAGGCCAGCCCAGTTAGCATTAATTTGCTTGTGTTGGGTGTGCCTAGCACAATCCCTGTTTAAATAACAAAATTTCTTAAACAAAACAAAAATATATCTAAATTTACTTAAATCAAAGTGTGTGCAGATGTGTATGTGTGTACGTGCATGTGTGTGGGCGTGTGTGTGGGTGTGTGTGTATGTGCGCCGGTGTATATGTATGTGTGCGTGCGTTAGCCCTACGATGTGATACCTTAGGATCGGAAGTTGTGCCAACGACAACTTGCACTAACGAATGTGTAAGATAAATATATAGAAATAGAAATAAAACTACATGTAAAGTTATCGCCGATAGGAGAAAGTGACTTAACTAAACATAAACCAATAATATACCCCTACATGTAGTTCAAATAAAGTGATTTTTATTAGTAGATAAATATATCGCATTCTATTTAATAGCGGCGCGGAGCGGGGGGCGCGCGGTCACTCGCTCCGCATTGCTTTCAGAATGCGATGTACATTGCTGGTTTTCATGTTTTACAATGTTATCATGATTTCTTATTGCAAAATGGACTATATTTGAATAAATAATTTAATTTTAAAGCAGAAAATATTATGAACATGAAAAAATTAGGTATTCTAAAACTTTCCTGAGGAAAATTCCACTAGAATATCATTCAGAATAACGGTTTGAATCAGGGTTTCAGTTTTTGTTTATACTCTGTTTTATAAAACAAAGTCCCCTGCCGCGCCGCTTCTGTCTATCTGTCTGTCTGAACACGATAAACTCAAAAACCACTAAATAGATTTTCATACAGTTTTCACAAATGGATGGAGAGATTCAAGAGGAAGACTTATATGTTTCATGTTTATATGAAAACATAACCCTTTTTTTATTTTGATACCCTTTTTTAACGTCTTAGAGGATGAATTTTGTAAAACGCAGAAACATAACATGGGTGTCACAAATTGTGTTGAAGAGTACTATTACAAAGTTTCAAGTCATTGGACGATGTTTTTTTTTTTCCATACGAAAATTTTGATTTATTTTCATGCTTCAGACAATCTAGCTTGAAATATTTATATGAAAAGAAGAAACAAAAAAATATGGGTCTGTTAAATTTTCACAAAGTTTACGTACAAAAAGTTTGGATGGTGATAAAAAAAATCTTCCTGTATGTATTTAGAACTCCCCCTACCGATTAGCCTGTCAATTCACATTAAAGTAACTTTAACATACTTAAGAGATTTCACACAAAGGGTGCTAAAAGCCGTTAAGTTGCTTAGATTTTCTTCCCTTATGGCGCCAAGTTAATGTGTAACTTCAGCTTTGAGCGAAAATTAACTAAACTTGCTTCGATGTGTAGTTTTCGGGGTTATAAGGGGTTAAAATTATTAGTAACTATTTAACCCCAGATAAAAAAGAGAGGTGTTATAAGTTTGACGTGGGTGTATGTGTATCTGTCTGTGGCATCGTAGCTTCTAGCTACCGATTTCGATGCGGTTTTTTCGTATGAAAGCTGATGTAATCGAGATGGTTCTTGGCTATATTTGATCAGAATTGGTTCAGCCATATAAGAATTATAAATTAGGTATAACTGCTTTACCCACTGACATAACTTATTTTTTTATGTCTATATGGGTTTACTACAAACCAAAAACTGACTTATGTCATTTTTTGTAGTTTAATTTGTCCCTTTCAGAGAAGGTAAAGGAATCTATTGCCATACAGCCATTTTTAAACATTGTCAATATTTTGTTTTTTGTGTAAAGACCATAATTTAATTATTATTTTTTACAGTTATATTATGAGATTTCAGTAATATACTCGTACAATTATTGTCATCAATGTAAAATTTTGCTAGTTGATAGAAAGCTGGTAAAAAAGCGTGCAAGCAATAAGGCCGCTTTGTTGTACACATTTTGTATGTCTTGTGTCTTGGTTGTGTCTTGTACTTTGTTATTTGCAAGTGTTGTAAAAAAAACTTGTTTTTGTATATATATTTTTTGTATACATATTTCCTTGTGTGCAAAAAAGCGTATGTACCTATTTGTTTACGCATATTCCATGATATATGATATGATATACGTATCTATATATCTATATCTATATATATAAAAGAAAGTCGTGTTTGTTACAACACTTATAACTCAAGATCGGCTGGACTGATTTTGATCAAATTTGGTATGGAGGTAGCTGATACCCGGGATTAACACATAGGCTACATAATTTTCCGAAATTCCCACGGGAACGAAGTCCCGGGCGTAAAGCTAGTAGTTATTAAAACAAAAGTCTGTTCCCTAATTGGCCATATCGATTTTATATTGACTTAGCCTCGAAGTTCATTAAAACCGATCTGACTTTTCTATCAAAAGATTCAAAAGCACTGATTAGAATTTCACAAACTGATTTTTAGTTTTAGAAATTATTATTTTTAATAAGGGCTTTGTTTTTCAAAGTTTAGCTTAAATACAAGGTGATAAAAAACCTCCTAGCTATATTCAAAATCCTGAACCAGTACCACTCAAAGAACACATTTATGAAAAAAAAATGTTTTTTTAAATATTTTTTCAATGGGAATAGTTATTTTTTTGCCTAAAAGTAGACATTACTCTTACACCAGACACGCGATTGGTGCAGTTAGCGCTCGAGGGGTGCAACCAAGTGGTGTCTACTGTCTATGTCTACGTTTAGGAAAAAAAAATCCCACCGAAAAAAAAAAAAAGTGTTCTGTAAGTGATACTGGCCCAGGATTTTGAATATAGCTAGGAGGTTCTTTTTCACCCTGTATAACTGTCATCTACATTAGTAGAATAATAAAGTATAGGCCATCTAAGAGTAGACTTGAAAACGTATCATTGCTGGCTTTTTATCAAGTGCTATCTATAGAATAAATTACGAATTACATCTGATAATCTGTACGCCCTCGGCAAAGATGAACAGATTGCCAAGTTTACTTATTTTAATTTATTGTGTAATGATCCCTTTTGAATCTAGAGGGACAGGATCTATTTATAATGAAGTGGCTACTAACATTCAAAACTAGAGGACACACAGGATTTTTTAACCATCGACGCAAAAATAGGGGTGTTATAAATTTTATCGCTACGTGAGCACCGTAGCTCTTAAACGGGTGAACCGATTTTAATGATTTTTTTAAAATTGAAAAGCAGGTTTTTTAGCGGTTGTTCTAAGACTTGTTTTATCAAAATCGGTTTAGCCTTTAAAAAGTTATAAGCTATTTACAGTTCTTTGCACACATGACAAATATACATAAAATTACAAACAGAAATACGACACAAAAGGTTAGCTTATCTCTAAAAAGAAATTTCTTCCAGCAACTCGCCATTACCTTTCTAGCTGTGGATGTCGAATGTGATACAATTTTTTAGTTTTATAGTTATTTATCTTGGGAATCTTGGAAAATCCAACCTGATTATTTGTCTACGTCATAACATATACATACGTAAGTTCACGGCTTTGTCCCATTGGGGAAGGCAGTGAGCAGATATTGCCATCTGCTACGATCCAAACACACCTCTTTTGCTTCCTCTACATTCATAATTTGTCTTCATACATGCTCGCTCACATGTATATCTATGTCATAACATCAAGGAAAATCCGAAAAAAAAATGCTTAAGTTATCTACTAGTAACAGAAACGTATCAGAATTAAATAGAAAGAATATTTCTTAAATTGTTACTAACAGCCAACAGTACTAAAGCAGAGATTTGGTAAATAAACACTGCCTACTCCCGAAGAGCAACATAAAACTTCTACATAGCTCCCGTGGGATAGGGGTACTGTGACATCACTAGTTACAGGACTACTACTTGTGTTAGTGGTATAACAATGTAGGAGATACATTAACAAATGTTTTTTATAAATTTAATTTTCATCAAATTTAATGCAATAAACATACGACCGTATTACCTTTCTACAGTCTGGCAAAAAAGAGTAGAAATTAAAAAGTGGCAACACTGTAGTGTCGTCCCGTTTTTCTTATATTGATTTGAAAGGGACGACGTTACAGTGTTGCCACTTTTTAATTTCTACTCTTTTTTGCCAGACTGAACGGCGGAACGTGTCCGTCTCCACAGGACATTTTATACTGAGCCCTGCGCGCGAAACAACCATTTATGAATGCAATGCGTTCAAGTGGCAAAAAATTAGTAAGAGACATATGTCAAGCAGAGTTGAGTATATCAAAGTCCGGAGCAACCCTCCAATTTAATCATCAACAAAGAGTAGTATGGCGAGGCCGAACGCCGAGTTCCTTGCAGCGTGAAGCCCAGAGCTATCGGCCTTTACTCCGTGAGGGCCGTCATGCAACTGGCAAGGTGAGGTAGGCCGGACCCCGCACATGGCAAAGCCAAGATCATCCCCACATTTTTTTTTGTATTGTGAGATGGGTTAACTCTTGACCCCAATCTTGACCAAGGTCATAGATGAGGTCGACGATGGAGCGAGACGATTCACGCACCGACAGCTGTTTTCGCCAGACTTCGGTAGGAGGGTGTTCGCGAACCAGACAAACCTTTACAGAGCCTACCACACCGCATGAAACCATAGGACGCCACCTAAGATTCAAAACAAACTGAGGTGTCGTTGCCTAAGATGGATTACTAGGAGGCAGGTCTCATTTGTGTTTCCTTAGTCGCCTCTTACGAAATCCACGGAAAGACATGGGTTGGTGTTATTTTAAACCGATCACCACACAAACCAAGATAGCAGCCAAACAAGGACTGGTGAGGCGAGGCCGTAGACCGAGCTCGTAGGGTGAAGCCCGGAGTGTCCCCTCCAATACGCACGGCTGTTAAATAAAAGCTAGTGATCAGATGGCAAAGTCATTACCGACTGTGTTATCAGTACATACATAAGCTCACGCCTTTGTCCCATTGGGGTAGGCAGAGACCACAGATTGCCACGAGCTACGATCCAAACTCACCTGTTTCACTTCCTCTACATTCATAATTCGCTTCATACTTACATGCTCTTCGGATTCGTGTACTCCTAACATGGCCTTTTCTCAGTACATCACCAATTTGGTCTAAGTACGTTCAGCTAAGGCGCCCTCTTCCGACCGTTCCAACTACACTACGTCAAAGTGTTGTCAGTGATCTTATGAAATAGTTGCTTTCTGTAAATTTTAACCGTGTGGTGATCGGTTGAGAATAACACCACCCCATCTCTTTCCGTGGATGTCGTAAGAGGCGACTAAGGAAACACAAATGAGACCTGCCTCCTAGTAATCCATCCCAGGCAACGACACTTCATTTTTTTCTGAATCTGAGGTGTCGTCCTATGGTCCCATGCGGTGTGGTAGACTCTGTAAAGGGCCACCCTCCTACCGAAGTCCGACGCCAAACAGCTTGCTGTGTTCCGTCGGTGAGTACCAATGCCTTTATAGGCATTTTCTGGGTTAACTCGCTCCATCGTCGACCTCATCTTTGACCTTATGGTCAAGATTGAGGTCAAGAGTTAACCCATCTGATAATAAAAATAAAAAAAATTTCAAATTACTTTTACCCTGTCTATTCTTATACCATTGCAGGGAGGGCCATATACTACGCGGCCCTAAAGTGGCGCTACTGAAGAAAACGTAACGTGGTGTATAAACGACTCACGTGGGAATTTACGTATTTATGCCGTATTTTGTGGCTATCTAGGTGAGTAGTGCTTTGTTTTTCGCACAACAAATAAAAATCCCTTTTCCGCTGAGCCGGTTAATTTATACTATAAATATATAGTAGCTTACCGCCCGCGGCTACGCCCGCGTGGACCACAGATTATATCGTGCCGATATGTGGGATTAAATGTAGCCTATGTCCTTTCCCAAGGTCTAATCTATCTGTGTACCAAATTTCATAAAAATCGTTTCAGTAGTTTAGGCCTGAAAGCATAACAGACAGACAAAGTTACTTACGCATTTATAATATTAGTAGGGACTTTGTTTACTTTCTGACTATTTCACTGGGAAGAGATCGCCCAAACTTGGGCAATCCGGCTAAAAGGAGAAGCCTTTGCCCAGTAGTGGGATACCCCACTGTAACGCCTGTATAAAATATTTAGTAAAAGGCATTCTATAAGTAGACGGTTAACATGGTAGGTATAGAACCTCCACAGTACCTACACGATAAGAAGATCCCCCAGAAAATCCAAACAAAGCTAAACAAAAAACAAAATCCAACAACTAAGTTAGGTTATGATTTATTTTGTATCTTCCAAAGTTTTTTAAGTTGCGCGATAAATTTCGTACAAGTTGTACACTTGTTTGCAGGGTGGTTAGTCTTGGGAACTGTGGACTTGCTTCCGGCGTGTTACTTTCGTGTGTCAGTGGACTGTACTTACAGACAAACATCCTTACTTACTAGTATAGTGGGGTTTAGGATATCAGAATGAGAAAGAAAGAACGTCCGTATCTTTTTTTTTTTTTTAAATCGCTACACACTCAAAGGCCCACACTAAGGTTTTCCCTTGTGTCGTGGGTCCCTTGGAAAACACGTAAAGACAAACACAAACACCCATGACCCGAGAACAAACATCTGCTTTTTACACAAAGGTTTGCCCCGACTGGGGATCGAACCCAGGACCGCCGATCAAGAGGCAGCGTCACTACCACTCGACCAAACCGGCCGTCATATTTGTTTTCTTATGCCGCGGGTGTCTTATGAGGTAACCTTCTTTGAAAATCACTTTGAACAGACACAGTGTATGACGAATGCGTGTTTTGCCTTGATCCATCATTTGTGGACAAAGCCTTTAGGTGACTTTACATAAGTTAACGAAAATGAAGTATGTGAATCAGCATTAAACTGAAAAAATGTTACATACAGCTTGATCTGCTGTAGAATAAAAAAAAAAAGACATATTCCTTTGGAAAAGTGGTTTAGTTTCATGTGAAAAATCTTCCTCAAAAGTTGTTAAACAATAAAGTCTTATCTTATCTTATGTAGCCATTATGTGTCCCACTGCTGGGCAAAGGCAAATAAAGTAAGTGGTAAAATAAAACATGCAAAAATAGGAATAATTAATACAACGTATTAATTGAAAATACAGGGTGTAAAAGACAGGTAAGCAAAAACTGAAACCCTCGACTCACACAATCATTCTAAATGATTTTCCAGTGGAATTGTTCTCCGGAAAATTTTCATTGTTTTTTCATGTTTTTTTAATATTTTCTGCTTATTTTTTTATTATTTAATCGAATACACTCCATTTTGCAATAAAAAACAATCACAACAACGTAAAACACAAAAACGAGCAATGTATTTACATCGCACTCCGATAGCAGCGCGGCGCGGGGGGATCGTGCGCGGGGCGCGGTTTCACGATACGTTGCGTAGCGCCAAAGTAGGTTAATAATGGAAACTCCTTAACGTGACGTTTCCGGGAAAAAAATTACTTATAGCTGATGATAGTTATGGGTAGATTCCACCATTGAAGTATTTGCTAAGCTGTTCTTTACACCCTGTATAACTCTAAAATTAAAACAATTTTGATCAAATGTAGCTAAGAACCATCTCGATTGCGTCAGTGTAGTCTTTTGCATAGTTTATTTTACCAGTTTACTAAAATCACTCAATATAGAAGAGCCCCAGTTGCATAGCTAGCACGGCCCGTGACAAACTCAGGCGTCATACTACTCCGACGACGATAAAACTTCTCTTTGATTGTCCGAGCTGGCGTTGTTATTTCGACACTTTTATGACATTTGACTGCGTTATTTTCACCTTATCCTTGATCCGCTGGTTTATAATAGGTCTTTACCTATGAAATTGCCGTTTTTCATACAATATTTTTGGAAAACTGAATTTCCTACTAACGTTTTTGGATTTTTCTCGGGAATGCGAAATCCAAATTTAGCGAAATTTTGTGGGAAGGTTTGGACAACATTAAGTGAATTTTCATCATACTTACTTTATTGAAAGTTGTAACTGTAACGACGGTACAGCAAAAATAAGCAATGAAACGGGCAACGGATGAAACGAGCTATATTTGAGCTTCTTTTTCAGCAAATAAATCTAAAGTAAATATGTATTAATTTGACTCAATATCTCCGTTATATGGCCAAGGTTTTAAATAAAAAACAATTTTAGTAATAGCTGTTCAATCAAATAAATTATGAATAAAATAAAGCTTGAGAAAAATCGGCAATTTCATAGGTAAAGACCTATGATTATTTCAAAACATTGCTCCATCTCTATTGTAGTTCTATGGGTGTAACTTTACTTCGAAGGGGGAACATGTACCGTCAGAACAAGTTTCTCTACCCCTTCGTGTCACGGGAATTTCCGGATATTTCCGCTGAATTCTGGTATCAACGTTTTATTTATTTATCTTGACTTATTTTTAACTTCCATGCTGGACTGGGAGTGAAAGAAAAACTAAGAATGTGTCAGCTACCTTCTCCTCCCAGGTAAACAGTAGAAGTCTGTAAGAGGGATGCGAGGGTTTGCTGTATAATGGGCGAAAGAGGTGGTCAGCTCTCACCATTATGCAACTCGTTCCACCTGATAACCCTCACAATTTGTGTCAAACGTGGAATCTAGTGGTTCTAAAACCACTGATGCTCTGCCTACCCCGTTAAGGATTATGGGCGTGAGCGTAGTATGTTATTTTTCACAATTTTCCCCACTAAAAATCCAAGATGGCGGATATTAAATTTTCGGGAAAGCCGACATATGGGTGTCATTTAATAGGTTTTCGAAGGTCCTGATTCCGAAAATAACATCCGTTTTGAAATCCAAAATGGCGGACATGCATTTTTTGGAAAAAAAACGTCATGGGTGTCGTTTTATAGGTTTTAAGGGGTGCTTATTCCAAAAATGGCATCTCTTTTTAAATCCAAGATGGCGGCCGTGAAAAACCAAAAAAAGAATGAACTCCTTTTTGACCCTACACACATTTTTGATACTAATAAAATAAGGGCACAACCATCCCGATTACGTCAGCTTTCAAACAAAAAAACCACATCGAAATCGATCCATTCGTTTAGAAGCTACGAAGCCATAGACACACAGATACACACGCCAAACTTATAACACCCCTGTTTTTGTAAGGGGTTAAAAAGAAAGAGACAGAGCAACAAATTGCAGCGCGGTAAAATGGAAATTCTAGAATGGAAATTTCGAATGTCGAACGGCAAACATGGCCGCCGCTCACCAACAATTTTCACTGGCCATTCTGTTCGTAGTTTTAAGCAGCTTACGGAGGGTATACTGCGATATGTTGATTTAATTTTCTGTATTTATAAATGTTTATAGAGCCGCCATTTGCCAATGAAAAAATCCCTCGTTTGTTGGGTGACTGTAAAGTTAACTTAAGATAACTCTTAAATTAAAAAAGTTGTATATATAGCTCCCGAAATTTATTGCGTATAACTTTTAAACGGCTAAACCGAATTTGATCAAATAAGAACCACGTCACAGAATAAATAATAGTACTAACGTACAGAAGTCTCACTCCCTAACAAAAGTCAACTTTAGGCATAAAAATTTGCCTAGTATTGCGAGCGGCACAAGCTTGCAAGAGAAATTGAAACTTATAGTCGGCCGCTAGCGTTCATATTCTATTGCGCACCGCCCCGACTCGATGCCGCGTTCGCGACGAGAGCTCAGGGTCAACACTCGCGGCCGATTTAGAGGTGAAATCAATTAAGAAAGATAACACTGCTTATAAAATTAAAGTAACTTTAGTTAGGAATGTAGTAAGTAAAAACACAAGTTAACATAACCATCTATGTTATTTGATACCTAGCCTACATACCTACTTACTACAGACACCTACAGACTATTGTGATGGCAAAACGTGTTTCTGTCTGGTTTTAATATTGTTAATAAGTAGATACACTTATTATTTTGTTCAACACGCGACCAATACGGTGAGCGCGCGCGCGGCGAGTAGCAGCCCGCGCTCGCTGGCATACTCAGTATGCCCGCCGCGCGAACATGCCTAAACTGCGGAGTGACACCCCCCTGACCACGTCAGCTTTCAAACAAGAAAACCGCATCGAAATAGGTCCATTCGTTTAGGAGCTATGATGCCACAGACAGACACACAGATACTCACGTCAAACTTATAACACCCCTCCTTTTTTGTAGGGGTTGAAAAATAAATATAAAAAATCAGCCCACTTTATGACGTAGGCTAGGTAAACCTAGACGTATTTTATGAGTCCATAAGTGTCTAGGATATTAGTATTGACATCTCTAGCTGCTTATGAATCAGTGACATTGAAAAGCTTTTTGAAAGCTATCCATTATTTTTAAGTTCAGGCATCCGCTTACGATATATTAATTAAATTCAATTGAAAAACATTTATTTGACATACACACTACAACACAACAACAACAATGATACAGAAGGAATAAACAACACAAAATTAAAATATAAATCAAAATAGATGCAGTTGTGTGTGATGTAGTGCTAACAAACAGGACTCACCTCAGCCATGTGTTGCAGCAGAGGCCACAGCGCTGGTTTTCAGTTGAGCTCCTAGATGAGTGTAAGCTTTAAAATGAAATAGTAAATTGTGATACGAGGGTGTGAAGGAGGTTATTGTAAACGAGTTGACGTATGTGAGCACGAGCCGCCGGCGAGGGCTCACCATTGTCACGAGTGAGAAAAGTCATAAATAAAAAACAAATGTAAGCAACCATATACCTATTTTTCACCGGAATTTGCAGGAAGAAGACAATCTTGCACGGTTTTCGCCGTGTTTAAAATGTCGGGTGATGTCAAGACCGTAATATCACTGTCCTCACTAGACGAAGTCATATTAATTTGTTTCACAACATAAATAATGCAAAATTTACGAAAAAGGCGCCTTTTGGTAAGTTTTTATTGTAATTTGTGCGCATGCGTAGATTATGTTCAAAATTATCGGACAAAGAATTCAAATATTCAGCCTTCTTGTTTTTCTCGGTAAATAAAATATTAAAATATTTTAAATTAAATGTAATTAAATATACGCAAAATAATAATTATACATGGTCATGGTTATGGTCAGATGACCTAAAGAAGATAGCGGGTAGTGGCTACTGCAATAGGCTGATATAATGATTATGACCGTATCTGTCTTAGTTAGAACCCGGTTTTAATTAAAATTTCCTAGTTATGACAAAAATGTATTGTTAAATTTAGTTAAAACTAGTTCTAGCCGTGAACTAAAACCAGTAATAGAGAAACTCTTTGGAGATTGAAAAAACGGATAGGTTAGGTTAGGTTCCCTATTTTTGAATAGAAGTTAATTCTAGTTTCCACAAAGGCAGTTGATAAAAACTAGTTAAAACGTATTTCAACTGTAACACATCAAACTAAAATAATTTAAAAATAACAAACCCGACTGCTCTGTAAAAACTGAAAAGAAAAAAACATGTATGTCCAGTAGTCGAGACTTTTGTTATTGAATATAATTGAATAACATAACGAAAACTTCTTTAGCAGCGTTGTGCACTTTAATTAAGGATAAAATAATAAGGATAAAAAATTATACTTTAATACTTTAATGATAATACTTTGAATTAAGGATAAAAAATGTTAAACTCGCGTCAGGACACGTGACCTGATCGAAAATTCGTAAGACGGAGGGAGAGTAGATCGCAAGGAAGTGAGTAATATATGTTCAAGTTTTCACTCCTGCCGGCACTCTCGGAGTGCCACCCGTTGTTTTTTTTTAAATTTGTTTTCTTTTTCACATTGTGGCATCTAAAACCGGCCATTTTGATTTTCTAAATTTTTGTGCTTTCTATGACATTCGCGCCGTCATGACGAATCAAACGACGAGTCATTATCAAAATCGGCCCACGCGTTTGGTCTAAATAGTGCCACAAGGGTACGAACCCACATACAACATAGGCTGATAAACACATTCCCTCCTTTGCGTCGCGCAGTCGGGTAAAAATCCATGATTGTCGCTCGTGCACGTATCATGTTTTTCTAAAACGACCTATTTTTAGATCATTAAAAGTTTTATTGCCTGCGATTTTCAATTTTTATAATCTTACAATGAAAACACGGAAATTGACTTATAAAACTTCTTAACATTATATTTTCCAAGTATTTTTTAACAGCCGAAACTTTTTTTGTTAGTAAACTCATTCCATATTTAAGTAATTTAGGCATCACAACTTTTGACTTAAATGCGAGTTTGATTTTGCTATAAAACTTTCTTGTGGTTCCCCACTTTTATCAATATAAGATTATCTTCGCACGATTCATAGAGGTTAACATTTTTTATAAAGAACAGAAGTCTTAATTCGACGCTGAGTATGAGTGAAACAAAAAATAAATCATATAATATCCCACACGTCTAATAAAAATTAAGTACTAATAATTTGTTCTTTATTAAGCCAATCAAGTTAATGGTACTAAGTAACGTTACTAGTTCTGACGATAGTTTAGTTTTTAAATAGGTATGTTTAAGTTCATTATATTTTGTGTGTGCACCGCATAAAGGATCTTCTTTTTCCTTCTTCTTTAGAGAAAAGTACTGAAACACGGCTTGGTAGCAATTTAGCAATTGTTTAGTCAGTTATTATATTTGTGGGCAAAGTATTGAACGCGCTTTCTCTTATTATATGCGACAGGCATTTGTTTGGAGGATGCCAGGGACTTTGTTCCCGTGGGAATGTTGTAAAACCCTTCTTTTTTTTTAAACGCTACACATTCAAAGGGCCCACACTCAGGTTCTCCTGCGTGTAAGGTCCCTTGATACATATACAAGGACACACAATCAATGACCTGAGAAGAAACATTTGCTTTTCACATAAATATTCGCCCCGACTGGGAATCGGACTCTTTTTTATTATGAAATAGATTAACTCTTGACCCCAATCTTGACCAAGATCATAGATGAGGTCGACCCAAAAAATACCCTTATGGCACTGGTACTTCCACGCACCGACGGAACACAGCAAGCTGTTTGGCGTCGGACTTCGGTAGTAGAGTGGTCGCGGACCAGACAGCCCTTTACAGAGCCTACCACACCGCATGAAACCTTAAGACGCCACCTCAGATTTAGAACAAATTGAGGTGTCGTTGCCTAGGGTGGATTAATAGGAGGCAGGTCTCATTTGTGTTTCCTTAGTCGCTCTCTACCGATCACCACATGGCACATCACATACATTGTGCCTTTCAGTTTTCGGGTTTATACTGGGCGTTGATGAATCAGTGAGTGAGTCAGGATCCTACAGCTTTATAAATCAGGATAATCAGATGAATCGTAGTACAAAACAACTGCTATTACCAATGGATTCAAATATCTATGTCTCCCAAACAAAGTTACAACAATGTGGTTAGGATGAGTAGCTTAATTCCAAAGATTCGTTTAACTTTTTTTTCTTAAGGTCTAGATTTTGGTTAAATACTTTTGCAAGGATCTTTTATACTCAGCCTCAGAATACAAGCGTATACACAGATTATTAATTTATTTACTAGTTTTACGCCCGGGACTTTGTTCCTAAGGGAATTTCGGGAATTCTTCTTGTTATCGTGCAGGTATAGTCAAGTGTGTGGCGAACTTGACTAACCCTGGTGTTAGAATTTATTTTCCAGTACTTATTTTCGTTAGCTGATCGGTCAAGTTGTATGGAGCGGCAAGTTTTTATGTTTTCATATATTAACTAGCTGTCCGCCCGCGACTTCGTTCCCGGTGGGTTTTCTTTTTTTTTGTGAATCTAAACCATCCTCGAATCCACTTGAATACACAATAAAAAAATTCAATAAATTCAGCCCAGCTGTTTAGGAGGAGTTCAGTGACATACACACGCACAGAAGAAATATATATATATTATGATATATTTTACGTGGGGAAAGGTTGTTCAGTTTAGTGACCTTAGTTTTCGCTAATTTAAAGACACACAATATAACACTTTCCTTAGCTCGTAGCCCAGTGGTGCTCCCTGATTTGAACCGATCAGTGAGGTACAGCAACGTACACAGTGGCAGGGAGCCTGATGGGTGACCGAAGTGTCAATTTATAACGAGCGTTTCCGTGCTTTGGAGGGCAAGTTAAACCGGTCGGTAAACTAAGTCAGAGAACATTTGGCGGTTTGAAAACATTGGCACCAGTGTTAGTAAAGTTTATCACACACTTGATTTTACCTACACGATAACCAACCATCTAGTAGAATTACCAATGAAAGACATTATTTTTACACTACTTCCACTTATATTTAATATTTTATGCGACCGGTTATTACATCTTCTGAAGATGACACGCCTGAAGATGATGTGATCGAATAAAATATTAAATAAATAACTGGAACTAGTGTAAAATCATGTCTTTCATTGGTAATAATATGGAGTTACATCAAGAAGCAGCAACACAAAGTAAAAACTCCAACCAGAAGAAGCTAATAGTAACTTAAAAAATCTCATTTTCCCGATTGTTACACTCTCTCGAAGCCAGGTCCCCGATTCTGTAACTTAAGTTGCGTGTTCTTTAACTTAAGTTGTGAGGCCATTTTATGTGTTCGGGTGGCGAAATCGAGAACTATTTACTTGCTGACATCCACCCCGACCAGCAGCGCTACCGCCAACCGAACGTAAAGTTGCAACGTACCTAGCAACTAAAAATTCTGTTGGCGGTGGCGCCACCAGTCAAAGCAGCCGTCATTCGATATTGTATGGGCATTTTTATAATTCTAAAATGGCACGGCAATTTTGTATTACCATTGCCTCTTATGTAATAGCAATACTAGAAGCTGAGAATAAAGGGGGCAATGGTAATACAAATTTTGAAGCACCATGCCGTGCCTTTCAAATTATAAAAAGGCCCTATGAAATTTGGATAGTTCTCAATTTCGCCACCTGAACGGATAAAATGGCAACCATTTTATCGATACACAACTTATGTTACAGAATCTAGGCCCTGATCTGTCTCCGAAAGTAATCTAAAACAGTTTACGACCCATAAAACTTGCTTTTAAATAAACAAAGCCAAGAAAGTAACAGTCCGGTCGTCTTCTCAAGAAAACCGAGCGAAATTTAATTTTTAACGCGCCCTAAAACGAAGGACTTGTCACTGAGAATTTATCTCTTAATTATCTAAAGCAGCGGTTCTCAAACGGACATTTTATGGCGTCTTTAACTTGTGTGGCACTTACGAATTTCAAAGTAATTTCCTGAATATTAAATTGTAGTTAATTAATGAAAAATGTTTTGACACTCTACAAGTCTAATATATTCCAAAATATATGACAGACAGATAAAGAATTCATTTGTTTATTTATTTGGTTTTATTATTTTTATTATGAGAGGGGTTAACTCTTGGTCATAGATGAGGTCGACGATGGAACGAGTTAACCCACAAAATGCCTAATATCGCACTGGTACTCTGGAACAGCACAAGCTATTTGGGGTCAGACTTCGGTAGGAGGGTGGTCGCGAACCAGGCGTTCCTTTACAGACCCTGCCACACCGCATAGGACGATACCTCAAATTCATAACAAATTGGGATGTCGTTTGCCTAGGATGGCTTACGTTATTGGTTATATATACCTTATTGCATGCTACGTTATTGGCTATTTATACCTTGTTGATACATTAAATAATCGTAATGAGTCACTCCTGTACCTATGTATTTGTAACTTATCTGATGTCTGGGTGGAAGAAAGAACCATAGCTATCCAATACTTGAGAACCACTGACCTAAGCCAAAATAACAGGATTCACCAACTTTGCGACGCAATACCAAAAGTTAGGATATTGGCTTAAACTTTCTGATATAATTATCTTGTTCACGAAGAAGAGTCAACACAGATTTTTTTGGGGTAAAAAATATCTTTATTATTCTTATGATCTTATAATTAAGTCTTAGATTAAACTTAGTTTAAGCTTGGTGGCTATTAAAGATTACATCTTCCTGGACTGTCGCTTGTCACTGGCAATCAGCTAATCGTTAGTTTCTGAGCCATTTAGAGAACTCAGTGTGCCCTGCGGCGCGAAGACGGTTTACCACAGCAGACCCATCAATAACATTGATGGCATTATTTCAACCGATGTTATTTTGGGAAAATTGTTCAGTTTCGTGGGCTGATTCACATCCTTTATTTTCGCTAACAAATTTAACCTTTCATATCAGGCATAGTACGTTTCATCGACCACCTAAATAATTAGAGTTTTCGACGGCCGGTTTGGTCGAGTGGTAGTGGCGCTGCCTCTTGATCGGCGGTCCTGGGTTCGATCCCCAGTCGGGGCAAACCTTTGTTTAAAAAGCAGATGTTTGTTCTCGGGTCATGGGTGTTTGTGTTTGTCTTTATGTGTTTTCCAAGGGACCCACGACACAAGGGAAAAACCTTACTGTGGGCATTTGAGTGTGTAGCGTTTAAAAAAAAAAGAGTTTGCTAGTGACCTTCACCGTTTTTAAAAATTAGGAAAATCTTTCTTCATTAATAATATGTTTAGTTATCGTAATATTTTATAACTTAAAAAAAATTAAAACTGGCAAAAATTGTACTCAAAGTAAGAAAAATAACATAAAAACAGTTATAGAAACAAATTAGGTATTGTATACATTAGGATCGAGACGTATTATCAATAACCCTGTATATGAGACAGACATAGAACGAATATAAATGTCGATAGAATAATTCTGCACTTATAAGCTGACAGTAACTATAATTCCATATAAGTAGTCAAATAAAAATATGAACTGTTAGAATGGGAAGGGAAGGAAAATTCATCGTGTTGCATGCCTTTACCACATTTTCCTTATGACTGTAAGTATAAACTACAGGAGTATACGCAGAAAGCGATATCCTCTTCACCAGATTAAACTTAACCTTATTCTCTTCGAATACGGCATACATTTCTTCAACAATGATTATTGAAAGCGTATTGAAAAAACGCGAGCAAAGTTCAGAGGAGTGCTTGTCAAAACTTATAAGTTTTGACGCGTACTATGATAAATTCAGACAGTTTTATTCATAGTTCCTACCCACAACATGGAGTTTTGATGTTTTATTTAGATAGGGTGTTTATGAGTTCAATGTTCTCTCAAGGGATAGTAATGGGTCTTTTTTCAACAAGGAACAAGCCCATTTCTCTATCTTAGGTGACTTTAAATCAGGTAATAAAAACATTAAGGATTCACCAAACTGAACAAAATTCAAGGAACATAGGAAAAAAAGATGTCGCCTCTACTTTAGAACATACGGGATCAGCCTTAGTATGAGAAGTCAAAAAATATTCTTTTTTTATTGTAAGATGGATTAACTCTTGACCTCAATCTTGACCATAAGGTCAAGGATGAGGTCGACGATTGAGCGAGTTAACCCAGAAAATGCCTATAAAGGCACTGGTACTCCCACGCACCGACGGAACACAGCAAGCTGTTTGGCGTCGGACTTCGGTAGGAGGGTGGTCGCGAACCAGACGGCCCTTTACAGAGCCTACCACACCGCATGAGACGATAGGACGATACCTCAGATTCAGAAAAAAAATTAAGTGTCGTTGCCTGGGATGGATTACTACGAGGCAGGTCCCAGTTGTGTTTCCTTAGTCGCCTCTTACGACACCCACGGAAAGAGATGGGGTGGTGTTATTCTCCACCGATCACCACACGGCATAAATTTTATATGGGTCCCTTGGGAAAGTTGTCCAGTTTCATGGGTAGAATCACCTCTAAAGTGTCGTTTACTAATTAAAAGTCACTTTATAAAAAAACATTAAATATGTTCTAAGACCTTCTGAGCTGTGGCAGTCTCGTGTAGAGTTGCCATTTAGTTGTCGTTTAGTTTTTTATTTATTTGTAACATATGTATTATGTAAGTTCTATTTTTCATAACCAATATTTATTTATTCCTAAAAATTTCAGTCTCGTCCACGGACGTTCGTTCGTCACTTGGTTATGGGACTCACTGAAAACCAGCGTTGTGGCTCGCGGTCTCATATCCTGATTCGCGAGTCGCAACATACAGCTGAGTTGAGGACTCTTTGTCTCGGACCCTACAACACATAGCGATCCAAAGCTAGTTTTTTATTGTATTTGTTATTGTCTTTATGTAGTGTATCGTGTTTCACTGTTTAATCTTGCCTCTTATATGTGTTGTGATGTCCGATATAATAAATTTGTCTTTCTTTCTTTCTTTAGTAGAGAGGCCAGCGTATCAGGTTACTCCATTTTAATCGCAAAACCGGTCTCATGCTAACAACATATAGAGCGCACATGTGGTAACCTAATATGCGGCTCTTTGTAAATAGTATAAACTTCTTACAGTCCCAAACTCCGACCCGCTTAAAGCTTAAGCATTACGTCATCAACGCACTTAAGATATACACATATAATTATAAAGCGACAAATCTGTACGTTGTGCGACAATGGCGGGTCGGGTGCGCACTAATTATCGGTCTTTGTACTCGAATGGCGCCACCTTTCGCGTTAGCACAGAGGGACACAGAGAGATTTAAATTAAAGCTCTTGAGGGTCAAAAGCTAACCTTAAAGCGCCGATTCGAATCTGCGAAAATTGTATCCGAAATGCCCATAATGTCATTTCTATGACAGGTACCCTTCAAATATTTTCTCTTTCGAGCATAGACAAGTAAGGTTGCAATTTTGCCGTGTTCAAATCAGAATTTTCTAATCCAAGATGGCGGACGTGAAAATTTTGAATATACTATCATAGGTATCGTTATATAGGTTCTCGGGGATGCTGACCTCGAAAGTGACATTTATTTTAAAATCCAAGAGTTTTTAAAATTAAAAAAAATCTAAATGAATGCCATTTTGACCCTACTAAAAGGGCACACTCACCATGTTCAATTCAGAAAAAAATTAAATCAACATCCAGACCCCCTCCCCTTGTCATTAAAAATGCACAGATCAAAGATGCTTCTATATTTCGTGTCGGGGGCGATGGAGCGATAAGATTTTCGCAGTTACTTACACTAGTTTTAAACATAAATAAAAAACAAAGATCTAAACTCATTTAATACAAAAATCGTGGTAAGAACTCGTTATAATGTTTCCAACTAAGTATCCAGTTTGTTTTGACAAATAAATGATTAAAATATTTTTTTTACGGACTCCCACGTTACTCAAGGAAAGCTCATAAAAAATCTCAAAGTTCCAGCTCCGGAAGGTAAGTATTTTTGGCAGCACTTTCAGTTTATCCTTTTACAACTGAAAATACAGGAAGTTTTTTTTTATCACCATACACATTTTTTGTACGTAAACTTTATGAAAATTTAACAGACCCGTATTTTTTTGTTTTATATCATTTCATATAAAAATTTCAAGTTAGATCGTCTGAAGCATGAAAATAAATCAATATTTGTATGGAAAAAAAATAACATCGTCCAATTGACTTTAAACTTGGTAATAGTACTCTTCAACACAATTTGTGACACCCGTGTTTCTGCGTTTTACAACATTCATCCTCTAACGTTAAAAATGGGAATCATAATCTGAAAATTTTGGAAAAATATTTTTTTCCCCTTTATTTACGTTCTTTTTTTTTATTATAAGATGGGTTAACTCTTGACCTCAATCTTGACCATAAGGTCAAAGATGAGGTCGACGATGGAGCGAGTTAACCCAGAAAATGCCTATAAAGGCACTGGTACTCCCACGCACCGACGGAACACAGCAAGCTGTTTGGCGTCGGACTTCGGTAGGAGGGTGGTCGCGAACCAGACGGCCCTTTACAGAGCCTACCGCACCGCATGGGACCATAGGACGCAGCTCAGAAAATAATGAAGTGTCGTTGCCTGGGATGGATTACTAGGAGGCAGGTCTCATTTGTGTTTCCTTAGTCGCCTCTTACGACACCCACGGAAAGAGATGGGGTGGTGCTATTCTTAACCGATAACCACACGGCCAACGTTACTGACACCACCGTAAGAAAAATTTGGCTGGTGATAAAAAAGTTACCCTGTATAGATTGCAATAAGTAGCCAAAATGAAAATCCCCTCGCTGCGTCCCCAGCCTGTGACAAATAAGTACATACAATAAATATACGGGATTTATCGCTACGCTTTATACAAATCTGTTATGGAGAAGAGGATTTATACTTCATAATAAAGGAGGCATGACACTCGAGATTAATGTGCTGCGTACTAACGTGATGTGTGGAGACGGGGCTATAGGATCTGGATGTATGGGGTAAACATATAAAGCTATGGTAGGTCTGTGTACATATACTTAAAGCATGAAGAAATAGAGCGCGATAGAAAGAGCGGTGAAGAGTGGTAAATCGTATTGTTGATCTCTAAATGCGTTTTTCAGCAGCTAGTAAGCATGGTGATGTTGATTTGCATAGCTAGCTTGGCCCACAAAGTCGAGCGTCACGCCACTCCGGTGACAACAAAACTCTACTTTCAGCTTGCTCGCCCTCTGGCGTTATCACTTCGACAGACTTTTTCGACATTTGAACGATGCGCTTTTCATTGAACTGTAAGTATGAGTACTCCGTAAAATGTGTTGACCTACATATCTATCAATAATTATATAGGTAGGTATATAAAATTTATTACAAGAATATATTTAAAGATTATATTACATATCAGTATATGTTTATATTGTAAATGCACCACTTGTTCATGAAACGCAACTGAGTCACAGCTGTGGCATTCCTACATTTCCTAGGTACTCTAAAGAAATTGCCTGGAAGAAATTTTTTGAAACATTTGCTTTCAAGCCGCCTTGAGTATACTATGTTCTACGTTATACATATATGTCTTGTGTGGAAATAAAGTATTTTGTAATGTATTGTATTTTTTCTATAAAAAATCAGCTAAAATTCGTCGTATATCTTCTCATTCCTGACGCAAGATAAAAGAGCTGAGATATTGTGTGTATCTCATGAATAGGCAAGGTCACATACATTGAACATGAACAACTACTACAAAAGTTTCTCTGTTACATCCTTAGAGCAATGGGCTCGTAAAATACGGAACATATTTTATACAATATCGAGCCTTTTAGCCTAATTAGGACATTGGTATCGAACACATTATTGCTAGGAGTGAGTTAACTTCCACTTTATAAAATTAAAAAGTGAAATGGTTGGTGTACGTGCTCTGAAAGTGATGGATGATGGAAGCATGGACTGGATGCGAAAAGAAAAACAATTTATATATTATCAGCTGCGTAGTTGAGTGAACCAAGAAGCCATTAAGGCGACTACAGCACCTAAATTACGATTTTATGATGCGTAGATAAGCATGACACACTGCATTAAATCGAAGAAAAAAAATACTACGGTAATATGCAGGACATAAACTAGATAAGTAGTTTGCTGAAAACATGATTCAGCACTTTTGGTTCGATAGAAAAAGCTCACAAAGTCACCTCTATAAATACCAATTTTGTGTATTTTTTAAGCTGTAAAAACGATAGTAAAATGCACACAGGAACTTGAATTTGCTATCAAAATGTTCGTGATTGAACACTCTCGATAAGTAGTTAACGCATTTTTCGATTTAAGCTGTTACCTTTCCATAAATCTCATTTTTCTAACTTTCGAACATGTTTTTACGCACGCACGCTTTCATAGTTCGTAAACTTCGTGTATCGACACTGTTCACACTGCCGGCCCAGGCCTGTTGAGAGACGGAGATGGCACTATTCCTATGTGTCCTGCCTTTATCGGGTGCTGTAGTCGCCTTAAAGTGGCCAACTAGTCACATAGTAAATTGAACAACTTATAGCTAGGGGTTCTTTGTGATAAGAAATCCTTTTAACGCTCGGATCGACGATTTGACTCATTACGAATCAGTAATCAAAAAGTGGCTCTGTGACCACTTAGTACTTTATCAACCCAAAAGTGTCATTTAAACTCGAGAGGAGTAAACCAGCGTTTAAAATGTCATTTTTAATCCAATGCATGGATAATCCAATGCATGGACTTAGTATTTCTAATGCGTAGGAATCAGAACGTTTCGAATTGACGTATCAAACTTGGGACACCCTTCAACAGCAACTAGGAAACAGTGGATTCTGCCTAACCTAATGAGACAAAAGCGTGATCTTATCATATATTTTTACTAGCTTTTCGCCCAGGACCTCGTTCTCGTGGGAATTTTGGGAAACTATGTAGCCTATGTGTTAATCCAGGGTGTCAGCTACCTTCATACCAACTTTTTCCAAAATTGGTCCAGCCATTTGAGTGTGAAAGAGTAACAAACATCCATAAATCCTCACCAACTTTCAAATCTTAATATACAAAACAAAGTCAGGTTTGTTCAAAAACTTATAACTCGATAACGGCTGGACTAGTTTTCATGGTTTTTGATTTGTTGTATTTGTCTCCGAATAGCAGAGTAACTATTAAAAACATGAAAATTTACGAAAAAATTCCCATGGGAACGAGGTCCCGGGCAAGAAGCTAGTTTATAATATTAGTAGGATAGGAAGTAGGATTATGCTCATTACTTATGCTAAAATGTTTATACTGCGACAATACCATGTGCGCCGAATACACAGGGAATAACTGCGGACCCAAGTAGGCACCCTTGGGGCAGTTAGCGCTATACTACTTTATTGTTTGTTTTGGCTGTTCGTCAATTTTATAGTTTGGTCATGACTTTGAAGGCTTTAACGGAATAAAAGGGTTGGACGTTTATGGCAAATCGATATCCGTATTTCGTTTTATTATTTGCTGATGTTTTATTTTTGTAGCTTTGTCAAATGCATTAATTGCTTCGTTAGTTTCCAGTTCTGTATTGAGTGATTTAAAATAAGTTTCTCTAAGGAATATTGGTTGAAATATAAAAGAACTTCGCCTGGAGATACAAATTGTTTTTACGGTTGGTACAGTTGGTAATGAGCCAGACTTGTGATCGGAAGGTCGCGGGTTCAGATCCTGGTGCGGGCCTGTACCACTAAATTCGTCTTTTCGGATTTATGTACAGATTTCTTATTATCACTTGCTTAACGGTGAAGGAAAATATCGTGATGAAACCCTGATGAGACGAGCGGTCCACCAACCCGCATTGGGCCAGCGTGGTGGACTATGGCCTAAATAAATCCTCTTCGTGTTTCTAAGAGACACCCGTGCCCCTCGGTGAGGACGTGTATGGGCTGACAAGAATATGGAGTTCCGTCAAGAAGGAATAACATAAAGTATAAACTACATATAAATTGAAATCTGAGTACTTAAATGGGAGAAGTCGAATATATTTTCGAAAATTTAAATATATTCCTTAGGGAAAGTTGTTCAGTTAGTGGACTAATTCACATACTCCATTTTCGCTAACTAATTTACAGTTAACTAATATAAAAATCTTTTAACAAGTACCTCATTATTTGTTTCCTTTTTGGGCCCTAATTGGGGTCTTTTTTTATTATAAGATGGGTTAACTCTTGACCTCAATCTTGACCAAAGGTCAACGATGGAGCGAGTTAACCCAGAAAATGCCTACAAAGGCGCTGGTACTCCCACGCACCGACGGAACACAGCAAGCTGTTTGGCGTCGGACTTCGGTAGGAGGGTGGTCGCGAACCAGACGGCCCTTTACAGAGCCTACCGCACCGCATGCGACCATAGGTCTAATTCTTAAAAAGTACTTTGAAAAAAATAAATACTATTCTATTAATAAAATTGGTTAAACCTATCTAATTCTTAGAATAAAATTTACGGAAATCTGTGAAAAGAATCTATAATGATAATAAAATGATAATAACCAAATTGAATTTTAGATTTTCCTATTCAGGTCAAGTAGCCAGCGTGAAAGTGAAAGACTCAAAATTAAATTAGTAAAATTAGATTTCAAAGAGGATTCGTAAAATTAAAACGTAAGAATTTTGTGAGTGTTTGCCTGAAATATTACAATATTCTAAACTATACATTGGAAGACTTTAAATTTCCATGAAACTGAACAACTTTCCCAAAGGAACATAGGTCAAAATAATTAAAATAAAATTTGCCTCTCCATACAACTTGTGCGAACAGCTGATTTGCCTTTGTATGGGAAGTCGAATTTTTTTCGAGAATTTCATATGATTTCTTGGGTAAAATTGTTCAGTTTCCTGGGGGAAATCACCCCCAAAAGTTTCGTCAAACTAATAAAAAGTCACCCCATATATTTTACTTTAGTTTTTTTTGTTTAGTATTCTTTAGTGGATTGTGAATTCACATGGAGAATATTTTTGATTAATATTTATTTATTATCAATGTAATGACGACTAAGTAATAACAATATTCAATGTTATAAGACAAGGACATGGACATCAAGTCTGGTACATGCACAATTAACTATAAAAAAAGTACTAATATAGGTTACCTTATCGAGGAAACGGAAGTGGTGGACAGAAAGCTACTGCTTACACGCCACACACTCTACGCCAGGTGTCGGGGGCGATGGAGCGAGTTAACCCAGAAAGTGCCAATTAAGGCACTGGTACTCCCACGCACCGACGGAACACAGCAAGCTGTTTGGCGTCGGACTTATGTAGGAAGGTGGTCGCGAACCAGACCAGCCTACCATACCGCATGAGACCATAGGACGCCACCTCAGATTCAAAACAAACTGAGGTGTCGTTGCCTAAGATGGATTACTAGCAGGCAGGTCTCATTTGTGTTTCTCACGGACCACCCACGGAAAGAGATGGGGTAGTGTTATTCTCAACCGATCACCACATGGCCAAAAATTCGATTCAGAGACAGAGCTTCTAGCCACTGAAAGTTCTGAAAGTACGTAATTATTACTAATGAAAATTCGCGCAGAAACTTTCCGAAATCATCTCAAATTAAACATTGAAGTTTCATATAAAAAAACGAGGTTATCGCTCCCACTAATAAGAACTAATTAATGGAACAAATTACTCAAAAGTGACAAACTGACAAAATTTAACTCGAGGCTAAGAAAGTATTTGACGTAGGTCCTTTGCTTACGTTTGTGGGACAAAGCAGAAGAGTCAGATAGTTTTAATGGTTTTAAGCATAGTGAGCAAACTAATAGACGGTTTTAAGCATAGTGAGCAAACTAATAGACGCTTTTAAGCATAATGAGCAAACTTATAGACGTCACAACGGTTTTAAGCTTAGTGAGCAAAATAACAGACGGCCGGTTTGATTGAGTGGTAGTGACGCTTGATGTCTTGATCGACAGGTCCTGGGTTCGATTTCCGATCGCGGCAAAAAGGTAGATATTTGTGTAAAAAGCTGATTTCTGTTCTCGGGTCATGGGTGTTTATGTCTAATCTTTATGTGTGACCCACGAAAACCTTAGTGTGGGTCATTGAGTGTGTAGAGTTTATTATTAAATACAATACAGCTATGTTTTAAATCACATGTGTTTTACGCTTCACTGCTTAGTAAGTACTTTAAATTGGTGAGTTTAAATTATTTAGCGAAAATCGTGAAATCATGGATATGAATCAGCCCACGGACCTGAACAACTATCCTAAATGAAACTCTGTTTAAAAAATTAAAAAAAAAAGTTCAGCTCTCAATACAACAAGTGCTTATTATAAGAAGTTGTAGATTTTTTTCGAGAATTTCATATAGGTTTCTTGGAAAAAAAAAGTGATATAATATTTGCCCACCCGCTACATTTTCATCCCTTAGGCAGAAGAGCAAGAAAAATTTGCTAATTAAAAGTTGGACTTTTGGGGTAAGAGGTCGGAAATGATGAATCGAAACGGTCGTCGGGTAATTGTGACTTCTTTTTTTTCTGTTTAAGTAATGAGAAGACTGTTTCTAGCGAAAACTGTTAGTTCGTTTTTGAGAGAATTCACTGAGTGACTTTGTAAGTATTACACCTAATTTGGCATGTGGTGATCGGTTGAGAATAACACCACCCCATTTCTTTCCGTGGGTGTCGTAAGAGGCGACTAAGGAAACACTAATGAGACCTGCCTCCTATTAATTCACCCCAGGCAACGATATCTCAATTTGTTCTGAATCTGAGGTGGCGTCCTATGGTCTCATGCGATGTGGTACTCGTAGGCTCTTTAAAGGGCCGTCTGGTTCGCGACCACCACTGTGTTCCGTTGGTGCGTAGGAGTACCAGTGCCTTATAGACATTTTCTGGGTTAACTCGCTCCATCATCGACCTCATCTATGACCTTGATCAAGGTTGAGGTCAAGAGTTAAACCCATCTTATAAAAAAAATATGATAAAAAAACTTTATACCTACGCAAAAACAGAAAAGAAAATATATCCTTTACTCCCAACTCCCAAGAGAGAAAATAGTACATTGTATGACAAGGGAGAAAATAAGTATTTTTACGGCGAGAGCGCTACTTTGAACCACGAGTGAAGCGAAGGATTCAAGAATATGATAGAATCCTGAGCGTAGCGAGGGATTCAAAGTACATCGCCCGAGGTAAAGATAATTTGCTCTCGAGTCATATACCTACTCTACCTTTCACCCCCTTTCTATGAGAAAATAAATTACACGAACAGAGACTTAATTCGCGCGTTTTTTTTTTCAATTAGCGCGGGGGCCGCCGCGGTGCAGCCAACGCGTACCAGCCAGTATTCATACAATTTGCGTTCGATTTATATGAATGACACATGCTCTAAATTAAAATCTCTTTTGCGCCCGCCAATGATTTTCTGGCGGGCGTAAAAACTCATTTCTTAACAGAAATGAGCTATTTTGCTCCCACTTGTTGAGGAACAAAGCGACACTTTTCGAATAGAAGGGATGAAAAATAATATGAAACACTTTACATGCCTTCTGACCACACGTGAAAAGTTGTATGAAAATCTACATGCCTTTTGTTTTTTTTTTTGTTTTGAATAAATAAAAAAATAAAATAAATAATAATTTATTTTGGATTGTACATCCATAGTTGTTAGTAAATCACAAAAAACTTATACCTAATGTTAGTAACAAAAAAACACGAGAGCGGCATTATGCAAAATTAAAAGGTTTTTATTTCAAAATTCAAAGAAATGACACTGGTCACTTTATTTTTTTGACCAGCTTCTATTCTTAATTTAAAAAGTGAAAATTCCGTACAGTACTTCTCTATTTCGGCAAACAGCGTCTGATGTCTCCTTCTTGACTTGTGAAAATCAATCTAGGTACTTATTCAAAATCCGAAATTTGCCGAACCACAATAAGAAAATAGAAGCACTATATTTTTTTTTATTTGAATTGAATATGGTTTCGACTTGTTAACTTTAATTGTTCAAATTATGACATTAATTTTCTTAAAGGCGTATAGTATAATATACTATGTACCACTCGGAAATAAAGAGCGATTCTTAACTCAGGTACTTTCTTCCGTTGTTGAACAATGTACGGCAAGTTATTTTTTTGTGTTTTTCATTATAGAACGTTATCTTTACTAATTTTCTGCCTCTTTTGGTTTCCTAATTACCCTAATAAGTTAATAACTGATACAATATTCTCCGTGTCTTTGGAAGCTGATCCCTTCCTTAATTATTTGAAGTCGATTCGAAATAACCCAATATTTATACAAAACAATATTTATACAATACTTCCACGCTGGACTTGGAGTGAAAGGAATACTTAGAATGTACCAGTTGCCAACTCTTCCCAGGCATACTGTAAAAGTCAGTAATAGGCATGCGAGGATTTACATCATGTTTAATCTAATAGCCCTCAGAACTCAAGTCAAACATGGCATCAAGTTTTTCTGAACCCTCTGTTAATCCAAGTGTCCCAAGTACTTCCCACGGGAAGTATGGAGGTAGCTGACACCTTGGATTAACACATAATTTTCCCAAATTCCCACGGGACCAAATCCCGGGCGGAAAGCTAGTTTATAATATTTGTAATATTCCATCTGCCACCAAGTATATGGACGAAACCTGCTATAGAGGGTGGTGTGCACTTAAAATGTGCGGGGTTTTGAAAAATACGGAGCGGGCCTTTCAGAGGCTTGTCACCCTATATCATGTCCGAGCTCTTCCGTGCTTCGGGAGTGGACAGTCGGCTTCGAAAATATATAAATTTGTTAGCGAAACTGTACGAGATGATTCTACCCATGAAACTGAACAACTTTCTCTGAAAAACTTATATGAAACTAGCTTTCCGCCCGCGGCTCCGCCCGCGTGGACTTTGGTTATATCGTGCCTAGCTGTGGGATAAAATGTAGCCTATCTCCTTTCTCAAGGTCTAATCTATCTCTGTACCAAATTTCTTTAAAATCGTTTCAGTAGTTTAAGCGTGAAAAACGGACAGACAGACAGACAGAGTTACTTTCGCATTTATAATATTAGTAAGGATTCTTTAAAGAAGGCAAATTAGCTGATCGGACAACTTGTATGTTGATTTTGTTTTTTCTATTTCTGTTCCTTAGTTTTTTAGTTTCGTGAGCTGACTCATATCCTCAATTTTCGTTAATTAATTTAAAGTGAAGCGCTCGTAGCCCAGTGGTGCTCGCTGATCTCAACCGATCAGTGAGGTGAAGCAACGTACACAGTGGCCGGGAACCTGATGGGTGACCAAAGTGGCAATTTATCACGAGCGTTTCCGTGCTTCGGAGGGCACGTTAAGCTGTCGGTCCCGGCTATTGTCGATTGACTACAGTCGTTACAACCAAGTCAGAGGCCATTGTGCGGTTTGAAAACTCTGACACTAGAGTTAGCCAAGTTCGCCACATGCTTTACTATACCTACACGATAAGAAGAAGAAGAATTTAAAGTCACCCACTATTCATATTACTGTCACAAGATTTTTAGCCAGAACCGAATAAACGAACCTTCGGCCTTAATGTCAGTTTTGGTTGAAACCGAAACTCATTGAGACATATAAAGTGTACATAGAATGTTAAAATCTTGTGTTTTGTTTAAATATCTGTAGATATAATGTTAAAATCTTGTGTTAATTTCTGTTATGTAAAAAAAAAATTGAAGTGAATAAATAAAATCAATAATTAAGCAATATTTCCGAAGTTGGGGGTACATCAGCTATTCCGTAGGGGTAACAAAGAATCTAATAATTAAGATCTAATTTAATCTCTAAAATAAAACAAATCATTTTAGGAAACGAAAAATTTTCGGTGCGAATAGGACTTGAACCCACGACCCAGGATTAGACCTCCTGGTTCTCTAACAATACATCCCCGGTCCCGATTGTTTTTGATTGGCTACAGTCGTAAAACCAAGTCAGAGGCCATTTGACGGTTTGGAAACTCTGACACCAGGGTTAGTCAAGTTCGCATCATACTTGATTATACCTACACTATAAGGAGGAGGGTATTTAATGGCCTTACTTTTTTGGATAATTTTATTCCACGTTTTATTCCGCGCGAGTGTACACTATATGGGCACACTGCCAAAGATCCGAGCAATATCTGAAGTGACAACACTGATATAGGTATTTTCGATGTGGAGTGTACGCTGTACGCGGAGTGGTATGGCCTTTAATGGGGCACGGGCGGAAATAGGCCACTGGGTTTCAGAACCCAGATATTTGATGAAGAGCTATGGACTGTGGCGAGGATATGTGACAGCTCTGATTTTGATCTATTGTTGCGTAGTTCCTTCCTTAGGTATAATCAAATATTTAGCAAACTTGACTAAGCATGGTGTCTGAGTTTTCAAACCGCCAAATGGCCTCTGACTTGACCAAATGCCTTTCAACCGCCATGGTAACCGAGTTTGGTAACCAGTTGAAGAATTATGAAGAATTTTTCCTCTTTCCTCGTAACCAGTTACAAACGAAGAAATAGTTAACGGAACTAAGGAGTATTTTTAAATTAATTACTTCTTCCATCAATTCTTTAATCCGAATTTCCTCGCTTAGCGTGCTAACGAAAACGCTCGTGCTAATAAACTGCCCCAAAACGTGTTTTCAAGTATTTTTAAAAGGTCTGGATGTTTATGTATGATGTTTATGTATTTACAAAAAAAAGTAAACAAGTAGATATATCAGTTATCTAATTAAAGTTTTTTTGTCAAAATGTCAACATTGATAACGCCAGAGAGCGAGCAAGCTTTGCGCGGGGCCCTCGCGTAATCAAAGTGAAGTTTCAGCGTCAGCCGAGTGGCTTGCCGCGCGAGTTTATCACCATAGTGCTCGATCTGCAGCATATGTTGTGTCAGCACCATTTTGACTGTTTAAATAAGAATTAGTTACTTGTTATCTACCTGTTTGTATTAATAGTCGGAACAGACTATTACAAGTTTTTTTCTGTCTATAGGAGCCGTCCACATATTACGTCACGCAAAATTTCAACTTTTTGAACCCCTCCACCCTATATCACGCTTTTTTGGTATCTCTTTAACATGTACTGTCACGTTTGGTAAGACCCCCCCCCCATACACTGTGACGTAATATGTGGATGACCCCTTATAAAGCCTTCTGTGCACTTGTGGCTACTTACATCTATCCATACACTCACGCCTATAATCCCAATCAGGGTAGGCAGGAAGTCATGTAGTTCTAAAACCACTTGACGCCACATTGGACATTCATCAGATGGAACATGATGTATAATGGTGAGAGGTTGTCAGCCTTTCGCCCAAAATACAGCAAAACCCTCACGTCACACTTACTAGCTTCTACAGTATGCCTGGGAGGAGTTGGCAGCTGGGACGTTCTGTTTTTCCTTCTCTCCCAGCCTAGCGTGTGTCAACTTACAGGTTTTTATAATAGGTACACAAGCTTACTACTTAAGTTACAAAATGATACCACACTTATCTTGCCACCTATCAGCCTAGTAAATCTAGAATTAAGACCTAAAAAAACGTAGATAATTATAAGTTACGTCTTCTTGGTAAGATATAGTAATTATGTCGACCGTCAATATATCGTTAAGATGGACAGATAGATCGTTGTATCGATTATCGAAAGCGATTAATTGGGTGAAAATGGTAGACTATGTTATAAGAATAAGATCTGAATGCTGTAAAAGACACATAAACCTATTAATGTTTGGGCGAGTGGAAGTGGAGCTGCCTCTTGATCGACGGGTCCTAGGTTCGATTCCCAGTCTGGGCAAATATTTGTGTAAAAAGCAGATGTTTGTTCTCGGGTCATGGGTGTTTGTGTTTGTCTTTATGTATGTTCCGAGGGACCAACAACGACACAAGGGAAAACCTTAGTGTGGGTCTTTGAGTGTTAAACGTTTATTTATTATTATTATTTAATATAATGTTATCATTATTAATATAATGTTATTGTTTATTATTTAATATAATGTTATTGCGTTTATTTATTATTTTTCGCCAGTTTAATATATGTATATATGCCTTATTTTTACACTTATATACTACTATACCAGACACGTACAATTAATTTATCCACAATCACATGACACAACATTTTCACCCTGCTGAGCATTCATGACTGACAGCGTTGTAGCAGAATATCAGTGTTTTGTCGAAAGACAAAACAAATGCTGAGCTACGACCATTTTGTGGCACTGTGGCACACATATAGAATAAGTAATCATTATTATTAATCTTTTTTGTATCTTTATTGTTTTGCTTCTTTTTTATTCTAGTATGTGTTTTGATTTTGTAAATAATGTCTGTGTTTAAGTGTTACAAATAAATATTTTATCTATCTATCTATCTTCTATCTAATGTGGTTTTGCCGAAGAGATTTTTACATTAAACAGGGTGTAACAGAAAAGCTTCCGAAAACGAAGACGGATCGTTGTTCTTACGATTCTCAATGCAATTAAATAAATTAAAATGTTAATTTTTGTAAACATTTTTTATGTCAAATGAACCCCAGACACGGTTTTTGAAAATATGATTAACAAATTAGTAAATTATATCGTTTTCGTAACACAGTATGTTATTTCATAATTCGTTCATTTCATGTTATTTAAACAAATTATTTAAAGCTTGTCGATTATACCAAGTGCAAATTCCTTGCAACTCACTATCATTTCTGTACTTAGTGGAATACAATCGTGAACAAAAATTTTGACATAAATATTATGTAAATAAAATGTTGTTCTTTAACCCAAATCCGCAACATTTTCATGTTTTCGCCCGCGCCTTCGTACGCGTGAAAAATTTGCTAGTCTTCAACCGACAGTGTCTTTTTACGTGTCTTTTTACAGTGACTTTTCGCTCCGTTTTTACGTGAAGGAAGTACAAAAAACAAAAAATCATTTATTAATAAATTTTACTTTAGCCAACACAAAATTTTACAAGAGTAAATAAATACTCAAGAGTTTTACTATACTCTCCTATTTTACCCATTTCTTCTTTCTTTTTAACTTACCTCTACAACCTACATTACAAAATCAAGAATCTCAGCTGTAAAGATCCTTTTTTTCTTAAATCCCACGCTCACCGGAAGCACTTCATCCGTCAACGGACTGAAGATGACGTCACGCCCGGCTTCCGATCGCCATTTGTCATAGTGACCCTTTTCAAAACGCCGTGATTGGGATTTGTACAACAGTCCAATAAAAAACGAGGAATGGCTGTGTCGTGGACACGGGTGTGTGTTTTACGTGAATACGCGCAATGCTTCACAGTCCACACATAACATAACAAATTCTTTGATTCTTTAGCTATCGAGTTATGTAATTCCATTTTGGATGTAGATGGTAAATAATGTAGCTGAAACAGAAAACTGTGACCCCCGATTTTGTTCTCATTCACGTCAAAACATCTTTTTTTTTTATGCTTTGCTACAGAAAAATATTGTCTAAGACATGACAACAAACGTCACATTCAATTTTTGTTTATCGAAACCAACAAACGTACAAAAAAGAGAGCCAAAGTGACTAACGTGTAATCTTTTGTAGCTAATTTATGACAAGGAGTTAAATTTCCTCCTAAATAAGTTATTTCCACCTATATTTGATATTTTTTTATTTATAATATAAACCACCCAATTTAATCTTTTGTCGTCTGATAATTTTACTATAAATTTTCTATTTAATTATTGAATACACTTCTCTACGTAAGTGTACAATCAAAGGCGCCAGTCTAAGTGACAGACATTGATAAGCAAATTGCTAAATCAATTATGCTAAAACTTTTAGCGATATAACTATACCAGTTATTCCCGCTGGTTGCCTCGTTTCAATTGATTGTTTAACCAGTTTTCTTTTAAAAAAGTAGTTCTAGTTGATTTATAACTTAATTCTCTTTTTAATCTGTGTACTGCTATTTTTAACGCGTAATCTAAATTGATTGCTTTTTGTTTTTTTTAGATAGATTCTCGGCTTGATATAAACCATTAATTTGACAGGTTATTTGATGTATGGCTATAGTGTTATCTTATTAAAGTACTTTAATAAACCACAATTATAATAAACTTTATGTCAGGACGGCTATACCACTTATCAATGGCGTCTTAATGGCGGTGGTATGATAATGGTGACAAGTGTTGAGAACTATCGAAATTTTGAACATTTATTGACGGCTTCTTTAAAATGGTCACCATTGCAATTCATTGAGACACCATTGATTAGTGAAATGGTCACCATTTTCATTCCACTTAGTAGAATAGCCGCCCGGTGGCCATTTGTTGAGTATTTCATCAGTTAGATCACAGGTTAGATAGATAGATTGACACTTTATTCAATTGACATAAAACAGCACAACATAATAGACAAACAACAAACATACAAGAAAACATGAATCAGCAACTCATGAATATAACAAAAAAATAAAAAAAAATATTTATTTGCCACAAAATGGTAACTTAAATATTTAAAAAATAAAAAAAGATGAAAAGCAGCAAATCGGTCCAGGACTCAGCGTGTTGCTGTGGCAGGCAAAACCATCAACAGCTGATATTCTGTCAGTGTCGATTTGTGTTCTCTCGCATTCATTCGGTATTTTCAATAAGAGTGTACCCAATAAAAAAAACTTAAATTATAGGTTACCTACTTAACCAACTCCGAGTCTATAAAATCGAAATAGATAAATGAATACAGAAATGATACTCTCGGAATGTAAATACTTACCTACTTATAGTTCCACTTCATCAAATCTCTGAATGCAAATATACTTCGTTTGTTCTTGTGCTAAATCCTCGGTTTAGCAGGTCAAGTCATTAAAATAGTGCGACTGCCGTCTGACCTTTGGTACTTGACAGGATTGGATCATGATGACTCCGCTATACACATTCAGTCTCCCGAGTGAGCAGGCTTCCTCACGATGTTTTAAAAAAAGATAGATAGATAGAAATTCTTTATTGCACACAGTCACAAAAAAAAAATTCGACACATGCACACTAACCGATGCTCTTAACGGTAAAGGAAAAAAGATGTTTTTCCTTTATCGTTAAGAGCATCGGTTAGTGTGCAAGTGTCGAGACAGCTCAGGTTAATTTGTGTTACGAAAGCCGATGCTATTACGAACGAGATAAGGGCGATGTCAAGATCAATATGTGTAGCTTGATGGTACATAACTCAGAAAACGAGTCAATGGTACATAACTCAGAAAACGAGTCAATGGTGGCGGCACTGGGGATCCAACTCGATACCCCACCGTTACTCCACCGTTGCCCTACAAAATTAAATACAAACATACTTATTCAACAAAATTTACTCGAAACGCTCGTAGCCCAGTGGCTCTCGCTGATCTCAACCGATCAGTGAGGTTAAGCAACGTACACAGAGGCAGGGAACCTGATGGGTGACCAAAGTGGCAATTTATCACGAGCGTTTCCGTGCTTCGGAGGGCACGTTAAGCTGTCGGTCCCGGCTGTTGTCGATTGACTACAGTCGTTAAAACCAAGTCAGAGGCCATTGTGCGGTTTGAAAACTCTGACACCAAGGTTAGTCAAGTTCTCCACACACTTGACTATACCTACACGATAAGAAGAACAAAATTTACTTCATTATACGTTAACTACTTACTTATCATTACCTACATCTTCAGTCATCTTCTCTCGGAACGGTTGCTGGTTTAAGATAACCTTAAAGTAATGATCTTTATTTGGATTATCTTTCATTTTGAATGGTAATGTAATGTTTAAATGAAGTTTACTTTAAATAGATTTGTGTAGATTTACTTCCAATGTTTAAGATTTTTCAACAGCAATTCATTATCTGTTCTCTGATTAATTGATGATCTTTATTCATATGTTCTTCAAAGAAATAATGGTCAATTTAGGGCTCATTCAGGTGCTATTTAAAAGAAATCATGAAACAATTTAAATTTTTTTCAAATGCAGTGTCCAAACTGTCCAAACTTAACAAAATAAAACACTTTAGACCTTAACCAGACACTAAAACTACTAATCTATTATCCTCCATCTAACTCAGACAACTACTTCGACACGTATGAAACTGCTGTTTGGTTTGCCAAACAACATTTACGCAAAACTGTTTTTATCTTACAGGTATTTTTTTTATATATTTCGTGGATGTGAAATCCAAATGTATCAAAAATTTTTGGAGAGGTTGGGACTACATTTCGTTTACTGAAAATGCCAATTGTATAAAAATAAGCATTGAAACGGATATATGCGAAGGTTTGTATGTATGAATGTTTGTTACTCTTTCACGCTCAAACGGCTGAACCAATTTTGATAAAATTTGGTATGGAGGTAGATCACACCCTGGATTATCACAAAAAGTACATAATTTTCCCAAATTCCCACGGTAGCGAAGTCCCGGGCGGAAAGATATTCGAAAATAATTTCTCTAGTACCTACCCTATAAATTCTTCAGTCGTCCAAACATCACTAATAAATCAGTGTCGATTTGTGTTCTCTCGCATTCATTCGGTATTTTCAATACGAGTGTACCCAATAAAAGTCTCCTCGGCCCGTAATCTCGATAAAAACGCTGGAAGCGATATATATCTGTAGTCTGCACCCTTTTCAACCGACATCCACGGTTTATCTAATACTAAAGGGGCATGGAACTACAAAACTTGGATATGGTATTCTAGGAAACTTGTTAAACTTCGTTAAGCGCTGTGGGTTAAGCGCTGTTTATACACAAGGGACGTAACAAAGTAACAAAGCAAAATAGTAACAAAGCAAAGGTTTTTTTTGCCGAAAATAGAAGCGCGAAGAGACATCCGTCTCCTGGCGACGGAGCGATTGTTAAAAAAAACAATTTTAAAAACAAACTTCATTGGAAAATTATGGGACTGCAAAATAAACAAAATAGGATACTTACTACAGAACAGTAGCCAATAAACGAGTGTTTTCTTGCTTCAGAGCACGTTAAGCTGTCTGCCCCGGCTATTATCTATAGACTAGGTATAGACGTCAAACTAACTCTTTGGTGGTTGGAGAACTCTGACACTAAGCTTAGTCAAGTTCACCACATACTTGATTATACCTGCATGATAAGAAATTATTCAAAAAAATAGTTCCCGTGTTAAAGCACTGATTAATGTGTATACCCAATCTTAAGGATCAAATTCATCTGATAAACATTGCATCTAAGACATTGATAATAATTGAAGCGATAGGGCCTTTTTATTATTCGACAACGGAACTGCTAAATTGTATTACCATCGCCTCCTATGCACTAGTGATACTAGGAGCTGGAAACATAGGGAGCAATGGTAACACAAATTTTGCGTGCCATGTTGTGCCGTTCGAATTATAAAAAGGCACATAAGGTCGCCTAAATTGTACCTTTTTGTAAATGTTATTCGTAGGCTTTATATCATTGTTTTAATTTTAATTTTTTTCAAACTGTGCAATAATGTATATTGTATTGTATTGTATGAACTCGAAAAATATCACATCCATTTACCCTATTTTCGAAGCTCCTTGAACGTTGTACTAGTGGTGCTTTATTTGACACGTTTCTTTCGAAGGAAATCCCGTTCCGTGACCTTGCTGACACTCTTGTTAAAGAGGGTCCTGTCTACCCAATTAATACACAAATATATAAATCAGAAACTGGGTCATTGTTATTTTATAAAAGTGATATTGGGCGACTTTTTATTAGTTGGCGAAACTTAAGGATTTGATTTAGCTAATAAAACTGAATACCTGTCCACAAGGAATATACAGGGCTTTAGGTAAATATCTTTCAATCTCTCGGGTGGTTAATCAGTCCATGAAACTGAACAACTTCCGCAAGGAACATAGGTGAAAATACGGAAAAAAATTTTTGATCTCCCATACAAAATGCGCTATTATGCTGATGAAGTTTGTATGGGAACTCAAAATTTTTTTTTCGTATTTTGACCTGTGTTCCTTACAGAAGTTGTTCAGTTTCATGGACTGATTAACCACCCGAGAGGTTGAAAGAGATTTACCTAAAGCCCTGTATATAGGTCATAATATGAAAAAAAATCGATTCTCCATACAATTTGCGAACGATAAATAATCTGAATGATTTAGTCTGATATGTCGTAATTTTTTTTATAGGTAGGTTCCTTACGGATTTTTTTTTCAGATTTTTAGCGAGGAATCACCAATATAGTGTTTTAATGTCGGGTTAACAATTTCGGAGTAGTCTATTTAGATTAAATCGAAAGGTAGGTGTGTTCAGTTATTCAGTGTCTTTGGGTACACTAATTAAAAATTGAAAGTCTACATGTATATGTATATTCTATGTACAGTCACGGAATGAAAACCTTCGTCAGTTTTCAAATTGATCCCTTTATCATGCCTCGAGCACTTATAACCTTTTGAAAATGTTATACAGAACTGACTGTTGCGTAGAAAACTATGCTTTATTGTTTTTATAACAAAGTTCAAATTGATTTAGGTCAAGATTTGTGTTGAGTAAGAAGATTATTGTCATAGAAAAGTTCGCATAAGATAAACAAAATACTTCTTTTGGTTAGATATGTGAACAAAACCCCTAACTAGGTGCTGTCATTTCTAATGTTTGTCAATGACGTCAGACATCATAAAGAATCAAGTCAAGAGTCAAGTCAATGACTAAAGAGTATATTACATACTTAAAGAGTCAAGTCCAAAATATATTTAACCGTGTGGTGATCGGTTGAGAATAACACCGCCCCATCTCTTTCCGTGGGTGTCGTAAGAGGCGACTAAGGAAACACAAATGAGACCTGCCTTCTAGTAATCCATCCCAGGCAACGACACTTCATTTTTTTTCTGGATCTGAGGTGTCGTCCTACGGTCTCATGCGGTGTGGTAGGCTCTGTAAAGGGCCGTCTGGTTCGCGACCACCCTCCTACCTGAGTCCGACGCCAAACAGCTTGCTGTGTTCCGTCGGTGCGTAGGAGTACCAGTGCCTTTATAGGCATTTTCTGGGTTAACTCGCTCCATCGTCGACCTCATCTTTGACCTTATGGTCAAGATTGAGGTCAAGAGTTAACCCATCTTATAATAAAAAATAAAAAATTACAATACATTCATACATCCACCCATCCATACATCCTTACAAACATTCGCATTTATAATATTAGTAGGATTATTAGGATAAGGATTCCACCATTTAAGCATTTGCTAAACTGTCCCTTACACGCTTTATACAGGAGATATAGATAAAACTACATTGCAAACCTCGGTTTTCCATTAACCCTGCAGTCCCCACACCTAATAGCTGTTACTATCCGCAGTGAAACATAAAATTTTACGTTCGCCAAAGTTGGAAAGACTCAATAAAAGTAAAATTGAATTCTTCCTCGGGATTCTTTTAATGTTCTAAGTTGTATTAAGTTTTTGACAGCTTAAAGAATAGGGACTTACACCGAACAGGGCGGCTATTCTACTAATCAATGACGTCTCAACGGCCATTCAATGACAGTATAATTCCACCAAGCTAAGTTTGCACCTCGTGGAATGCGGCACCCCGCCCGCTTCCCGCTATAATATCAAAAAACTAACAAACACTTGTTTACTTTTTTAAAGTCATAGCGAATCCTTTTTTGCAGACCGTACCCAAGCGTCAGTGTGACGTAATCGACGCGAGGTGCAAACTTAGCTTGGTCGAGTTATAGACGCAAAGTAGCTTCCCCATGTGTTTCCTTGAAGCCCAGTAGCACTCGCTGATTTCAACCGATCGGTGAGGTTAAGCAATGTACACAGAGGTAGGGAACCTGAAAGGTGACCAAAGTGCCAATTTATCACGAGCGTTTCCGTGCTTCGGAGGGCACGTTAAGCTGTCGGTCCCGGCTGTTGTTGATTTGCTACAGTCGTTAAAACCAAGTCAGAGGCCATTGTGTGATTTGAAAACTCTGACACCAGGGTTAGTCAAGTTCGCCACACACTTAACTATACCTACACGATAAGAAGAAGAAGATGTGTTTTCTACAAGAAATAGTTCGTGGAGTGTGCTTATGAGCTGCACGAGCTCATTCCGCCTGCTCCTTTCTTCTACCGGACGTCTAGACGCACCGCGAGGTACCACCCTTATCTTGTCGAAATTCCTCGTATCCGTTCTCTTCATCTTTTATACTGCGCAGTGCTAAGGAATGGAATTCTCAGCCTGCGTCTGTATTTCTGGGTTCATATTGCCCGAGGCTCTTTATAGTTCGAGTAAATAGGCATCTTCTGGGTGAGCTTGCTACATCCTCGACCGCATCTCCGCCCCTGGGCTAGATTGTGATCAAGAGCAAACCCTGTCGTTATAAAATAAAAATAATTTTATTCTTGAACCAGTGTAGTAAAAAATCTTTTATTAATTAAAAAAATTTTCAACATTACGAGCAACTTTTTATTTAAACATTGTTCTTTCTTATTTTAATTAATGGCACATAATTTAAATTAAATTCAAGAAAAGCTACTCCGAAATCTAATTATAACACATCCGTAGGCCCAAACAGTGTGAAATAGATTTAATTAACACGCTCGCTGAGTTCTGTTCGAAAGTAACAAAGTTTTAACACGTTCACAACTTTCTAACTTGACAGATGGCGTAGCGTGACGCTATGGCCAATCTTATTCTGATGATTAATGCGCAGAAATTTTGATGAATATAGGGTGTACGGGACAGGTTAATATAAAACTGAAACCCAACTGAACTCAGACCTTCGTTTTGAATGATTTTACAGTGGAATTTTCCTCAGGAAATTTTTATTATTTTTATTTTTAATATTTTCTGCTTAATTTTTTTTAAATTCTATAACACTATTTTTCAATAAAAATGTTTTGCAGTACAGAGGCCAGCGCATCAGGTTTTACCATTTTCATCGCAAAACCGCTCTTATCACAACAGCACAGAGTGCACGCGTGTGGTAACCTGAGTTGCGGCCGTCCGTACATAGCGTAGCGCCAAAGTAGATAAATAAAGTAGTAGATAAAATTTTTTTTCACTGCGTGGCGTTCAGGCAATGAGATAGCACAGCGATCATCTGTTCTAAATAAAAACACCCTTGGTTTAATTGAGGGATTGGGCGTGGAGGTGTAAATATTGGCAGCACCTATTTTCAGAAATATAAAAAAAAAAGATTTTGATAAAAATATAAAAATAAAATAAAATAATGAATATTCCTTAACTTAACGTTTCCAGAAAAAAATAATTACTTGTAGTCGATCGTAGTTACGAATAGAATCCACCACTCAATTATTTGCTAAGCTGTCCTTTACACCCTGTATAAGTATTTCGTGGTATGGAATTATATATGAGAGCTTTCAAGCACTCTTCTTAGCTTGTTACTTAAGTAAACAAATTAATACTAATTATTGCCAGTAATTAATAAGTAATTTGTGTTATTAATTAATTTTTCTCCGAACTAGATAGAAACTCGGCCTACTACGCTCAGGTAGGTACATACAACAACATTTGCTCTACGAAAGCCGGTGCTATTTCGAGCGAGATAAGGACGAACTATAAACAGTATAGCCTGATGTGCTGCTGTGTGTAATATAGTATTTCATAACTTTGACAAGTCAGGCAAATCCATTCCGATTATGAAATACTATCTAGACCACCTTCTAAACACATATGGAGTGACTTTATATTACACTGGAGAGCAAAGAATCCGGGTCACTTGAAGAATCCTAAAAATCTCTGAAACTAAAAATGCTAGCCTAATAAAATAAATTGTATTTAATAGACCATTTAATACTCCTTAAATGAAAGTAATAAAATTAATGATTTACTACAATTTATTTACAAAAAATTATATAAGAAAAAAAAAACTGCTGATCTCGCCATAAAACAAAAACAGAAAACATGATATGTTTGAATAACATTTCGAATTTCTTGAATTTTAATAATTCGTATTGCCTCCTCGTGCTTTTTTTAAATTTATTTCAGGGGTTGATTCTCTGTATGAAACTGAACCAGCCTTTGTATGGTAAAAGACAAATCAGCTGATCGCACATGTTGTACTGAGAGACGATTTCTTTAAATATTCCAAGTTTGGTTTCGAGGATTGATTCACATTCTTCACTTTCCGATTGTCAGGTACCTCTATGCCTCTATTTATGTACTTTTTAAAATAAATAAGTACATACGTTTAAAACATGTGTTGGTCGGGAATAGCACCCGCAACCTTTTTTAAATGCTTTATTTTTAAACGCTACACGCTCAAATGCCTACACTAAGGTTTTCCCTCGTTTCGTGGGTCCCTCGGAACACACATAAAGACAGACCCACCCATAACCCAAGAACAGACATCTGCTTTTTACGAAAATATTTCTCCCGACTAGGACTCGAGACCAAGACCCGAAAATCACGAGGCAGCACCACTACCACTTGACACCAGCTGTCAAAGATCAGGCAAGGTCATTCATTACCGACTGAGTTATCAGACTCATCATTAATAATATTGTTGAGTCTCCCAATCTGCTAAGTAAAATAAATTTTAGATGTCCAAGATTGAGTGCTCGTACCAAAGATGTTTTTGCTCCACCATTATGTAAAACTAACTATGCAAAAAACCGTTTTATTGTTAGATCTTGCGTAAGTTTCAATCAGAATTATAATGTCGATATTGATATATTTCATATGAAGCATCACCAATTTGTTAAAGCCATTAAAAAACAAACCCAAACCATAAATTTAAAACCCCTCGATATGTGTAGCGAGTTATAAGACATGTATGTTTCTTTTTATCTTTTTATCAAAAATATGTATACTATTTAAAACTTAAAACTATGACTGAGTCAATCATGTAGAACTTAACAATGCGTAACTTAGACGGTAATGTAATCGATTTTAGTGGAAACTTTGTTGGCTTCTGTGTTAATTAAGTTGTTTTATGTCCAGTAGATTTACTTATTGCTGTATGTTTCCCAATTTGTTAAAAATAAAAAATAAAATAAAATAAAAATCAGGCCAGCGAATTAATAGACCCAATATTATCAGGAATGAACTAGATAAGTTGAAATAAACCCTCACCTACTTAATTTTGTTACCTACTTTTCCTCATTTGGCAAGATAGTGGGCTTTAGTTGTATATTTCGAACAACCCTCACGCCACCTACCGAGAAATGGGGTAAACTCGCCAGACTGGAACTGTATCGGATTTGGCACACAACGGAATCGAATCCGGAACTTTGGAACAGGATAGACATTTTACAAGTAGTAAGGAATAGAACAGAAAATATTTTTTTCTTTTGAGAAAAGTATCAATTGTCAACGAATTATGTTCCAAAGTGAGCTCAATGCCTGATAAGTAAGGATGCATTCCCTTTGTTATCAGTCTTTTAGAACTGTAACTTTATCTTATTTTGTTTGACACACCTCATCGTATTGGATTAACTTTGTTAGGGGTAAAAAGTTTTGATTTATAGCGCATGATTTATAGCGCTTAAGTGAAGCTTGTGCGCACTTCATCCAGCCCATATACGTCCCCACTGCTGGGGCACGGGCCTCCCTCAATAACATGAGGGGTAAATGCCATACTCACCACGCTTGGCAGACGGGTTGGCGAGGGTTTTGATATAATTGCAGAGTTTTCCTTCTCTGTGTGCAGATGAACTTGCTTGCATGTTTACCTTAGTCGCCTTGTACGACACCTCGGTAAGAAAGAGGGTGGTCCTATTCTACTCTGCCGGGGACTCAGACGGCATAATTAAACAAGAGTTCGGTGATTAAACAGTGTCGTAGCTACCGGAGGGCTAGACGGGGCCTGAGCTTGGGGGCCCCTTCGGACTCTGACTTAAAAACTTTCAATTGAACTAGTGATCATTTCTCCCACATTCTGAATATACATAAATCAGATTCAAGGAACGCGGCTTTAATAATGGCAAATTATTAAAAAAATACAGGGTACGACGAGTCTGGATTACGACAAATCTGGAGTACGTCGAATTCGGAACACGACGAATACGGAACAAACGATTTTAAATAGTTTAGTTGGGGCTCTAGTTTATTTTTTGCCCTAGGGCTTTTGGTTACCTAGCTATGCCACTGTGATTAAATAGTTTAATATTTACACTTAATTTTAAATATAAAATAAGATCTGGGTACCTACCACGATCGTTTAAAAGCATTTCTGTTTAGGATCCAATTTTGAACTGCTTCGCAAATGGAATGTTTTTTAAAATGGTACCATGGTGGCGCTGCTTTTGAACTGCTCGGTTGTCTATGGTCCATTTTACATGTCTACGTAAATTGTCGCTGGTCTGCCTTTGAATCACAACAGCGCCAAAATTGAATCGCATATAAGCCATCATGGTACGAATAAGCGTTGCAGACTTGTTTAGGTCCTAAATTTGATCGCGCTAAGCGATCATGGTAAGCCTCCTGATCTCTTTGCTGAAATTTAGAAAAAAAAACATTACTTACTAGTGCTTTATTTTTATTACTCACGGGCTGGGTAATACATATCATTATGAACCTTAAAACAATGACATAAGACCCACTTTATGAGCAAATGTGTTGAAAAATACATTTTATTGTTTCTCACTCATCATCTCACATCAAAACATAAAATTTATGTATTTAAGTATGCTATATTGTACAACAATTACACAAAACAGACAAAGAAGCTTCCAATAAAAATTGCATGCATACAGTTAACAAACCACTTGATATTTCTATGAATCGTAAAACATATAATGGAAGACAAAATTAAGAGAAAATATGGGACCACTTTATTTCATATTTTTTGTCCAGATGCTCTTAAATTTTCTGCAAAATAGGAAAGTTTCCTTTCCGAAATAGTTTGTCGAGTTAAAAAGTGTAACGCGTTTTCATGTTTATTACGACTGACCTATTTAAACTTGGCCACTGTTTTTGTTTTACTTTGAACTAGTTATACTTTTTTTTGAAATATTACAATGAAATGAAATAGTTTATTGACATTATTAACAAAATTATTACTTCCCAAAAGTCCTGGCGATATTTTAAATATAAATAAACACTACACACTTAAAACGACGGCCGACCGGTTTTGACGGCTGGTTTGGTCGAGTGGTAGTGACGCTGCCTCTTGATCGGCGGGTCCTGGGTTCGATCCCCAGTCGGGGCAAACATTTGTGTAAAAAACAGATGTTTGTGCTCGGGTCATGGGTGTTTGTGTTTGTCTTTATGTGTTTCCCAAGGGACCCACGACACAAGGGAAAACCTTAGTGTGGGCCTTTGAGTGTGTAGCGTTTATTATTATTATTATTAAAAGCCCACAGTAAGGTTTTCCCTTGTGTCGTGGGTCCCTCGGAACATACTAGACAAACACAAACATCCATGACCCGAGACCAAACATCTGCTTTTTACACAAATATTTGCCCCAAATGGGAATCGAACTCAGGACCCGTCGATCAAGAGGCAGCGCCGCGACCACTCGACTAAACCGGCGCCGCCCAAAACCAATTCCTGATTTTACCTAAATTAAACCCAAAAATTAAGGCTTGCGTTCGCAGAGATCCGTTGACATTTAGGTGGAGGAATCCATTGACGTCGTTTGTATGGAAAAAAAAACTGAGACGATCCTCTTAATTTCAGTTATAAGACGACCGTCATATATTTTTTTGTATTTTGTTGTATCTTCGTGTGCGGTTTTTTTGTATTGTTTTATGTATTATTATTCATATTATATCAAGCCGTTGCTGTTCCACTGCTGCTGGATATTTTTCCACATCCTTCGATACTGAACCATATTCTCCAGTGTTTTGTAATACAGGTATATGACCTACCTATACACGTTTTACAGTGGGCATCTAATCTTCAAGTATCTGAGCGACAGGCGACCGATATTTATTTGTCAATACCTGACTTCGTGTCACTTGTAGTACTTGTCACTACCTGACAAGTATCGATTGTATGGACAATGGCATCCAATTCTAAGAATAGGTCGTCGTATTACAAAATAGATACCCGTTGGTTGATTTTAATTAATCTAACAGTATTGAAGGTAAATATTTTTTGATAGTTATCCTCTCGCTAAAGATTGCCTGCAATAGATCGCTGTTCAACGAAAAGCTGCCAATGCGCTATTTTACTTTAAAAGATCGCTTTTTGTCATTTTGTAAGTGAAGAATAAAGTATTCTAGAAAGAAAGAAAGATAGAAAAAACGTTTGTTCAAACGTTGTAACACCGTATAATTTCAATATTAGTTCTACCTATCTATGACATTTGATTTCAGTGAAACAATATTTTTTACCCCTGAATAGATTTATATAGCAGAGATGAAGTAAAATTACTTAGACTTTGAGGCAAAAAGATCTCAGGTTCAGACAAAAAACAGAAAAAAGTGCAAACCCAAATAAAAAATCTTCTAAAGGTACTTACAACAAGTACCACAAAGAACACACTTGGAACATACGACTGACAGTCTGAATAGGGTAAGCTGCCTGCTATTCGGGTAAACTGCCCGCTGTTCGACTAGGGTAAACTGCCCATTGTCTGGCCACTCACCGAATCGTACTACACATCAAGTAGTCTTAAGATCTGACTAGATATAAAAGTTAGAGCAGTCGATAATGGGAGCAACAAATTGATAAATTGATTTTTTTTTTAGATTTTTTTTTATAGGACATTCAGGTCAGGATGCCACTTAAAACAAGTCAAGATTACATAAAATACATACAAACAAACATTAAAGGATTTAAATACATACATACGCATTCGTTCTATTAACCCTACTGACTCTACGCCTATTCGCAAAGGTGCAGTCTTCCCCAGAGAAGAACAGGCAAGAAACTCTGAGGGTGCTCTTTTTAATAGCATTACATATTTTCTTATTTTCTAATTTTAATTAATTCTGAAATAACTCTAGAGCTGAGCAGTCATTCCCATGGCTCCTTGTCAGTTAGGTAATCAGAAATTTTGTAATAGCACTTTTTGCAAATTGTCTATCTATACTCCAATCCCACCGACACCAACGCCCGTCGCACGATGTCTACTCAGCAATAAAACATTTAGTTGGCGGTGGAGCCGCCAGTCAAAGCAGCTATCATCAAATGAATTAAACTTGGATAGTTCCCAATTTCGCCACCAGAATGAGCCAAATAGTAACCATTGTTATTCAGTCGCCATTGAGACGCCATTGATTGAAGCTACGAAGCGCTCGAAGCGAAGTGGCGCTCGCTGAACTTCGCTGAACTTGTGAGATTAAGCAACGTACAGAGAAGCAGGGAACCTGATTGGCGACCAAAGTGGCAATTTATCACGACCGTTTCCGTGCTTCAGGGGGCACGTTAAGCTGTCGGTTCCGGCTCTGTTGTCGATTGACTACAGTCGTATAAACTAAGTCAGAGGCCATTGTGCGGTTTGAAAACTCCGACACCAGGTTTATCCAAGTTCGCCATACGCTCGACTATACCAACACGATAAGAAGAAGTGGAATAACCGCCCAGAACAAACATACATTGCAAGTTAAGTAAAAACTTGTAAAAAGTAGTTCTGTCTTCTTTCAATTCTAAAGCCATCCGTCTGAAAAGTCCGAAGGATGTCTGTAAAGTCTAAATACGTTTTGAGCAGACACTTTTACAGCAATAATTCTAAATGCTCTTTCGCATAATTTAAGCCCCTTTTCTAGAACATATTATGTACTTAAAACTCGATTCACATTTTTTTATTTAGTTTTTAATACATTTATACGGTCAGTCGTACAATTCATTTTGTTATGTTTACTAAACATTCATTTATGAAATTATAAGAACAAAATTCGTTATCATTCTATGATAAAAATTAGAATGAGGTTTTCGCCCATTGTCTGACCATTGATTCAAGAGGAAGGTTTACATAACGTAAATAATTTTTCCCCGAAAGTCCCGAGTGGGAAGCTAGTTTTATTATTTACATTTACAACAGACTGCCGTGTGGTGATCGGTTGAGAATAACACCACCCCATTTCTTTCACAAATGAGACCTGCCTCCTATTAATGCACCCCAGGCAACGACACCTCAATTTGTTCTGAATCTGAGGTGTCGTCCTATGGTTAATGCAGTGTGGTAGACTCTGTGAAGGGCCTTCTGATTCCTACCGAAGTCCGACGCCAAACAGCTTGCTGTGTTCCGTCGGTGCGTAGGGGTACACCAGTGCTGCCTTAATAGGCATTTTCTGAGTTAACTCGCTCCATCGTCGACCTCATCTATGACCTTGATCAAAATTGAGGTTACGAGTTAACCCATCTTATATTAAAAAATTAAAAAAGACATATTTACTGCTGAGACGTACTGTTTAAACTTGTTGTCTACATAACTGTTTCAAAACGCAGGTGAGTTCATTTTTATAATATTGTAGAAACCTAAATAGACGCATAAAGTAAGTAGTGTTAAAAAAAATTTAGCGTAATTTTAAGTAAAGACTATGTTTTTACTAACAAGTGAGCCTATGATGCTTTTAACTATAGGATCTTTTTAAATTTAAACGGCACGACACGGCAGTTCGAAAGAATTACCATTGCCTCCAATTATATGTTATCAGCTTCTAGTATTACTATCACATAGGAGGCAACGGTAATACAATTTTGCCGTGCCATTTTCGAATTATAAAAAGGCCCTTAATGTTATTATTTGGATCAACTTCTTGAGGATTTGAAACGGGAAAAGTTGTTCAGTTTTAGAAGGAGATTAACGTCCTAAAGTGTCTCTATCTAATTTAAAGTCACCGATAATCAATGTAATGGCTCTTTTAAAAAAATCCCACCACATTATTACAGTAACTTTTCTTACAAAACCCTCTTCGGGCAAAACTTACAAAAAACAAAGTTTGCAGCCATTTATGAATAACACAATTTATAAGCAACAAAGCAGGAATTTACGCTAATTATTTGCAACGACTCGGTCGAACTTCCCCCGGATCCGGAAACGGAACTTAACGGCGGATGTCATACGACTGACTCGTTTCATATAATAAACGACAAACTTTTATAAACTGAAGAAACAGAGGGCGGTAACGTTTTTAATTCTCGACAATAACTCTAAATTAAACATTTTGTATAAACCCCGACATTTAAGGGCTTACTTACCACAAAAATAAAACAAAAACTTACACAATGTTGAAAAATGGCTGTATGGACATAAAATCCTATTGCCTTCCCCAAAAGGAATAAATTGACAACAAAATGACATAAGTCAGTTTGTACGCCCCTGAGAAAAAAAGAGGGGTGTTATAGGTTTGACGTATGTATTTTTATGTCTGGGTATCTGTGTGTATATGTATCTGTGTGCATTTTTATGCACGAAATCAAATTGCAATAAGTACTGACGCTCAAGAGAGAAGATAAGATCGATCGCCCCTAAGTTAAATTAAAGATCAACACTAGCGCCCTCTAGCGAGAAATATGGAAACTACTGTCCAACCCTTTTAAATAACAATCTTGCTTTTGACTCTAAAAAGTCTTCGAAAACTTTTAAAGTAATCTGTCTTTGTTATGCGTCGGTAGTAGGTACGTTGTCCCAAAATGGAGTGGCATTTTGTACCCACTCGTTTTGCGTAATTGTTCGTAATTAAAACGTTGCAATTTACGCAATGCCATACAATTTGCAGTTGTTTGCCGAAACTGCTAAAAGATCTCATGCTATGCGCTATTCTTGGATCTGGCGAAAATCATGTTCTCTTTTTTAAGTGTACTAGCTTTCTGTCCGGGACAAAACAATTTTTATTTTTTATAGAGGATGTAAGGGACAGCTTAGCAAAAATTGAAACCCATAACTCAGACCATAATTCTGAATGATTTTCCAGGAAAAATTTCCCTCAGGAAAATTCTTATTTTTTGTAAGTTTTTTAATTATTTCTGCTTTAAAATATTTTAGTATTATAAAGTATTTGTTTTTGTATTATAATTTCTATATTACAAACTATTCTTATTTGTTTTGGTGTTCCAATTTGTTTCTTATTTCTAATATTGATTGACCAAGGACGTCTCCAAAAATTTACTGTTTTACTGTAACGTTACCTACCAAATTTTTACCAATGTCTAATTTAAGAGTGTTTAACTGTGGTGACAGAAGAAAATCAAGGGCATGTTTCGATAGAATGCCACTGCGTGGAAGTAAAACGGGCACAGATCTTGCTTAGCCGGAATTCCAACCTATAGAATAGAATGGAATAGAAAATGCTTTTTAGGTGGACATTGGCTGGCTGGGATAGCTAGCCCAAACAACATCACGCACATTGGCCCAATCGAGAGGCTAAGAGCGGAAAATGCCCGATACACATTACATAACGGTTAATTGTATCCAGTTGTAGAGCTTTTGCCACACTGGCAAACAATTTGCCAATTTGGAAGATTGTCCAGAGAGTGGCTAATGTCAAAACAAAAATCATCATGTATCTGGTCACCAGTTCGTTAGGTAAACTAAGTTGAGTCTCTAAATGTTAATCCACGATGGAGTCTGAGTTTTTCGTAAGTGTGAGCATTGAGCAATGCCGTTAAGTTCATTTTTCTTTTCTCTTAATGTTTATAAGTGGTCTTGCAACCAGAGATTCTTCTCAGTAATTATTGTGCTGCATCTTAAATGCATGTTTTTAGCAGTCAACTCAGGTGCTGACTGAAAAACAGCCTGGCTGAGGCAGTACCGTTTCACCACATCATTCATTTGTACGCTATTTTGGTGTCTGTATTGTACGGTGAATAATTTCTTTTTCTTTCTTTCTTTATGTCAGCGTTTTAGTGGTCTTTCTCAAGCTACCAAGACGCTATACACACTCGAACTGCACCTCGAAAGTTTTCGGCCGATTATAGAATACGACAGCAAGAGCGTTTAGTCAGCTTAATGCCCATTACTGTTGTTCGCGCGCTAGAGCAAGCGTTACAGGAATTTATGAAGGTTAAGATGGGTGCAAAAAGGAGGTTTTATGCTCTGGCCTCACTTCATTTTCCACGAAGTTCTTCGCCCATCAGACTTTAACGGGTATCAGGGACAGCTAAACAAATACTGAAATGGTCTTCTTCTTCTTATCGTATGGGTATAGTCAAGTGTGTGGTGAACTTGGCTAACTTTGATGTCAGACTTTTCAAACCGCACAATGGCCTCTGACTTAGTTTTAACGACTGTAGTCAATCGATAACAACCGAGACCGATAACTTAACGTGCCCTCCGAAATGCACGGAAATGCTCGTGATGAGTTGCCACTTTGGTCACACATTAGGTTTCCTGCCTCTGTTTACGATGCTTAACCTCACTGATCAGTTGAGATCAGCGGGTGCCACTGGGCTACGAGTGTTTTATGGTGGAATCTACCCATAGCTACAAGGAGGTCCCTTTTTTTCCTTCGGAAATGTTAAGGATTCTTAGCTATTGTAGTGCTACGCAATGTATGTACGCAATGAATGCGTGTGCATTGCTGGTTTTCTTGTTTTACGTTATTATTATTTTTTTATTAGAAAAAGGAGTTTATTTGAGTAAATAATTTAAATGTAAAGCAGAAAAAAATTACAAACTTTGAATATTATCCCCTGGGAAAATTCAATTGGAAATAATTCAGAATTATGGTTTGAATTCAGGGGTTCAGCTTTTGCTAAGCTGTTTCTTACACCTTGTATAAAGTGACAAGGAGTGTTCAAAAAGTCAAATTTTGTGTGCCGTTATATGGGGTGTCTTTAGATTAGTTAGTGAAACTTTAGGAGCTGATTCTCCCTATGAAACTGAACATTTTTCCCCAAGGAACCCTATACGAAATTCTCAAAAATCTGATCCAAATAATAATGATAAATGTTTTTATTCAAGCATGTGAGTAAACACATAATCTTTAAAAAAAAAAAAAATTGTCTCCTCATACAAGGCTCATCGTACCAGTTGTATGCCTTTGTATGGAGAAGTAAAGTTTCACACTTCGACCTCTTTTCCTTAGGGAAAGCTTTTCAGTTTCGTAGGCTGATTCACATTATTATTATTTTAGCCAGCCCATATGCGCCCCCACCGAGGGGCACGAGCCTTCCTTCGAAACACGAAGGGGATTTAGACCATAGTCCACCACGCTGGCACAATGCGGGTTGGCGGACCACTCGTCTTTCGAAAATGAACTTTCTTGGGGCGGGTTTCATCACGATATCTTCCTTCACCATTCAGCATGTGATAATTAGAAATCCGTACGTAAATCCGAAAAGACGAATTAGTGGTACAGGCCAGCACCAGGATTTGAACTCGCGAACTTCCGATTACAAGTCTGGCTCATTACCAACCGGGCTATCATCGATTCACATTATTACCGCTAAAAAAATTAAAGTCAAATATGTACGTAAGATCCCTTAGTTATCCATAAATATTTTCACAACTGTTCTCTTTAAAATGACCTTCCAAATTTTCATTACAGTCAATATCACGTATTAATTAATTCTATTCAAATGAATTCCGCTGTAAAATGCGTTTTAATTTCAATACGTTATTTCAGGCTATTGAAAATTAATATTTCATTTTCGTCGTCCAAATACTACCCGACTCATACAGGGTGTAAGAGACAGCTTAGCAAATACTTAAATGGTGAAATCTACTTTTATACCTTTGATCGGCTACAGGTAATTATTTTTTCCCGGAAACTTCAAGTTAAGGAGTTTTCGGTATTAACATACTGCGCCCCGTGCGGGTTCCCCCGCTAGAGATGAAAGAGACTTTAGTCTTTTAAGGCTTATTAAAAAGACTCGCTTCCATCTTACAGGAATCGTCTCTAAAATTAAGACTGAAGGTATAAGTTTTTATTAATAATACTTATTCGTTTATGTTTATAATTTATATATGTTATTCGGTTATGATTTATGTACGTATCTCGACTGCCTATCTGCATAGTGGCTTAAAAATTGATCCTAAGACCCAGTAGTAGGGCTATGCACACTTTACACACCACGCCACTCACACTACACTACACTTACACACACACACACTTAGGCACCAACTAAACTCAAATTGTTCTCTATCAAATTTTGTTAATGTCTTCGGGGACGTGCAACTGGGGCTCTGGTGACCTGAAGCACAGATTAAAGTATATTTCAGGCACCAGTCTCCACACGTACTCGTACTTGTACGAATGAATACCTATTACTGTTTAACTAGAACTAAGATTTTAAAATAAGTACCCAATGTAAGGTTTTTGTGGAGAATCAAATAAATGCTTTATTTATTTATTAAAAGACTAAAAACGAAAACGAAACTTTTTCAAAAGACTTCTTCATCAGCCCATATACGTCCCCACTGCTGGGGCACGGGCCTCCCTCAATAACATGAGGGGTAAAAGTCTTTCAAAAGACTGAAAGACTTTAAAAGACTCCATCTGATTTTAAAACTTCACGCCTAACTACTGAATGTAGATTTTGATAAAATTTGACAAGGGACAAAATTAAATATTTACATTCATCAACACATGCCTTACGGCTGTCGACTTCCCAGGCAAGAGTCGCCAGTCTTTTAAGTCCTTTAAGCTGTTTAAGTAACAGCTCAGTTTTTACGTTAAAATACTTCGACTAAAAAAACTAGTCTTATGACTAAAGGTTGGGGACTAAAAGACTGAGTCAGTCGTGAGGCGTCAACAATAAGGCGAGTCTTTATTAAGGCGATTAGATCCCTCAATTTCCGAATATTGAGCATTTTGTAAAGCTTACTTCTCATTTATGACTGGCCAGGGAAAGTTGAAAAAAAAATATGTGAAACATCTGTTCAAGGACTACATGTGGAACGTCAGTTTTTTTTTTTACGTCTTTGTATTGTATTTTAAAAAAAATACCACGAGACATCGATTTTTGACTTAAATTCCTTACTGCTCCTAAATGGCTATGATATATGGAAATATTCTTATACTAATTAATTAAGAATCCCTTTTTCTTGAAACACAACGTTTAAATTTTGTAAATCGAACAATATTTTCATTCAAAAGTTACGAAAAACGGAAATCCGAACGTTTAGTTGCAGAGGGTGGTCTGCGCGGGCGCGGGCGGCAGTCCGCCGCTGGCATTCCGACGGGACGGCTGTGTCACTCGTATCCAAACTTTTACGAGCGATAAAGCGTATTTTCTGTTTGCCTGTGTGCGTTGACACAGTATATTTATGTATTAGTGTGCTTAGAGAGTAGTGCAGTCAGACGATATTATTGTGTTACGGTATAGCTCGCGCGTGGACGCTAATTGTATGTCCCTACTATTATAAGTTTTTTAATCTAGTCGTAATATTTGATTATTTTGCGCTTATAGACGTTTGACGAAATTTAATTGTATTAAGTACGTATGCGGATCTAAATCTATATGATTGAATATATATAATATGTATAGGGTGTTAAGTAATTCGATCTTATCCTCTCAGGTGGTGAATCAGCCCATGACACTGAACAATTTTCGAAAATTCGCTTGCCACACCCGGAATCGAACCAGCTAAAATCCAAAAAAAGCACCCTGTACTTTAATAGTATTGATCGATAGGGTCAATCGTAAGGATAAATCTCCCTAACAAACATAGTAAATTAAGTGAAAGGAAGACCATTAAATCTAAGCTTAAAAATTTGATGGGACGTGTTAAAGCACTTTTACTTAAGGGTCCCATCGTTAGGTTTTATGTAGTTTAATGGTTCTCTTTTCATCTAATTTACCATGTTTGTTAGAGACATTTGATCTTTACGATTGACCCTATCGATCGATACCATAAAAGTACAGGGTGTTATTTTTTTGAATTTAAGCCGGTTCGATTCCCGGGTGTGGCAAGCGAAATTTCGAAAATCCTTGAATGCTGTTTTGTTTCTTATAGAGCGGGACCTATTCGTAAAAAAGTCTTCAAATAACGATTTTCGTGGGACTTACCTCCGCCATACGAACTACTGGTATGTACTTATTCGGCATATTTTCCTGAACACAAAAAGTGCGGTAGTCACTTTCTAAGGGTATGGAGGGGGTAGCTATGACGTGACGTATTTTATTTACGCTATATTTAGATAACTACTGGACAGATTTACTTAAATAGGGTCTCAAATGAAAGATAATTTAATGAACATTATTTTATTCTAAAGATTCATTAGTGTAAACCTAGTAACAAAATAGATATTTTCAAAAATCGACATTATGTAAAATTAAACTTTTTTTACTGTGTGAAAAGAACAGAAACCGTTAGGATTACGGTAATTTAGCTCATTATAAAAAAATAGCTACACTTATCAGCATTCTAATGAACCTAAAAACGTTTAAGTCGAGCTATAAACAACGGAACTGCAGTCGTCTAAGTGAGCGTGGGTAGCGCCGAACTGACTACGGTACTTAGATTTGGTACGAATAATCTTGAAAATAACGTGACAAAACGGGTAGAATCACAGCAAAATGAAAAAGTATTATGAACAGGCATAATTTTTATTAACAGGCATTTTTTTTGTCAAAAAATTTTCTTCATTTTGTTACGAACTATTTTCAAAAATTCTCGTAACCAAAATAACGCTTATTATTTTTTATTCGTATCGAAATAAAACTCTTTATACTTGCACGTACTTGCGTTATATTTTAAAACAAAGGACTCAATGGTACTGGTCTGTACTGATGGGTATGAGAGTGTAAACGTACGCACTCGAGGCAGAGGCAGGTCGCTGGCGTGCGAGAGTGTACAGCTGCCATTATATTTTTTACATCGGCAACACTGAGATTCATTCGGAGGAATCCCTGCACCGTGCTGCGACGTGAACTTTGGCACTTGTCACTTCATTCATTTGAAATCATTTGGTCAGGCCTATGACACTGTTAGTACCAATAGCTGCGAAATTGCGCTGCTATCGCCTTTTAAAACTAAAAAAAATTGTTGATGTTTGATATGGGTTCCTATAAAAAATTTCTTTAGCTTCATGAGGAGCCCTAAATGTTGCTAGTTTAAAAGCATTAATAAAGCTTTTTTTATTTGAATCTTTGGCCCATTTTAATAAATCATACATGAATCGAAACAGACTCTTGAGTAACTGTTGCTTTTATGTTGTTGCTACGTAACAGTTACTAGTTTGGTACCCTCTAAGTTTAATTTTTTGCCTGTTCTTGGAGGATGATTGCACATTAAACAGACATAGTTAAAAATTCTAATGCAATTGTTTTAAGCATCTCCTTTTCAGATAACTAGATTATGTAATATGACATGCTATGGTTAAAGTTACATTACACGAATCAAATGTTTTGACCCTGATTGATTTGTTAAATACATAGTTTCATTAAATAATAAAATAAGATAATAGATACATATCCAATCGCAGGGAATATTTTGTTATGTTGTTTGTGGTATTATCTAGATATAACTAAATAAACCAGAACATTAATGAAAATAAATCTCTGACATGCTGCTAGGTAGTAATAAGTAACATTTTATTCATTTAAAAGCAGTAGGTACAGTTTTAAAGTACAGTGGGTAATAAATATGCCTATTGGGTTTCTTCATGGGACAGACTGTCAGCCGACTCACCCTGCACTAGGAATAAATCTGTATTGCAGTGGTAAGATATCTAGTCAGTTCACGAGAGGTAAGGTTATGGTACTTATAGTTGAGTTGTTTTACAAGTGAATAGGTACTTCGCTAAAGGCTTAACCAATTTCCAGAACTAGTAAATAAAAGTGAATAGATAGATTCTCAAATATAGACCCATATGTGTTGCCACAATTCCGTCAATATCATGTAGCGCAGAACACTTTACTTTATAATAAATGGTAATCAGCCATTTTGTGAAAAAAATGTGGATAAGAACTTTTTTGAGTTACACCCAGGTGACACTTTTAACACTCTCATGTTTTCAAAATGGTTCAATGATAATCAATGGAAAAGTAAAAGAATAAATAAATTTTTTCAATGACTATAATCATTGAAAAAATTTGATAGCTATCAACGTCTGACCCTTTTGGCGGGGGCTGTCAGACAACTTGAAAGACTCTTATAATTATTGAATTGTTATCTTTTTTGGTAACCCCAGTGTCATTACACGGTTACACATTACTCTCTCTGCTCTTTGTGGTGGAAAGTTTTGAATTTGAAAATTTAAATAATAGGTACAGTGTGTCCAATTAAGAATAATGCGTAACAGATTTTATGGACTTCCCTACTTTACTCAGTGGTTCGCCCAGAGCAATTCCGTATTCAGTGAAGAGACATGGGTAAGAAAAGCGAATTCTCTTGCCTTCTTTATCGAATTGGGTTTTGCCAAAATAAACGCTACGCTACACACTCAAAGGCCCACACTAAGGTTTTCTCTTGTGTCGTGGGTCCCTTGGAACACACACAAAGACAAACACCCATGACCCGAGAACAAACATCTGCTTTTTACACAAATGGTTTGATTTAAAGACACCAACTGGCTGTGTTTAAGAAGCTGTTTGTCATTAAAATCTTTGGTCACATTTGACCCAACTTAAAAATTTGCATAGACTTACTATTGATATGAATGCATTATATTCATAATTAATTAACTTCAAATTAATTGAAAAAGTTTTCAAGAAAAATATTTTATAGAAATGAGAAGCGACCAAAATTGGTGCCATTTGTTATCATTGTCAAACACAAACACTGACCAAGAATTTGTAAATTAAAAAAAAAATCTCATTCCTATATTCTGTCCCTGCTACTTCAGCTTTCTCCGAAAGAGTTTTTTCAGTCATTAAGACTAAATGGAGAGACGACAGAAACAAAGCCATGTTACATTTAATTAAAAATTAACTCTTAATATGTTCAATTATAATTTTGATTGTATCGAGGCAGATAAAAGTTTTATAAAGACAACAAGTTAATAAAATATGCAAAAAGTTAAAAAAAACATGTATTTAAGTAAAACAATAACGAATGCTGTTTTATTTTATCTAATACCTTTTTTTTACCTTCTCCCACCTTAATATACTTTATTTCATGAAAAAAAGTTGGTAACCTTAGCGTGCACTTAACTCAGTGACAAGACGCCATCATGACAGTTTGAGGTTATCTTGACATACAGCATGACGTCACAAGATGGCGAATTAAAGGCGATAGCAGCGCCATTTCGCAGCTATTGGTACTAACAGTGTCATAGGCCTGACCAAATGATTTCAAATGAATGAAGCGACAAGTGCCAAAATTCTCGGCGCAGCACGGTGCAGGGATTCCTCGGAATGAATCTCAGTGTTGCCGATGTAAAAAATATAATGGCGGCTGTCCACTCTCGCACGTCAGCGACCTACTTCTGCCCCGAGTGCGTACGTTTACACTCTCATGTCCATCAGTACAGACCAGTACCATTGAGTCATTTGTTTTGAAATATAACGCAAGTACGTGCAAGTATGAAGAGAAGTGCAAACCCAAATAAAAAATCTTCTAAAGGTACTTACAACAAGTACCACAAAGAACACACTTGGAACATACGACTGACAGTCTGAATAGGGTAAGCTGCCTGCTATTCGGGTAAACTGCCCGCTGTTCGACTAGGGTAAACTGCCCATTGTCTGGCCACTCACCGAATCGTACTACACATCAAGTAGTCTTAAGATCTGACTAGATATAAAAGTGAGAGCGGTCGATAATGGTGAGCAACAAATTAATAAATTTTCTATTCATACTCCAATCCCGCCGACACCAACGCCCGTCGCACGATGTCTACTCAGCAATAAAACATTCAGTTGGCGGTGGAGCCGCAAGTCAAAGCAGCTATCATCAAATGAATGAAACTTGGATAGTTCCCAATTTCGCCACCAGAATGAGCAAAATAGTAACCATTGTTATTCAGTCGCCATCGAGACGCCATTGATTGAAGCTACGAAGCGCTTGAAGCGAAGTGGCGCTCCCTGAACTCAACCAATCAGTGAGATTAAGCAACGTACAGAGAGGCAGGGAACCTGATTGGTGACCAAAGTGGCAATTTATCACGACCGTTTCCGTGCTTCAGAGGGCATGTTCAAGCTGTTGGTCCCGGCTCTGTCGTCGATTGACTACTGTCGTATAAACTAAGTCAGAGGCCATTGTGCGGTTTGAAAACTCTGACACCAGGTTTATCCAAGTTCGCCACACGCTCGACTATACCAACACGATAAGAAGAAATGGAATAACCGCCCAGAACAAACATACATTGCAAGTTAAGTAAAAGCTTGTAAAAAGTAGTTCTGTCTTCTTTGAATTCTAAAGCCATCCGTCTGAAAAGTCTGAAGGATGTCTGTAAAGTCTAAATACTTTTTAAGCAGACACGTTTACAGCAATAATTCTAAATGCTCTTTCGCATAATTTAAGCCCCTTTTCTAGAACATATTATGTTCAGTAAAACATAGTTTAAGTTTAAATAGAATTTATATTTATTGAAATATAAATGTACTTAAAACTCGATTCACATTTGTTTATTTAGTTTTTAATATATTTATACGGTCAAAGTCGTACAATTCATCTTGTTATGTATACTAAGCATTCATTTATGAAATTATAAGAACAAAATTCGTTATCATCTAAATATATAAAAGGAGAAACTGACTGACTGACTGACATATCAACGCACAGCCTAAATGGCTAAACCTAGGTACTTGAAATTTGGAAGGGACGTAGCTTAGGTACCTACCGTAGAGGTGCATTAAGAAAGGAATTCCTGAAATTCCCACGGGAACGGGAATTAGCGGGAAAACCCTTTTGTATGAAAAATCTAAACCGCTTAAGTTAGACGCTTGAAATTTGGCATACATATACCTTAGTAAACTTAAAGCTTAATTGCAACAGGATATTGCAAAATTCCCACGGGAACGGGAGTTAGCGGGAAAAAACTTTTGTATGTAAAAATCTAAATCACGTAAGATAGATGTTTTCAATCTGTGTACTCTGTACAAAAAAAAATTAACACGCAAACGAAGTTGCGGGCATCAGCTAGTTCTATGATAAAAATTAGAATTAAGTTTTCGCCAGTGGTCTGACCATTGATTCAAGAGGAAGGTTTACGTAACGTAAGTAATTTATCCCCGAAAGTCCCGAGTGGGAAGCTAGTTTTATTATTTACATTTACAACAGACTGCCGTGTGGTGACCGGTTGAGAATAACACACCTGCCTCCTATTAATCCACCCCAGGCAACGACACCTCAATTTGTTCTGAATCTGCGGTGTCGTCCTTGGTCTCATGCGGTGTGGTAGGCTCTGTGAAGGGCCGTCTGATTCCTACCGAAGTCCGACGCCAAACAGCTTGCTGTGTTCCGTCGGTGCGTAGGAGTACACCAGTGCTGCCTTAATAGGCATTTTCTGAGTTAACTCGCTCCATCGTTGACCTCATCTATTACCTTGATCAAGATTGAGGTTAAGAGTTAACCCATCTTATATTTAAAAATTAAAAAAGACATATTTACTGCTGAGACGTACTGTTTAAACTAGTTGTCTACATAGCTGTTTCAAAACGCAGGTGAGTTCATTTTTATAATATTCTAGAAACCTAAATAGACGCATAAAGTAAGTAATGTTTCAAAAAAACCGGCCAAGAGCGTGTCGGGCCACGCGCATTGTAGGGTTCCGTAGCAACATGGTTCAAATATGCAGCTGGCTTCTTAATTCTACGAGCAGAATCCCAAATAAGTTTGGCACTTGGTCGACTATTACTCGCGAACTTGAAGAGCCATCTTATGTGTGATAGTTTTAATTTCGTTGTATATACTACCACTGTGATTTTTTTCACATTTTTAGAAACAACTATTTAGCTGGTAGAGGGGGGGGGACACACCCCTTTTGTCTTTTAAGAAGCTGTCCTATGACACCCCATTTGATGATATAGGCGAGAAAAAAAAATTCATCGCCCTTTCACGTCTATGGGAGACACCCGAAAAAATTTTTTTTTCTAAAATTTTACTCTACAGTTCTGGCGGCGTAGTTTATATGTATGACCATGCCAAATTTCAGCTCTGTAGTACCAAGGGTTTCTTAGGAAACCCGCGGACAGACGGACAGACGGACATGGCAAAACTATAAGGGTTCGTAGATTACTGCGGAACCCTAATAAGCGTAATTTTAAGTAAAGACTATGTTTTTACTAACAAGTGAGCCTATGATACTTTTAAGACTATAGGACCTTTTTAAATTTCGAACGGCACGACACGGCAGTTCGAAAGAATTACCATTGCCTCCTATTATATGTTCTCAGCTTCTAGTATTACTATTACCTCAGATTAATGAAATTTTCATTAATCTGAGACTATTACATAGGAGGCAATGGTAATACAATTTTGCCGTGCCGTTTTCGAATTATAAAAAGGCCCTTAATGTTATTATTTGGATCAACTTCTTGAGGATTTGAAACGGGGAAAGTTGTTCAGTTTTAGAGGGAGATTTACGTTCTAAAGTGTCTCTATCTAATTTAAAGTCACCAACAATCAATTTAATGGCTCTTTAAAAAAATCCCACCACATTATTACAGTAACTTTTCTTACAAAACCCTCTTCGGGCAAAACTTACAAAAAACAAAGTTTGCAGCAATTTATGAATAACGCAATTTATAAGCAACAAAGCAGGAATTTACGCTAATTATTTGCAACGACTCGGTCGAACTTCCCCCGGATCCGGAAACGGAACTTAACGGCGGATGTCATACGACTGACTCGTTTCATATAATAAACGACAAACTTTTATAAATTGAAGAAACAGAGGGCGGTAACGCTTTTAACTCCCGACAGTAACTCTAAATTAAACATTTTGTATAAACCCCGACATTTAAGGGCTTACTTACCACAAAAATAAAACAAAAACTTACACAATGCTGAAAAATGGCTGTATGGACATAAAATCCTATTGCCTTCCCCAAAAGGAATAAATTGACAACAAAATGACATAAGTCAGTTTGTATGCCCCTGAGAAAAAAAGAGGGGTGTTATAGGTTTGACGTATGTATTTGTATGTCTGGGTATCTGTGTGTATATGTACATTTTTATGCACGAAATCAAATTGCAATAAGTACTGACGCTCAAGAGAGAAGATAAGATCAATCGCCCCTAAGGTATCCCGTCGCGTGCTTTTACGCTGCGTGCGATACAAACCTCGTACACCAAGTGTTCAAAAAGCACGCAAAGGTTTAAATTAAAGATCAACACTAGCGCCCTCTAGCGAGAAACATGGAAACTACTGTCCAACCCTTTTAAATAACAATCTTGCTTTTGACTCAAAAAAGTCTTCGAAAACTTTTAAAGTAATCTGTCTTTGTTATGCGTCGGTAGTAGGTACGTTGTCCCAAAATGGAGTGGCATTTTGTACCCACTCGTTTTGCGTAATTGTTCGTAATTAAAACGTTGCAATTTACGCAATGCCATACAATTTGCAGTTGTTTGCCGAAACTGCTAAAAGATCTCATGCTATGCGCTATTCTTGGATCTGGCGAAAATCGTGTTCTGTTTTTTAAGTGTACTAGCTTTCCGTCCGGGACAAAACAATTTTTATTTTTTATACAGGATGTAAGAAACAGCTTAGCAAAAATTTAAACCCATAACTCAGACCATAATTCTGAATGATTTCCCAGTGGAGTTTTCCTCAAGAAAATTCTCAATTTTTTTTAAGTTTTTTAATATTTTCTGCTTTAAAATATTTTAGTTGTATTATAAAGTATTTGTTTTTGTATTATAATTTCTTAATTACAAAAACTATTCTTATTTGTTTCGGTGTTCCAATTCGTTTCTTATTTCTAATATTGATTGACCAAGGATGTCTCCAAAAATTAACTGTTTTACTGTAACGTTACCTACCAAATTTTTACCAATGTCTAATTTGGTGTGTACACGTAATCAATTTTTTTAACGCGTTTTAAGAGTGTTTAACGGTGGTGACAGAAGAAAATCGAGGACATGTTTCGATAGAATGCCACTGCGTGGAAGTAAAACGGGCACAGATCTTGCTTAGCCGGGATTCCAACCTATAGAATAGAATGGAATAGAAAATGCTTTTTAGGTGGACATTGGCTGGCTGGGATAGCTAGCCCAAACAACATCACGCACAATGGCCCAATCGAGAGGCTAAGAGCGGAAAATGCCCGATACACATTACATAACGGTTAATTGTATCCAGTTGTCGAGCTTTTGCCACACTGGCAAACAATTTGCCAATTTGGAAGATTGTCCAGAGAGTGGCTAATGTCAAAACAAAAATCATCATGTGTATGGTCACCAGTTCGTTAGGTAAACTAAGTTGAGTCTCTATATGTTAATCCATGATGGAGTCTGAGTTTTTCGTAAGTGTGAGCATTGAGCAATGCCGTTAAGTTCATTTTTCTTTTCTCTTAATGTTTATAAGTGGTCTTGCAACCAGAGATTCTTCTCAGTAATTATTGTACTGCATCTTAAATGCATGTTTTAAATGCAACCTAGGTGCTGACTGAAAAACAGCCTGGCTGAGGCAGTACCGTTTCACCACATCATTCATTTGTATGCTATTTTGGTGTCTGTATTGTACGGTGAATAATTTCTTTTTCTTTCTTTCTTTATGTCAGCGTTTTAGTGGTCTTTCTCAAGCTACCAAGACGCTATACACACTCGAACACGTCGAAAGTTTTCGGCCGATTACAGAATACGACAGCAAGAGCGTTTAGTCAGCTTAATGCCCATTACTGTTGTTCGCGCGCTAGAACAAGCGTTACAGGAATTTATGAAGGTTAAGATGGGTGCAAAAAGGAGGTTTTATGCTCTGGCCTCACTTCATTTTCCACGAAGTTCTTCGCCCATCAGACTTTAACGGGTATCAGGGACAGCTAAACAAATACTGAAATGGTCTTCTTCTTCTTATCGTATGGGTATAGTCAAGTGTGTGGTGAACTTGGCTAACTTTGATGTCAGACTTTTCAAACCGCACGTGGCCTCTGACTTATTTTAACGACTGTAGTCAATCGATAACAGCCGAGACCGATAACTTAACGTGCCCTCCGAAGCACGGAAACGCTCGTGATAAATTGCCACTTTGGTCACACATTAGGTTTCCTGCCTCTGTTTACGCTGCTTAACCTCGCTGATCAGCTGAGATCAGCGAGCGCCACTCGTAGAGTGTTTTACGGTGGAATCTACCCATAACAAAGATAAGCTACAAGGAGGTCCCTTTTTTCCTTCGGAAATGTTAAGGAGTCTTAGCTATTGTAGTGCTACGCAATGTATGTACGCAATGAATGCGTGTGCATTGCTGGTTTTCTTGTTTTACGTTATTATTATTATTTTTATTAGAAAAATGAGTTTATTTGAGTAAATAATTTAAATGAAAAGCAGAAAAAAAATTCAAACTTTGAATATTATCCCCTGGGAAAATTCAATTGGAAATAATTCAGAATTATGGTTTGAATTTAGGGACTCAGCTTTTGCTAAGCTGTTTCTTACACCTTGTATAAAGTGACAAGGAGTGTCCAAAAAATTTTGTGTGCCGTTATACGGGGTAACTTTAGATTAGTTAGTGAAACTTTAGGAGCTGATTCTCCCTATGAAACTGAACAACTTTCCCCAAGGAACCCCATACGAAATTCTCAAAAATCTGATCCAAATAATAATAATAAATGTTTTTATTCAAGCATCATAGGCTCACTTGTGAGTAAACACATAATCTTTACTTTTTATGCTTAAAACTGAAAAAATTCAAAAAAAATATTGTCTCCTCATACAAGGCTCATCGTACCAGTTGTATGCCTTTGTATGGAGAAGTAAAGTTTCACATTTCGACCTATTTTCCTTAGGGAAAATCGTGGGCTGATTGACATTCATTTTTTAGTCAGCCCATATACGTCCCCACCGAGGGGCACGGACCTCCCTTCGAAACACGAAGGGGATTTAGGCCATAGTCCACCACGCTGGCCCAATGCGGGTTGGCGGACCGCATTTTCTGGACGGGCGGGTTTTATCACGATGTCTTCCTTCACCGTTCAGCATGTGATAATTAGAAATCCGTACGTAAATCCGAAAAGACGAATTAGTGGTACAGGCCAGCACCAGGATTTGAACTCGCGAACTTCCGATTACAAGTCTGGCTCATTACCAACTGGGCTATCACCGATTCACATTATTACCACTAACAAATATAACGTCAAATATGTACGTAAGATCCCTTAGTTATCCATAAATATTTTCACAACTGTTCTCTTTAAAATGACCTTCCAAATTTTCATTACAGTCAATATCACGTATTAATTAATTCTATTCAAATTAATTCCGCTGTAAAATGCGTTTTAATTTCAATACGTTATTTCAGGCTATTGAAAATTAATATTTCATTTTCGTCGTCCAAATACTACCCGACTCATACAGGGTGTAAGAGACAGCTTAGCAAATACTTAAATGGTGAAATCTACTTTTATACCTATGATCGGCTACAGGTAATTATTTTTTCCCGGAAACTTCAAGTTAAGGAGTTTTCCCCGCTAGAGATGAAAGAGACTTTAGTCTTTTAAGGCTTATTAAAAAGACTCACCTCCATCTTACAGGAATCGTCTCTAAAATTAAGACTGAAGGTATAAGTTTTGACTGAAAGACTTTAAGACTCCAGCTGGTTTTAAATCTTCACGCCTAACCACTGAATATACATTTTGATAAAATTTGACAAGGGGACAAAATTAGATATTTACATTCTATCAACACATGCTTTACGACTGTCGACTTCAAAATGAGTCGCCAGTCTTTTAAGTCCTTTAAGCTGTTTAAGTAACAGCTCAGTTTTTACGTTAAAAGACTTCGACTAAAAAAACTAGTCTTATGATTAAAGGTTGGCGACTAAAAGACTGAGTCAGTCGTGAGGCGTCAACAATAAGGCGAGTCTTTATTAAAAGCCTTAAAAGACTGAGTCTCTTTCATCACTATCCCCAGCACCGCACCGCTGTGAGAATACAATGTACAGTCAAGAGCACGACACGCTTGATACTACCAGTTTAAGCTGAGCTCTTATTTATACCGCGCGCCATACAATGCAGGGCCGGTCCAAAGTACAAAGTGTCAAGCTTGACGTGCCCTTGACTGTACATTGCTGGTTTTCGTGTTTGACGTCGTTATAGACATAGACATATACTTTATTGCACGCCATAGATAACACAAAAACATTACAATAACAGGACAAGGACAGAAAACAGAAATGTACAAAAAGGCGGCCTTATTGCTAAGGTAGCAATCTCTTCCAGGCAACCTTTGGGTAGGAAAATAATGGAAAAAATATAAAGCAGAGCGGGTGGTGGCTAACAATTAAAAATAAAATAAAATAATAAAATATATTAAATATCGTTATCATTGTTTTTTATTAAAAAATAGAGTGTATTAGAACAAATTATTAAAAAAAGCACACAATTTCACTGGAAAGTCATTCAGAATGATGGTCTGAATTCAGGATTCCAGTTTTTGCTAACCAGTCCCTCACACCCTGCATAGTGAAAATTTTAACGATTACTTTGTTATTATAAACCAAATTCCTGTGCACTGTATTAAAATGTAAATGGATATTTTATTAGTTGGATAATATCATTAATTTTTCCGATATTACAGTCAGCTGTACATTAAGCTTGACTGTTTTTTGTCCTCCACGCTGAACTGGGAGTGAAAGAAAAACTTAGAATGTACCAAGCTACCAACTTTTCCCAGGCATACTGTAAGCGTCAGTAAGTGGGACGCGAGGGTTCTTGTTTCATCTTCTCGTACTCGTAACATACCTCAGAATTTGCGTAAAATTGTGGCAAATAGATCTAGAACGGTGATAGCCCAGTTGGTAACGGTCCACCAACCCGCATTGGGCCAGCGTGGTGGACTATGGACTAAATCCCCTTCGTGTTTCGAAGGGAGGCCCGTGCCCCTCGGTGGGGACGGTATATGGGCTGGTAAGAGAAGAGATCTAGAACCACTGATGCTCTGCCTACCCCGATAGTATGTGTATGAAGCTTAACACTTTGGTCTGGTTACCCAACAAGATGCACTACCCCATTTATAATACTTAACCTTTCTGATCGCCTTGTGTCATTACGTAATTTGGAACTGAACAACTTCCCCCGAGGTTATCTATTAAAATGTTCTCGCCTCTGTATAGAAGCGCTCGTAGTCCAGTGGGAACGTGATTGGTGACCAGACTGGTGAGAGTTTCCGTGCTTCGGAGGGCACGCTAACATTTTATGTTGTATTTCTATTTGTAAGTAATCTAAATATACAAAAAGGAGAAACTGACTGACTGACTGACATATCAACGCACAGCCTAAACGGCTAAACGTAGGCACTTGAAATTTAGAAGGGACGTAGCTTAGGTACGGTAGAGGTGCACTAAGAAAGGAATTCCCGAAATTCCAACGGGAACGGGAATTAGCGAGAAAATCCTTTTGTATGAAAAATCTAAACCGGTTAAGTTAGACGCTTGAAATTTGGCATGCAGGTACCTATTAATAAACTTAAAGCTTAGTTGTAACAGGATATTGCAAAATTCCCACGGGAACGGGAGTTAGCGGGAAAATACTTTTGTATGTAAAAATCTAAATCACGTAAGATAGATGTTTTCAATGTGTGTACTCTGTACAAAAAAAAATTAACACGCAAACGAAGTTGCGGGCATCAGCTAGTTTTATGTAAATCTTTCAAGTGTGCAAAGAACTGTAAATAAATAAACACCAGAATTATTTAAAACGATGGACTTATCAGTAAAAGTAATTCCTCCTAGTCGTAATACAGACGAAGTAGAGAGCGTCGACTAGTCAAGAAGAGTAGATAACAATGAAGAAGAAACAATGAGACCCGTTAGTTAGAGGAGCGGACGAATGCCGTATGTGTGAAAAACACAGTGATATAATACTGCAATAATGGTAGATAGTTGTTTAGACGCAGACCAAAAGTTTTAAAAATATATATTTAAAAGCACTCAAAATGTAAATTTATTTTACGCCTCCACGCAACAAATGTGTTGGAAATGTCACATGGGGTCCTAGGGGAAAGTTGCTCAGTGTCAAGGGGAAGATCACCGCCTAAAGTTTCGATTCTTCTTCTTACCAGCCCGTATACGTTCCCACCAAGGGGCACGGGCCTCCCTTCGAAACACGGAAGGGATTCGGGTTATAGTCCACCACGCTGGCCCAATGTGGGTTGGTGGACAGCGCGCCAAGCGAAAACTAATTTTCTTAGACGTGCAGATTTCATTTCAATGTTATCCTTCACCGTTGATCAAGTGATAATTAATAAGAAATCCGTACATAAATCCGAAAAGACGAATTTAGTGGTACAGGCCTACAGCAGGATTTGAAACCACAACCTTCCGGTTACAAGTCTGGCTCATTACCAACTGGACCATCAACGCTTTGTGTATGATCTCTGACTGTGTATTTCAAAACATAAAGACAAACTGTTCGCACCAAACACTACACACACATAAGTTAGTATTATCTACCGTTTTTCATATGACATCGGGAAGAAAACCAGTCATTGAGGAATTAAGGAGAAAGCCTGAATGAGGCTTTGTGTACAGCTAGACGCCTTTTGTGCAAACACCTGGAGGAATTATATCAGCTGTTAGAACCCTGGAAACGTTCTCCTTAGTTTATGTATGTTGTAAATCCTTTATTGTTTTAACCGTGTGGTGATCGGTTGAGAATAACACCACCCCATCTCTTTCCGTGGGTGTCGTAAGAGGCGACTAAGGAAACACAAATGAGACCTGCCTCCTAGTAATCCATCCCAGGCAACGACACTTCATTTTTTTCTGAATCTGAGGTGTCGTCCTATGGTCTCATGCGGTGTGGTAGGCTCTGTAAAGGGCCGTCTGGTTCGCGACCACCCTCCTACCGAAGTCCGACGCCAAACAGCTTGCTGTGTTCCGTCGGTGCGTGGGAGTACCAGTGCCTTTATAGGCATTTTCTGGGTTAACTCGCTCCATCGTCGACCTCATCTTTGACCTTATGGTCAAGATTGAGGTCAAGAGTTAACCCATCTTATAATAAATTAAAAAAAAATTGTACGGACGGCCGCAACTAAGGCTATCACATGCGTGCAGCTGTTGTGATAAGAGCGGTTTTTCAATGAAAATGGAGTAATCTGATGCGCTGGCCTCTGTACAATAAATATTGTCTCGGGAGCAAAATATGGCACTTATATAAATTTAAAGCACAAAGGCGGACTTATCCCACTTAGCTTAATGATAAGTACCGTTCTAGTTTATTTTTTTATTTAGAAGAGATTCGCTCTTGACCACAACCTAGCACAGGGGCGAAGATGTGGTTGAGGACGTAGCTAGCTCACCCAGAAGATGCAAAGCCTAGCTCATAGACGCAAAGTAGCTTGCCTATGTGTTTTTTATAAGATACTTCGGGGAGTGTGCACGTGAACTGCACGAGCTCATTCTGCCTGCCCCTTTCTTCTACCAGACATCCAGAAGCACTGCGGGGTACCACCCTTACCTTGTCGAAATTCCTCGAATCCGTACTGAGCGCTTCTGTTCATCTTTTATACTGCGCACCGCTAAGGAATGGAATTCTCTGCGCCTGCGTCTGTATTTCTGGCAGTGGCGTGCATAGACATTTTAGGCAGGGTAGGCAGTGAACTTGTCTAGTTTTAATTGACCGCTCAAACTCGTTTCTATGCGACTTTTGACAAACGAAAAAACTTTCAACGTACCTAGCTTTGAGATGTTTTTCAGAAACCTCATGCTTTTTAATCGCTGTATTAAAGTTATTCAAATCAAAATAACCCTGCGCCGTTCCATACGTTTTTATAACAGTTTGAAAACAAAATGCACAGAAAAAAAAATACTTAAGCGGTTAGTATGCACACAACCCGTGAACCAATAATGAATATAGTATATTTTAGTAATGTCTTACTGCGGTACCTTTTTTTGCGTCAAATCCACGTATCGGCCTTTTGCGATAAGTAATGTTTACTTTTTCTCGAAAAGGTAAACTTGAATAATTACGCAGTTTAGGCAAACAAACATCATCACCACACTTTTCACAACTTATTGCACTCGTTTTGTTCTAAACAAATATCTAACAATCACTATAAACTGATAAAACAATAATTTGCAAAAGTTTTCGTACCTACGTACGTAGTTACAAAACAAAAACAAAACAATATGGCTGAATGCATCCAATAAGACAAAAAGGCCGCCAAATTAAAAATCTATAACAGCCATTTCAAACTTACCGAATATTGACACTTCTCAATTTGGTAGAATCGCTTTATAGGCAGAGCTTTTTTCTCCATACAATCAATTTTTAAATATTTGGCGGGGGAGGCGAAACAGCCAATCAGAAGCCCCCATTTCAACACAAAACCTCAACAAAAAAGGCATTTCAAACGAGTGCTTTTAACGAATAATTAGAAAGGCAAATCCGCGCTCCTACGAGGGCTCTTACTAGTTCAGTATTAGAAGTTTAGATGGCGCTGTTTTGAAAAGTTAAAGGTTAGAGAAATGAAGATGGCGTCATTTCGGAAAACGTTTATTCGTTTCACAAAGATCTGTGATCGTTGGTGTACATTATAATATTTAATTTTTGTATTTTTTTTGCCTTGAAAAGCCTAGGGTAGGCACTGCTTTTCTGCTTGTATGGAATGCACGCCACTGATTTCTGGGCTCATATAACCCGAGTCTCTTTTAAGTTCGAGTGAATAGGCATCTGCTGGGTGAGCTTGCTACATCCTCGACCACATCTTTGCCCCTGGGCTAGATTGTGGTCAAGAGCAAACCCATTCGTTATAAAAAAAATGCCTTTTCACTAGTAGTTTAAAAAGATTCAGTTTATATACGGTGAAAGGTAAAAATATTTTTTTTTTGTGAATATGTTTTTTAAAACAGAAATGAAAAGCCGTTTCCTTTTTCTAAATTACCCTTAATAACCAACTCCCTAAAGTTTCGCTAACTAGTTTAAAGTCACCCCATATAAGGTCCTATGTCAAAATGTGAACATTGACAACGTCAGAGGGCGAGCAAACATTTGCGCGGGGCCTTCGCGCAATCAAAGTGGAGTTTCACCGTCAGCCAAGCGGCGCGCCGCGCGAGTTTGTTGCGCATCATGCTCGTGCTGCTAAGGCCATTCGGCAGTTTTAAAACTCTGACACCAAAGTTAGTCAAGTTAGTCACATGCTTGATTATAGATACCTATACGATAGGGAAAGAAGGAAGGTACACAATGGGCCTTTTTATAATCACCCACCGTGCCGTTCGGCCGGCACGGATCTGCCGTGAACTTGGAGAAATTTTGTTGTTTTTATAATACAATATTGTAAAAGCTCTTTTGATGCTTTTATATTACCACCGGTAAAACCATCCGTCTTGTCGTCTGTCTTACTGTGAAAGTGTTGCCAATTACCATATATTTAGATTTATCTAAATCTGTACATGGCTTTTCTAGTTGTTAAATATCTTAGGCATTCGTACGCCGTTTGAAAGTCTTTGTGAATTCGCGTCTCTGCTCACTCTCGTTAAAACTACACCGTGCACTCAGTAGGTCCCTTTTGTGTCTGCTAGGAAAAAGTTGGTTGTAGCAATGATACGAGTATGTCTTTGTGTGATTTTTAATGTTATTTCCTTATTATAGGTCCAGATTAACTTAGGTTTCAGAATTTTCAAACCGTTAAATTGCTTCTGCAGCTTGGGTGTTGGTACAATTAACAGCGTTATGGAATAGTATAAAAAGGGGAAGTAGGTAGGTTACTTCCCCTTTTTATACTATGCCACAACGCACACTCAACAAAATCTCGGCGTGTTTCTCAGTCCGCCAGTACCGCACAAGGTTCGAGTGTGCGTGCGGCGACGCATATATACTATGGCCCACACATACAAGCCACGCGCGGTGCGTTTGTATGAAGATAACATACTTAATTCTCCTTTTTATTATACTATGGTTGTGGCACTGTCACAACATTAAGCTGAGCCAAAGCCCATTCGAAGACGCGGTACATGTACACACGGCAGCACATCAGGCTATACATGTTGACCTTGACGTCGCCCTTATTTCGCTTGCAATAGCGGCGGCTTTCGTAGTGCAAATGGATAACCTGACTTGCTGCTGTATGTACCTACACATTTACTTATTGTACTTTTTTCGTTAATTGTTGTTTTGTGTTGTGTTGTATGTTACATGTACCGTGTCATGAATAAATGTATTTCTCTCTCTCTCTCAAACAAAACTCGTATTTTTTTTTTGGAATAGAAAACAGCTGTGTACAGAAGTTGATATAAGACAGTCTTACAATTAAAGGCTAAATTATACACAACCAACAACACTATTCACAGGTTAAGTAAAAAAAAAAGGAAGTAGATGCTAACAGAAACAGATGTGGATGTTTACAAATAAATAAATAAGTATACTCAGTACTAAGTAAATAACTAACTAAGCAATCAGTCATCGCTATCTCCACAGCAGCAGCATGTACATGTGTAAACTCTTCATTGCAGAATCCTACTTATTAGAAGGAAATATATCCTCCTATAATCCTTATTTGTGAGGTTGTGAGGAGACTAGGCCCCCATTCTGTAACTTAAGTTATGTGTCGATGGAATGGTCGCCATTTTATTCATTCAGCTGGCAAAATTTAGAACTATCTAAAGTTCATACATCTAATGACGGCTACTTTGACTGGTGGCGCCATCGCCAACTGAATTTTCAGTTGCTAGGTAGTTTGCAACTTCACGTTCGGTTGGCGGTGGCGCTGCTGGTCGGGGTGGTTGTCAGCAAGTATATGAAAATTAAATAGTTCTCAATTTCGCCACCTGAACAGATAGAATGGCCTTCATTCCATCGACGCACAACTTAAGTTATAGAATCGGGGCCCTGGACTCCTCCAGTAAAATCTTAACACCCACAGTATAAGCCTTGCTTAGTTTAGTATTTGAAATAACTTCACAACAATTTAGCTGATAAATACGACATACTAACCCAAAACTTGTTAAATATTCCCACGGGAACGTAGTCACGGGTGAAAACCTAATAATTTAAAACTACATAATAGTTTCCACTACATTGTATTGTAGCTCCGTAGCTCGAGGCTACGAATTGCAGCGTAGCGCTACGGTACGTAGCAATGTCAACAATTAATTCCAATATTGTACACAAGCAGTTTTCAGTTTTAACTTTTTTAACCCCCAACACAAAAACAGAGGTATGTATGTATGTATTATCCTTTATTGTACAATGATAATACAGAGGATAACAAGTTTACAGTAATAGGAAGTTTACAAAGTGGGGGTGTTGTTTGGACACTTTGTGAACTTCCAAATAACACACAAAGAATAGAATAGAATAGAAAAATCTTTATTTTATAGGACATTCAGGATGTCACTTAAAACAAGTCAAGATTACAATGAAATACATACAAACATACATTAAACGATTTAATTACATACATACGCATTCGTTCTTTTGACCCTACTGACTCTACGCCTATTCGCAAAGGTGCAGTCTTCCTCAGAGAAGAACAGGCAAGAAACTTTGAGGTTGCTCTTTTAAATCGCATTACAAATTTTCTTATTTACTAATTTCAACTAAACCTGAAATAACTCTAGAACTGAGGAGTTCATTCCCATGCCTGCCTGTCTGATAGATAATCAGAAATTTTGTAATAGCCCTTTTTGCAAAGTTTTTGTTTAAATACTGTCTTAAATTTTTCCAAAGGTAAATTTTGAATACACATGGGAATCTTATTATAGAACCGTTTACATTGACCCATAAAAGAGTTCGTGACCTTGTGGAGACGACTGTCTAGTACATCCAGTTTATGCTTGGTCCTAGTATTTACATTGTGCCTATCGCTATTTTTCTTAAACAAATGTTCATTTTTCTTCACATATAAAAGATTGTCACATATATATTGGGATGCAAAAGTCAAAATATCTATTTCTTTGAATATTTGTCTTAGAGACATTCTAGGTCTCATTTGATAAATCGCGCGAACAGCCCTTTTCTGCAGAACAAAGATCTTATTGATATCCGCAGCATCACCCCACAGTAAAATGCCATATGACATTAGGCTGTGGAAGTAACTGAAATATACGGTTCTCGCGGTTTCAACGTCCGATAATTGACGGATTTTTTTAACTGCGTAGGCTGCTGAACTGAGTCTGCTCGCTAACTTATCAATATGAGGACCCCATTGAAGCTTTGCATCAAGAGTTATTCCTAAGAATACAGTAGATTCCACAATGTCCAGTTTTTCATTCCTAACCTGTACATTGGTATTAATCTGTTTAACATTGGGCAAGGTAAATTTAACACATTTGGTTTTTTTCTCGTTCAAAAGAAGGTTATTTACAGTAAACCATTCAACTACCTTTGAGATCGCAGTATTCACATCGTCATAATCAGAGTCGTACCTCTTCACTTTAAATATGAGTGATGTGTCATCTGCAAATAGTACGATCTCATGGGCGTCTTTAACAAGAGATGGTAAGTCATTAATGTAAACGAGAAACAGGAATGGTCCTAGGACTGAACCCTGTAGGACGCCCATACAGACTGCGGACCCAGGTGACCTAGTGCCGTTAACCTCAACCTTCTGGATCCTATTACTCAGGTAAGATTCCAGAAGCTTAAGTGCGTCTCCTCTTATGCCATAATGATGTAATTTTCTGATCAGAGTTTCATAATGAACACAATCGAAAGCCTTGGACAAATCACAGAAGATTCCAAGAGCATCCTGCGAGTCCTCCCAGGCCGCAAAAATATGACGAATGAGCTCAACACCAGCATCGGTTGTAGAGCGACCCCGTGTGAATCCAAATTGATTTATATTCATAAGGTTGTTAGCGTAGAAATGAGTGGTTATTTGATTAAGGATATTTTTTTCAAATATCTTGCTAAGGGCTGGTAGTATTGAAATTGATCTAAAGTTGGTGGGGTCTGATGTACTACCAGCTTTAAATAGAGGAATTACTTTACTATGTTTCATCAAATCAGGAAACACACCATCATCAACACAATTATTAAAAATAAACGCTAGGTGTGGAGCAATACCGTGTGAGTCCCCGGCAGAGTAGAATAGGACCACCCTCTTTCTTACCGAGGTGTCGTACAAGGCGACTAAGGTAAATACGCAAGCAAGTTCATCTGCACACAGAGAAGGAAAACTCTGCAATTATATCAAAACCCTCGCCAACCCGTCTGCCAAGCGTGGTGAGTATGGCATTTACCCCTCATGTTATTGAGGGAGGCCCGTGCCCCAACAGTGGGGACGTATATGGGCTGATGAAGGTGGAGCAATACAATCTATTTATGGAGTTTTTCACCTTTACTGAAAGACCATCAAGGTCCGCAGCCTTTTTTATATTTAACATCTTAAAAGTTTTAAGAATGTCGACAATTCTAACATGTGAAAAACTGAAAGGAACCTTACTTTCGTCTACATTCTGTTTGTGCAATGATTCAGCGAGAGCGGGAGATGAGTCTAGTGACTGAGTAGTAGAGACGGGAATGTCAGTAAAAAATCTTTCAAATTCTGAAGCAACAGCAACATCTGAAGTTAAAATTTTGTCATTTATAATGAGTTTAAAATCGAAGTTGCGAGACTTAACCCTTCCCGTCTCACAATTAATAATTTTCCAGGAAGTCTTAATGATATTATTACTCTTTTTAATTTTATTTCTAACAAACATAGCTTTCGCCGCTTTACATACATACTTTGGTATGTATGTAAAGCGGTTGGTTGTGTGTCTGTCTGTGGCATCGTAGCTCCTAAAACAATGGACCGATAAACTAGAGGGACTTCATTGCCGTGGGAATTGCGTAAAATCCTTCCTTGTTCCTTGCCTGGGACATTTGGACCTGAGCTTTGTAGGTTTGGGTCAGTGAGTCAGGACATGCAAGAAGACTAGCTATAAATATGAGGTATATAAAAGTGCCAAATAAAAAGTTTTTCTTTCTTTTAAAGAGTTATTTTTAAAAATAAATCAACACTTTGAAAAATGGCGTCCACAAACGTGACTTAGCCAATGTCAAACTTAAAATACTCGTATAGCACCATTCTAGTCACCAACATCCAATAAAGAAACCCTTTAAGAGGATCGTCTCAGTGTTTTCTCCCATACAAACGGCCTCAATGAATTCCATCCCCTAAACGTCAACGGATCCCTGTGAAATTTTGGTATAGTATAAGGAATACCAAAAACTAGGTCCGTTCGTTTTGATTTTTGTGATATTTTTAGTAGACAAAAAGATATTTGAGACTAAAAGTTAGCATTTCTCGCCAGAAAAATTTTCAACATTTTAGAAGTGACTGTTAAAAAACTAAGAACAATTTTGGAAAAAACAAAACGTATGAACCTTATTTATACGCTTACAAATCGATGGAGATAAAAAACGTACGATTTCATTAAGTTTTTGGGGTAGGAACTCATTGACGCCTAAACTCATAATTTTGGAAATAAAACTCGGAATTTCGCTGGAACATACATAGTTTGCATGCTGTGTATGTACTTGTAAGGATTTCAACTTAGATCTGTATAAGTATTTCTGAAAGGTTATTTGTAATTTTAGTTGTAATCTGCTGTATGTACCTCAATAAATAAATAAATAAATAAAAGCTGCAATTGACACTTTCGCACAAGTCTGAGGCGGGTGGTCGACATCGAGACAGCATGAAAAACAACTGAGACCCTAGTCCAAACTGAGACGCTCCTCTATTAAATCTTCAGTATTGAGTACATACCTCGCTCACGAGTTCAACCCGCTAGCCGTTAGACCACCGACGCTCTGTAAAAAGTTCGACTCCTATTTCCATTAACCCGCTACAACTAACGGCTAAAATTATAGTCTATACTACCGTTAAACTTTACAATTTAGTAACAATGTGAGCGGACTGGCGGAGTTACCGACTACCCCGCTATTTGCTGATCTGTACTAGTTCACAAACTTAGTTCTTGCTAACCAACGCTTACAGCTTAGGGTTGGGCTTATACTGGGTGGCTTTTTAATCACTGATCAAATTTTACGTACTTACATGTTCATAAAAATTTAGCAGACCTGTATTTTTTTGGTTTTCATCGTTTCTCATAAAAAAAATCAAGATAGATACGTCTAGAACGTTTTGTAGGGAAAAAAATGAATAGGTATTGTCCAATTTAGTGCTCTTCAATTTGTCTTCAATACAATTCGTGTGACCCATAGAAAAGGGTCTTTTTTGTAAGACCCGTATTTCTGCGATTCTAAAAAAGGTACACATAACTTAACATAAAAAAATAAACACTGGCAAGCTATATTTTGAGATTCGTTTTCAATAAATGTAAATGTATTAATTTTACTAAAAATCTCAGTTATATAGCCAAGAAATCAAAAACCAAAAACTATTCAACTAATTCAAAACTATTTCAGTAATATAACTATTTCAGTTTCAGTACTCAATCAAATACATTTTAAACAAAAACAACTAGACAAGTGCGAGTCGGACTCGCGTACCAAGGGTTCCGTACAAACCTGTAGGTATATAAGTAAAACTTAAATTTAATACCTCTACGCGTTCATGAGGAAAGGGGTACCTAGTAAGTTTAAAATTATTAAAAATATTTTTATTATATGATGTAACTAAAAATTTACGGTTTTCGCAGTTTTTCTTTTATCTGTGCTATAAGACGTTGCTTCGTACCAAATTCCAAGATTCTGAGTTCACGGAAAGTACCCTGTAGGTTATGATTCTCTTGCGCGAGTGTCGAAAATTTGCGGAGATTTGCGGCATAAACGGCTGTATCTTTTTATTGCATTGACTTAGAAGTTTGATTTTTTCACAGCTCCAAGGGACAGTAGACTTGAGTATTTGATATAAATTCCAGCTTGATACCTCCACGCGTTCCTGAGAAAAAGGGTCTTGACAGACAGACAGACGGACGGACGGATAACAAAGTGATCCTGTAAGGGTTCCGTTTTTTCCTTTCGAGGTACGGAACCCTAAAAAAGTATGACAAAAAAATTATGAATTTTAAAGGTTTCCAGCAAAAACCAGAATTCATTGATTAGAGTTGAAAATTCAAGTTAAGCGATTGCTCATCTAAAAATTATTATTTACCTCCACTTGCCTCGAGTATGCTTTTATAGCTTCTTAAACATACCTCTTTTGTATGAAAAATCATGCAATACCCGAAGCCGACCCGCCGACCGCCATCCGAAAATTTCATATCCGCCATCTTGGATTTTTAGTGGGGGAAATCGCGACGCTCCGGGCATAGTTCTAAACGAATCCAGAGACTAAAATTGCTAAAATTCCGACTATCCAGACTAATTAAAAATACACATTGCGAAGATTGCGAGTAATTAAAATTAATTTCATAATTAAAATATAGACTACGTGTTTAATAATTAAATACATACTGAGTTCACTTATAATTCTAAAACAATTTTGAAATTAAAATTTATAATTAAAATATGTATGAAACATTTCTAAGCACAGAAAATTAGTTAATTATTTTAAACGGAGATATAAAAGCATTGCAAAGGTTACTGACATATCTATTGGGTGTATTTGAATTCGCGAAAATCAAGGTTGTGTATTGGGGCATTTATTACGTAAGACGATTTAGGGGGGAGGGGGGTCGACCATGTCTTATTTTTTCTTACAAGGGGGTGGGAGGGAGTCTCAATAGTTCTTACGTAAGATCACAAAAATGCGCAAAGTTAAAATTATACTTTGAAAAAGCGCGAGCAAAGTGATTAAAACTAAATTTCATGACTATCAAAAAATTAATATTATTAGTACCTTTTTAAGTACATACAAATAAACATTTCTAAAAATTGTTACTTAGAAAAATAAACATCAAAACAAACCAAACGTGTATTCATTTTTTCCTTTAGATTCTTACGTAATAAATATTAAACAGGGGGTATGGGGTAGGCCTATTCTTATTTTTTCTTATAATAGGGGAGAGGGAGTCAAAAACTAGCTAAAATAGTCTTACGTAATAAATGAATGGCGCCGTTGCTTTCCCCAAGGAACATAGGGCGAAATATGAAAAAACATTTTCGCCTCTCCATACAACTTGTGCAATCAGCTGATTTGCCTTTGTATGGGAAGTCGAAATTAGGTTCCTTGGGGACAGTTGTTCAGTTTCAAAGGCAGAATTACCCCTTAAAGTTTCGCTTACTAATTAAAAGTCACCCGGTTGAATCAATGACTTATTTCAGGGTGCATTTCACTAACTTCCCAACAGCATGGCATAGTCTTTTTTATTTTATTTTCTAAATGACTATACTGTTGGCCGCTGATGGCCTCTTTACAGCTTCACCGAGCAAGTGGTGAGTGCAGATGGCTCTCAGCACAAAAAAACTAAGTAACAGACCTAAGGGCGCCCCTGTGGGGCTCGAACCTCGGCTTAGGGCGTTACTGGGAGAGGGGAGTCGGACATACGTATGTGGAGAGAAGCGGCCGGGTACGTACCGGTACCGCGAATCGGGGCGGAACGGCATAGTCTGATAAGTACTGACATTATAACCTGTCGCTGGACATACCCTCACAGGAAACTCAAAAATCAAGGGCCATGTGACTATAATGGTCGAACCAAAACCAAAACATTTATTTTTTATTTAATAACAATACAAACAAATGACACATAAAATTGAACGTTTTCCGTAGGTACATTGCTAATAACAACTTTAACATTACACATATTATAAGAAACCTTAATAAAATTATGGTTATAATTATAAGAACTAACAAGTAGGTAGTAGTTAAATTGCACAGTCGCTAGTCGCAAGAGTCGGTGTACAGTGAACAGCTCGTCAAGCTACCACAGAGTTAGTTTTTACGTCCTTGTTATAAGAGTGGTAACAAGATGCGGTAGCTTTTAACCTAAAAAGCTCAAAACCTGCACAAAGATAGGTAGGTACTTAGATAGATATAACATTTATTCACTCATGAAACACAGCACACGATACAAAACCACCAAAGGTTCCCAAAGGTTAAGGTTCCATCATGAGTAAGGATGGATATTACTAAAATATTAGGGAAAAGAAGTCCCGGATATCCTCTACAAGTACAGTCAGCTGCTAAGTTAAATCACCCCTCTATAAAATAAGGATAAAGTTGTTTCACGAAACTAGGTATTCAAATATTTTATACGTTACTAGGTGTCCGCCCGCGACTTCGTTCCCGTTGGATTATCTTTTTTTTGTGAATCTAAACCATCCTCGAATCCACTTGAACACACACAAAAAAATTCATTAAAATCGGTCCAGCCGTTTAGGAGGAGTTCACTGTCAACACACGCACAGAAGAATGGGCTATGTGCAAGATTTTTAAAATAATTTGATTTTTTTATTTTAAGTAGGTTTAAGGTCCCATATTCAAATAAAAATATATCAAATAATTTTGATCATAGATATAAAAATAATTATTTTTTAAAATTTTGGTTACGATTTGTTGCTTATTACAGCATTCTACAGATAAACTCCTTTGCCAAAGTAAAAAAAAAAAAAAAACGATTGACAGTTGGTTGACATATAACCTACCGTTGGGTTTTTGAGTTTAAGTTCAACATTTAAGTTTCAATCACAGACTAACTAGAGATACGTTTCCATGTACTTACGTTTAAATGATCCTCACAGCAAAAAAGTGGACGTTTGGGACAATTCCTGTCAACCATTTTACACCCTTTCTTTCAATTCCTTTGGAATGGTAACAAACGTCTAATCTGGTGAACAAAGAGGTATAAAACATTTTTTGGTTCTCTCCACCGCTGTAACTCGTCAGATGCCATGTTGAGTAGCAAAGCCTGCTGCGCTGTCGTTATTAGTGTTATTCCACAAATCCGAAGAGTATATTCCACAAATCCGAAGAGTATCACTATCGTTGAAGCAGTTCTCGGAGTCCGGTATGAATAAGGTGTAGTCGTGAGAAAATCAGTCAAAATCTAGCACTACAAGTCCGTGCAAAGTTAAATCGTAATCCGGTATGCGGTAGCAGTAAAAGACTTCAGAAAAAAATAACCAAAAGCAAAAATAAAACTCAAAAATAAACAACCAAATACAAAATGAAATAGGTTATGTTTTTTTTATTGACATGACAGCTTGGCAAAGACACGATTGTATAATGCCGTATTTATGATTAGTTTACCCTACTGAGAAACTTTTAATTATTATATTTTTATTTCAAAAGATAGATTTTTTATATATTTTTTTTTAGGAAACGGGACCTTATTCCTTTATGTTAAATAAAAAATTTAACGAAATTAAAAATATTTTTAAAATGTCGTACATAGCCCATTATATATATTAAGAAGATAAGTGCTATTGTTGTGAATCCCCGAAATTATAAGTTTGACGTGTGTATCTGTATTTCTGTGTCTCTGTATGTGGCATTGTAGCTCCTAAACGAATCGACCGATTTTGGATACGGTTTTTTTTTTTGAAATTTGACGTAATCGTGATGGTTCTTAAATATATTTGATCGAAATTGGTTCAGCTGTGTTAGAATTACAATCGATGAATATCTGGGATTTTACCGAATTATTTTGTATGAAAAATAAAAATTAGAAATTATTAATAATTGAAAAATTATGTTTAAGCTATTTGATTAATATGCGTGGTCTCATTGATACCCTGGAGTTATGGGATATCAAAAGGAAAGGTTGTAGAACTCAATCTAAGTTAGTAAATTTTAGAAGTATCCACATCTGAGGCCAACTCTCTGGTTCATAAAAAAGCTTCTCTTTTACCTACCTATCTGCTTAGTTTTCAAGAAATTACCATAATTTTACAAAAGTTGGCAGACCCAGACACGTGCGGCGTATCTCTGAAACTGAAAGAGGTATAAAATATCACTTTACACAGACAGGAATTTCTTTATCAAAGCTTCAGACTTCACTTCAGTTTCTTTGACATTCGAAGCAAAAGAAACGAGATATAGTTCTGAAGTCAGAAGCGGGGGAGTAGGTACCTAGTAGCTGAAAGTAATTTAAATCACGACAAGTTTAGAATTTAAATGGCTACCTTTTACTTAGTTTCAAATTACAAGCTTTATTTAATTAAACTCGTTGCCACTTCTTCTTAGCTATGGTATGTACAGTCAGGAGCATTAATATATACATCGTCTCATCTTCTAAAATATCTTAACCCTTACTATTCAAAAAATATGTTAACTTTATTTCATTTGACGGCCGGTTTGGTCGAGTGGTAGTGGCGCTGCCTCTTGATCGACGGGTCCTGGGTTCGAATCCCAGTCGGGGCAAATATTTGTGTAAAAAGCAGATGTTTGTTCTCGGGTTATGGATGTTTGTGTCTGTCTTTATGTGTGTTCCGAGGGACCCACGACACAAGGGAAAACCTTAGTGTGGGCCTTTGAGTGTATGGTGTTTTTTTTATTCCAAATTAACTAATTACCTTACCTAATTACTAGCTTTCCACCCGCGGCTCCGCCCGCGTGGACTACAGGTTATACCGTGTCCAACTGTGGGATAAAACGTAGCCTACGTTCTTACCTAGGCTTTAACCTATCTCTGTACCGAATTTCATCAAAATCGGTTAAGTAGTTTAGGCGAGAAAGACGGACAGACAGACAGAGTTACTTTCGCATTTATAATATTAGTAAGGATAAAACCAGGGACCTTATTCTCTAAGTGCGATAGTGATAATCAAGCTGTATCGCAATCTTATCGCAATCAATTACTGTCAAATAAATTATAGATGGAACAGGAAATGGCCAACTTCATGTTATACAGTCCGAATTCTCAAGCTGTTATAACTGGAACCAAGACAGAGAATGACATTTTGAATGATATTGAATGAATGTAATTGTCAATTTGTCAATTATTTTCATGTTATTTGATAATTTCTTATGAAATGTTTTGTAATTATTCATAAATACTAATGTTATTTAACAAGAAAAAGTATTTTGGAGATACTGCTCTCTTAAAAATTAATGAGGTAAATAGAAATAGCCATATTGGGAAGTATTGACATGCTTTTAACCAGAAAAAGGGGTTGTTTTATATTGTTCTGGTGTTTGTTTACTTCTGAGAAATACTATTATTATGTTATTTTTCTCGTGTGATTGATAAAAAACATGATTATTGTTACGCAATTATAGCAAAGTAAACGTATGTACACGTACTTGTGGGTACTTTGGAATTTGTTGGGGGAATAATGATGCATCTTACGAGTAAATATGCTTCCACCACCGCGGGCTGTATATAAAAAAGTGCAAAAATTTTGCAAAAGATCGTCAAGCTGTACCATTTTTATAAATAAATAAACGCTACACACTTAGAGGCCCACACTAAGGTTTTCCCTTGTGTCGTGGGTCCCTTGGAAAACACAAAGACAAACACAGACACTTATGACCCGAGAACAAACATCTACTTTTTACACAAATGTTTGCCCCGGCTGGGGATCGAATCCAGGATCCGCCGATCAAGAGGCAGCGTCACTACCACTTGACCAAACCGGCTACATTATACATTATACCCCTGATTATGCATCATATTAAAACCCTAAGTATTTTTGATTGCTTGACGCTCTGCCAACCCGTGTTAGTACGTATATGTCCAATACAGGCGGTCGTCTCGTATGCCACTTAATTTTTAACGTTCTCAAATCATGTTTTTTTTTAAATAATGTATTAAAATCATTATTTAACACCAATTTCCAGATATTCAATGTTCATCATATCAAACGTCTGGACATGCAAATAAAATAACATATTTTACATTTTGACAATGTCTGAACTTCCTAACGTGAATCCTTTCTTTGGAAATAGAAGTTTTAACTGCAAAACGATGACGAGATGAAGTAAGAAGTGTTTCCTAAATTATGATATTTATGTCTTAACACACTTCTTCTTATCATGTAGGTATAGTCAAGTGTGAAGTGTGTTTACCCACTGAAGATTCCAAAAAGAAGTTCGGTTGAGCTTGTCCAGTCCAACAGTGGGTTCACATAGTACTTATCAAACAAAAAAAACCCTGTAAATCAAGAACTAATAGCGTATTTTCTTAAACCTTTACGTAGCCTCTGAGTTAGTTTTATCTGTAAATATAAATCCCATTACACATTGCAGAAATGTGAACTGAGAGCCATTTTTAATATTGTGATATATGCCTTGGTTGTTGACTTCAACGAAAAAAGAAGTAATATCTAAATGGGTGCCTTTAATTTTGAAGTCGGTAAACATTTTTATAAAAAATTTATTTATTGTATGTTTGTTTGTAACGAATAAACACAAAAACTACTGGACCGATTTTAAAAAATCTTTCACTATTAGAATGCTACATTATCCACGAGTAACATAGGCTAGGATATCATTTTTCTAAATTCCCACGGAAACGAAGTCCCGCGTCGGAATCTATCATGAATAAATTTTGATAAGGTACTTACATTACAGGCACTTTAAGTAAGTGTTCCTAATAAAATCAATAAATTGAAAAATTATAATGACAAACATATTAAGTATTTGAAGTCTTTACCTTCCTTACAGCATTAAGATAACTCTATCGTATTGAGCATAGAAAAGCATTTTTCTTACTTATATTATCAAGAGCACGCTAAGCTTGACACTTTATAATATACTTATTAGGGCATATGTATGTATTTATGTTCATTATTATTTATGTTTAGTTTCGTAAGTATAATGTTTATAATTTAATATTTTATCTTTCACCTCGGATAGTGTGTGGCTACCACTCACTCTCACCTATCACCCTAAGGTAAACTGGTAGATAATGCCATTGGGCATTAAGTCCGCCCTTGTACTTTTAGTGCATTAAGTTAAGTAAATAAATAAAATAAAAACTACATTCCTGTGAAGTTGTCCAAAATCCCTTGAATTGTTTTTTTTTTGTGAAGGTTTAACTAAACTCCGTCCGTCTCAAACTCTTACGTTTATAGTACATATACATATGCTCATCCCTATAATCCCTATCAGGGTAGGCAGAGCATCAGTGGTTTTAAAACCACTTGATGCCACGTTTGACATATATTCAAGAGGGTTTTAAGATGAAAAATGATGTAAGTGGTGAGAAGTTGTCAGCCTTTTGCCCACAATACAGCAAAACCCTCGCGTCTCACTTACTGACTTTTACAGTATGCCTGGGAATAGTAGGCAGCTGGCACATTCTATGTTTTTCTATTACTCCCAGTCTAGTATGGAAGCTACTGTAGCTTCCATGCTTCCACGTTTATAGCAGGGTAGGGTCATAATTATTCTAAACTCATTATTATTATTTTGTGAAACAAACTAGGTACATTGAATAGGTAAACAATCTGACGCACTCGCGTTAATAATAAAAGTAAAATATATCAAACATATATAAGCTTACTTGTGCTTATATCTTAGAATGCATATGATAAGTTAATTTAAAAATTGTTTCTTTTTTACAGATTTTCTCCAAACACAAAAATCAAATTTCAATTTAGTTAATGTATTTTATTTTAATATAAAAGAGCATTAAAGTTGTTCAAGTGTGGTCATTTTACATCTTTGTTACTTATTTTCAAGAGCTGATATCCTCTCTTGAACCTCCACGTTTCAAAACTTCATAATATGTCATGTCACTCATTTGTACCAACTTCGACGGCAATTGGATGATGTCTCGATAACTGAAATACAATAAAACTTGTAAAGTAAAAGATAACTACTTTTTATCTATACTAATATTTAATTAAAGAGGGAAGATTTGTAGTTTTACACGACTTCAAAAAAGGAGAAGGTTGTTCGACTGTATGTATGTTTTTTTTAATGTATGTTCACCGATTTCTCCGCCATTTATGAACCGATTTCAAAAATTATTTCACCATTAAAATGCTGATTTATCCCTGAGTGACATAGGCTAGGTACTACATCATTTTTCCAAATTCCCACGGGAACGAAGTCGCGCGCGAAAAGCTATCATGAAAATAGTTTGATAAGGTACATCATTATACTCAGCCCACATCAACCCACTGCTGGGTATGGGCTTCTTCTCTGTAGCAATAATCGTCACGGTTCTGTGCTAACCTCATCGATACAGGTCCCGTCATTTTGACGATATCTTCTGACCATCGGGCTGGTTGGTCTGCTCATTGGCCTTGTTGCTCCCATTGGCCACCATTCGAGACTGCCTTGGCCCACTGTCTGTCGTTCCTCGTATATATAAGAGACATACTTGAGGTATTTACAAATGCTTGATCTTGAATTTGTAACTTCGCATTTTCGTGGTTTTGTGTGGATGAAGTTAGAGTGTAGACGTCATTTTCTATCAATTACCCTGCAAACAGATTTATTAATGAAAATTATGCAAAATACCTTTGATGTTGTAAATATAATAGACTAGCTTTTACCCGCGGCTACGCTCTCGCGCAAAGAACTATTTTAGTCACCCATTTCATTCTTGACACCTTGATTTTCGAAAAATCCGGAAACACTCGTCCCTTTATTTGCCTTAAGGTTAATCTTGACGAAGTTTCGAGTTAAAATATCCAAAAAAATTGTTTTCTCCATACAAACTCTGAACCCCCATTTCATCACCCCAGGGGTTGAATTTCGAAAAATCCTTTCTTAGTACTTACAACCTTTATAAAAGACACCTTTCTGCTAAATTTTAGTTTTCTGGGTCTGAGGGTTTGGGCTGGGTGTTGATGAGTCTATTCTATTCTTGTGCATATATAGTGAATCAGGACGTCCAATTTTATATATAAGAAATTGTATATATAAGAAGAGCTTTATATTTAAACGATATTGAGTGGCTTGTGCCTGAAGTTGTGGTTTCAAAACCCTGCGCACGTTTGCCATTCTTTATAAAATAGTTTTTTTGCAATATTTTTTTTTTGCTTTCTGTTGTAGGTATAACATAGATGTATTATCGTACTACTAATGTAAAAAAACCTGTTATTTACGGGACTATAACATAACCATTTAAATATCATATTTACAAATAAAATACTTACTTCTACGTGGACTGACGTTGACAAATTTTGACACTTTTGACAAACATAGAGTAATTATAGTAAAAAGATAAAATGAATAATAGACACCTCTTTCATAGAAAAATAAAAAAAAGTTTTATGTGTTTTAGAGTTCTGTACTCAAAGGGATCCATTTGATTTGGCAGTAAAACACAAAAAAGAAAATAATAATAATCAATTTTTATTATTTATTACGTAATCTCTACAATCCAATTACAGTAGTAGGAGGAAGAAGAAGACCCAGGTTTTGTTATTGAAGTTTTGTAGAATGACGAGTTCTTTTAAAGATGAGAGACCTGGGAGGAGCAAGTTATTAACTTATTACTGATCTTGGAAAAATTTTATTAAACAAGAAATGTCTTAGCCTTGTTTTCTAGAGCCCGGCCTTTCCCGAAACACGGCAATAGGCCCGGTAGTACCACATTGGTACCGAGGCAAAGATCGCAGACTTATGTGGAACGCTACATGCGCCTGCACCATTACACAACACAAGCCAATAGTGCTATGCTGTTTGTCTTTATTTTGTATTATTTTGACTAATGAATGGTTTAGTGAAATTAATGGACAGAAAAACATAAATTTACTACATTTCGGATGGCTAGATAACTCATTTTGGCTCTGAGTTTCAGTAAAATTTTATTGAAACATATATACACTGAAGCCTAAATCCCTGACGGAGTAAGCAGAACATCATAATGTTTGTAAAACAATTACATACCTAACCTACATTCTGACGGTCATAATATAAGATAGAACATGAATATTGTTTTTAATAGGTTGTCAGTTTTTCAGCCACAGCAAAACCCACTAACTGGCTTTTAAAGTATCCCAGAAAAGAGTTGGCAGCTGGCACAATATAAGTTTCTCGTAATTAAAGTCTAGCATTTAAGTAATTATTGCCATCAATATTTAGTTATTGACTTCAGGTATACAGAGCAATATCCTCTTTTAACGTTTTAGTATTTAACGAATTACTTATAACATATCTAGGTATGTACTGAACCTAATTCAAATGTGAAGATTTTTTTATCTAAAAGTTTAAAAGATGGGATCATGAAAAGAAGATGATAATATTGGTTACAAAGCTTGTTTTCAGGTCAGTGTATTGGTTGCTACGTGCTGTCTCACTTTAATTCACTTTAGTTACAACCCCATCTCTCTTTAACTTATTTTTACTGTACATGTCATTTAGTTGATCACCGTGTAGAATGAATGTATTGAAAATCGTAAACTTCAGACAGGAAGTACTAAATGAACGAGAAAGCGAGAGGAATATACAAGAGACAAATACATTAAATTAGTTACAGACACGAAAGAATTTGGTAGTTTGGCAATTTATCAGCCAATGAAAACCTGTCATACCTATATCATTCAGTAGTAAAATATCATTCATTTTCAACATCCACTTTTGCTATTGCATTCAGTATCACTATCACATTGAATTATCGCAATCACTATCATTATCTCTATCGCAGTTAGGGAATAAGCTTCCAGCTTAGCATATTTATTTATGCGATCTAATGTTGCTATGTTAATTTGAATTTTAAGGATGTTCCTATGTTATTGCTCGTGATTTTAGAGTCAGCTGAAGAGATCGATAAAGATGAAGTTATCTATGAAAAAAATGTGGCTAAACTGTAAGTCGACAAACATATGAAAATTCACACATTTTAAAAAAGAATCCTGAAACAAAAATTCCTGCAGACTAATCACCACACGTTGCGGTTACATAAGGTCTAGGGAGATAGTGTACAACGTAAACATGAGAAGAAATACATTAGCCGCGCGTCAACAGTACTGAATAGTTCATGCAACCCACTTCGACGTGTCTCGACGCTTCCTGGGATGGGTTAGTGCATGAGCTGAAGCGATTCGCGATAAGCGGCGTTTAACGGCGTTTTAAAATTAACAACTGTTCAAGTAAAAATGTGATAGGCACAATTTTAATATTAGAACCAAACATAATATTTACTAGACAGTCGTCGACAAAGTAAAAAAACTCTTTATGGGTCAATGAACACGCTTCTACATATAATGAGATTCCCGTGTGTATTCAAAACTTACCTTTAGAAAAATGTTAGACAGTAATTAAAACAAAAACTTCGTAAAAAGAGTTATTATAGAATTTTCGAATATGTATGGACGTTAGTACTATTATATATTCTGTGACTATAGAAATAAATTGCTCAGCTCCAGTGTTATTCAGATATCATCATATCAGCCTATTGCAGTCCACTGCTGAAAATAGGCCTCCCCAAGGTGCGCCACTTTGCACGATCCTCCGCTTATTGCATTCAGCCACAACCCGCTATAATCTTTAGGTCATCCGACCATCTCGCTGGGGGGTGTCCTACACTACGTTTTCCAAGGCGTGGTCTACATTCGAGAACGCAACGCTCGTCGGTTCTGCGACAGACATGGCCAGTCCACTGCTACTTCAGCTTGCTACACTTTTGGATAATATCTATCACTCCGGTTTTTTGTCGGATAGCTTCGTTTCGGATTTTATCCCTTAGCGAGATCCTGAACACGGAGCGTTCCACAGCTCGCTGAGCGACGTGCAATCGGTGGGCCAACCTCACTGTCATGTTCCACGTTTCGGCTCCGTAGGTCATGACTGGTAGGACGCAATGATTGAAGACCTTGGTCTTTAGACACTGCGGGAGTGGCGACGAAAAGATATGATGCAGCTCCCCAAATTCTGCCCAGTTAAGCTGCACTCTTCTGGTGATTTCCCGCTCGAAGTTGTCTCTACCTAACTGCAATCCTTGCCCGAGGTGTAAGTATTTCTGAACAACTTCATTCAGATATTTAGTTAATAAAAGTTAGAAAATAAGGATTGCATGATTGAGTTAAAATATTTTTCTCTGGGGAAGATGGCACCTTTGCGAATAGGCGCAAAGTTAAAAATGCTAATGTAATTCATTACTTCGACTTATTCGACAGTATCTCTATATAGTTTGTGGACTTATTTTAAGTAAAATCCTGAATGCTCTATGAAATAAAGCTATTTTTGACTTTGACTTTTGAGTTTGTCTAACAAACATCGATCGTAAATTTACAGAGTAGGCATCCAGATTAACGAGCGCCACTGAGCTACGAGCGCTTCGCCGCGATAACCTTATCACTTTTACCACCCCCTCGTTATGTGTAACCGCCGAGTGCGTCTCCAACACTCCGCCTCGTCGCGACTTGTTTTTACGTGTGCACTACTTAATACTTATGTCACGTGTTGTTTTCCATTGGCTTTCCGACATCCTTATTAATATTATAAGTTTATTTTCGTTCCGCGACTTCATTCGCGTAGAAAAATAGCATATGTCACTTTCGGGACCCCTCTAACTATAGGTATACCACGTAATTTTTTATCAGTACCTACGCAAATTTTTTGTACATAAAATTTTTGAAAATTTAACAGACGCGTATTTTTTTTTGTGTTATATCGTTTCATATAAAAATTTCAAGCTAGATCGTCTAATCTAAAGCATGAAAATAAATCAAAATGTTTGTATGGAAAAAAAAACATCGTCCAATTGACTTGAAACTTGATAGTAGTACTCTTCAACACAATTTGTGACTCCCGTGTTTCTGCGTTTTACAAAATTAATCCTCTAAGACGTTAAAAAAAGGGGTATCAAAATCAGAAAATTTTAGAAAAAAATATTTTTTCCTCCTTATTTACATTTTATCAATGTTACTGACACCGTAAAAAAATTGCGTACTGATTCAAAAGTATATGTGCAAAAAACCACATCGATCTGTTGCTCGCTTATGACGTAAAGGAAGGACAAATAAGCAAACACACTTCCTCAATTTGTTATGTGTGTTAAAGTTGAATTTAAGATGTATATTTCATGCGCAAAAAATGCGAACAATAAACCTTAAAAGTGACCTTAAAAATGTAAGACTGTATTTTTTTACTGTCCACGCCTTTACTAGAGATACATACTATGAACAATAACAATTTAGAAAATTAATTGTCAGGCATCAACAGCTTATTATGTTTTAAACTGGAAAGGTCCTTCGATAAAAGGATGATGGGCACATTACTATAGAACTTGATAAATAAAAATACTATCCCAGAATGAAGAATAATGTCGCAGAAAAAATTTATAAATGATGAAAAATAAATAACTTTCAAGGCAGGATTAGTCTAATTGGACAATGAATCAGGACTAGCGCTTCTGTTATTCTTATGCTACAGAAAATTACCTTTTTAACGATGTATCATTTATTTCAATTGGTGCCAGTACCAAGTTCCATATTAATTACCGATACCAAAGTGCCCATCATTCTTTATCAGTTTTCTAACATTCCCTAACTAATTTATTGACACCCAATACGAAACTCACAAGTCCCCATATAATAATAGAATAGCTAAGTCCCATTTGTATTAAACCACTGATTCCCAAAGTAGTCCAGATGGATCCCCAGGGGTCCGCGTGCGACTCGATGTGGGTCTATGTTGACGTGACAAAAAAATGGGCGTTTACGTTGGCGTGACAAAAAAATGAGGGTTCAAAATTCGTAAGCGGGGTCCACGAAAATTTAACTGGTTTCAATAGTGAAGAACTAAAATATTGGCTTGACTTCACCTATGAAGTCAAGCCTACATTTTAGGCAGATAAATAATTGATGGAAGTGCTGTGAGCACTCACAGTAGAATCAATTAATTAACAAAGCAATCATTCTCACTTTTTATCGAAAACTCTCAATTCGTGATTGGAAGTAGTTGGAACTCAGCCGCCATAGTCAGATCTAATCTTAAATTGTTTTGTCGAGTTATGGGAATATGGTAGAAATGTCCACCGGAACCAGCAAAATCTTGAAAGTGGACTATGAGAAAAAAGTTTGGGAACCTCTGTATTAAACTCACCAAAAACCGAAACAGCCGTGTCGAAAACAATGGAAACCTTGCTGTATCCTGCAATTAGAGTCTGCTCCTTGCTTCACAACGCCTCACGTATTGTGAAAACATCTCGAGTGCTGTAGACTGTAGCCACATACAAACATCCCGATTAGGTGCCTACGTACGAGAAATTGCAAATCTACAGCACATTTATTATTAGGTATCACATTTTCTATTACTTAACAGTAATATGCAAACATTCAATTAATTTATTTTAAAATTACTTACAAAAATTATTAAAAATTAAATTTAAAAAAAAAAATTAACATTCACTACATTCAATAAAATAGAGATATCATCCGAATAAATTGATTTTAATAGTCTAAAATAAATTTCAGCGTTCTTGTTTTGCTCACTAAGGGAGAAAATAGCACTGCTGTTACGCGTGGTGTGTTTTGGAGTGTAACGTAGGTATAGCTTGGGTAGGCGTCACTCGTGCACCTGGAGTAATATACTCGTAAAGACATGGCATCTATTCAATTCTTGGAAAATTGATGTCCACTATCGTCATATTGCCAATTTTTGAGTATTTTAATCAAAATTGGGGTGACTATAAATTAGTTGACGATTCTCCCCATAAAACTGAACAACATTCCCTTGGGGATACATATAAAATTCCCAAAAAAATTCACCTTTCATACTAACGCAATCAGCTAATCCCAAGTTGTATGGAGGCAAAAAATATTTTTAGTCTTTTATTTTATTTTATTATAAGATGGTTAACTCTTGACCTCAATCTTAACCAAGGTCGATGATGGAGCGAGTTAACCCAGAAAATGCCTATTCAGGAACTGGTACTCCTACGCACTGACGGAACACAGCAAGCTATTTGACGTCGGACGCGAGGGTGGTCGCGAACTAGACGGACCTTTACAGAGCCTACCACACCGCAGAGAGTATAAGACGCCACCTCGAATTCAGAATAAATTGAGGTGTCGTTGTCTAAGATGGATTACTAGGAGGCAGGTCTCATTTGAGTTTCCTTAGTCGCCTCTTATGACACCCACGGAAAGAAATGGGGTGGTGTTATTCTCAACCGATGACCACAGGGTCTGTACTTATGTTCATTGGAAAAAACTTGGTTCAGTGGGCCTATCCACATCCTAAGTTTCGCTACGTAATTAGTTTAAAGTTACAGAAAAGAACACAGTAAACTTTAAATTACGACATTCCCACGGTAACGGGAACTTTACGTGGTAAAACCGCAAGGCGCTGCTGTAGAACATAAATTAAACATAAAAACCCAACGCTCGAAAAATAAATTAACAAATCTCGGTTTCAAACAACACATCAGACTTAATTAAAATACATAACAGGCGTACATTTGATACGGAACCCCTTATTATTTTGTTGGCATTGCCCTTGTTCGTGTTATAGCCCATTTGTAGGGTCCGGTTGGGTCGCCATTCAGTAAAAAGGATCCGTCATATGTTTGTATCATTTTGGGATTTATTTTGTTCAGTACAAACAAATTATGTAGAGTGCGGTGCAAATAAATCATATAACAGGTACAGACAGAAACACAGCACACTAAACAGTTTAATTAGTTAGAAAAAATCAAGGATGTGACGCAGCCCACGAAACTGAACAACATTCCCCAAGAAATATAGGTCAAAATATTAAAAAAAAAATTGCCCAAAAATCTCAGGCTTTTGATACGTTTAAGTAGTCCTACACTGATTTAGAAAACCGGCTAAGTGCGAGTCGGACTCGCGCACGAAGGGTTCCGTACCATTATCTATAAAAACGAGCAAAAAAATTACGTTTGTTGTATGCAGGAGCCCCCTTAATTTTTTATTGTTTTTCAGTATTTGTTGTTATAACGGCAACAGAAATAAATTTCAACAGTCTAACTATCACTGTTCATCAAACGGACGGACAGACGGACGGACAGCGGGGTCTTAGTGATAGGGTCCCGCTTTACCCTTTGAGTACGGAACCCTAAAAAAAGAATCTTCATTGTACTGTTGCAATTTTCTGTCAGTCACAGGGGCCTCATTATCGTAATGTGCCCATGGCTTCCTATAGGTTAAAGAGGCCCTGAGGAACTGATTGTATATGAGCGACTTTAAATTGGCAAAAATGAAGGACGCATCCAGGCCATACGTCCGGGCCGTATTGGGTCATGTCATATGGGTTAAACAATTTAAAATTTCTCCAAGGAACAATCAAGACTCAATTTTAAAAATCTATCCCCGACCGTCGATTGCTTGTAACTTTTAAACGGCTGAACCAATTTCGATTAAATATAGCTAAGAACCATCTTGATTACGAACAAAGCTCTCAAACAAAAAAAAAACGGAAATCGGTTCATTCGTTTAAGAGGATCGTCTCAATGTTTTTTTCCCATACAAACGGCGTCAATGGATTCCATCCCCTAAACGTCAACGGATCCCTGGGAAATTTTGGTATAGTATCAAAAACACCAAAATCTAGGTCCGTACGTTTTGATTTTTTTGATATTTTTAGTGGACAAAAAGACATTTGAGACTAAAAGTCAGCATTTTTCGCCCAAAAAATTCTCAACAGTCCAGGGTAACTTGAAAAACTAAGCACAATTTTGGAAAAAACAAAACGTACAAATCCCGTTTATACGCTAACAAATCGATAGAAACCAAAAACGTACGATTTCATTAAGTTTTTGGGGTAGGAATTCATTGACGCCTAAACTCATAATTTTGGAAATAAAACTCGGCATTTGCCGGAAAGCTGCAATTATTGTCCCTTTTGCACAAGTCTGAGGTCGACATCGAAACAGCATGAAAAACAACTGAGATGCTAGTACAAACTGAGATGCTCCTCTTAAGTTTAAGAGCTACGATGCCACAGACACCCACAGATACACTCGTCAAACTCATAACACCCTATTTTTTTGTCGGGGGTTAAAAATAGTACGTTTCTTGTCGGCGTCCGCCGTGTGGTGATCGGTTGAGAATAACACCACCCCATCTCTTTCCGTGGGTGTCGTAAGAGGCGACTAAGGAAACACAAATGAGACCTGCCTCCTAGTAATCCATCTTAGACAACGACACCTAAGTTTGTTTTGAAACTGAGGTGGCGTCCTATGGTTTCATGCGGTGTGGTGGCTCTGTAAAGGGCCGTCTGGTTCGCGACCACCCTCCTACCGAAGTCCGACGCCAAACAGCTTGCTGTGTTCCGTCGGTGCGTGGGAGTACCAGTGCCTTAATTGGCATATTCTGGGTTTACTCGCTCCATCTTCGACCTCATCTATGACCTTGGTCAAGATTGGGGTCAAGAGTTAACCCATCTCATAATTTAAAAAAAAATAGTCATGGAACAACTTGACGGCAAGGATACACATAGTTTTTTGGTTTATATGTCTTATGTATTTTTTTTAATAAATATTAACAACAACTAAATAACATCGACTTTTAACATTTTAAAATTAATAACATAATAATGTACACTTTTCTCACATTTACATATAAAATCTTGGAAAACACAATTCCTTAAGACATAGGTATTTAAATTAAAACACACGATAAGATTGCTAATTTTCAGAGAATCCTTACTAATATTATAAATGCGAAAGTAACTGTGTCTGTCTGTCCGTCTTTCACGCCTAAACTACTGAACCGATTTTGATGAAATTTGGTACAGAGATAGATTAGAGCCTGGGAAAGACATAGGCTACATTTTATCCCACAGTTGTGTAATAAAATTCATCATTTACATGTCATAGTCAAGGTCGATATGCAGTCTCTTCTCGGAATGGCTGGTTTATCATAGGTTAGGTTAGCCTGAGGATTGACTAGTCAAACCTAGGAGCGCCGGAGCTTCGATATACATTGACGCCGTTTTTTTTAAAGGGGGTAGGCAGAGTATCATGACTGTGGTTTTAGAACCACCTAACTAACCAATATTCTTTATGTTTTAGAATATTAGTATATTGTGGTGGGAGCTTATCAGCCTTTCACACACAATAGAGCAAAATCCTCAGGAGACTGATCATGATCACAGTATGCCTGGTAAGAGCTGGCACCTGGTACATACAGTATGATATCCTACTACTTCTTTGGTTGTAGTCTGTCTTTTAACTTCAGTAGCCTCTTGTACATGTTCAACTTATTTGGTGTGAAAGACTTTTTGGCTTCAATTTCCTGAAAAATAGAAAAATACAATTGTAAATATGATCTGAAAAGTAAATATGATAGAACTTAATTTTATATTATTAAATTATTATCTAAAAAATTTTTAAAATGAACATACTACAATAGGGATGTTGACAGAGTTTGATTTTGTGAATTATTGTATGTGAAACAAAAAATAATGCTAGAAATATATTAATATCCGAAAACAGCATTAAAATTAGTTTATAAATAAACAAGTTATTAGCATTTATATTAAAGTAAGGACTAGCTATCTCGTTTTGTGGGGAGAGCTAGCTATCTCGTTTTAACCTACGCAAACAAATGGCGGTGACGTCACATGTCTGTAAGTGCATCTCTTTTTCGTTGTTTGACAGTTTCCCCCTCTATTGAAATTTAATAGCTTGTAACTTTTTTATTTCTCAATAGTTTTCAAAAATTATTTCGGTTTTGTGTTTTGGATTCAGTTCCTTTTTAAGATAAACAATAAAAAAAAATAGTCAACATCCCTATTTAAATACAAAATTAAAAAATATTATTAAAAACAAAATCATCTTTAGGTGGACTACTCTGTGTCAAATCTTTTGTTTTTGGTTTAGTTTTAGATAATAAATGGATAAGTTAGGCGGTTCGCTCTTTTCTTCACATGTTACAGCACAGAGGATGTCTATTACATATTGTTAGGAATTTAAATAAAATATGTACTAGTGTTGTAATGTACTGTACATAAAAAACAATAAATATTTTGATTGATTGATAATTATTAATCTTTTTAAAATATCATACTCACAACAGGAAAGAAGATAAACTCCAAGAGCATGATTTCAAAAAATGTTGCTATAATAATTAAAGGTCCACTCTTTCTTTCAACCACATCTATATGCACTGCAAATTTTCCATCTGGCAACACTGCCAAGTTCTCGAAAATAGGTTTAGTACCTCTTTTCTGACTACACAACCGGTACAGTAAAATTTCACCTGATTTGGTACCGATAATTACAATTTCACCGTAGAAGAATAATGCAGTTATAGATGGGAAGTCTAGGTAAAGATGTTGGTAATTATCAGTCTCTATTTTGAATAAGTTTCTTGAATAACAGACAAAATTCTTGTCATCGAATGCTCGGATATGCTTAATTTGCTTAATCCATTCTACAGGGATACTTAAAACATTAACTGATATGTTTTTATTATCAGTTATAGTGACTATTTTACCACAATCGGTAAAAAGGTATATTGTACTCTCATATACTTGCATTTCCTTAATGTCATAATCGCAATGTAACATCAATTCTAGTTTCAGGGTTTCCAGCGATAAATGGCATTTGTAAACGTCTCTATTGAATACAAAATAAAGAGCATCTTTTGTGAGCACAAAATTATCTGCCTTAAAAATAGCTTCACAGCTTTTGGCAGATTTACTGACGTTTTTCTGTAAAAATAAACCTGATTTTGTTAATATTGCTGTAGCAACTTCGTTGTTGCTCATTTTCAAGCATTCTCGCTCAGGTATTATGACAGGTATGTATTTTAAATTACTGACTTCGTACAGAACGAATCCTCGAGCGTCTCTAAGAGGCAAAATATTGTAATCAACTTCTAAAGCATGGCTTTTGTCATGAATAGTAAACTTATAAAAGTCGCTCAATTTCTTTTCAACTTGTGACAAATTGGACCACATTTTTAAGTTTTTGTAGATGTGGTACCATTGGCAGTCGTCACCGGATTTTCTTTTAGCGATTTTTGAGGAATGTTTGAAATCTTTTTCGCATAGTTCTTGCCACAAAAGGCCTGTGCCATCTATGATTTCCATCCATTTCTTAGACACTTCTCGACACCTCCCTAGCGTGCAACCGTCGACTCGTTTCAGGATTTCGACGAGGGTTTCTACTGGTAATTCGTCAATTTCCATTTTTTCAAGGAAAATTGTAATTTGACATCATCACTTTCCCGTAACTGAAAATTATATAAAAAACAGCTCAATTAATACAAATTATACGCGAGTTCGAATTCCTACATTATTATGTAAATTATAAATGTATTGAAAAGTAAATGCCAATGTTATATATTGTAAATTTTTAAATAATCTCACCTCTGTTTACAATTTTTATCACTTGACAAATCAAATCTCGTGATTTTGACGTTTGTTCGTCATGTTGGTAGATGGCGGTATTGATCTATGCATCTCTGCGTTTTCTGTAAATAATTGGAAGTGACTCCGCTGCCGGTACCGGCAACGACGAAAAATTGGAACGGTTGCCGGAAGTTACTGTCAGTTTCAATTTTTGACAGCTGACATGAGTTGATTTTGTGTTCTTATCGGGGTCTGTGCTTTGATGCGTTGGTGATTATCTAAGATTGAATTTGCGAATATTCCTAAATCACTATCGGAAATGTATTACTACTTACATTCGACTTTGATTTTCAGATAAAACTAGTTGTCACATCGAGCTATAGTTAAAACTAGCTATAGTTAAAACTCCTCCCCCGCGGAGATTATATCGGGGCAGAAACTGTAGGTTAGGTTTGTTAGTAGCCTAGCCTAACCAACCCGTTAAGGGTTGGTTAGGTTAGGTTAGGTTAGAACTGCGACCCCCAACGCACGAGCCGAGCGAGCGAAGCGAGCGTGCCGCGGCAGCGGCCGGCGATGTGCCAGAAACGACTGTGGTTGCGTTAAGCGGTTGTCGCAGTTCCGCTCGGTTAGGTTAGGTTGTTTTGTAGGTTTCATATATTTCCGGTAACATATAACATAGCAGCACATCATTGAGTACCTATCTACTATTATTATTACCTATCATTTAAGTTTTATAATGATTTATATCGTCTATCGGTACCGACAGCTGTTCTAGGAGCCGGTACCGGCAGCGGAGGCACAGCCTAAATAATTTGCCAAAAATATAAGAATGCAAAATAAAAATAAATGAAAACCGTTTAATAAATCAATACCAATTACTAACAAATAACTGAGACTTCTTTATTTAGTAAGGTATAAAAATTAAATAAAATGCCTAAGCGTAAACGAAAACAAAACGCTTTCACGTAAGGAGGAGAGATATTGTTCTGAGGTAAGGAGCCAGGAGCTAATGCTACCAACTTGAAAACTTTAATGGCGCGAAACTTTCGAAAGTTTTAAACTGTTTGTGATCTTTTTGTTTATTAGTACTAAATAGTGTTTTGTGCAGGAAACTAACTTATAACATAACTCAATCACAATAACTCATAATAATAATAACTCATTTATTTCAGATACAGATATAAAATATAAGAATTCAAATGATAAAAAGCCTTTTCTATTCTAATGGTTCCGGTAACGACTCAGTTTGGTTCATATCAGAGTAGGCAGAGTATCAAAGAGTTCTAATAATAAAACCACTTACCGCAACAGATGAAAAAAAGCCCTCTCTAAGAGTTGTTAAATGTACAAAACATTATTGCTGAGATGATAGATGGACACAGTAGTACAGCAAAACCCTCTAATCTCTCTTCTAACTTACAGTATGCCTGTAGAGACCTGACAAGTTCTGCTTTTTTTATCTTAGAGTAGGAACTCGAGAATAATATTAAATTTAGAAAAAAAACAAGTATTAGACAAAAAACTGTTTTAATGTACTTAAAAAAAAATGTGTTTTACACATTCACTGTAAACAGGCACATGGATTATTTTTACATTAAGTAAGATTCTGTGTACAAAACAGAGCATGTCAGCTGCCCTAGCATACGCAATGAGACTTCACTCTCATGAAAGTTGATAGCCAAGTAAAACATAACCTTTTAAGCAACAGCAGAAGTTTGCAATTATTTTGCATTCGATTGATGTTGACAAATGATCTTGAATTGCTAAAAGGATGCATGTTCAGATTCAAACGCAACTGAAATAAGAATTTCTCAAAATACAAATAGAGTCAATTTTCCTTGTGTCGATTCGGAAGTCTACAACTGTTCCTTTTGATATCCCATAACTCCAATGAGACCTAGTACCTATATAAATCAAATAGCATAAGGTCAGCCGGGGCAAGTGCCCCAACGGGGTAAGCGCGCCACCCTTTAAAATATCGAAAACTAAACAATTTATACAACTAACGCCATCTTAAATTCATAAACGAAACTAAAATATAGTTCCAGATAAGAATCTCAGATGGCTCTGTTTACCGTAACTTGACATATCCGCCATTTAAGTTTGAGTGTCATTTGCACGTGGGATCGGAGATGACTCGTGTTATAAATCCGGCCAAATCTTTTAAAAGTTTTATGTTTTGTGGCAAACCAACGAGGTAAGTACAAAGTTTAGATGTTTTTCTTTAAATCTGTGAATGTATTTTACACCTAAATAGGATAATATATGTTTTTTTTAACAATTTAAAATTATGTCTTCAAAATAATCAACTGAGGGGAAAGTGCGCCTAAACTGTAGTAGTATGGCGCACTTGCCCCAAGCCAGAGTTCGGCAACCTTTTTGATTTTAGTGATGTTTCTATTTTTAACTTTGTATTTTGTTTGGAATGGTGACGTTGTATGTAAATCTTACACAGTTCACAAAGGTCCACAACGTAATAATTAATTACTTACACTATAATGCTTCTGTGCTGGACGAAAGAAAAACATAAAATGCTCCAGCTGCCGAATCTTCCTAGGCGTACTGTAAAAATGGATTTGAGGGTTGTATTTGCATTTAATTGTGGGCGAAAGGCTGATAGCCTATGACCACGTACATATATTTCAACTTAATATCCCTCACAATATTTATCGAATGTGGCATTAAGTAGTTCTATGACCACTTGATGCTTTGCCTACCCCAATATGTTCTTTGCCTAAGTCTAAATAAAAAGGCTGATTTTTATTCTAATGAGCAATATAAGTAAGTTCCTAAGTGCCATGCACTCTAAGTCTGATTAACTTATAAGTTTCTAACTGCCGCACTCAGAGACGTCAATTAAATTATTAATCATTTAACCAGATGTTGTCACATTCTGTCTTGTTGATGTAAACAAGGATATCATGACATTTAATTACTTCTTAACTTTAATTGACGTCTCTGAGTACGGCAGTAAGTGCCGTCCACTAGAAACCAAAGAGCGTATTCCCAAAAGTGTATACTTGCATACTTTTATGCCATACATCAATTGTTACCTTAAATTTGTATCTTTTGAATTAATAAAAAATATAATAAATATCAAAATAAATTTGAGTTTTATTAAAAATATTTACTAACGCACAAACTCCAAACATTTAAATTTAAAAAAGAACCACTTTGTAAAAGTATTTGAAACCCCTGATTAACCATCTATGGCGCACTTGCCCCAAATTCAAAATGTTAGCCGTATTTCCTTTAAAGACTATATAATAAAACAAAAAACTAGTGTGATGCTTTTAATTGTCCATGTTCTATAGAGTAAAAACAATGTTTTTCTTGTAGCGCGGTACTTTAATGCATTTTTTATATGGGCGCACTTACCCCATTTCTAGGGGTAAGTGCGCCTACGTACATGTTTTGAAATTTCATCAAAAATAGTGTCAAATTATTGATAGTTTTGATGGAATCAACATTCATTGCAATAACAAAATACCAAACTCTCACATTTTATTAAATGTAGACTCAAATATCAATATTTAGAGAATTTATCACACATTAAAATCAACTATTCAGAAAGTATGGCGCACTTGCCCCGACTGACCTTAATTAAAAATATTTGTCAATTATTAATAATTTAAAATTTTTATTCTTCATACAAAATAATTCGGTAAAAATGTGAATTTCCTATAAAACACCTCTATGCGATTACGATCAGCATAGGATCGAACCGCCGCCATTTTGGGCTGTGATTCTGTCAAACTAACTTCACTTCATTACGTTGTGCAGAAAAAGAAATTAAATAAAAATAAAATAAAATTCGCTTAAATATTTATTATAGTCAATATTTGCACTACACCAATTCTTCAATTCCACTCATTTTGTGTCCAAATTTTATTATTTATGCCCTAGATTTAACTTGCCTAATTCTACGAAATTATCCTTGTTTTATGGTATTTTGGTATTCCGTCGTGCACAAATAACAAAAACTAAACAAAAACGAATAACAACGTGATAAATAATAACAAAATTAACTCAAATTGCATGCACTGTTGTCTGTCAGTCTTGCCAAGATTGCAACGCGGCGCGGCCGGCGTCTACGAAAAAGTTACGTCCTATCAGCATAAAACGCGCCAGTGTTGAAAATTTCAAAAGTAGATGAGTTTTCAAATACGTACATGTTACATCTATTTAATCTTTTTAATACTTTTTTTGCAAACGGTACTTACACGTCTGAAGTTAGCAAACGGTCCGTCCTATTCTTATTGTAATCCATAGACATAGAAATAAGTTAAATTGTAATCGCATACGTAAGAAATGACAACGTCGCATTATCGTATTCTAAATTATGAAGGATTGAAACTAATTATCAATGAAAGTGTGCCAACTTAGGAATCGTTTTATGAGAGAAAGATTTTGAAATTAATTTTATTTTAATTTTGATTGATGATTTCTCCGATGAAAATATCCCTAGAACATAATATGTTCCTTGGACTTTTTAAATTATTTCTATTCATAGAATATGACCTACAGTTATGGGATCTCATTCATAAGAGAGAAGTCTCAATGCATATGCTAGGGTTCTAGCCTGTTACACATTTACAATACCTACGAAAGTCAGCGCTATTTCAAACAACATAAGGGCGACGTCAAATTGATTATGTGCACTCAAGATCAAGACTAGTTGGGCTTACCAATGGCGTCCTAATGGCGGTGGAATGACAATGGTGGCGAAACTATAGAAACTACACACATGTCATTTTTTGCTGGTGCCACCGCCAACTGATTTTTTTTCTTATTTCCTTCTACTTGCGATCGGTCTTTAGACCCTATGCAGGTTTCATCTGGGAGTTTACGCATGTGGAGTCTGTAGTCCATTGACTACTGCTCCTCGATTCAATCAAGACCCCAGGATCTTATATCGTTTCAGTCTGGTGATTCACAAATATTTTTTAGGGAAAGAAAAATATTCGGCGCGAATGGGACTTGAACCCACGACCCCAGGATCAGATCTCCTGGTGCTCTAACCAACTGAGCTATCGTGCCTTCAAGTCAAGCGGCGAAATTTCTCATTCCCTTACTAAGCACATACGTCGTGCTTATAGGTTAGCGCCATCTGCGTCAGTCTGGTGATGTCTTTTTTTTTCGTCACCACGAACTGAATGGTAAAAAAAACTAGTTGGCGGTGGCGCTGCTAGTCAGGGTGGTTGTCGTCAAATGTATGAGGTTTTGATATTTCTCAATTTCACCACCTGAACGAGTAAAATGGTCACCATTTTTATTCAGCCGCCATTGAGAAGCCATTGATTAGTGGACGAGACACCCAGCGGGCTTATTCTATTTAAAAAAAAAGTGACACTGTTCTTTTTTTAAAGGCTCGGAATAACGAGGTTTGGCCGTTTATTTTATACAAAACCAGGTTATATCGAACCAAAAAAATACTATACTTATCAATGAGTTAAATACTCAATTTGACACAAAAAACTGAATTTAGTTTACAGAAAAACTGAATTTGATTTCAAAGCACTAGTACATATAACTTAATTAAAATTAGGCTTAAAATGTGCGTAATTTTTACCGACTTCAAAAAAGGAGGTTCTCAATTCAACTCTCTAGTCTTTTTTGTATGTTTGTTACACTATCACCATCAATACTGAATTGATTTAGATTATTTTTTTTGAATGGTTATTTATTCAGCGCCTTTTGAAAAGATCATCAAAAACAAAGAAACATACACTTTTATCTATTAATTGGTTTGTGGTTTATTGCTGGTAGGCGTTACTGGGATTGAAGACGGTTGACTATACAGAGTGCAAAGGACAACTTAGCAAAAACTGATACCCTGTATTCAGACCATCACTCTAAATGAATTTGCAGTGGAATTTTCCTCCAGAAAATTTTCAATTTTTATTTAAATCTTAAAATATTTTCTGCTTTCAAATTAAATTATTTATTCGAATACAATCCATTTTGCATTAAAAAAAAACAATAACTGCGTAAAACACGAAAACCAGCAATGTAAATCGCATTCCGATAGCGGCACGGCGGGCGCGGAGGGATCGCGTGCGGGGCGCGGTTTCACGATACTTTGCGTAGGCCAAAAGTAGATAAATGACGGCCGGTTTGGTCGAGTGGTATCGACGCTGCCTCTTGATCGGCGGTCCTGGGTTCGATCCCCAGTCGGGGCAAACCTTTGTGTAAAAAGCAGATGTTTGTTCTCGGGTCATGGGTGTTTGTGTTTGTCTTTATGTGTGTTCCAAGGGACCCACGACACAAGGGAAAACCTTACTGTGGGCCTTTGAGTGTGTAGCGTTTATTTATTATTTTTTTATTTAACGAAAACTCCTTAACTTGACATTTCCGAGAAAAATAATTACTTGTAGCTGATTGTAGTTATGGGTAGATTTCACAATTTAAGTATTTGCTAAGCTGTCTTTTACACCCTGTAACAGGGCTTTAGGTATCTCTCTTAAAACCTCTCGGGTGGTTAATCAGTCCATGAAACTGAACAACTTTCCCTAGGAACATAGGTCAAAATACAAAAAAAATAATTGAGTTTCCATACAAACTTCATCAACGCATTTTGTATGGGAGATCAAAATTTATTTTTCGTATTTTGACTTATTTACCTTCGGGAAGTTGTTCAGTTTCATGGACTGATTAACCACCCGAGAGGTTGAAAGAGAGATAACTAAAGCCCTGTATAACGTAACGTTTTTAACATGGACAATTTTCTCCTTACACTATTCTCATAAATTAAATACCTATTTACAATGTACTTTAGTCCTAATAAGACAATTCTGTACTGGAAAATATAACCTTAGAAAACAATTATTTACAACACTCTTTACATTTACAGTTGAAGCTAAATAAGGTAAGTTTTTTCAACAATTAAGATATTTTGCATAGCATAGACAAATCAAATGTTAAAATGTGGCTTAGCAAACGCACGTAAGCTAGTTTTTCAGTCGAGGTCATTCTAACTGTTACTTAGAACGAGAGGTGGTGATTTTGGCCGTGTGGTGATCGGTTGAGAATAACACCACCCCATCTCTTTCCGTGGGTGTCGTAAGGGGCGACTAAGGAAACACAAATGAGACCTGCCTCCTAGTAATCCATCCCAGGCAACGACACTTCATTTTTTTCTGAATCTGAGGTGTCGTCCTATGGTCTCATGCGGTGTGGTAGGCTCTGTAAAGGGCCGTCTGGTTCGCGACTACCCTCCTACCGAAGTCCGACGCCAAACAGCTTGCTGTGTTCCGTCGGTGCGTGGGAGTACCAGTGCCTTTATAGGCATTTTTTTGGGTTAACTCGCTCCATCGTCGACCTCATCTTTGACCTTTGTGGTCAAGATTGAGGTCAAGAGTCAACCCATCTTATGATAAAAAAAAAGGTCAGATCGAGATGCATATGACAAAACTAGCTTACGTGGGTATGCTAGGCTAAAAAAATAATATTTCTAAACGTTCTTGCCGAGCTATAGGTACATTATTAATCTTCACATGATTTTATCAATTTATTATTTAGCAAATTTATTGAATAATCCATTCCAAACCAACTGTCTAACACAAACCAACAATGCTGTTAAAAAAATTTGCTTACCATTTTCTTTCCATAGAAAACCATTCAAATTAACTGCAATTATAAGTTTGCAAAACCAACTTGTGTTTGCAGCCCATTTAATGCAAATCAATGTAAAAATGTATGCATAACTAGCTTCAGGTCCACGAAAGTAACGTTGTATTCATAGGACAGTTGGCTTGAAACAGACATTAATTTTAAGAACAAACCTCTCAATAAAAAAATAAACCTAATATTACATAACCTAATCTCAACCTTATTCTAACTAACAGAAGGTTGTTTATGCGCTAAATACAGCGTAAATATACTAGTTAAGGCACTAACTAAGAATATTACATCAAACCATCTATGATAGAAGTTAAACTGTAAATCTCCTAAAACTTGTGTTATAATGATGCGGTATTCTGCGGGCATGTTCATACGCATGAGCAGGACAGAAGAACAGAAGTACATGCCCATTATTTGTGCTAGAATGAGAACGATGATGTTCGATGATTTTGATGATGAGATCTTGTAGAAAAACTGGAAGAGAAGAAAAATACGAATTTCACAAACATTTTAACATGAAAGATCGCGAAAAATAAAAAAAAGTGGTTGCCGCACTAAGCAAAGGCAATACCTTAAATGAGGACTATCGTTTTTTGTCTCACTAGGTGGCGCCACTGTAGAGTGAGGTCCTAAAGTACGGCTGTCAAAATTGGTATTACGGGCACCAAAACAAAAATTACATTTAAATCATATTTAATACAATTTAACCGTAGAGTTAACGTATTGGTAATGCCACAGTGTTGCGCGTCCCGTTTTGCTCGGAAAAAAAAGGCGGACATAAGTTTCCCAAAGATAAAACTGTCTGAAAGCAATGGTTGGTAGTGATTCGCAGGGTCAACTATGTCCCTTCAAAATATTCACGTATCACATATCAGAGACTTATACACAATACATAAATTCACACAGACACAACAAACACACAGAACAAACATCTATGTTCATCACATGTTTGTTCTTGGTGAGAATTAAACCCATAACCTTTAGACCTGAAGCCATATTAAATGGAATATATACATAAAGTATATCTCCTTACTTTAATATTATAAATACGAAAGTAACTCTGTCTGTCTGTCTGTCCGTCTTTCACGCCTAAACTACTGAACCGATTTTGATGAAATTTGGTACAGAGATAGATTAGAGCCTGGGAAAGGACATAGGCTACATTGTATCCCGCAGTTAGGCACGATATAACCTGTAGTCCACGCGGGTGGAGCCGCGGGCGGAAAGTTATTATGATAAATAATGCTTTCGCGTTTTCAGAGTGGACTTGGACTCTATAGATAAGCAAATAATTTTGCCACTAAATATGCATTTATCATCATACTAGCTTTCCACCCGGGACATCGTTCCCGTGGGAATTTGGGAAAATTATGTAGCCTGTAGGTGTCAGCTACCTCCTTACCAAATTTTATCAATATCGGTCCAGCCATTCTCGAGTAATATAAGTTTTGAAACCAACCCGACTCTGTTTTAATTAATATTAAGACAAGCTTTGCGTCCGGGACTTCGTTCCCGTAAAAATTTGGGAAAATTAGGGAGCCTATTTGTTAATATAGGATGTCAGCTACTTTCACACAAAATTTTATCAAAATAGATTCAGCCGTTCTCGAGTTATAAGTGTTAGAACAAACCCGACTTTGTTTTATATATTATAAGATGTAGCCCAGAGACCTCACGCTACACCAGCGCCCCTAGCGGCAAATTCATACGCGATAGCCATTGCATAACATAAAATCAAAAATCCTATTTTGAAAATCCTTAACTGACTTGACATAACAATAAGAATGTATAATTTAAAAAATATACCATTATTTAGCAGAGTGATTAAAATAAACCACAAAAAATAAAAATAAAACTTAGACAATGTCTAAAACCGGTTTTTGTAATTTTTTCTACAGGGCTTTAGGTAACTCTCTTTCAATCTCTCGGGTGGTTAATCAGTCCATGAAACTGAACAACTTTCCAAAGGAACATAGGTCAAAATACGAAAAAAAAATTGTATGGGAACTCAAATTTTTTTTCTCGTATTTTCACCTATGTTCCTTGGGAAAGTTGTTCAGTTTCATGGTCTGATTAACCATCCGAGAGGTTGAAAGAGACTTACCAAAAGTCCTGTATACAAAAAGTGGCATAGGCTTAGTGGTGTTTTAGTTTATTGTGATAAAAAACTAACCTTAGTGAGGGTCAATAGTAGACCCCTGATGCTAGTGAGTGCGATGGCCCCCACCAGTATAAAGGACACGTGCTGGGACCAGAACCCCACGTCTATCCTCCAGCCCAGCCAGTGCACCACGATCTCTAGGCCGCGGGTTACTGGGTCCTTCTTACCCACGCGGTCGAACACTATGTTTATTGTTGACTGGAATTAAGTTATAACGGGTTGATAAAAAACCGGCCAAATGCCAGTCGGACGAAGGGTTTCGAACCATTATCTATAACTATTTATCTATAAAACACTATGTTTATTGTGACTGGAATTAAGTTGTGATAAGATATCAGTTATGTGCTTTTTACATGAAGACAATTTAGAAATCTGATGAACTACCTACTAATTAGTAATGTACCTCCACCTAAATTTGGTCTTATTCTTCTTCTTCTTATCGTGTAGGTATAGTCAAGTGTGTGGCGAACTTTGCTAACCCTGGTGTCAGTTTTCAAACCGCACAATGGCCTGTGACTTGTTTTTTTTCGACTGTAGTCAATCGACAACAGCCGGGACCGACAGCTTAACGTGCCCTTCGAAGCACGGAAACGCTCGTGACAAATTGCTACTTTGGTCACCCATCAGGTTCCCTGCCTCTGTGTACGTTGCTTTACCTCACTGACCGGTTGAGATCAGCGAGCGCCACTGGGCTACGAGCGCTTCTTGTGTTCATTTCCCAGTCGGAGCAGACATTTCTTTTAAAATCAGATGTTTGTTTTCAAGTCTGGGTGTTTGCCTGTCTTTATTTGTATCCCAAAGGACACACAATAGACGGCAAACCATTTGGATGGGCCTTTGAGAGTGTAGTATTATGACTTTTTCAATAATGATACTCTATGCATTTTAACAATAATCGTTTAACCCTTTCAGCGCCAAGAGTTTTCGTCAAAAACGCCCACTAGCCCACCACACGCCACGGCATCAAAAAATTAAAAAAAAAAATTAATGTCGTGGCGTATGGGGAACGCTTGGTGAACGATATTAAAGTTAAAAAAGAAAGTTGATTAGACTTTGGCGGCGAGGGCACGAAACTTAAGACTATTCTATAGCGCCGCGAGCGTAGGAAAATAGGTATTTGGAGAATCATTCTCTGTCGCGACCGCGCTCGGCCCCGCTCGCAAACGTGCGATAGAGACAGTTGCAGCTCGGCTGTGTTTCTAGGTATTTTTTTGTCGAAAATCGCGTTTGGGGGGAAAACGTTTCCCAACCCCTAAACTGTACTAAATATACTACTTTTTGGTATCAATCTTTTCAGCAGAATATAATCTATGCCTCTATTTTTTGTTTTTTCCGAAAATTTACTTTATTTCTGAAATACAATGAATTTAAAATGAATGTTTTTCAAACCCAATAAAGCAAGATTACAGATCCTTATAACTTTTTATCTAAACAAAATTTTCAAAAAAGGAAAACATAGAGGCATAGTTTTTGATAGGGACAACAACATAGTGAAAAATTATCAAAATCGGAGAAGATTTAGGGGTAGCAAAACGTTTTCCCTTTTTGTATGGACATGGGCGCGGTAGTCGATCCTCTTAAACGTCTGATGCCCCATCCAGACTCTCCACGAGGCTACACGAGGGAACGCGAGTACGAGAGTGAAGACGGTGCGCTCATGTCGCCTCTTCTTTCCTCGCCTCACCTCGCTGTCGCTCCATTTTATGTCGGTTTTTTGGACGCGAGTCAAAGGACGCGAGGGAGTGAGGCGAGGGAGTCAACCACACTCTCGCCCTCACTAAATTTGTTGTTAACTGCTGCAGAGTAAGGACGAGGCCAGTAGTGGGATAAAAGTAGCCTATGTATTATTCTGATGTCTAAACTATATTACTGCAAAGTTTTATCAAAATCGGTCCAGTATATTATAATATTGGTAGGCACATAAAGTAGCTAACGAAGTCACTTAAATTACGTCCATCTTGTAGTAGACGTAGCCGGCAACTGAATAAATCGAGAGTGTGGATGGCTAGCACTCCTGCAGCCTCCACTCGCCAAAACTCGTGCGAGTGCCTCGTGGAGGTGCCTCGCGAGAGTCTGGAGCCACCATGATATATCAGACTTTGGAGGTTACAAAATTAGTTCAAAAAATACTTACTATAAAAATCTTCCAAATGCAGTAGAGAGAAAAGAAGTATCCCAAGAAGTTGAAGTACTTTCCCTGGAACGTCTTGGACCATTCGATCTTTTCTCTCATAGTCCTCGCGTCGTGGGCTTCTAGAAACAACTGCCGACTCAGCTCTTCAAGACCTGCTATTTCTTGGCGGAGTTGGTTTATGTCTATGGACAAACAGTTTTCTACACTAATATCATAAAGAGGAAAGATTTGTATTTTTGTATGTTACGAATAAACTTAAAAACTACTGGACCGATTTCAAAAATTATTTCACCATTAGAATGCTATATTATCCCTGAGTAACATATTCCTACATAATTTTCCCGAATTCCCACGGGGACGAAGTCCCGAGCGGAATGCTGGTAACAAATAAATAAAAAATAAAAAAAAATCCACGTTATAAAAACTCACTCATTTATTTATGTCACTCATTTATTTAGATGATGTTCTAGTTTGTAGTATTTTTTTTATTTTTGTTGATTTTTTTAAAAGCGCTGAATCATTTTCGATAAAATTTATATGGGACCACTTGTGGAGTATACTTTCTAACAAAAACAGAATTTTGAAAATCAGTTTATAATTGGCGGAGAAATCGGTGAACATACATTAAACAAAAATACGTACAGTCGAACATAGTACCTCCTCCTTTTTTGAAGTCGGTAAATAAACGCTACACACTCAAAGGCCCACACTAAGGTTTTGCCTTGTGTCGTGGGTCCTTTGGAACACAAATAAAGACAAACACCCAAGGCCCGAGAACATACATCTGCTTTTTACACAAAATTTGCCCCGACTGGGAATCGAACCCAAGACCCGTTGATGAAGAGGCAGCGCCACTACCACCCGACCAAACAAACCGGTGTTTCGAAGGGATGCCCATACCCCTCAGTAGGGACGTATATGAACTCATAAAAAAAAATAGATTAACAATAGCCAATTAAAATCTGATTATCAATGTTTAAAGTTACAATAAAGATTATTATTATAGCAAATCTATACGTAAAAACGTGAAATTTAATAAGGTCGTTTTTGAGTTTAGGGACCATCCATAAATTACGTCACACGTTAAGGGGAGGGGAGGGGGTCGACAAAGTGTGACATTGTGTGACAAGGGGGTGGGAGGGGTCATAAGTTTCGTGACGTCACATTTCAAAATGTGTTATGAGTATCAAAACGCGTTAACTATTAAAGACAAACTTAACTCCTTCAGTCCCAAGCACTCTTTTTACGTTTTTACTTTGGTTCAGACAATGAGTTTTGAGTTCTAAAAAAAAACAACACTATTAAGTACTGCTTTTATTTAAAAAATACAAAAAATGGAAAATATGCAAAATATGTGACGTCACGCTAGGGAGGGGGGAGTCTTACAAATGTGACCAGCTGTGACAAGGAGGGGTCAAAAAATCATGAAATTCGTGTGACGTAATTTATGGATGGTCCCTTATCGCATTCAGACAGACTTTATTATATAATATTGATACTGAAGCATTAGCTCAAGGCTACTTACTATGCTTATAAAAATTATAATACTTACCCTTTTCCGTACTGGGTTAAAATAACATATGTGAGTGGTTGCGCAAAAAGGGACCTCAATGGAAAATGATTGATTTCGAGTAAATCGCTTTTAAAGTTTCGAGTCGATATGAGTTTCGCCTCATGCGCGCTCACTAAAAAATCCACAAAAAAAAACTATGGCACTTAAAAATATTCTGATTAGACCAAAACAAAGCTGAAAGACTACAGAAACAAAATAATTTTCCACGTCAAAAATAAGAGTCACCGACTTCAATCCCAAAAAGACAATTTTTTCGAGAGTTTCCCTCAATTTCTTCAGGATTCCACCATCAGATCATGGTTTCCTTACCATGGGCCCACTCTTGGGATATTCCCTTTCCAACAAAAAAAGAATAATCAAAATCGGTTCATAAACGACGAAGTTATCCGCGGACATACATAACAAAAATTAAAATATATACGGTCAAATTGAGAAACCTCCTCCTTTTTTGAAGTCGGTTAATTAATGAAAAACAAAAAACCAGGTCCCTTTTTGCGTAACCACTCACATCACATATGTATAATAAATAAGATACATTAAAAAAAAACTTACTTTCAGTACCATAGCTCAAAGGATTAGCTATACTGCCTACACTTGTAAGAATATTGGTCCAAAACCCCCTCTTCTTAGTACCCGTCTGGTCGAGCGTGTTATATTGCTGTCTCGCTCCCATACTGTTCGCCTCCGCTAGCGCTATCCTTTTCTTCTTTACTAATATCATGTCCATTGTCTGGAGAAGCTTTTTCTCTACTGATAATACGTCTGATTGGGTTACTGGTCTGAAAACGGTATGGGACAGTTTTTTTTATTTTTATATAAACTATGTATAACAATTTATTGCTCATAATCACAAGTACACACGGCAGCACATCAGGCTATGCATGTTGGCATTGTTGTCGCCCTTATCTCGCTCGTAACAATTCCGGCTTTTGGAGGGTTAAGGGTAACCTGACGTGCTGTTGTCTGTACAAAACAAAAAAGATGGATACAAAGTGTGTACAAGTCTGTGTCGGTGATTTTAAAGTAACAAGATTTTAGGCGCTGGATCTCCCACTGAACAACAAATTAAATTAAACTCAGATTTTATGGATAACTGTAATTGGCTGTTAGTGTGTAAGTTTTGAATTTAATATAAATGTGTAAGCTGTTATTATTCCAAAAAAAAGAACCTAAAATAAAATTCTCAACAATAAATTTCGGCTTTTCATAAGTGCCTTAGCACTAGTTTAGGTTGTCTTAGGCAATAAACTGATCGCTCAAGATGTATGGCGAGGTGAAAACTTTTTTTTTATTTCGACCCATGCTCCTTGGGGAAAGTTGTTCAGTTTAAACCTTCGCGCGATTCTTGCACACCCCTGTGTACATGATTTGTATCGCACGCACCGTATTTTTTAAAACGCCTACCGACGTGAACATTTTTCTTGCCCTAAAAATCATTTGTACTGAACAAATAGTAGATTAAATCACATCCTTATTTTCGCTAACTAGTTTACAGTCACCCAGTATGCTATTAGCGTTTAGTGTGAACGCGGCTTAATACTAACCTTAGAAAAATAGCCATAGAAGTATATGGATAGTTGACAGCACCAAATCCTGAGAGTAAGGCCATCACGGTGACTCCTATAACACCTATCCGGGACACCCCTTGCTCTATGGAGAATATACCCTGAAAATAAGATATATAGGGTGTAAGGGACGGCTAAGCAAATACTTAAATGGTGGAATCTACCCATCATTGCATGACTACAAGATGCTACAAGTAATTATTTTTTCCCGGAAACGTCAAATTAAGTAGTTTTCGTTATTTACCTATTTTGGCGCAAGGCAATTGTATTTTGGCGCAAGGCAAAGGAAACCCTGCGCCGCGCTGCTATCAAATGATATGCCCATTGCTGGTTTTCGTGTTTTACACTGTTATTATTGTATTTTATTGCAAAATGGTATTCAAATTATTAATTTAATTTATAAGGAGAAAAAATGAAAAAAAGCAAAAGAAAACTGAAAAGTCATTTAGAATGATGGTCTGAATTTAGGGTTTCAGTTTTTGCGAAGCAGTCTCTTACACCCTGTGTAATTTTGGAGAACACAAAAATAATTCTGACATTGATTGCAGTCAGCTGCTAAAAAATGATGTGGCAACGATAAAATTAAAACTTACGACTGTTATGTTGATTTTTCAGTGGAAAATCGTAAGAAAATTTTCGATTTTTTTTTCCTGTTTTTTAATATTTCCTGTTTTACATTAAAATTATTTATTTGAATACACTCCATGTGGCGCCAAAATGGGTGAACTCCTTAATTTGTCGAGTCCGACGAAAAAAAACTTGATTTGCCCATTTAAGTATTTGCTAAGCTGTCCCTGTATGCCTTTTATTAATTCTCACCTGTTTCGGACTGAGGATAGGGAATGGATCGCCTATTTTCCAAAAGAAATAAAGATATATGAACCAAACAAACATAGTGAGTGGTCTAATCATATTACGAGATACTGAAACAAAAAAAAAATATAAAATAACATATAGATTATTATACAATACAATACAAAATACTTTATTTGCATGCAAGGATATACAAAACAAGACATAGAAAATAGTGTAGAACAAAGGCAGCCTAGAACTAGAAAGCAATTTCTTCCAGGCAAATTTAGGGTAAGAATTTTTGTAAATAATTGTAAATACACCACCTACTCATTAATCTGTTGTAACAAGATTAATGAGCAGGTGGTGTATTTACAAAATATACTACATAAATATATTTTTTAAACCGATTAAAACACTTACCAAATCTTATGTTGCTGATACAAAAATATGCAATGTAAAATGGTATAAGAGCTATCACCATGAATAGTAGGGAATACAGACCAACATTCCAGTGGAAGTATCGGGAGCTGAAACGAATAAGGATATAATTATCTTACAATACAATATACATACACGTATCTATACACATAATATACATGCATTTTTTTTTATTAGATACTAGCATCCCGCCCTGGACTTCGTTCCTGTGGGAATTTGGGAAAATTATGTAGCCTATGTGTTAATCCAGGGTGTCAGCTACCTCCATACCATATTTTATAAAAATTGGTATAGCCATTTGAGCATGAAAGAGTAACAAACATCCATACAAGGGAAAACCTTAGTGTGGGCCTTTGAGTGTGTAGCGTTTATTTATTTTTATTTTTTTTATTTTTATACATCCTCATAAACTTTTACATTTATAATATTAGTAGAATCTTTTATTCATTCATTCACATCGCAAATTTTAGTCAGCGTATGGGTTGTGAGGTCCAACTGATGTGGATCCTTCATTTCATTTAACAATTTTTATCCTTAATCTTTAGAAAAGTTGTAAGTAACTATGACAGAGATTACGTTTTCCACTTTTTGTATTTTTGTATTTTTTGTATTTTGTAGGGACTCATTCATATACTATAATGTTATCATAATATGATTAGATGAATTTGATATTTCCCGTCTCTTAATTAAATCCATTGTGCATACCATTCTAGACTTTTCCATAAAAAAACTAACCTTGTATCTAAATAGCCAATAATTTCAAAGATAATGAGCTCAAACATTGTACAGCTGAGCGCAAAAGTCACTGAAAATATGAGCTGTACAAGAAGGTGGTGTACTTCATAGTCCTTAAACAGTTGCTTCACGAAGAATATCCAGCCACCAATGAAGAAAACTGCCTGTGAAGGAAATTTATCAGAAAATCATTAAGTTATACCACATTCTTAGGCCCGTACTATAGGAGACTCAAGTCTTTTTAAGTATTGTTTGTCTCTTTCTATCAAAATGACAAAGACGACTGCTACTCAAGTACACATCAGAGTCTAAGTCGTGTTCTGTAATATGGACCTTAAAACACCAGTCTTTTGGGTCACAAGCAAGCACGAGTGGTCTCAAATCGGGTAGTCAACAACTGCTTTTAAACAAATATTTACCCCGACAGGAAACCGAACCCGGCAGTTCTTGATTAGAGACTAAGACAACTACCACTTAATCAACCTAGTTATTATTTATTTACTCGGAAAATATTCAGATAATCATACAGAAAACAAAATATGAACTGTTTAAAGCATAACCTTAAAATTTGTTTACAAACCTGAGATATCAGAATAATCATCGTATCTTCCAGAAACGTCATTGTGTAGTCTTTTTTCTACAATCACAAATGCATTCACACCAATTATTCAATACAATTTTTGATAAAATTGAAAAAAACCGCAATAACAACCTAGGCTACGGTCCGAATGACAATAATATCGATATTATCGCTCAAACATTGGTCCGATTGACCTGTTAGCGCGCTCACAGCGCTGACAGTGACGTCACTCATGACGTCATTACCGACGCCATCTTGCGCTAACAACGACCATGCCTCGACGCGTAATCACTGTGAGCGATCTGTCAAACATCTGTCAAACGCACGTCAAAATAAACAAATTGAAAGTGTTTTTCTTGTGTTTTTTAAGGTTTTCCTTTAAAGTTCTTCTTTCTTTGTTATTGGCGTGGGTGATGACTAATTAAACTCCTTGAGCAGAAAAAAAGCATCTTCAGAAGGTAAACAAAGATTTTGAGGTTAGAAATACCGTAAGCGCGCTAACGTTCTGGTCCGATTCGATAACTGTCATTTGTCGATTTTAGCGCTGTCATCCATTCGGACCAGGCTGTTAGCGTTGGCGCGCTGTTATCGCCAAAATCGTCATTCGGACCGTAGCGCAACTCACAATAAGCCTACAGATGACATTTGTCTTGACATTGACATTTGACAGTGACAGATGTGGTTTTTAATATTTAATCATGCAACGCTTTCTGTATACTTTCAGCCTTACTTCATGTCAATTCCTTGACGGTTTTTCTTTCAATCACAATCCAAACAGTTGAGAGCATATTAAGGTTGACAATTTTATCGATCTTGATGATATGTCTACATAAAATCCAGTATCAGTTGAGTTGGATGCGCTCTTAATTTTATTCTTTTATTCCCATGAGAGCGATATTTCTCAGCAGATAAGACTTACCTACACCAGTTAAAAAACTTACAATTAAAAGTGTAAGGTGATCAAAGTCTTATTAAAAATCGTTCATATAGTACAAATATTTATTTAACAACTTTACAAAGTACATATTCTGTAAATGGTCAATGCATAATATGTAGTAACACTATTTCATAGATGATTAATAATTTACATTATATATACAAATAGCCTAGCAATAAAAAAAACATAAAAGGTAAAAAATAATAGGGCTCAAACCTCTACATTTTCTGATACTTTCAAGTTTTCAAAACTACCAACGTCACCCACTTCAAAATATACTTGTCCTTCATTGCCTATATGTGAATTTTGTTCTGTTAAGCAGTAATATTCAATATTTTTAAAATCATTATGCTCATTGTCTACATGAAGTTCTATGACATTGTCTTGGGGCTGAACTATTTTGTATACCACATTATTTTTATCAACATTAAATTCTTCGGTATTTTTGTGTAGCATTTCATTAAGTTCTATCTGTTCCTCTTGAGAATCAAAGAACATTGGTTTTTTCTGAGGTTCGGTTCTCGCATGAATCTTTTTATGTTTCAGTAAGTATGCTGTGGATTTAAATTTGCCCAAACAAATGTCACATTCGACAGAAGCATCTGAATGTTGACTTTTTACATGAGCTGCTCTTCGTGATGCTGACAAGAATCTACTGTCACACAATTTGCATGCGTAAGGACGTTCGCCAGTATGCAATCGGGTGTGATATAGTAGTGATTCTTTCGACACAAATTTTCCATTACATGTTGAACATTCAAAATTCTTTTCTTTTGTATGTTTCACAATGTGAGCTTTCAAACGACTTTGACACCAAAACTTCTTTTTACACCACTTGCATTCATGAGCCTTATAGTTCCCATGCTCATATTGGATATGAACACGTAATGAAATTTTCTGTGTATACTTCTTCTGACAGTAATCGCAGGTGAATTTAGCATCGGCAGGGGAGTGTCTTACTTCTACTTGACAGACATTATTGTCAAGATGTTTTTTATAAGTATTACGGTTTTTGTAAACTCGTCCACAGGACTGACAGATGAATCTTAGATAATGGCCCTTTTCATGCATTTTGAATGTGTGCATGTTAGTGAATGTTCTTCCACACTCGTTGCATACGAATACACCATGTTTGGATGTGGTGTGTTGTGTCAAAAGTTGCTGTGTAGTGAAACTTTTTGTACATTGTGTACAATTGAACTCCAATGTTGCATGCATCTTATAATAATGACTCTTTAACTTGGCAACCGTTGGGAATTCTTCAGAGCAAGTGTTACAGGAGTAAAGGTTTCGATTTTTACGAGGGATCTTTTTTTCAGGAACCATTTCCTTTACTGTTTTTATTTTGATTCTGTCCCCATTTTTCTTGACAAAGTTGTCAGTTTTTGAGAGAACAATTTCTTTTCTTGGCTTCTTCAGTTGTGCTAAAGCAGAGTATAATCCTTCCATAGCTTCGGAAGAAGTGGAAAATGATTCAAAAGTGTAAATAGGAGTGCTAGAAGTCATTTCTTCATCCAAAGCTAGAAATAAAGTATTACATTCTCCAGATTCTATGGACGTTTCAGCAATACTGTTATTTAAAAATTCCACAATGTTACATAGATTGTTTACATTTTCTTTGGTTCCACTCATAAAGTTGTAGCTGTTTACACATATAGTAGCACAGGGAATGCATATAGCTTGAAATTCAGATATGATCTCAACAACCTGAAACAAAATAAATGTTGCATTATGTACTAACAAGAAATATAATTATTTTTATGATTAAACTAAAAATTATGGCAATGGAACAACATAAATCATGGATATCATACAAAATTTGATAATTATTTGTGTGTTTTAGACTTCACAAAAACCCTGATAATTTATTTGGGACATTGGCAGCCATGGTCGTCAGTTTTATGCCACCAATTACCATTCATTAACATTAATAAGTTAAAGTTAAATTCTTTACCTAAATAAATGCCTTTTAAGCTTCTCCTCTTTCGTAAAAGTGCTTTTGCTCGGCGTGTCGCTAAAAGGGCAGCCCTTTTGGGACGCTCTAACCGTACTTTTGGTCAGATTTAAAACGAAACAAAAATGTAAAGTAGGTGTATTGATATTTAGGTTAAACGGCCAGAGGGTCAGTAAGGGTCAGAAGGACAGTAATTTTACCATATGACAATGGTAACCTTACCTCATCTCCAAGGATAAAGGAGAGCACGTCAGAGAGTTTCAAGTTCTTCTGTCCAGACTTTTCCATCAAAACCACCTCATCATCAAGCTCAGATCGACCGTTTTCGATCGTTTTTAAGCATAAACAGCAGAAATCGTACTCCCTATGTATTATTTTTTGTAGAAGATTTGTCACGACGTTCATTTTATTATTTTCTGTGCTTTTGCTACCAATTAATATAGAATTTCAACACAAAAAACCACAAAGAACACAAAAATTTCCACCTCCAACCAAGCGAAAAACGAAGCGCACTGTCAGTGTCAGTGTTCAATTTTTTTTTTTTTGTTAAATTTATCCCTTTCGGGAAAGGCAAAGGAAACTATGTCCATACAGCCATGTCTTCAGTGAAAATCTTCTTTCTTCAACTGAACCTAAGCTCCTCATGTTCTGCGTAAAACCGGATAGCGTCTGTTTTACGAAAACTGGCGGCGAGAAGCACAACCGCGAGGATCTTTGTCGGTACCAAACGGAGCAGAAACACTGTTATCACTTGAATTTTTCATCACTACGCGAATTCTAGTCAATTTACTGCATAATACACTATCACTATTACACATTAAACAACTTTTTCACGCAGAAAACGAAAATTCAATTGACAAAGCAACCGCTCACGCCGAGTTCCCGCCAAAGACCTGTCAGTGTTCAATTCATTCAAGGCTACGGTCCGAATGACGATAATATCGATATCGATATTATCGCTCAAACATTGGTCCGATTGACCTGTTAGCGCGCTCACAACAACGACCATGCCTCGACGCGTAATCACTGTGAGCGATCTGTCAAACATCTGTCAAACGCACGTCAAAATAAACAAATTGAAAGTGTTTTTCATGTGTTTTTTTAAGGTTTTCCTTTCAAGTTCTTCTTTCTTTGTTATTGGCGTGGGTGATGACTAATTGCCTCCATGAGCAGAAAAAATGGATCTTCAGAAGTAAACAAAGATTTTGAGGTTAGAAATACCGTAAGCGCGCTAACGTTCTGGTCCGATTCGATAACTGTCATTTGTCGATTTTAGCGCTGTCATCCATTCGGACCAGGCTGTAAGCGTTGGCGCGCTGTGATCGCCAAAATCGTCATTCGGACCGTAGCCCAAGTCAAGTCATGTCAAACTAGGAAATGCAAAGGTATTTGTCCGTCCATTCAGCCATGTTTTCAACAAATGAATGCTAATGTTCCCCGTAAACCAAGTGTTTTTTTTAGAAGGCGGCGCGCGAGAAGCACTTTCATGCCGTAAAATATGTAAAAAGGTAGGCAGAGAAAGATACCTATATGATTTTGCTTTCTTTTTTAAATTGTTTTACTGAAATCATTTTTTTGTTGCTGAAAGAGCAACAAAACAATTTCGAAGCCAGGCCATTACACATTAAAAAAAAAATGAAAGTGACATTAAAATGTTACCAGTTTTTGGAAATTTCCATTTATTTCGGTAATATCTCTATCGATAAGAGGCTACGGTGCTGACATCAATAAGTTTAAGGAAGTTATTAAGGTGATATGGTTAACAGCCTTAATGTTGCAGGGAAATTTGTTTTAATGAATATACCAAAATAAGAACAAAGAATAAATGTAATGAGGTATTTTTAACAGTCTTCAAACATACGACGATACTATGTACGACCTCGAGCACCTGGGAGCGAGGAGATGGGTTGGAAAAACAATCCTTTTGTTACAGCTCTTTTAAGAAATTTCTGAATGACCTTGAAGTGCACTTCAAAGCCATTCGGCCAAGATTTGAAAATTGATAGTCAAATTGATCAAATACAACGATCAGTTTGCTAAAATGTGTCCCTGATTGTTCAATTCGATATTATTTTAATGTTATTAAATATGCTTCACTAATTCCGTTTATAAGGATGAAAAAACAAGCTAGAACAATTTCTCTAACATAAAATTTTCTAAGTGCATTTTCACCAAACTAAGTTTAAACGCCGATTTTTTTAAAATTATTTAAAAAAAATCCTTTTAAACAATCCTGTATATGCTCACAGATTTCTCAGTTTCTTTTTGTTTGTTTGATATCTAAGTAGTTTTTTTGAAATCATTAATTCTTCAATGCAAGTGAACAATATACATTTTTAACTTAATTAAAACTTGCCGTAGAAACTTTTACAAGTTTATACGGGTGAGAATTTTCTCGCTACCTTACAATCACTAAGCGAATCTCTTTGAGTTTTCATCCTAGAAAACAAACATAATCACACAAAATAACAAACATAATCACCAGTAACTACAACCGTAAATTATGTGAAATGGGTTTCAAGCCCAAGTAATGAACTTTTAACGGTTTTTTACATAATTTACAGTCTTCTGTTATGATTTTTTCTACCAATTCTAGTAACCATAAGCTAGAAACTAGTTTTAACCCTATACTTGGCACCGATTTTAAGGTGTGATTTTGGTTTATTTGATAACAGTTTTTATTTTCTATGTAATTACGGAGCTCATAAAAAATATTTGAAAAAATCCTATATAAATAGTTATTGTAATATAGCATGTCTCTTATTATGCACATTGCCAAGTTGTCTGATGTAGACATGTGCGCTGCGCCGGCGCGCCGCCGCCGCCGACCAATCATCCCCCGGCGTCGCCGCCGCCTTTTTGAGACGGCGTGGACGATTGGCGAGGTGGCTTCACGTCAATCGCCACTGGCGTATTATTTTAGTTCGTTTAGTCTACATTTGGCAGATGCTATTTTGACGAATTCCACGTAAGAGAAAGCAGATCTCTTCGCATCTCTTTTCGCAAGCAATTTTTTTATGGACTCTGCCTCTCATCAGCCGCCGTCAATACCTCGCTATGACTTCTCAATGCCGGAAGTCACGATACATAATAAAGAGGTTCGCGGAGCACTAAAGAGTCTAGACGTGAATAAAGCTAGCGATCCATATGCATATGCTCTGCTCTGAGGTATTGTGGTCCTGAGTTGTCTCCTGTACTGACATTCTCCCTTAAGACTAAAACCGTACCCAAATCTTAGAAGCTTGCTAACGTGCAACCAGTACCCAAAAAGGGTAGTTGTGCCGACCCCTGCAATCACCGAATTATTGCCATCACCTCCATAAAGGGTACTAAATAGCAAGCTGCTGACTTACCTAGAAGATAACGACTTACTCAGTGATTGAATATGGCTTTCGCCTGGGACGATCAACAGGGAATGTACTAGTATATGTCACGCACTGCTGGGGCTATGCTATCGAGAAACATTGTGAAGCTCACGCCGTGTCCCTAGATATCTCGAAGGCATTTGACAGGGTTTGGCATGCAAGTCTGCTAAGCAAGCTTCCTGCGTACCGAGTCCCTGCCGACTTCTGTGACTGGATAGCTGACTTCCTGAGAGAACGGTTGATCCGAGTAGTCATTGGAGTTCTTCAGGGGTCCGTTCTCTCTGCGACCCTTTTCCTGCTGCTTTTGCATGGAGTTGTTGCATACGTAGATGACAGTACAGTCATGGAGAGATACCTGTCCGGTCCAGGAGCTGGTGGGGATGAAATTGTCTCAGAAAGGAGAGCACTGGTAGAGCGAGTAAATTCAACCTTAAGTCTTGTCTACCGATGGGGTGACAATAATCTGGTTAATTTCAACGCCACCAGAACACAGGCGTGTCTGTTCTGCGGAACGGGGTCCATTTACTCTGACTCCTACTTTTCGAGGTACATCTGTTCCTGTAACCAGTGAGTTGTCTGCCAACCTAGACTTCGGCACCTCCATCGAGTCCAAAGCCCAAACTGCGGCCAAGAAGCTGGGCATCCTTAACAAGGTTGAACGGTACTTTACGTCCGATTAACTCCTGTCCCTCTATAAGGCACAGGTACGATCGTGCATGGAGTATTGCAGCCACCTTTCTGATGGTTCAACCAAATACCAACTAGCCGTATTGGACTTCGGAGAGAGTGCACAGGAGCTGCATGAACTTATTCTGCCTGCCCTTTTCCAGACGTACTGCAGGGTATCACCCTTACCTTATCGAGATCCCACGGCGCTTTTTATCATCTTTTATATTGCGCTCTAAATTTCCGAGCTCATATAACCCAGGCCTCTTTAAAGTTCGAGTGAATAGGTATTTTCTGGGTGAGCTTGCTTCAGCCATGATGATCATTGGAAGCAGCAACCGAGTAGAATTTGTCAAAAGAAGAATCTCTCGAAATAAGAATCTTTCAAATGTTGACTAAACGTATGGAATGTTGTTTCATTTTGCAACAATGCCCATATTTGGTGATAAAAATTTAAGAGCACCCTCCCACGCCGGCGCGCCGCTGCCGCCGCCAAGTTTTTGCCAGTTCGCCGCCGCCGGCATTTTCTATATCGGTGCACATGTCAAGGCACCTCAACTATAAAACGTGAGTTGCTCTTGGTTGTACATATAAATGCTATTAAAATAATAAAATTCTAAAATAATAAAATTCAATCAATTATTATTATTTTATAATCCACGGGGACGAAGTCGAAGTAAAAAACTAGTACATAATGATTAATCTTTCTATCGACAGTTATGATTTAATCAAAGAAAAAAAAACTGGCGATCTGGCAATGAGTATCTAAATGCACACGGTAAATAGAAGGTCGATTTGCGAGTGAGTTGGCAATGTGCATTTGTAGACACATCAATAAATATACATGTGTTACGATTGAAAATCATGTGCATCACTAAAAAATACTAGTAAATATCGAACACGTATATATTCAAGAATAATATAATACACACATACATAGGTTTTATACAACACACAATAGGATAAAAATCGATTTTTATCTTGTGCTGCGTGGACGCCTGCACACGTTCCGCCATCTTGCGACCCACTGACAGCTTGTGTGGCCAAATAAAGTTGGTAGATTTTTTTGCAAATAAATAAAATATTTTCCTACAAAGTGTTGCCAAAAAAAACCCAAAATAATTGCCTTTTTTTCTGGTATATTTTTTTTAGAACTATGTGCATTTCAGTGCACACTATCAAGTATAGGGTTAAACATATTATACCTAACAGGTTTTAACACGATTTTTGTAAAGAGTATCCTATACCGATTCGTCGCTGTTGCAAGCACCAAGATCACGGATGAATCCCTTCATACGTAACATTCCTCAAACCCTTTACAAAAAAACTTATTACAGATTCTCATAAGATAATATGCGATGCTCGGGTCAGTGCTATATTTTTATGAAGTGAGGCAGTCAGTTCAATTGTTTAATTTGTTTTTTTTTTAGTGGCATGAAACTTTTCCCCTGTGACTGACGCGGGGCTGTTTCTTTCTTGTAGTGTCTCGGCAATCATCAAACATCGACATCCAGATTAGGGAGTTTTAAGATAAAGCTAGCAACCCACAGTTCAGCGGCGATCGAAGATCGCAAGGTTGTTTGGCGATTATTTTTCCGAAAACATCTTTTATAATACCGAAATCTGTGTAAAAGTTATGTGAATTGTGTAGCCTGTTCCTGGAAGTACAATTTCTCAGTAATCCGGCGAGTACAAATCTAAGGTAAGTGCTAAAATACACAGGATTTTCGTTACGTATTCATGCTGTGTTCACGTTCCCGGAAAAGTAGGATAGGAATATATGAATTTATTTCACTGTGAATTACTCCTATTTAATTATTGAAAGTCATTATATCTAGTCATTATTTATAATAAGTAGTATAAGATTTTATTTGTATAAAATTACATTTATAAATGTTGGGCTAGAATGTATGTAAGCTGTAGACACGAGAGATGAACTAACATGACCCTCTGACTGAAAGAGACTTAGTCTTTTATGGCTTATTAAAAAGACTCGCCTCCCAGGACTCGACTCTAAAATTAAGACTAAAGGTTTGAGTTATAAGACTTAATCGTTTTATTAAAAGGCTAAAAACTGAAATAACTCGAGTTGTTTTAAAAGACTGAAAGACTTAACCAACTCCAGCTGATTTTAAAAGACTTAAACGACTCAAGTTCTTTTATCTAAAAGGGCTCGCACCGCAGTTTGTGTGTGATATACAATATGTATATCTTTTGTAACTTATCAACCAAAAGGAAATAACTCATGCCTAAACCACTCCTAGCCCAGTGTGTATAAAAAATCATGCATTATCCCTTGACACTGTTGTTTATGTGTATAAACAAGTATGTGTATTATTTTTTAAATTTATATTTTTTTTCCAAATTTTTATACAGACTTCAGTCACCCCAGGTGACCAATGTGACCATGCCAGCCTAATAGGATCACTCTTTTTCTTTATCTCAATTACCAGTCTTGGAATCTATGGGGCTGGTCAAGTATTACATAAGCAGATTTATGACAATTAGTTACCCCCCTTCCCATGATGACGTAAACATTGATATATGCATTTTTCTTTTAATGTATTAGGCTTAAAATAGAAGACTTTAACGCACATCATATTTATTTAAACAAACTTTAGACACCTAAACGTATTCATTTTCTCATTTTCATTTTTATGTAAAAAAATAAATAACTACTGCTGATGTAATCACCATCTAGATGCAATCACCCACCCCCTATGTCATAAAAAATAAGCAAAGAAAAGACCCCACCCTCCTATAGTGCTTACGTAGTACTTGAATTGCCCCATACAGCCTAACTGCTCGCTCCCTTAGTGGGTTAGACACTTTAGACAGCCAACAGTTGAGGCATCCACTGTGGGAATTGACCCCATACACCCTTAAAAATAATGTATCTATAAGGAAAATAATATCTTAAAGTTGTCATTAATTTAGAGTACAAAGTACATAATCTAAAGGACACAAAAAATTTGCTAAATACTACTCTTCATTTTAAAGACTGTCTAGCACCTTTTTACTGCAAAATTGGGTCTTATTACGAGAAAATAAGATTTAAAATGCTTTGTTAATCTTAAATACTTAAATTATTATTAGGTCATCCATTAACTTATCAATAAACTGATAAAGCATGACTGTTGATGTTGCTTTATAAACACAAGCTGCACCTTGTACTTTGAAACATGAACTTTGATATTTTGTTGGAATGTAGTGTTGCCAAGACATATAATATTTTTTTAAGTAAATTTTTTATAAGTTTTGTTTTTATATTATTATTATACACGGTGATAAAAACCTCCTAGCTATATTTAAAATCCTGAACCCGTATCACTCAAAGAACACATTTATGACTTTTTTTTTTTAATGGGATTAGTTCATTTTTTGCCTAAACGTAGACATTACACGCTTGGGGTGCGGGTAGTGCTCGGGAGGTGCACCCGAGTGCGTGTCTACGCTTAGGAAAAAAATATTCTAGGAAGGGGTTATTCTCTCCACGAAACTGAACAACTTTCCCTAAATTGTCGACTCAAAATGTAATCAGGTTTTTTTTCATTTTTCGATAAGTTTGGTGGGCTAATTTACATCCTAAAGTGTAAATTAAGTAAAACAAAATTCTGATTGTCGCAGCGTTGGCAACACTCAGTTTGCACACACGGTAGCATATCAGCCTATACAATCGATCTTAGCGTCGTCCTTATCTCGCTCGAAATAGCGCCGGCTTTCGTAGTGCATACTGGTAACCTGACGTACTGCTATACCTTCAAGCAATGTCCACATTTCCGCGGCTAACCACACATTTGTATGAACCTCATTATTTCGTTTTTATGATGCATTCAAGTGTGGTATTTCATTACACCTCGAACTCGTTTCTTAGTGCCAATGTTTAGTTAAGGCGACTACAGCACCCGATAAAGGCAGCACACATAGGAATAGTGCCATCTCCGTCTCTCAACAGGCCTGGGCCTGCAGTGCGAACAGTGTCGATACACGAAGTTTACGGACTATGAAAGCGTGCGTGCGTAAAAACATGTTCAAAAGTTAGAAAAAATAGATTTATGGAAAGGTAACAGCTTAAATCGAAAAATGCGTTAACTACTTATCGAGAGTGTTCAATCACGAACATTTTGATAGCAAATTCAAGTTCCTGTGTGCATTTTACTATCGTTTTTACAGCTTAAAAGATACACAATATTGGTATTTAGAGGTGACTTTGAGAGCTTTTTCTATCAAACCAAAAGTGCTGAATCATGTTTTCAGCAAACTGCTTATCTAGTTTATGTCCTGAATATTACCGTAGTATTTTTTTCTTCGATTTCATGTAGTGCGTCATGCTTATCTACGCATCATAAAATCGTAATTTAGGTGCTGTAGTCGCCTTAAGACTCAACCATAACCAAGTCATTACCATCTAGATACATTTGTCCATGGTGGACGCCTTTTTCAAAGAATTGAATTAAGAAAGGTATAAGAATAGGACCGATAGCATCAATCAATTACGAGAGTAAATACGTAGGAATCCATACAGTTTCAATAAGGGCATTTGGAAAATCAAATCAATCAATTGGCGATCAACAAGTGTTACATTTATGTTGGAAAACCCTCCTTTTATTTATTTATTTATTAAGCCTAATTACAGAGTTGAGATTTTTTTTTTTTTTTACTTACTTTACTAAGGGATCATTCAACAATCACGTGATCACCGGAAGGGAGGGCGGGTCGGGTGCTTGCATATACATCGTATTATTTGGGGGGGGGGGGAGGAGGGAATAATCCATGATTACGTCACCTGCGCTTCGTTAAGACTAATGACTAATGAAGGTATCTATTTTATTGATTTAACTTTATAGTTCTTACCTTATGCATTTTGACAAAAGGACACACCCTCTTCCCAAATTTAGATTTTAAGACCCATAGAAACATGACATACGTGTCAGTGCTAATAAACAGCAAAAATTTTAAGCACGGACGAAGATTACGTAATCAAGGCGAGGGGGGGGGGGGGTTAAAAACAAAAGATTACGCTGTGATCACATAGAGGGGCCAAAAATGATCACGTAATTGTTGAACGATCCCTAAAACTGATTAATTTCTTTACTGAGTACTCTGTGTGTACTGGACACATAGGTCTCCTCCAGATTCTTCCAATCTTTTCTGTCCTGGGCGAAAAACCTGGGGAAAACCCTCCCTATGATCATTAAATTAAAGAGATCTTCTTCTTCTTATCATGTAGGTATAGCCAAGTGTGTGGCGAACTTGGCTAACCCTGGTGTCAGTTTCCAAACCGCACAATGGTATCTGACTTGGTTTTAACGACTGTAGTTAATCGACAACAGCCGGGACCGACAGCTTAATGTGCCCTCCGAAGCACGGAAACGCTCGTGATAAATTGCCACTTTGGTCACCCATCAGGTTCTCTGCCTCTGTGTACGTTGCTTAACCTCACTGATCGGTTGAGATCAGCAAGCGCCACTGGGCTACGAGCGCTTCTAGAGATGAAGTTGTTTGACGTTCTCCTGAATGCACCTTTAGTCGAGGTTCGATAGTTGTAACAAAGGATAATAATAATAAAATCATTTATTTTCAGGCAACTAGACCCGTAGATAAATACCTTACAGACTAACATATATTATGTGACAAAGGATAATTTTGCACGCAAACGTTAAACGACATTGAATTTTAAGTGACAGTGTAGGAATGTGTCGCGAATTTTAGTTTCGTCAACAATACAACATTGCTACGCTCACGTGATTATAAAAAATTAAAAAAAAATGTTTATTGCTAAAACGGCAGTTTACAAAAATATACACAAAACACTATCTTAAGGTACCAAGGGGTTCAACTGCTTTCTTGTGACCCCTGCACTAAGTCAAGCTATAACTCTAACTATAACTCTACCGTTTTTTTTAATTATACTTTATTGTACACAAAAATTTATAGAGAACAGTATACACATGGCGAGCTTAAATTAAAATGAGTTCTCTTCTTCTTGACATACACACATCAAAACGGTCTAGGGATATTGCACGATTTTTCACACAAAAGAGGTCTGTTTGAGAAGCTATAATAGCATACTCGAGATACATGGAGGGCTACTATTTTCAGACGAGCAAGTGCTGAACCTGAATTTTTACTTCTAGTCTATAAATTTTGTTTTACTTGAAATTTGTAAAAACGTAACGAAAATGAAAAAAAAAATTGCGTAAATTCGACCTTTTTCATACAAAAAGCAGGCAATAAGTGAATTTTCGTTTTCGTTTCTGTCACGTTTTTACAAATTTCAAGTAAAACAAAATTTATTGACTAAAATTGAAAATTTAGGTTTAGCACTTGCTCGACTGAAAATAGTAGCCCTCCATACATCTCGAGTCTGCTTTTATAGCTTCTCAAACAGACCTCTTTTGTATGAAAATCGTGCAATATCCCTAATCAATCAATCAATCAATCAATTTATTTGCTTAAAAACATAGTCATTAATCAGGTCTTACAATAATAATATAGTATCTAATGTTTTACCACCATAGGCATGCAAAATTTAATGAAGTACACAAATTAACACAAATAAAATAGGAAAAAAAAATTAAATTGATAAATAAAACAGGATTTTTTTTTTTTAATTGGTCACAAGAAAAATGTCAAAATGAAAAATGTCAAACAAAAAAAATGCCAAATTAATAATTTATAAAATAAGAATAATAATTTATAAATTGAAAATATTAGATTGGTAACGAGGTAAAAAAAAAAAAGTAATAACAATAATTTCCATTGCAATTTAACATTTATATTCAAAAAAATCTTTAATGGAGTAAAAACATTTTTCTAAGAGCCAGTTCTTAAGTAAAGTTTTAAATTTATTTGTTGGACTTAGTTTTATTTCGTTAGGCAACTTGTTAAAAATTTTTACGGCCATACAATGGACATTTTTTCCGTAGATGTCTACCCTTGATCTCGGCACTTTGAAAAGGATAAAATTTTTTGCATTTCTAGAAGGCCTTTGAGGTAGTTTTTCAAAGTACTCAGGGTGCTCCCTCACAAATATGGAAATTTGTTGAATGTACATGCACGGTAGAGTCATAATTTTTGTACCTTTAAAAAGAGGTGTGCATGGTTCTAAAAAGTGAGCGCCACAAACTGCTCGTACACATTTTTTCTGAACTAAGAAAGCCTTGCTTGCATCTACCGAATTGCCCCAGACAATTAATCCGTAGCTGAGTATTGAGGAAACGTATCCATGATAGGCTGTAAGAGCTATTTCCTTAGAGGCTGTATTGTGTAACCTACGTAGAGCGAATACATATTTATCCAGCCGTTCACAGACCTTTTGTATGTGAAATTTCCAACTGCAGAACTTATCTATATATATATATACCAAGAAATTTTGTATATTCAACTTCGTCAATATTATTACTAAGGTACTTAATATCTAACACTATGTCCTTTGCTTTATATGTCCGGAATTGAATTAATTTAGTTTTTTTTATATTTAATTTTAGTTTATTTTCCTCTAGCCATCTAATGACCGTTTCCAGAGCTTGTGAAATAGATACAGATAAGGTGCAAAAGTCCTTAGATTTAATGACCAGAGTAATGTCATCAGCAAACATGATACAGCTATCCCTCAAGTGATTTGGCAGATCATTCACATAGGCTAGAAAGAGGAGTGGCCCCAAAATGCTTCCCTGAGGCACTCCACATCGATTACGATTGAACTCAGATCTGTAAGAGATTAGTTCCGAATTTACAATTTTATTAATTTCAGTACATTGCTGTCTGTTTTCTAAAAAAGTTTTTATCCAACTGTGAGCATTTCCTCTGATCCCATAGTTATCTAGTTTAGCTAACAGTATTCTATGGTCAACACAATCAAAAGCCTTAGATAGATCTAATAGAATTGATGCCACTGCATATTTTTTATCCACTGCTTCAGTAATAATCTTAACTAGATTATAACAAGCTAGGGTTGTAGAGCTCCCTTTTCTAAATCCGAATTGATTTGCGTTTAATATGTTATTATTGTCGAAAAATTTTGAAAGTCGTGCAAACATAGCCTTTTCAAATATCTTTGAAATAATTGGAACCAACGTAATTGGTCTATAATTATCCATAGAAGTTTTACTGTCCTTCTTATGAAGTGGTTTCACTATTGAGTATTTCAGGGCTTCAGGAAACACTCCCTCTACAAAAGATAAATTTATGATGTGAGTCAGTGGTACAACTAATGAGTTTGCACATGCTTTTATAATTTTTGTGCTGATACCATCGACTCCTACAGAGAATGAGTTTTTCAATGACATAATAATATTATATGTTTCTATACAGTCATACGGTTGAAGGAAAATAGTATGCGAACAATTCTTTAGGGAAAAAGATCTATTATACATTTCATTATTAGATTTACTGGTAGACTCTATGAAGAAATTATTAAATAGTTCAGCTATTGCCACTGGGTTGTCATAGATAATTTTATCCTTCTCAATACTAGTGATAACATTTGGTTCAGAATCGGGACAGTCATTAATTATTTGCCAAATAGCTCTACCTTTGTTTTTAGCCTTAACTAGTCTAATTTTGTTGTATTTCTTCTTTGCACTGTTAATACATCTTCTTAGCAGTAGTTTATATTTGCTGTAATGCATTTTGTTCAAAGTCCTGTTTAAACTCTGACGAGAGCTTTTAACATGAAGTTTTCTTTTATGAATACACGATAGTCTTATGCCTCGTGATAGCCATCTACTTCTTATACTTTTATTCTTTATTTTTACTTTTACCCAAGGGAAACACAATTCGTAGAACAATACTAGAAGATCATGAAATTCGCCAAAAGCTGCATTAGTGTTAGTGTTACTAAGCACGTCCGAAAAAGAAATAGAGTAGATGTAGTCACAAAATTTTTTAATGTTTCCATTACTATAATCTCTTCTTTGTACATAATATGATTTTAATGTTCTGTATTTAGTTTTAAAAGAAATTATTTGTGCTGTCTCATGATCAGAGAGTTCCAATTCTAATACCTCAGAAGTAACACTTTTTATATTGCTCGCTATTTGATCAATACACGAAGTCCCTCTTGTTGGTGTATTGATATGAGCCTTTAAATTGTAGTTTTCTAATAAACTCATTAATTCTAGATTGCGATTTGTTTTCTCTAAAATATTAAAATTCCAGTCACAGCAGAGTACAATTTTATATTTTTTATATCTCTTAGAAGTCACTGTTAAGAAATACAGTAACATTTCTAGCCGAAGAAGAAATGATTTTTTTAATACATCCTTAGGTATTCGATATATGTTGATAATAATTAATTTAAGATCTAGAACCTCAATTCCGCTACATTCAAAAATATCAGTTAAGCTTATTTCTTTACAGTATACAATTGGTTTACATTTTAAATGATTTTTAATTAAAATACATGATCCGCCCCTACTTATAAGTTTTCTTGAAAAACTATCTCCCAGTTTAAAGCCCGGCATACGTAAATTATATTCATTACCCTCTTTAATGAAACTCTCTGATATACACAGCACGTCAATGTCTTGACGTTTTTCTCTCAACTCTAACAGCGCCGCCTCCACAATATCCAACTTACTAAGAACACCCTGCATATTTTGGTGCATAATATAAAATCTAGACAAATTATCAGGTATATTTGTACATTTAGTTTTATTTAGTTCATTTGGGTACACTTTAGGTACGAAAAAAAACAGAGTCGTTTGACGTAGAGAGATGATAGTTCTGAAATTCTGCAATAAATTTGCGAAGATCTTCAACGATTATTTTTAGACCCTTCTTGTTTACTTGTCCAGTAGTTCTCTTAAACATGTTGTAATCGTACTGGAGGTGTTTGTTAGAGTCCATTAATAACAATATTTGTGCTGAATATTGTCGTGATCAAGGATTTTATTGAATTGTTCTATACGATTATTAATTAGTGTCGAATGTGGTCCAAGTTTAAAATTTGGTGAACAAACTATAACATTTGTATGCTTGATCTTACATAATTTGTGTCTCATTTCTTGAACAATGGACTTATAATTTTCAGTCGTTTCAAAGTCTGTTTGACCTATGAATAAAATAAGATAGTCCCTCATAGTATAATTTTTCACTTTCGTCTCTATATCTTGTATCATAGCTCTGATATTTGCGTTTGAGTACTTATAGTGCATGATCCTTTCCGAAGACGTCACAAGACCATTTTCAGCTATATTCAACATATCCTTCTGATTGCAGTTGCTTATCATGCAGATTCGTGAGTAATTACAGTTCGAATTATTCTGTCTTATCTCATAAGTTTCAATATTTTCAGTCTCGATATGTGTAGATTCTACTTGTAGAGTCTCATAGCTCGCGTTTAGTTTAAATTGGTCTTTATCATTTGGGGTAATAGTAGAATGATTATTTGTCGACTTTCTTTTCCGAGTGGACTTAACGACTGAAGTCAACACTTGTGTCTTTTTTTCGTATTTGTCTAATTGTTTTTTTAAGCAAAAATTTTCGGATAACAACTCTTCAACTGCTTGATCCGCAGAAAGCAACTTTTCCTCTAAATATTTTATTTTATTTAACAATTCATCGACGTATAGTGCATTATATGGTCCTAAATTAGGGCAACTTCTATTACGTACATGGTCGGATTGCGGGGTCGAAAAATCTAGTTCTTCATTAAGTAAATCAAATGAATTTTCAGTTGACACATTAATTACTTCGGTAGCTGTTGTTGATAAAATGGTATCATTAGTTGTCTTTGTGTATTCTTGACTCCATTTTTTTTTCTAGTTGTGACATTAGAAATAGAAGGTGTAACAGGAGTCGCTTTATTTAATTTGCGATGACAAAACTGACATTTCCAATTCTTCTTTCCATTTATATCCATCAACTTGTAAACTTTTTCTGAGAATCCTATGCAATCATAATGGTAACGCAGTGTACAGTTACTACAAAATATAGTATCACTTTGTTTAGATGTTTTTTTGCACTTATTACATACAACTGTTGTCCCGCTGCTTGATTGAACATTACCACTTTCATTATCATCCATTATCTACGATTTCTTAGTGTTGCAAAAAAAATAATAAAATACAACAATACCTCGAACTTCCAAGCTTAGCGTTAGTTGATGCGCAAAGAGCGGTACAGTAGGCCAATTCAGCGATATGCGCGGCGCAGGCGATAGCGGCAGTGAATGAGGGGCGAGGCGCTCTAGCAAAGCGACGAGGCTAGCGGTGACTCATGTATATCGGTCGACTTGCGAGTTGTCCTAGGTCACGGCTCGCCGGCGGTTATTATAAAAAGATCACAACGCCATCTATGAGGAGTTTGATGAACCACGTAGTATTCTGTATCGGTTGTTCTATACCTCATTACCGTGCTGCCGTGGATCGTCGCTAGATGTCGCTTGAGGTGATTTCGTTTTCTTTGTTCTCAACAAGTTATACAGGGTCCAAAGTCCACGACCAGTTTTTTAAGTAAACAACGGTCTCAAAAGATGATAATTATCAGGATTCCAGTCAAAAACCCACAATTCGTGGTTAATCCAAGTGAGCAAACATCATGCCATGCTATATAACGCAAAAATTACATGTAAAACACTTAAAACGTAGTTCAAGCTCAGAAATAATTGTGCTTTGTATTTATGTTTTTAGTTTCGTTTCTTCGTGATTCACATATTCACAAACACTGTCACATAAGTATTGTCGTGCAATTGTCACTTTAATTAGTAGTTAACTTAAAATTGTATCTTGAAATCATTTTATTTCACGATTTTTTGTGGAGCAGTTTTTATGTTGACGGCAGACGGTAGGGGGAAAAAAAAAAAAAAAAAAAAAAAAAAAACCCTAGACCGTGTTGATGTGATACATTCTGAGGGTTACTAGATGGAACATGCGTGTAGTGGTAATAGGTTGTCAGCCTTTCGCCCACAACGCAACAATAACATCCCAATTACTGACTCTTATAGTATGCCTTGGAAGAGCTGACAGCTGGTAAATTCAAAGTTTTTCTTACACTCCTAGTCCTAGTTTCACTCCATGGCTTTGCGGATTGCGGACCACTTCAGATGCTTCCAGGGACCACCAGTGGTCAGCGGACCACCGGTTCAGAACCACTGGTCTAGACAGAACACGACCATGTCATTTCTATGAAACTGCCAATCTGCCCTATTTGTCCGCTTACGTACCGACACGCCTCATAATTATATTGACGTCACGGAGCTATTTTTGCATACAAAAGCAAACGTGCTTATACAACTGTTGATCACGAGTTTTTTGGCCCCTAAATACTCATACTATACGGATTACGGTAGTGAATTAGTACACAACTAGCTGACCCGGCGAACTTCGTAACGCCTTTTACCATATTTTCTCACCTTTTAAACCTCCCCTGGGCTTCCACGAATATTTCAAGACTAAAATTAGCCAAATCGGTTCAGCCGTCGCGTTCTCAAGTTTTAGCGAGACTAACGAACAGCAATTCATTTTTATATATAGACTAGCTTCCCGCGCGGGACTTCGTTCCCGTGGGAATTCGGGAAAATCATGTATCCTATGTCCATCCCGGATAATGTAGGACTCAAATGGTGAAAGAATTTTTCAAATCGGTCCAGTAGTTTCGGAGCCTATTCGATGCAAACAAACAAACAAACAATCAAATCTTTCCTCTTTATAATATATATAGATAATGCATATATACACGCACCCGTGTTCTATTGGTGTAGGCAGCCACCACACATTGTCACTTCGCACAATCAACAACCTCTGAAACAAACCTCTTTTGCTTACTCTACATTAATAAATTCTAACGCCACCAATTTGATCTAAGTACGTTAACCTAGGTAACCTAGGTAAACTCACAGGTTGTCGAATTGTAAGAGTTACAAGAGTATGTTGTTGCTCAGTTGTTGGTATACTTTGGGTTTGGGGACCTAAAAACCAAGCTTTTAGTTGTAGCTGTACACGCTTCTCAATCTTTAATGGACAACTGCATTAAAATGTTGACATTTTTGCACAGATAGGTTCTTTGAAATATTTTACGAGGTCAGAGTTCTTGGTATCTGTCGTCATTTCATAAATACTGGGTTAAATCAATCAATTTTAAATATGTGGCGTTACCGTTACCTGATTTAAGACAATTGTATAGGTTGGAAACTACAAGAGATCACGGTAGGTATGTCTTTGGTGACGATAAGCCAGTTGCTAGATCTAAAATAGTGTAAGTTAACAATCCGTCCGATACTTTGTCACTGATCGGGCACTGTCATATGTACAGTGTACAGCGAAAGAGACGTTTGACATCCGTAGTTTCGAACTCCGAACAATCAATCGTAGTACAAAATAGAAGCCCTGATTAATATATATAATTTTGACCGCTTTGACCGATAACACAATCCCTACAATTCCATGTTAGCCGTACTACGCAAAACTGCGACGTCGTAACCTTGATTTTGATGCCAAATTTTTTGTCAGTGAAACATAGTAGCTTTTTTCTTTAATTTTTTAGAGAAATGACAGTTTTGCTGGCCACTGGGCCACTGGTGGCCTTTACAACTTCACTGGGGAAACTGGTGAGCACGGAAGGCGCTAATCCATAAAAACATACGATAGCGTTTACATATCATCAATCATCATGACTTTAACCTATATGAAATTCTCAAATAAATATTTTTAGTTTCCAGATGGAGAGAATTTTTTTTTTATATTTCGAGCTATGTTCTTCAGAGAAAGGTGTTCTGTTTCGTAGCACAGACCATATCGAGATATAGGTCTGTGTTTCGTAGGCTGACACATCCTCAATTTTCGCTAATTTAAATTCACCTAACATAGTAAATCATTTTTTAAAATGTTAAATAAAACCACACTGATAGCCCAGTTGGTAATAAGTCAGACTTCTAATCGGAAGGTTGCGGGTTCCAGGGTTCAAATCCTGGTGCGGCCCTGTACCACTAAATTCGTCTTTTCGGATTTATGTACGGATTTATAATGATCACTTGCTTAACGGTGAAGGAAAACATTTTGATGAATCCCCGTCCAAGAAAATTCATTTTCGACAGACGAGCGACATCATTTCTGACAGATGACAGACAAAGATGTAAAAAGATAGCGATTTTCTTTTCGTTCAACACAAGAAAGAACCGCTACTGAAAATTAAATTAGGTAAATTAAATGTTAAAATGTTGGTTTGAATGGCGAAGTCGCCAATATCAAGAAAATAAACCCTTTACGAGTCGTAATACGTCATAGCCTCGTCCGTTGATCAGCAGGGTGCTCCGCTAGCAGGTAAGGATGATGATTTTGGAGTACTAAGATGTTATGACCACACACACCCTGCGGAAAGCTGTAGAAAAATTCAAACAGTAAAATTGAAACCTATATTGACTTGTCTGACTGATAACACGATAGCTGAAGTGGTATCGAATGGCACCACGCCCCCGCTTACACCCACGTCAGAGCTATTTTTGTAACATACGCAAATTTCGTCGTGAAAACGACTTTCAGTCATTTCAGTGTCATTATTTGCGAGAGTAATGAAAGGGTTTTTTTAAAGGACTCCCTATATTTTGTTAGTCTTATATTTAAGTAAATGTCTTAGTTTTTAATCGACATCATAAAAATCAATTCTACTGTTAATTTTTTTAAATGTTTGTTACGCGATAACTTCGCCAATTGTCGCCCGATTTTTTAAATTATTTTTGTTTGAAAGAGTATACTCTTGAGGTACCACGTAAAATTATAAAAATTGATTCAGCACTTTAAAAAAAATCTACTAAAACAAAAAACACGTACAAATCCTTACTAATATTATAAACGCGAAAGTAACTCTGTTTGTCTGTCTGTCCGACTTTCACGCCTAAACTACTGAACAGATTTGGATGAATTTTGGTACCAAGATAGATTAGAGCCTGGGAAAGAACATAGGCTATATTTTATCCCACAGTTGGGCACGATATAACCTGTAGTCCACGCGGGCGGAAAGCTAGTTACAATATATTTAGATGGCGTTTTGGTTTGTGGTTTTCTGCTGATAGGCATTGTTTGAAGTTTGTTGATTCTTATGTTTTTGACGTGGAGAAATTATTCTTTGTTATAAGCTTTTTACATTTGGTGATAAATATGGTGCATAATGGCGAGCGGGTCGGCCACGAAGTCAAAGTCAAAAATATTTATTTCATAGAACATACAAAGTGCTGCTTGAAAACGTCATAAAAATACATTAGCCAAATCAATATAAATCATTGAGCAAAATAGTGAATTAAATTAGCATTTTTGACTTTGCGCCTATTCGCAAAGGTGCAGTCTTCCTCAGGAGAAGAATAGGCAAGAAACTCCGAGGGTCGCTCTTTTTAAGTCAATCATATTTTTCTTACTTCTAATTTTAATTGACTTAATATCTGAATAACTCTGGAGCTGAGCAATTTATTCCCATGGTTGCTTGTCTAACAGATAATCAGAAATGCTACATTAGCCCTTTTTACAAAGTTTGTGTTTAATTATTGTCTTAAATTTTTCTAAAGGTAGGTTTTGAATACACGTGGGAATCTTATTGTAGAAACGTATACATTGACCCATAAAAGAGTTTGTTACTTTGTGGAGACGACTGTCTAGTAAATCCAAGTTATGTTTGCTTCTAGTGCTTACATTGAACGAGATTTACCGAGTTTGAGCCCTAGTACTGCCTTTTCATACGTATTGGGTGATTGGGTGACTTTTTATTAGTGAGCGAAAACTAAGGATGTGAATCAGCCCACGAAAAAGAAAAAAAATCCCCAAAGAACATGGTACAAATAAGGAAAAAAAACTCGCCTCTATAATACTTTCCATACAAAATGAGCGATCAACCTTAGTATGAGAAGTCATTTATTTTATTTTATTTGTAAAGGTAGGGCAAAACTTGATTAATCGATGATAGTTGAACTATATTTTACAGAAAAATTGCGAAGTCAGAGTAAATTAAATTGCCCGCAACAGTAAATGCCTAAAATTTTGCAATTACTGAACTTATACAAATAACATTTCATAATATAACATGCGACCTAAAATAGAGGACGAATTTAAACTATCACTCAACTACGGCATGTCACCGATTAGCCAAGATGTGCTTTTGAGGAAAGTTGTTCACTTTCATATACGGAGAATCACCCCGTAAACTTTTAAAAACTGTTTGAGACGTTTATTATGTAAACTTGATTGTGTCCAAGTCTGTACATTCAGATATTTGGCAAGCCCCTCCTTGGCTTGGCCGTGAGTTATTAGCATCTTATTAGTTCAGTATCATATCACATACTAATAAGATTCGTAAGAGGACTATTAATTAATTTTAAAAAATAAATCAAACTCACCGAAGATAGAACAAAAAAGTTATATAAGTGATGGAAAATTCAAGCTTAAGTCATGAAAAAAGTTTCGCTAGGTCTTAGATAAAAAGTGAAAAATAAATGTCATTTAAGCGCTCTAAAGAGGGGTTACCATGGATAGTGAAGCCGATACCAATGCGTCGTGATCGATATCAAGTTCGATATACACTGCCTCTGCTCGAAGTGATTTTAACTGAAGGTTTAAAAAAGGTGTAAACAAATACAGCAATGTACATTTTCGTTCAGTTGTGATCGATAAAAGTGTTGTAATGAATTATAGGATACCAGCTTCCCTTATTGTTATTATTATTGTCTTTCAAAGGTGAAGTGAACAAATCATAATAATACTTCTAGCCATGTTGAAGTGTCTCTGATTACATAACTCGGTCATGAAAAAAATTTGGAGGAAAAGTCGGAGTTTTTTCAAGAGTGTGGACTTTGGTAATTATTCTTATTATTTATGTTGACGTTTATTTATATTTGCGTCTCCTTTGAACTTTGAAGTGTCCCTGATAAATTATACTTACCATGTATTATACAACTTACGACAAAGCTACGTACTCGCGTACGAGTAAAAAACATACCTACAGAATTTATGGCCCGTATTACAGAATGAGACTCAAGTCTTGATCTATACTTGAGTGTTGATTGTCTCTTTTTCTCACTATGACAAAGAAAACTGCTACTCAAGTATAGATCAGAGTCTGAGTCTCGTTCTGTAATACGGACCTATAAGAATTATATTGTTTTAAACAGTTTTTTATTCACTGATTCGGCACCGGGGCTTTCAGCACTTTACAGAGGTAGTCTTTAAAGTAGACACGCTATAAATCTGGAATTTTAGAAATTCCCCTGGGAACTAATTCCCGGGTGTTTTCTAGTTAGACAACGATATACTCAGGTATTGTATTTCTTATCCCTCTAAGAACTAAACGCTTTGAGAGTTAAGGAATACGTATTTTGTCGCCTTTAGCCCATAAGTCCCCATGGCGAGGTACGGGACTCCCTTCGAAACATAAAAGGGGGCTTAGGCCATAGTCCATTATGCTAATCCTATATCTTATTTTATTAAGTAGCCTTAAATAATTTTCCACGTCAAAAACGTAAGAGTCACCGACTTCAATCCCAAAAAGACAATTTTTTCGAGAGTGTCCCTCAATTTATTCAGGATTCCACCATCAGATCCTGGTTTCCTTACCATAGGACCACCCTTGGGATACTCCCTTTCCAACAAAAAAAAGAATAATCAAAATCGGTTCATAAACGACCAAGTTATCCGCGGACATACATAAAAAAAATATACGGTCGAATTGAGAAACCTCCTCCTTTTTTGAAGTCGGTTAAATAGAGCCAAAGCTGTTATCTATGGTATGTTTCTTCGCCTTTCCGAAAGTGTACCTACTTGGTTTACTAATGTCGAAAATCATTTGGATAATCTATCGTTCCATTAAATAAACCCAACTAAAACTAATAAATAAACGTTTCACGTGACGTATACGCTCTTGTTATTTTAATAACGTAACGTCACTCAACGTGGCGCGATAATTAATTGTTTCATCATGTTATTGAAAAACACAAACTGAATGCTACATTACTGGTCGTCTAGGAATATTTTATGCAAACGAGAAATTTTTAGTAATGTAGCAAGCAATGGAAAACAAAAAACAGTCAATGTTTGCAAGTTTTTACGATGTTCGTTTACTAAATAAACAAATGAAGGCGTGTTTGGACCGCGCCTCCAGTCACTAGCGGTGTTTTCGCGGGCACGGCCGTGCCTTCCAAATATAAATTTCGCGCGCAGTTTTATTTTGTTTTTTTCGGCCAGACTGTTGTGAAAAAGTTGGATTATGACGAAACACGGAGGTATGTTTTTGATGCATTCACAAACGCTAGGCAAATCGGTTATAGGTGATTATTTCTTATATTTTAAAAACAGTGAACAAAAAAGTTTATATTCATGACTTGTTTTCATGTACTTACTTACTATACGATCATATTTTGCACTTACTTGTGTAATATCGATAAACCAGTACGTTTTCTGGTTACCGTTCGTTTTATTTTATGGTAATAATTAATTAATTATTTACTTACTAGCTTTCTGCTCGCAACTTCGTTTCCGTGGGAATTTTCTCGGTGGAGTATTAGTTTTTTAAATATAAATCATCGAAATTGGTCATACCATTTTATACTTTTAGCGAGACTGACGGATTTTTATATGGAAACTTGGTAATTCTCCCCATGAAATGAAACAACTTTCCCCAGGGAACCCATAGGTGTTTTAAGAAAAGTGTATTTGTAAATTATCGTGTTTTCCTGTTAAACGGAACATGAAATCTCGTACCTGTCCAATCGACACCACTTGCCCAACTTTACCTGTACTACGGGTCCCGACCCGTGTCTGTCTCCAATTCAATTCAAACATACAAAATGTTACTTGAAAACGTCTTAATAATAGCAAAATAGTGAATTACATTAGAGTTTTTGAGTTTGCATCGATCGTCTGTAGCATCAATTGACGGGTGGACCGATTTTGGCGCGGTTTTTTGTTTGTTTGAAAGTTGACGTAATCGAGATAGTTCTTAGCTAAGTATACGCAATCAAATGTGGTTCAGCCATTCAAAAATTATAAGGGACCATCCATAAATTACGTCACACGTTAAGGGATGGGGAGGGGGTCGACGAAGTGTGACATTGTGTGACAAGGGGGTGGGAGGGGTCATAAGTTTCGTGACGTCACATTTCAAAATGTGTTATGAGTAAGTATTCAAAACGCGTTAACTATTAACGACAAACCTAACCTTCTCAGTCCCAAGCACTCTTTTTACGTTTTTACTTTGGTTGAGACAGTGAGTTTTTATTAGAAAATTACGAAAAATGGAAAATATGCAAAATATGTGACGACACGCTAGGGAGTCTTACAAATGTGACCAGCTGTGACAAGGAGGGGGAGGGGGTCGAAAAATCATGAAATTCGTGTGACGTAATTTATGGATGGCCCCTAAGACTTATAAGAGATGAAAAAAAATTTTTTTTTAAATATTAGAGTTATTAATAACGTCTGGGAAAATCTGTCAGCTGGTACATCCTTGGTTTTCTTTTATCCTTGGAGTAGGTGGAATATTTTCAATGACTAACATTAAAACGAGATTAAAATTGTTATTATTTATCTTTACACCTTTAATGTTTTTTGATAAGCATGATTGTTTTACTAACAGCAAACAGCTAATATACCTATGTTAAGAATTGCCTATTTATTTTTTTATACTAACTTTTATTTAAATAAATTCTTTGGATGTTGTGTGGGTATAACAAGGAAAAGTAAAGTCAAATGTTTAAGTATGACTTAGATCCGTGAGTGATCCGACCGATAAAAGTTTATCGCTAAAAACACTAAAAACTATAAAATAATAATATTATTATAGTTTCGCATATAGATAGGTACAACGTTCAAATTTATGTCCTTATGCTCTTGCAACAATGATCATGGTATTATATGATACGGCTAGCTGATGCCCGCAACTTCGTTTGCGTGTTAATTTTTTCTTTTGAACAGATTACACTTTATTGACTAAATATATAAAAAAACATGTCAAAATAACAAACAAAAATTTAAGATCCACGTTAGTTTCGTCAATTAAATAACCCGCCCTGAATCTGACCCGGGCCAAACGTCCCCATCAAGCTGGCCGTATTGCCGCGCTGGACGGCAATGGACAGACGCTGGACCAGGTAGGAGCCAGAGCGGGAGTCACCACCACGAGCTGAAAGTCTCTGGCCAATAATCTCCCGAATCAACTCCCTACCTTCACTACCCCAGGGACCCGCCGTTTCAAATGCGATGGGAACAAAGATATACGTTCAAAATATTGATTTAGTTTAAGATTTAGATTTTTACATACAAAAGTTTTTTCCCGCTAACTCCCGTTCCCGTGGGAATTTCGCAGTATCCTGTTACAACTAAGCTTTAAGTTTACTAAGGTACCTGCATGCCAAATTTCAAGCGTCTAACTTAAGCGGTTTAGATTTTTCATACAAAAGGATTTTCCCGCTAATTCCCGTTCCCGTGGGAATTTCGGGAATTCCTTTCTTAGTGCACCTCTACGGTACCTAAGCTACGTCCCTTCCAAATTTCAAGTGCCTACGTTTAGCCGTTTAGGCTGTGCGTTGATATGTCAGTCAGTTTCTCCTTTTATATATATATTTAGATTATGGTAAATATGGTAATACAATAGTTTTATGTTTGTATATGTCTGCTGCAGTGAGGAAAAAAGACCTGGGCCCAGCGAATTTTGCCAGACTGATTAGCAGGCTGGCAACACTGAATTTTAGCTCTCAAACTATCAAATTACATTCCCAGACAAATTAATCATTCTTGCATCTCAAATCTCGAATTTAATAAGATAAGATAAGATAAGAAAACTTTATTTGTTTTTTTTTCTTACTGTAATATGTTGGTTTTCCGCACTAAGCCCTTTGATTGGTCCACTGTGCGTGATATGTTTTACGCTGACTATTCCAACCATCGTCCATTTGTTTAGGAGCTATGATGCCACAGATAAACACACATATACACACGTCAAACTTATAATCCCTCTTTTTTTGTCAGGGGTTAAAAAAATCTAATAAATAGTTGACGGAACACTCTTCACCACAATTTAGCTTTGCTATAAAAAATCTTAACTTGTTATTGTCACACATCATATTATAGATTAACTGTTAACCTTGTAGATTAAACTGTATAACCAAACAGAATTTTATATTATCTTTAAACAATTTACTATGTAGATAACATGGCGCTTTAATATTTCCACTTACTAACTTATATCGCTGGACTTCACGAGAAAGAAAAACTTAGAATGTAACCTGCCACCTCTTCCCAGGCGTATTGTAGTAAGCGGGGCGCGAGTTTTGGGGGTTCCACCCCCCCCCCCCCTCCCGTAATATTCAAAATCACGACCATTATGCCTCTACGAAACACCGTAAAGTATCATCGACATTATCTATTGTGTTACCTCCCAATGTTTGCGACCAGTTCTAAAATTGACGAAGCGCTTTGTATGTACTCGTCAGTGCTTCCCGAAAGAAGTACATCTGTCGTCAAAGCAGAACTTGAAGTGTGGAAAGTAGATGTGGAAATGGGTACGGTCGGTCGCTAAAAATTTTGGCGATTTCATAAACATTGTTGTTGTTATATGTGAGTGGTTGCGCAAGAAGGGACCTCAATGGAAAATAATTTATTTCGAGTAAATCGCGTTTAAAGTTTCGAGTCGATATGAGTTTCGCCTCGAGCGCACCAACTAAAAAATCCACAAAAAAAGTCGCACTTAAAAATATTCTGATTAGACCAAAACAAAGCTGAAAGACCACAGAAACAAAATTAATAAAAACAAAAAACCCTTTCCAATCCCTTCAGGTCCCTTTTTGCGTAAACACTCACATATTGTCTTAAACCCGTCCGAAACAGATGTCTGGCTACGCCCGTGCCACATGCCTTCACGCCTATTATCCATGCCGGGGAGGCAGATTGTTATATGGTTCTAGAACAACTTGACGCTATATGAAACCTCATGAAATTTGCGGTCAAATGTCAAAAGAGTTTCGAAATGACAACGCCAGAGGGCGAGCAAGCCTTTGCGCGGTGCCCTCACGCAATCAAATTAAAGTTTCACCCTCATTCGATTGGCGTGACACGCGAGTTTGTCGCGGCCCATGCTAGCATTGCTGTTCTGTTAATTAAAAGATAGAGTGTAGGTAAAGGTAGGTATTTGACTTTAACTTGTAAAAAGTATTATTAAAGATTAAACCAGCGTTAGATTAGTGTTTACGGCGACAGTAAACGGATGTGCTCGCGATAAGTTATCATATCAGGCGACATATTAAACGAGTGTCATAATCGTCATAAAGAACATTTAATTAGAGGTGACTGAGCACATTCAGTAACTTACTTTAATTCCAGGATATATACACATCAACACGGTCTAGGGATATTGTACGATTTTTCATACAAAAGAGGCCTGTTTGAGAAGCTATAAAAGCATACTCGAGATACATGGAGGGCTATAATTTTCAGACGAGCAAGTGCTAAACTTGAATTTTCAATTCTAGTCAATAAATTTTGTTTTACTTGAAATTTGTGAAATCGTGACGGAAACGAAAACGAAAATGGACTTTTTGCCTGCTTTTTGTATGAAAATGGTCAAACTTACGCAATTTTTTTTTCATTTTAGTCACGTTTTCATAAATTTCAAAAAATACAAAATTTATTTATTTGAATTGAAAATACAGGTGCTAACTTGCTCGTCTGAAAATTATAGCCCTCCATGTATCTCGAGTATGCTATTATAGCTTCTCAAACATACCTCTTTTGTACGAGAAATCGTGCAATATCCCTAGACCGCGTTGATGTGTGTATTTCCGGATGTATTCTTTAATGAAATACTCTTATCGTATTTACATGCATATGATGACGTAACTAAAACTAAAAACAATGTAAACCCTCGACTTTAGGGCCTTACCACAAAAAATTCGTTTCGGAGCTGCGATGCCACAGATAGACTCACACTCACAGAAACACAGACATTTACATACACACAGATACTCACGTCAAACTTATAACACCCCTGTTTACAAACAAAAGTCGGGTTTAAAAACAACAAATAACAGAAAAACAATATTTATTTATCACAAAAAAGCGGTGTCTTATTGGCAATTGGTTACAGCCCTTTAAGATAACATTTTTCTATTTAAGGAGCCGTCACAGTAAAGACAGGAACCCCGTCATATCATATTGTACGATGTGACAATACTCTTATTATTCACACGGACAAACTGAAGTTGTGTTCAGAGAAAGATATTTTTTTATAGATTAAAAATTTAAAAAAAAACAAATGCCAGAAAAAGAAGAAAGTAACTATTCCCGCAACAGGTTGCCTTACGAAATAAAATAGTATTTATTTATATTGAGTATTTATTAAATTCACAAATGACCTCGTCAAAACATGTGGTTTTACATTCGCAAGTTTTAATATCGGTTAAAAAGGCAATGAGGAAAAAATACAAGGAAAACCCGTGCAACTTAGGGGGCGTCCATTAAATACGTGAGGTGTTTTTGGCGATTTTTCGACCCCCCCACCCTCTCTAGTGAGATGTCGTGAGATTTGGCTTGACACCCCCCCTCCCCCTTTTATTTCACGTGAGTTTTATGAAAATGCTTAGTTTTAGTGTAAATACGTTAATTGGTAATTTATTTAGAAAACTTGCATAATTATTTTTAACTTTTCATAATCGAACAATAAAAAACAGCTATGATTTACCAACTTAAATTAAAAAAAAAAGATTGTTCTAATTCAGTCCACGGGAACTCTGAGTGGCTACTGGAACAACATGGTTTAGTTGGTTTAACTTAGCTTTCCCTCAATTTAACACTATTTCTTTTGGGGGAAAATATTACGTGATATTTGTAGAGACCCCCCCTTTCCCCCACGTGAGATTGAGTGAGATCCGGCCCGACCCCCTCCCCCCCCCCAAAACGCCTCACGTAATTAATGGACGCCCCCTTACCTACTTGCCTAAATGGACAGTTACGAACCTGACGTGCTAAACTCCATTCCTTATACCCAAATGTAACTCGTATGCCTTGCTTTTTGCAAGATTTAATTAAATTTCTGAATGTATGTAGAGAACGGTGGTAGCCCAGTAAACGGAAGGTTTCGGATTCAAATCTTAGTGTGGGCCTTTACCACTAAATTCGTCCGTTCGGATTTATGAATGGATTTTTCCTTAATATAAGTGATACTTGCTTAGCGGTGAAGGAAAATATCGTGATGAAACGCGCTCATCTAAGAAAATTCGTTTTCGAAAGGCGCGCGATCCACCAACCCGCATTGGGCCGCCGTGGTGGAATATGCAGTCAGTTTCGATGTTAACTTACCAATATGAAATAAGGAAAAAGTTTTAGGTGTTCAAATGACTTTTTGCCTACTAATCTGGGAGCATAGTAGTGCCCCGCCAAGTCGAGCAATATTTTTTGAGCAATGTTTTTCCAAGTAAAGAACGCTTAGTCACAATTTTAAAATAGTCCGTAATTATGGATGTTTATAATAAAATGGTATTGCTTTTGTTTCAGAGGACAACATGCCGGTACGCGAGGGTCCCAAGCGGTCATTGGTCGGCGTCATCGACGACGGAACCAAAACCGTACGCTTCGTGGTAAGTGGGCGTCGACCTGGTAATACAATACGTTATACTATTTACAATTTAAAAAGTACTAACTACACTTTACACTAATAAGGTGACCTTAATGGCCAGGTTTCCTTTTTATCGTGGGTTCTCTTACGACCCATACTAACCCTAACACACCCATAATATCTACCCGAGAATGACAGTTTGCTTCAGAGACTATGGTATCGCTGCCTCTCAATCTATGCTTTCCAGCATTGATTCGTATCTTGGTTATCGTGATGAAACCCGTACGTCTAAGAAAATTCGTTTTCGAAAAGCACGTGGTCCACCAACCCGCATTGGGCCAGCGTGGTGGACTATGGCCTAAGTCCCCTTCGTGTTTCGAAGGGAGGCCTGTCCTCTCGATGGGGACGTATATGGACTGTAATTTTTTTTATATCTGCTATGCCAATCGGAAATTGATCTCAGTAGCGTCAATTAAAAGGAATTGTAACTAATTCGAGCTCAACCGGGGGTCAAGAATGTTTACGTAAAATAACTCGGATGTTATCGAACTTTTCAAATTATAATGAACTCTTTAATGAATGATATCGTCTCCACACTCATTGATGTCAAAGGTCAGACTATTAGTTACGCTTGTTTGAAACTGAATACGAAAACATCCAAATGTTTATACGTATTAATTCATTTGGGAAAGAAATCGTGTGTTTATTTAATTAATTTGTTTTAATAAGTAATGAAGCGCTCGTAGCCCAGTGGCGTTGCTGATCTGAATCGGTCAGTGGGATTAAGCAACGTACACTGAGGCAAGGAACCTGATGGGTGACCGAAGTGGCAATCAATACGAGCGTTTCCGTGCTATAGATACATTAAGCCCGCCGGCTGTTGTCGATGGACTGCAGTCGTTAATCCAAGTCAGATGCCGGTTAAAAACTGACACCAAGGTTAGTCAAGTTCGCCACGTACTTGACTATACCACAACACGATAAGAAGGAAAGGAACAAGTACATATTAATTCTTATGCAGTGTAGTTTGTATTGCCTCTATGGCATAAACCTCTTACGAAAGCCTTTTATTCTAGTTCCTCTTAAATAAATGCCTGTGATGATCGGTTGAGAATAACACCACCCCATTTCTTTCCGTGAGTGTCGTAAGAGGCGACTATGGAAACACAAATGAGACCTGCCTCCTATTAATCCACCTCAGGCAACGACACCTCAATTTGTTATGAATCTGTGGTGGCATCCTATGGTCTTATGCGGTGTGGTATATAGGCTCTGTGAAGGGCCGTCTGGTTCGCGACCACCCTCCTATCGAAGTCCAACGCTAAACAGCTTGCTGTGTTCCGTCGGTGCGTAGGAGTACCAGTGCCTTAATAGGCATTTTCTGGGTCAACTCGCTCCATCGTCGATCTCATCTATGACCTTGGTCAAGATTGAGGTCGAGAGTACACTCATCTTATAATAAAAAAAAAGATTCTGCGACTTTTCCTGTACTCCATCATCTAGCTAGATACCCGGTTGCTCTCTCTGAGCTTCTTTGCAGTAGATCCATTTCCATCTCATCCTCTTGATATTTTTAAGTGATATACACTCAGTTGCAAAGACATCCAATAAAGTTAATAATAAGCCGAAACTTGTATTTTAGGACACCAGGAACTCCCCAACTCGGAAAATTGACACTTATATAAATGTGCTATACATATAGACTAAACTCTTGTTTTGAAATCAGAAAATAATAAAATAATCTAAGAAGGTATTATCTCTCAACTTCAAAAGTGAATTGTGTAATGAGAGCGCATGAGTGTGTGAGTGAGTGTGCGTGTAGTGCGTGTGAGTGTGTATGTTTGAAGTGTGTGAGGCTGTGTCTGTGTGAGATTAGCATGTGAAAACCAGTAGAGATTCTATTTCATTATAACCCAACTCCTTTAGCCAAACAGTAACACTAATTTTACATTCCCATTTGGATTTGTTCAATATATTTAGTTCCTTATTTAACAGATTATACAGTCTGCCACTGCGACATGAGTAGAACCTGCTAGCAAAAGTTGTACGAAAGTTACAAAGTTTACATACGTTGTAATGTCTTCTATATTTGTTTTTATTAAGTACTTTCATTGTATCAAAATCAGAGTGCTTACGTGTGATGATATTTAAGATATATAATTTTCTGACTGTGAGGACTTCAAATTCTCTAAATAATTGTTCAGTTCTACATAGACGAGGTTTAAACAGAATAACCTTAATAATCAATCTTTGCGCCCTTTCCAATTCAATCAGTCTTGTTTTAGCCGCACCTCCCCACGCAGAAATGCAGTATGTCAATATCGATTGGACTAATGCGATGTAAGTCAATTTGATGACATTAGGATCAGTAACAAACCTTAACTGTTTAAAAATGTAGGCGAGTTTACGAATTTTATTAGAGACACTGTGAATGTGTTTTCCAAAATTTAGATTATTATCAATTATAACGCCAAGATATTTTATATGATCTGTTAAAGTTAAATTAGTACATTGACAAAAACTTACAGGAGCACGAGTATAACCACATGTATGAGCAGTAATTTTATATTGAATGTAAGATGTATCGAAGTTGGTAATAGAGTAGGGGATATATTTAGTTTTATTAGCGTTTAAAGTCAATGAGTTACTAGATAGCCAATCCAAAACAGTGTTGAAGCCCCGCTGTGCAAACTTGAAGACATCACTCCAGTTGCGTCCAGTGAAAGTAAGAGTTGTGTCATCTGCATAGGAAATGATCTTACAGTTTTTGATCTGGAGGTTGCACAGACCATTGATGTAACATAAAAATAGCGTAGGGCCCAGGATGCTGCCTTGCGGCACACCAAAAGTATTTGTTTTTATTAAGTACTTTCATTGTATCAAAATCAGAGTGCTTACGTGTGATGATATTTAAGATATATAATTTTCTGACTGTGAGGACTTCAAATTCTCTAAATAATTGTTCAGTTCTACATAGACGAGGTTTAAACAGAATAACCTTAATAATCAATCTTTGCGCCCTTTCCAATTCAATCAGTCTTGTTTTAGCCGCACCTCCCCACGCAGAAATGCAGTATGTCAATATCGATTGGACTAATGCGATGTAAGTCAATTTGATGACATTAGGATCAGTAACAAACCTTAACTGTTTAAAAATGTAGGCGAGTTTACGAATTTTATTAGAGACACTGTGAATGTGTTTTCCAAAATTTAGATTATTATCAATTATAACGCCAAGATATTTTATATGATCTGTTAAAGTTAAATTAGTACATTGACAAAAACTTACAGGAGCACGAGTATAACCACATGTATGAGCAGTAATTTTATATTGAATGTAAGATGTATCGAAGTTGGTAATAGAGTAGGGGATATATTTAGTTTTATTAGCGTTTAAAGTCAATGAGTTACTAGATAGCCAATCCAAAACAGTGTTGAAGCCCCGCTGTGCAAACTTGAAGACATCACTCCAGTTGCGTCCAGTGAAAGTAAGAGTTGTGTCATCTGCATAGGAAATGATCTTACAGTTTTTGATCTGGAGGTTGCACAGACCATTGATGTAACATAAAAATAGCGTAGGGCCCAGGATGCTGCCTTGCGGCACACCAAAAGTGACAGGTAGGTCATCGCTAGTATATTCTTCAATTTTAACACATTGTTTGCGGTTGGTCAAGTAACTATTAAATAAGGCTAGTTGATTTCCCCTAATACCTAGATTTTCCAGTTGACTCACGAGGCGGGGGACAGAGACAGTGTCAAAGGCTTTAGCAAGATCAAGAAAGATACTTAAACATTTTTTGTTATTATCCAGGTTCTCAACAATATGATCTACTAGTTCATGAACAGCATCAACAGTGGACTTATTTGCTCTAAAACCATATTGTGAAGGAGCTAAAAGATTATTGCTTTCAAGAAACTTTGTCAGTTTTGAATTTATAATGCGTTCAAAGATTTTAGATATAGTAGATAAAATAGAAATAGGCCTATAATTATTGATACTGTCTCTGTCACCAGCCTTATGAATGGGAAGAACGATAGATTTCTTCAGAGCGTCGGGAAAAATGCCCAAATGCATACAACGGTTTATTAGTTGAGTAAGCACCGGAACAATATATTGACTTACGTTCTTGATCAGTTTAGGAGATAGAGCATCCCAGCCGGGAGCGCAGTCTGGCTTAAGATTACGTATGGCAGTTTCAACTTCCTCTTCTGTGACATTTAAGAATACAATCGAATTTACTGGAGCTGTGAAGTGATCTTGTTCTAGATGCGAGTCGGTTAGCAAGTGAGGTGGGATTTGCTCAGCAAGAGATTTGCCAACATTCGCAAAGAAAGAGTTTACATGATTGATGGAGTCTTCGGGTGTCTGTTTTATATTTAAAAGTTGAGCACTGTGGTTGATCAGATTATTTCTATTTGTAATGTTGTTTATTGTTTTCCAGAGTTTTTTTGAGTTTCCTTTTGCCAAATTTAGTTGATTTTTTTCATATTGTTGTTTTAATTTTTTAAGTAGATTATTACAAAAATTCCTATAACGTTTGTATGTCGCGCATAACACTACATTGTTTGGTTCCTTTTTCAGTTTTATATGCATTTGATCTCGGTTTCTTATACAGCGTAGGAGGCCTGGGGTAACCCAAGGTTTCAAAGTTATTTTACTGCGAGGTACTCTTAGTTGAATCGTGTTTCTAAAAAGTAGATTTCTCAACATATCAATTAGTGTGTCAGTAGCTTTATTTACGTCCATTTCATTTAATATTAGTGTAAAGTCGACATTTGAACAATCTTTTATCAAGCTATCCCAATTTATTTTTTGAAAAATTCGTACTGTATTCGATTTTGCTTTATTTTTGTTTTTTAAGCAAAACAATGTTGTTGCGTGATCTGTGATAGAAGTATCAATTTTAAAAGTAAAAGATGACAATTTGGTTCTAATAATAACATGGTCTAGACAACTTTTAGATCTTGTCGGGAAACAATGAGCTGGAGCAAGGCCATGGAACGTAAGCGTGTCTAAATAATCCTGCACATCAGGTTCATTATTAAGAATGTTGATATTAATGTCACCTGATATAATTAAAGTTTTAAAATGCTTTAAAGATTCTAATAACGTATGAAGAGAATGTAAGAAATTGCTTAGATTTTTAAAACACGGAGGACGATAAATACAAATTAAAGCAGTTTCTAAACCATATTTTACCACTAAACAGTTTGATTCTAGAAAGTGCGGTTCAACCACTGAGCATTTAGATTTCGATTTTATATAAACCAACAGACCATCGTTTTGATTATAATTATCATTAGTTACATAGGGTATATAATGTAGTATTCTAGGCGGATTTTTTAACTGAGATAACCAGCATTCAGACAATATAATAACATCGGGTGAGAAATCAAACTGAGATAATGAGATGTGAAAGTTTTCAAAATTTTTATTGACACTGCGTATATTTTGGTGTAGAATTTTTAGAAAGTGGACAGGCCTTGTCATATATGAGTTGCAAGTTTTAGGTGTTGTTACTAACGCTGTAGATACTTGATATCGATCAATATTATTTATTAAATCATTTACATGCGCGAATTTTACAGTTAAGTGGAAGTAGTATCAATCGTGGGTGCTGAGTTATTATAAAATATAGGAACTTACCCTTTTGTATGTCGAAGTTTGTAGAACCAGTTACCGTTTTTTCAACGACATTATTAGCACTCCGGATGCATTTAAAACAAGTAAAAGTTTTGCAGGTTAACATACACGTGCAGACAGTCAATTTATATATGGTAAATAAGTTGGATTTAATTAAAAAATGGAGTAAGTAATCAATTTTGTAGTTATAAATAGAGGGTAGTAGAATACTCATGGCCAAGAAATTGTAGTGACTTTTGTATCGTTTGAGGGTGAGTGTGTAAAACATGTACTGGGTAAAGATTATTTGCGAGTAATGCAGTTGTTGGCGAGTTAGGTTAGAGGCACAGTGGGTGAAGTTAAGAGACAACATCATTTTTAGTAATACAAACAAAATGATTACTATATTAAAGATTAGTCATTTTGATTTTAACGCTAATAAATCCTCTTCTGTTTGTATGTGTATTTGTTGGTGATCTTCGGCCTTGCGCATGAAAATTCGTCCCTTACTAAACCAGCAAAATTTGAAATTTAGTGTTTTTGCTGTGTCACGCGCCATCGCAAACAATTTTCGGTCTTTGTATGTCATACTCTCCGCTACGTAGATTGGAACTGGTGGGCCAGTCTTGCCGATCGTCTTTGTGGACAATTTATTAGTTGGGTTTGACTTATTGTATTCTCGTGCTGCTTTGAGAATTTCGTTTCTAGTAACAACCGAGGTCAGTTCCGCGATCACTGTTGTTCCACCCGTGTTAGTTTTTACTCTATAGATGTCTTTTATGTGAGAAGAGTCAATGTCAATCTTGATGGCATCGCAAGTTTTTTGGACGATTTCGCATAGGTCTCGTTGTGTCTCCCGCCCTACAACCGGTTTGTCATAAGGCAGATTACGAAACTCAATAGCTGTGAACTTAAGTCTTTTTTCTATATCGTCAATTTTGTTTTCGAGAAAGGCAGTGTACTTCATATTGGCCTTCCTCTCCTGTTCTAGGGCTTGTAATTTGTTCTTCATGTCTTCATATTGGAGAGACATGAACAACATAGATTTTTTCATTTCTTCGTTTGAATTTTGGATTGCAGTATTCTGTAGTTTTAGTTCAGCTATATCGGAGCGCAGAGATTTCATAGTTTCGTCTTGATCTTTTTTCCAACTGGCCAACATCTGTACAATATCTGCCTTTTGAGAGGTGTTGGGAGAAAGCAACTCTTCTTCACTACGAAGTCTTTTCGGTCTTCTACCAACATAATTGATAGGACTATTAGGATCCAAATTGGAGATATCACTTTCCGACGCCACTTGAGGTCGAATGCTGTCATTCGGGGGAGTTCTCTGCATCCTGGACATTGCAACAAGTTCGTAGTTTTTGTAGTCGAAAGCAGCCAAAATACGTTGATCCTCGGTATCTTTTTCGTAATGAGCCACCGCGGATCCGGCGAACTCGGTCGGAGAACAATAGACGGCCAATGCGATAGCTGCAGTATATGTGCTCTCAAATATATTTGTCTCAGACGTTTGTCCTTCTCACTCACCCACTGAACAGCACTGGGCTATGCTATCCTGGTAGCACTCAGTAATTTATTAGATTTATTTTTCGTAAGAATATAATTTTAATATTTAAACAAGGAAATAAGTGCACACGTCTGTTCACTTTCACGTCCGAGGGGGGAAGTTAATGTTACTTTAAGAACATTAAAACATTTTTTTGTTATTTTTGATATTTTTGTTGTTTTGTTTATTATGTATTTTAAGTTAATATTTGCACACCTTGCCGGTTGAATGCACAGATCGCCTATTTAGTTTAAAATCATTAACACTTGCAAATTTATTTATTTATTTATTTATTTAAACGAGAAACTCTGTTGTATAAACGTTCTTCCCGTCGCGAGATTGTTTACGCCGCTTGCGATAGTAATCTCGCACACCATGTGTGCATTTGGCGCGCGAAGGCTTAAGTAAAAACTTTTTTTTTTATTAAAGAAGCTTTTACTTAATTTTTATTTCAGGCACATAACAAAACATTTGTAATACTTACAATCTATTAAAATATTAAAGTACATTCTCTAAATAAATTACATAATATTTATTATTCGTCAAAAATGAATGTTATAATCAGGGAGCGGAATCTAATAGCAAAACAATTGAAATGTAATAGAGATGGGGTATTGCTTTTTATCGACTAAACAGACTATCGATAACTAAGTGGAGTTGTGCTTTATGAACACTTGTTTTCCGTTTGCGGCTTCGCCCGTGTGGATTACGCGCTTTTCGACGCTTTTCGATCCTATGGTAAATGTTTTAAAAAATCAAACATCAAATTTATTTATTATTCATTATTATACAAATTTATTTATTATTCAGATGAAGTTGTGCTGCCATGACCATAATATTATAATAAAACGAGCCCACTTCATTTACAAACTCTTCAGGATCATAATTCCTATAGAAAGTCGACAAAAATCGTTCAAACACTTAGAAATTCAAAGTAGAATAAAAAAATTCCTAGTTGAGTAAAAGTACTAAAGTATCGATAGCTTGGAAAAGTCGATACAAAACAATGTCCCATCTTTATTACATTTCAATTGTTTTGCTATTAGATTCCGCTCCCTGGTTATAATTTTAATATTTAAGGTAGTCCTTAGGTACTATGCACCGACAAGGTAGGCACACTTTTAACTAACCATTTATTTATTTTTTATTATTATCATTCTTACAACTATCTTTACAGGTTTGAAACCTAATGCGACAGTGTAGCTACAGTATTATACAATCAATAACAAATAACTTATTGTAAAGTCACTGTCATAAACATATATGTATTGTTCCAAAAAAAGCGGAAATTTTCGTGTTATCACATTGCTGAAGCCTTTTGTGAAAAGATATCTTGAATTTATACATTAGTTCATGAAAACCTTCTACCCCTCTTTTTTGTCGGGAGTTAACAAAAAGGCGACGTCTAGAATTTTAACTTTTAAGACGGTGGATCAAAAGGTGACGTCTAGAATTTTAACTTTAAGACGGTGGATCAAAAGGTGACGTCTAGAATTTAACTTTAAGACGGTGGACCAAAAGGTGACGTCTAGAATTTTAACTTTAAGACGGTGGATCAAAAGGTGACGTCTAGAATTTTAACTTTAAGACGGTGGATCAAAAGGTGACGTCTAGAATTTTAACTTTAAGACGGTGGACTCACTGAATGGCAAAAAACAATCGAATTGTTTGTTTTTTATGTATTCATTTATACATGATGTAAGGAAAAGCTTAGCAAATACTTAAATGGTGGAATGCACCCATAACTATGACAGGCTGCGAGTATTTATTTTTATCCGGAATCGTTATTTTTGCGTTATTTACCTACTTTTGGCGCCACCTGGCTCTTATATCAGAATGCTATGTACTTACATAGCTGGTTTTCATGGTTTACACTGTTATTGTTGTATTTCTTTGCGAGATGGGTTGTATTCGAATTAATAATTTAATTTTAGAGCAGACTATTTTAAAAACTACAATGATAGTCTAAAATTCAGGGTTTTAGTTTATGCTAAGCTGTCCCTTGTTATATGTATAGCCACCGAGTCAAGGTGACGCGATGCACAGAATGTTAACGACATGTGACGTTTTGCGTATTTTATTAAAATACATTTACATAATATAAGCAGGTCAATGAACACATTTTATACGTGTTTTTATTTTGATCAAGAAATGGATTTTATTAAAAAGTCAAAGTCAAACTAGCTTTATTTCACACTAGCTTTTTCCCGCGGCTTCGCTCGCACAAAGAACTCTTTTAGACACCCATTTCATTCTTTACCCCTTAGGGAATGTTTTTCAAAAAATCGCGAAACACGTGTCCGTTTATTTGTTTCAAGGTATCTTGACGAAGTTTCGAGTCAAAATATCAAAAAAAAATGTTTTCTCCATACAAACTTTGAACCCTCGTATGTATGTATGTATGTATGTAAACACTTTATTGCACATAATAAAAATTACAAAACAAAAGAGATGGATACAAAGAAAACTATGTACAAAGGCGAGCTTTTATCCCTTAGAGAGATTTCTTCCAGCTAACCCTCGAGAGAAACGAAAGGAGACTAATCGCAGGATCGGCGTACTTGCGCAATAAGGAATTTTAACTAATCCCCCCCTCGTAACTAATCCCTCGTTTCACCCCCTTAGGGTTTTCATTTCGAAAAATCATTTTTTAGTGCTTGCTTACGTCATAAAAGACACCTTTTTGCCAAATTTCAGCTTGCTGAGTCTAAAGGTTTGGGCTGGGCGTTGATGAGTCAGTGAATCATTTTTTATATATTTCGTATACATAGTAGTGATAATATAGCAACACTGTACAGGGTTTTTTCACGATTTTTCCTACAAAAAAGATCTGTTTGAGAAGCTATAAAAACAAAAATAAATAAATAAACGCTACACACTCAAAGGCTCACACTAAGGTTTTCCCTTGTGTCGTGGGTCCCTTGGAACACACATAAAGACAGACACGAACAGTGAACACCCATGACCCGAGAACAAACAGCTGCTTTTACGCGTACTCGATACACATGGAGGGGTATAATTTTCAGACGAGTGTACGCTAAACCTGAATTTTCAATTCTAATCAATGTATTCGGTTTTTCTTGAAATATGTGAAAACGTGACAGAATTATAAATCTTTCGCCCATGACTTAATAAAACCCATTCGTAAAAAATCCTATAAACCTTTTCTTCTTTGTTTATTCTAGATATACGAAGCGGAACAGTCCGACGAGCTGGCAGCACATCAGCTGGACAAGACACAGGTCCAGCCCCACGAAGGATGGTCTGAGCAGGATCCCTTGGAGATTATGCATCATATCAGAGCGTGCGCTGAGAACGCGATCGACCAGCTTACTGAATTAGGTGAGGGTTAACTACTGTCACATATGAAAGGTTAAAACACAACAGCTGGACAAGACACGGGTCTAGCCCCACGAAGGATTGTCTGAGCAGGATCCCTTGGAGATCATGCATCATATCAGAGCGTGCGCTGAGAACGCGATCGACCAGCTTACTGAATTAGGTGAGGGTTAACTTACTGTCAGATATGAAAGGTTAAAACACATCAGCTGGACAAGGCCCAGGTCCAGCCCCACGAAGGATTGTCTGAGCAGGATCCCTTGGAGATCATGCATCATATCAGAGCGTGCGCTGAGAACGCGATCGACCAGCTTACTGAATTAGGTGAGGGTTAACCACTGACGTACAGAGGGCCGCTCATTAGGTTACCAGGAGCGTGCACTCTGTGCTGTTGCGATAACAACGGTTTTTCAATGAAAATGGGGTAACCTGGTGCGTTGGTCTCTACGTCTGTCAGATAGGTATGAGAGGTTAAAATAATAGATAGATTAAAAGGTTAAAATAAGATTTATTGCATAAAATGGTGCTTCAAAGAAAGGTGAGATTAGGTTAAATTAACTTAGTTTAATCGTCTAGTTCAGCCATTCTCAAAGTGTGGAGCCCTAGGGTTCCGCGGAGCACACCTCAAATAAATTACTAAAATGTGAAATTAGCGTATAGAAGAAAAACGTTACTTTTCCATCTAAATCTAACATATGGAACTGCGAGCGCCTAAACTCTAAGCCAGGAGCTTGAACAACAGTTTAACTCTAGTTAATTAATAGTTAAGGGCTCCGCCAAATATTTTCTTTTCCAAAAGGGGTCGCTCGCCAAAAAAGTTTGAGAACTGCTGGTCTAGTTAAATAAGAGAAAGAATAGAGATCCATACCATCCATCCATTCCATACACTCACGCCTATAACTTGACGTCACAATTGACATTTATTCAGAGGGTTATCACAGAATAAATAATAGTACTAACGTACAGAAGTCTCACTCCCTAACAAAAGTCAACTTTAGGCATAAAAATTTGCCTATTATTGCGAGCGGCACAAGCTTGCAAGAGAAATTGAAACTTATAGTCGACCGCTAGCGTTAATATTCTACACACATCAAAAAAAGTTTACGATCAGTAGCAAAATCAGGTGTATTCTTTAAAATATAAATTATTTAAAGAAACTGTTTACGTTTTATGATTTTATAATGAAAATGCACTAAGTAAATAAAAGAATCATTATTAATTATTTACTTTTTATTAACAAAAGCTAGGAAATGCAATTTTGGCTTAAATGTAATGTAATGAAAAATTTGAATTAATGAAAAAACAAACAAAATTTATTACGAAAAAATTAATAGTTAGTATAAAATGACTCCTCCCCTGGCTCGCACACATGCGGAAACCCTTCTGGGCATGCTAAGAATTAAGTTATCTAGCATTTCTTGTGGTAACCTGTCCGACTCTTCAATAGCAGCTGCCCTGATTTCTGACACTGTTCGCGGAGGTGGCTGACGGTTCCAAACAGCTCGCTTAAAAGCATCCCACGCATGCTCGATCGGGTTTAAGTCAGGTGAGCCGGCAGGCCAGTCTAACCTGGTGATGTCGTATTGCTGGAGAGCAGCATCAACACGTCCGTTTCGATGTGCGGGCGCATTATCATCTACCATTATGAATTGGCGCCCGTGGTTGATGCGGAATGGTCTGACGTATCCATCGATTGCAATCGTTTTGTACATGGCTCCGGTCATGGTGCCTTGATACGGGATTAAGGGCTTCCTAGCCCCAATCATTATCCCGGCCCAAAAGGACACTGATTTCCCGCCCTGCTGAACGGTTCCAGTGGCAGTTCTCTGCCTTTCAGAGTTGCCAGGTCTTCTCCAGACACGGACACGTCGGTTATCTGGATGTGTACTGATCCGCGTTTCGTCAACGAAGAGGCAGTTCTGCCAGATGCTTTCGTTCTCAATTTCTTCATTTTGACGGAGCCTAGCCCATTGCAATCTGCGCCGCTTCCGTTGCTGTGAGTTCAGAGGTGCTCGCCAGGATCTCCTTGCTCGTAATCCAGCTTGGTGTAAGCAATTTCTAATCGTTTGGGTGCTAACTTCGCGGCCGGTGGCAGCTCGCAGCTCTGCTTCCATTTTAGTAGCGTTCATTGTTGGGTCACGGGCAGCCAGTAATCTGATATATCGCTTCTGAATTGCAGTAAGAACAGTTGAGCGACCACTGCGAGGTCGATCAGCTAAATCTTCCATGCCCTGATACCTCTCCAACGTGGTCACGACGCAGGATTGGGATACATGAACTCTGCGTGATATTTCCCTCGTGGAATAGCCTTCTCCACTTAAAGTTAGAATTCTGGCTCGTAAAACTGCAGTTAATCCTCTCGGCATCGTTACCAACTTAATTTTTTTTAATAAATTGAAAATATTGATAAGTTGCGACTATGTCAGATTTCTGAATGAAAGCAAGCAAGGGTTGATTGTCTTTTTAAATGAAAAAAAATTTGAATTACGAAATTATTTTATATTGAAATTTCATATTTTTAAATAAAGAATCAAAAGATAAAAAGTGATTAAGTTTTATTCTTCTACAATAAAAAATATTAGCACTTTTCCAAGTGATCGCAAACTTTTTTTGATGTGTGTATTGCGCACCGCCGACTCGATGCCGCGTTCGCGACGAGAGCTCAGGGTCAACACTCGCCGCCGATTTAGAGGTAAAATTATTATTGAAATTAATTAAGAAAGATAACACTGCTTATAAAATCAAGAGTAACTTTAGTTAGGAATGTAGTAAGTAAAAACACAAGTTAACATAACCAACTATGTTATTTGATACTTAGCCTACATACCTACTAACTACAGACACCTACAGACTATTGTGATGGCAAAACGTGTTTCTGTCTGGTTTTAATATTGTTAATAAGTAGATACACTTATTACTTTGTTCAACACGCGACCAATACGGTGAGCGCGCGCGGCGAGTAGGTAGCAGCCCGCGCTTGCTGGCATACTCAGTATGCCCGCCGCGCGAACATGCCTAAACTGCGGAGTGACACCCCCCTGGGGTTATTAGAAGGAACATATACGTGTGTAGTGGTGGTAGGTTGTCAGCCTTTCGCCTACGATACAGCAAAACCCTCGCGTCCCACTTACTGGCTTCTACTGTGTGCCTGGGAAGAGTTGGCAGCACATTCCAAGTTTTTCTTTCACTCCCAGTCTAGTGTGGAAGCGTCTGGAAATATCAAGCAGGTGTTTGGTCTCGGCCTGTTTCAGACTCGGTTTGGTCCATATTACAGAACGCGACTCAGACTCTGATCTTTACTTGAGTAGCAGAAAGAGACAATCGATACTTATGCATACAGGGCTTTAGGTATCTCTCTTTCAACGTCTCAGGTGGTTAATCAGTCCATGAAACTGAACAACTTTCCCAAGGAACATAGGTCAAAATACGAAAAAAAAAATTGAGTTCCCATACAAACTTCATCAGCATAATATAGCGCATTTTGTATGGGAGAACAAAATTTTTTTTCATGGACTGATTAACCACCCGAGAGGTTGAAAGAGAGATAAGTACCTAAGCCCTGTATATCAAGATTTGAGGCTCCTTCTGTAATATACGGGCCTCAGCATGTGATAGCGTGAAGTTAATTTATTTTTTGTACTACAGGATACTCCAAAGAAGACATTGTGACACTGGGCATTACAAATCAAAGAGAGACGACAATAGCGTGGGATAAATTCACAGGAGAGCCGTTGCATCCTGCCATAGGTAATAAAACGAAATAATATTTAAGTCTTTACATATGAAATTCGTGATTTTTTCTCAAGTTCAAATTCAATTCAAATTCAGTTCAAATTTTATTCAAATTTAGTTCAAATTCAATTTGACTAAACAGCTATTATTTTTTGTTTGTTTATCCTTTTAATAAATCAATTAGACCCACATTAATTTGATCGATATGGTTAAGGGATAGTGCATCTGCTTATTCGTAGGTCCCGGGTTTTTTTATATTTTTTTTATTTGTACAACGGTAAGTTACAGTTTGTCTTAGTTATATTACTCGCCAAACTAAACAGTTTGATGGCGAGACGCGCTCTTTTTTATGCGATATGAAAAACCTACCATAAACTCATTAACAAAGGAAAATACAACACCATACTTTGCGCATATTAGCAAAGTTGAAAATGCTAATAATGCAATTCACAATTTTGACTTATTTTAATTAAGTAATGTTTGATTATTGGTCTGAGCAAATATGTTGTGGAATTAAGATTAAGTAAAGATTAATTTAAATAATCAGCAAATTGACAGTTTTTCAGAGACTAAAATTCTTTAACTACTATATTTTATGATTTAAGTCTTATTTTAATTTTAAAATGAATTACAAAACGTAAGAAAATCGTAAATATAATACTATCAAAAATGTATGACGCAGTAAAGAGTAACTAATTTGGCTAACAAGTCTAAGATCTTATGTAAATAAGTCTTATATTTGTTATGTCCTCGGCTACTGATTGTAAAAGGTTAAACGATATACATGTAAGTAATGTATAACTGGAGCTCGCTGCGGTCGTGTTTCATGTGGACTCACGTTACAGATTACTTACTACACTTGTGTCGTTAATAACTATAGAATAGATTTAGTCTTAAAGATGTAAACAGTAAAAAAAGGAGTAAGACTTTGGGTCCGTATCAAGTCTTGAGCCAACCTGTACTTAAGTATAGATTACGACTTGAATCTCCTTCTGTAATACGGGCCTAAGTGTTAGTAAATTTTAAAGTGACAAATAAATGTTTTCTCCTTTTTACTAAGGGACCATCCATAAATTACGTCACTCGTTTAGGGGATGGGAGGGGGTCGACGAAGTGTGACATTGTGTGACAAAGGGGTGGAAGGGGTCATAAGTTTCGTGACGTCACATTTCAAAATGTGTTATGAGTAAGTATTCAAACACGTTAACTATTAACGACAAACTTAACCTTCTCAGTCCCAAGCACTCTTTTTACGTTTTTACTTTGGTTGAGACAGTGAGTTTGTATTAGAAAATTACGAAAAATGGAAAATATGCAAAATATGTGACGACACGCTAGGGAGGGGGGAGTCTTACAAATGTGACCAGCTGTGACAAGGAGGGGGATGGGGTCGAAAAATCATGAAATTCGTGTGACGTAATTTATGGATGGGCCCTAAGCTTGAAAAAAAAGGACCTAAAATAGGTACATTTAAATGTCCAAGGCATTTAAGTGTGATAACCTGATAACACTTTCAGTGTTTGACTGTGGCGCTCGCTGATCTCAACCGATCAGTGAGGTTAAGCAACGTAAACAGAGGCAGGGAACCTGATGGGTGACCAACGTTTATCACGAGCGTTTCCGTGCTTCGGAGGGCACGTTAAGCTCTCGGTCCTGGCTGTTGTCGATTGACTACAGTCGTTAAAACCAAGTCAGAAGCCATTGTGCGGTTTGAAAACTCTGACACCAGGGTTAGCCAAGTTCGCCAAACACTTCACTATATCTACACGATAGGAAGAAGAGTGTGATAACTTTTTTTTTTTCATTCCAGCATGGAACGACATTCGCACAGATGCAACAGTAGACGCGATCCTAGCCAAAGTCCCAGATCGCAATAAGAACTACTTAAAACACATAAGCGGTCTGCCCATCAGTCCGTATTTCAGCGCGCTAAAGATGCGTTGGCTGAAAGATAACTGCAAGGCTGTGAGGAGGGCGAGTAGAGATAAGAGACTTATGTTTGGTACTGTCGATTCGTGGATCGTTTGGGTAAGTGTCAAGCCATTTTAAGTGCTGTTAAATTCATTTTCTGTATACTAGAATGTTAGGAGAGCATTAGATTTTTCTTAGCCACAGTGCTCGACTTTTCACACTTGTCTTCTGTCGTCATAGCAACCCCAATTTTCATAAAAAGAAAGGTACTTACTAAAAAAAAATATGTCCAGGCACTTATTAAAAACATGTCATAATAATATTATCATGTTTAAGATTCTTGTGGTTATTTTCACTACAGTAGAGCCGAAACCTAAAGTTACGTATGACAGCTCAACCACAGGTCGCTATAACCTTGTTACGTCGTCATCTTTTCAAATCAAAATTCAATAATACCATATCTCCCTAATTAATTACAAACTGCCACAGTGCCACAAAATGGTCGTAGCTCAGCATTTGTTTTGCCTTTCGACAAAACACTGATATTCTGCTACAACGCTGTCAGTCACGAATGCTCAGCAGGGTGAAAATGTTGTGTCATGTGATTGTGGATAAATTGATTGTACTTGTCTGGTATAGTAGTATTGTGTTATGTGATATATATATATATATATATACAAGATACAATATAAGTATAAAATAAGAAATATATACACATATTAAACTGGCGAAAAATTTCAAAATCAATTAACAAATATCGCTACACCATAAGCTTCTGGAATTCGTGTAGTGTTACGTGTAGTGTTGTTCGTTTCTTCTGAGTACTGTCGGAAGTATCATTTAAAACAAAAATCGTGGTAAACACCCGTTACAATATGTACCCGTCGCGCGCTTGTTTACGGCAGGTGCTTTGAGTATTTAACACTCAAAGGGCAGGTGCGATACACACGGGTGTGCAAGAATCGCGCGAAGGTTTAAAACATATTATCATGTTTATAATGCTCAGAAAAGTAACAACATTCTCAGAAAAGTTTTTTTTTTGCAATTTTCCATACAATTAGCTAATCTAATAAGTTGTAGAGGGGTTTTTGTCATATAATATTTTGTCTATTCCTTGAGGAATGTTGTTCGGTTTAATTTGTTGCTTTACATCCTTTATTTTCGCTTACTAATTAAGTTTTTAGTCACCTAATATATTACAACAATCCTGAGTTGACGATAAGTAAAGCAAAGGCCTACCCTTTAAACTCAAAGCTATAAACAACAATTTCTCTACATAATACAATACATATTATTTTTCTTTTCAGAACCTAACAGGCGGCCCCAAAGGCGGTCTTCATATAACAGACGTAACTAACGCGTCCAGAACTTTGCTCATGAACCTAGAGACTTTAAACTGGGATCCTATGTTGTGTCGGTAAGTTCTTAATCAAACAAAAACATGGTACTAACGCCTGTGAGGCAGAGATTAGTCACATTAAAAAAAAAACACAGATTTCGTGCCTCTGGGAAATTGTAACCAGCAATTAAAAATGTTTTTTCCATAGATCTTTGCGTTAGTATAAACATATTCATTTTGTACAACTTTAGAGTTGCAGCGCAGCTGTCAAAAAAATTTCCAAAACTGTCATAATAGGTTTTTTTGCGATTTACCGGTAAACTTCGCGTCTGGCGGTAAAAAGTGTTATGTAACAAAAAACCGCAACAAAAAGACGAACAAAATGAGTTTTGTTGAGTCCCGATCGGTTTGGTAGTTTTTGCGCAATCCGCAAAAAAACGTGTTTTTGGCCATTTTTTCTAAATTCAATAACTCTCGTTGTATATTATATAAAGAGCTGAAATTTGGACTGAAGGTAGATATTACAGCCTCAAATATGGTCCTCTTTGTGATCAACGTTTTAGGGACTTGCACTCACTTAAACTTTATGAAACTTTGACATATTGTAGAGAGGGATTAGGGAAAGAGAATGAGAGGTTTCAAAAGTTTTTTGGGCCATTTTACGAGAAGACCATTTTTCAGTTTTTGCTGCGGTTTGCAAAAAGTTTAAATGCGATCGAGAAAGTTTAAATTTGCTGTAATATCTACCTTCAGTCCAAATTTCAACTCTTTATATAAAGCATTGAAAATAATAATAAAGAATTGATAAAGAATTGAATTTCGAAAAAATTGCCAAAAAACGCGGTTTTTTGCGGATTGCGCAAAAGCTACCAAACCGATCGGGACTCAACAAAACTCACTTTTTTTGTCTTTTTTTGTTACATAACACTTTTCACCGCCAGACGCCTAGTTTACCGCTAAATCGCAAAAACCTATTTTGACAGTTTTAAACATTTTTATTAACAGCCGCGCTGCAACTCCAAAGTTGTACAAAATGAATATGCAAAGATATATAGAAAAAAATATATTTGCTGGTTACAATTTCCTTGACACAAAATCTAACTCTGCCCGACTTGGAAATGAATGAATCGACGGAATTCGCAAAAATGTCGTTCTGCCTTTTTGCCTTTTTTAAAAAAGGTTAGGCTACAGGGCAAACCCTTAACCCGATCGTCTTTGTTTTAGGTTCAAATTGTATTTCTCAAATTTTTGATATCATCCTTCGTTTTCAAAATATCTAGCGCCAAAATCAAAAATTCGGAAAAAAATGTTTTTTTTTTTCACTATTTCGGCCATAACTCTGTTCGTTTTTGACTTTCTCAAATAAATCTTTTTAAACCTTACAGCTCTCGTGAATACGCGTCTTTTGAGCCTTTTTTGAATATCATACCCTCACAACCCTCCGAGATATAAGGGGATCGCACTTTTTCGTGAAATCGGAGCCTATACTGGAGATAACGAAAAGACATTTCCATATTTAAAAAAACTTTTGTCTATTTCGATGTATGTGTGTTTTGTTTCGTTGGCTAATAACATCCTTAAAACTTACTAATATAACAAACAGATGTGAAAATGTTTGCCTTTCGTCTAGAGCAATATTCACACAGAATTTGTGGGAAAGACCTTCAAGTGGCGTTTGACTTGAAGGCACGATAGCTCAGTTGGTTCGAGGTCTAATCCTGGGATTGTGGGTTTGAGTCTCACTCGCGCGGAACATTTTTATTTCCCAAAAATTCTTTATGGTTCCTCCTTATCACAAGCATGATTAATAAAAAAAAAAACAACGGGTTGCACTCCGGGAGTGCCGGCAGAAGTGAAAACTTGAACGTTAACGTTGTGCATTAATATGGAAATAAAACAAAATACACAAAAAGAGTCCGTTATTCTCTCAGGATTCGATCCTTCGACGCCTCGCCTACGATCTGACAACTTCAACCGCCAAAAATACAAAAAGACTTTCTTGAGTTCACTTCGTGGTTTCGAACCCTCGACCTGTTGCTTTCAATCTGGCAAATTTTTCCACTCGACCAAACTGACTACTTTCAATTCAGTAAAATAGTCTATCGGTATTTGCGCGCGCGAATAATCATTGACATCTGTCACAGAATCTTACGGTTTTTCGATCAGCACACGTGACCTGACGCGAATTTCACAGTTTTTACCCATCCCACAAAAGTGCTCAACGCCGCTAAAGAAGTTTTCACTTCAAAAACTGAAAATCACATAACCGGTAGGTCTAAGAAACAAATTAATCTTAAACATTTTTATATTTTTTCAGGTTATTCGGTATACACAGAGAGTCATTACCGCAAATACTAAGCAGCTCTGAAATATATGGCGTTGTCAAAGATGGCTCTATCTTAGACGGGATTAGGATATCTGGTGTAAGTTGGGTTTTATTTGTCAACAGTATGATAAATAAGAAAATGTAGGAAAACATATTATTTTTAATTATTAACGTGAGTGTTTATTTAGTTTAATTTTATCAAAGTGGGCAGTCTTGGCAGGTAATCGGCCAGTTTTTAGCCAAGTACGTGAACTTGGTTGATAATCGGTTAGTTTCCAGTCAAGTGAGAGATCTTGGCAGATAAAATCAGCGCATTCTTAGCAAAGTTTGCGATCTTGGCAAATAATTGGCCAGTTCTTAGCAAAGTGGGCGATCTGGTTTTATACCTAACCGGCCAGATTTGAGCAAAGTTGGCGATCTTGTAAAATAATAATCGGCGAGTTTTTCGCAAAGTGAGTGATTATGGCAGATAAAAGTCGTGTTCTTAAAAAAGTGGTGATCGGTTGAGAATAACACCACCCCATCTCTTTCCGTGGGTGTCGTAAGAGGCGACTAAGGAAACACTAATGAGACCTGCCTCCTAGTAATCCATCCCAGGCAACGACACTTCATTTTTTTCTGAATCTGAGGTCTCGTCCTATGGTCTCATGCGGTGTGGTAGGCTCTGTAAAGGGCCGTCTGGTTCGCGACCACCCTCCTACCGAAGGCCGACGCCAAACAGCTTGCTGTGTTCCGTCGGTGCGTGGGAGTACCAGTGCCTTTATAGGCATTTTCTAGGTCAACTCGCTCCATCGTCGACCTCATCTTTGACCTTATGGTCAAGATTGAGGTCAAGAGTTAACCCATTTATAATAATAAAAAAAAAGTGGGCGATCTTGGTAAATAAATGGCCAGTTCTTAGCAAAGTGGGCTATTTTGACAGATAATTGGCCACTTTGAGTACAGTAGGCTATTCTGGCATATAATCACTACTTTAATTCGATTGAATTAAATTGTGTATTAAAGAAATGATTTACTACTGATTTACTTATTTCACTATTTGACTTATTTAAAGTAACAATTAATCTATTTTGTTTTTCTTAGCAAAGTACGGAGGGTCGCACATCAGGTTAACACGTGTGCACTCTGTACTATTGAGATAAGAGCGGTTTGAGAGAGTAACCTGATGCGCTGGCCTGTACCTTAAAAGGACTAACCAAAAAGTAATATACGTACAAATTTATGAATCATGAATCCTCTCGCTCTTTCGTAGGTTGACTGGAAGAGATGCCCTTGTGGGATAAGTCCGCTTTTGTACCTCGAATTCATGTAATATTTATAGCTCTTTCGATTCACAATCTATGTACTTATTTTGTTCGATGTGCAATAAAGGATTTTACAATACAATATTCAATCGAGTAACCCTATCACCTTATCGAGTCGGTCATATATGGTAGAATTTCATAGGTCGATTCGCCACAGTAACCTCTCGCGCCGGCCTTCTTAAAATAACTTCAACCAAAAAATAATATTCGTACAAATTGTAGATCTTAGGCAACCAGCAATCGGCGCTAGTGGGCCAAAGCTGCCTGTGCGCGGGGCAGGCCAAGAACACGTACCGCTCGGGCTGCTTCCTGCTCTACAACACGGGCGCGCGCCGCGTACACTCGACACACGGGCTACTTACCACGCTGGCGTACAAACTCGGGCCTGACCAGCCGCCCGTGTACGCACTCGAAGGTAACATTTATTACCGACTTAGAGAAAGGAGAAGGTGCTATGTTCGACTGTATGTTTTTTTTTCATGTATGTTCACCGATTTCTCCGCCGATTATGGACCGAGCTTCAAAATTCTTTTTTCGTTCGAAGAGTATACTCCGGAGGTGGTCCCGTATAAATTTTATCAGAAATGATTCAGCGCTTTTAAAAAAATCAACAAAAACAAAAAAATACTACGAACCAGAACATCATCTAAATAAATGAGTGACATTTTCGTTTGTGGTTATCTGCTGTAGGTATAGTAGTCTGTAAAAAATACTAGTTATCTACTTTGTTCGAACTGTTGTTGGGATTGAAGTCTGTGACTCATGGAAAATTATATAAATAATGTGTGTGTCTAAGTGTACTTAAATAACACCAGCAGGCCTTCTTTTTTATCAGCCCATATACACATCAACTTGCCATACTAAGGCCATAATTTATCAAATAGTATTTCGCAGAAACTGTATTTTTGTGTTGGATTAAATTTCTTTTACCTTGGGCAACATTAACAGTTTGATTTAAATATGTTTAATGCTTTTCATAATAGGGGCCTGTTCATATTCTAATTAAATAATACTAAAGAGTATTCTAATTAAATATTTTAAAAAAATCCCGAAGTTATACAAGGTGATAAAAAACCTTCTAGCTATATTCAAAATCCTGAACCAGTATCACTCAAAGAACACATTTATGAAAAAAATATTTTTTCAATTGGAATAGTTCATTTTTTCCCTAAACGTAGACAGTACTCCTACACCAGACACCGAGGGGTGCGGGTAGCGCGAGGGGGGTGCGCCCGAGTGGTGTCTACGTTTAGGAAAAAAAAATCCTACTGAAAAAAAAAGCAAAAGTGTTCTGTAAGTGATACTGGTTCAGGATTTTGAATATAACTAGGAGGTTTTTTATCACCTGTATTTATACATTACACATTTCAACAAATACTTTTAATTACACATACTTCTTATAATTTCTAGGTTCAATAGCCGTAGCAGGTGGCGCAATGAAGTTCCTTCGCGATAACTTAAAGCTGATCAAGGATGTGGCCAAAGACACGGAACACATCGCGGGCCAAGTGTTCTCTACGGGGGACGTGTACTTCGTACCGGCCTTTAGCGGGCTGTACGCACCGTACTGGAGGAAGGACGCTAGGGGGTGAGTGGAAAAGGATGTTAGGCCAAGTGTCCTTTTTATAGGACGTGTACTTCTCGCCGGCATTCAGTGAGTTGTACGAACTGTACAGGAGGAATAATCCTTGAGGGCGGGTAGATTGAGACGTATCAGGTGGATTAATGAAAATTGAAATCGGCTTCCATAATACGTAACATGTATGTGACACATTAAAGAACCCCGCGCAAAATGTTCGGAAAAAAATGAGCGGTCGATTTGACTAAAATTTTTAGATTTTTCGAATTCTACATTTTCCCAACATTTTGCGATGGTCCTTTACATAGGCCCAGTATTTTGTGCAAGTATTCAGTGAATTGTTTGTACTTTTTTAAGGAGAGCGTAAGAAAGGAAGATGCAGAAATAAAACGTACCAGAACTTCGTTCCACGGTTTTTTTTAATAATCTAATTTTGTTTCAGAATAATCTGTGGTCTAACAGCATTCACCACAAAGAACCATATCATTAGGGCGGCTTTAGAGGCAGTGTGCTTTCAAACCAGGTTAGTGTCAGTTTAGTTAAGACTAACATAACTGTCGTTTTTCAGTGGAAGGATGTACAACCTTAACTACTCATGGCTTTGAGTGGATTTTAGTTGCACATTAACCGATGCTCTCACGGTGAGGAAAAACTTCGTGAGGTATTCTGCACATTTAGGCGACTGAATGTATAACCATGATAGAATAGGGATGTTGACAGTGTTTGATTTTATGAATTATTGTATGTGAAACAAAAAAATATTGCTAGAAATATCCGAAAACAGTATTAAAATTGGTTTATAAATGAACAAGTTATTAGCATTTATATTATCGTAAGGACTAGCTATCTCGTTATGTGGGGAGAGCTAGCTATCTCGTTTTTGCGTATGCAAACAAATGGCGGTGACGTCACATGTCGGTACGTGCATCTCTTTTTCGTTGTTTGACAGTTTCCCCCTCTATGAAAATTTAATAGCTTGTAACTTTTTTATTTCTCAATATGTTAAAAAAATTATTTCGGTTTTGGGTTTTGGATTCAGTTCTTTTTTAAGATAAACAATTTAAAAAAATTAGTCAACATCCCTATTGGGACTATTGGAAAATGGGATTAGCCCTAACAAGAAGATATGGATCCATAGTGAAAGTTGTTTAGTTTCATGGGTTTTTTGTACAGGCAGCAGCACGTCAGGTTACCCATTTGCACTGTGAAAACCGACGCTATTACGAGCGAGATAAGGGTAGACATTTATAGCATGATTTACTGCCGTGTTTACATATTTCGTACTAATTTTCCACCCGGGACTTCGTTCCCGTGGTAATTCGGGAAAAGTATGTAGCATAGATCACCCGCTGATAAAAGAGCTTTTTATTGGTCAGAAAATTTTCAAAATCGGTCCAATCGTTTTTGAGTTTATTCGTTACAAAACTTCAAAAATACAAATATTTCCTCTTTATACATCTATACGATTATTACCTTTTCTCCACACCCAAAGGTTGCCGATAAGATATTGCTTCTTAGCAATGGGCCCGCCTTTTGTACCCTGACATCAAAATGTAACTGTACCTTATTTTTGTGTTGGAGTCCAATAAAGTATATTGTATTGTATAATACACACATCAACACGGTCTAGGGATATTGCACGATTTTTCATACAAAAGAGGTCTGTTTGAGAAGCTATAATAGCATACTCGAGATACATGGAGGGCTATAATTTTCAGACGAGCAAGTGCTAAACCTGAATTTTCAATTCTAGTCAATAAATTTTGTTTTACTTTAAATTTGTGGAAACGTGACGAAAATGAAAAAAAAAATACATACAAAAAGCAGGCAAAAAGTGCATTTTCGTTTTCATTTTTTATTGACTAGAATTTAAAGTAAAACAAAATTTATTGACTAGAATTTAAAGTTCAGGTTAAGCACTTGCTCGTCTAACAGTTATAGCCCTTCATGTACCTCGAGCATGCTTTTATAGCTTCTCAAACAGACCTCTTTTGTTTGTATAAAAAATCGTGCAATGTCCACAGACCGTGTTGATGTGTATATGTATAAATAAGTGTATATTATGAAAAATATGTTTGTTTTCAGGGATATCTTAGAAGCAATGAACAAAGACTGCGGCATGCCGTTATCAAAGTTACACGTGGACGGGAAGATGACGTCAAACGAGCTACTCATGCAGCTGCAGGCTGATCTCATCGGCATTCCAGTCTGTAAGTGAAAAAAAACGGAGTAGAAAAATGGGTACCCATCATGAGTGCTTAACTTTAATTAACTTGGTCGGTTAGGTTGGATTCAAAAATCCTAAAAACTTTTAAATTATACCCATGTCGATGTTTTAAAAAAGTTTAAGTCCGCCATCTTGGATATCTTAGTAACCCACGACGCAGGGAATCCTTTGGGGAAAGTTGTTCAGTTTCATTGACTGATTTAGCACCCGAGAGGTTGAAAGAGATTTACCTAAAGCCCTGTATATTTTTTTTTTTTTTGTCAAAACGAACAAAATTACTGTTTATTCTTATCGCGGTAGTGACGCCGCGCTGCCTTTTGATCGGCGGGTCCTCATGGAAAATATTTATGTAAAAAAAAGCATATGTTTATTTGTTCTCGGGTCATGGGTGTGTCTGTTTTTATGTATGTTCCAAGGGACCCACGACGCAAGGGAAAACCTTAGTATGGGCCTTTGAGTGTGTAGCGTTTTTTTATTATTATTATTAACAGTAGGTTGTATTTATTTTGCATTCGATTGACGTTGATACATGATCATTGCCAAAAGGAAGTATGACCAAATTAAAATGCAAGAGAAATGGAAACTTCTCTACATCTGAATAGGGTCTATTTTCTTAATATTGACTTGGAAGTATAGACTCATGAGAAAGTAGTCTCATTGCGTATGCTGGTGGGAGGAAGACGCTCTGGAGACGTATTTTTGAAACAATAAAATTCCAATTTGCATACGAATTGACTAGATTCGCATGCGAATCCGCTAAATCACTATTTTTCATTCAAAATTCATTCCGTGCATTCCGCAGCCAGTGGTCTAACCACTCGTTTTGCATTTTCTACTAGTAGAAAGCGCGCAAAGTGACATTGACAGTTAAACACGTTTTTTTTCTTAAATTCATCACTTTTGGGAAAGGCAAAGGAATCTATGAAGACATACAGCCATGTCTTCAATGTATTTCCTTTGCATAAACTCCTTCCGTCCTCCTTAAACTGATTGTGTATTGTCAAAAAATATTGAGTAAGTACTTAGACTAAGTATATACACTTATTCTCTTTCTACGAGTAAGTAGAATTTTTATTTAAAACGTTCCTTTTTTCAATAAAGGCGTTACCGATTCCTATATTTGGTTACCGGTTTTTATTTTTTCTGCTTGAAACGATATCTATTCAAGTTTTCTAACTTTAAGGCAACAACGAATTCCGAGTATTTCAAAAATGCATAAAAACAAGGGTAGAATTTCATTTCGTAGACGAATTATTTTCGCTTAAGAATTCAAGATTCATTTCTACTGTTTCAAAAATATGTCTCCTGAGCTATGGCCTCGCTCGAAAATTATCAGTGTAATCTTCTTCTTATCGTGTAGGTATAGTCAAGTGTGTGGCGAACTTGGCAAACCCTGGTGTTAAGAGTTTTTAAACCGCAGAATGGCCTCTGACTTGGTTTTAACGACTGTAATCAATCGACAACAGCCGGGACCGACAGCTTAACGTGCCCTCTGAAGCACGGAAACGCTCGTGATAAATTGCCACACTCATCAGGTTCTCTGCCTCTGTGTATGTTGCTTAACCTCATTGATCGGTTAAGATCAGCGAGAGCCACTGAGCTTCGAGCACTTATATCTATACAACGTTTTTCAAAAAAAACCAAAAAAAAAAAGATAATTCAGAATTTATTAAAATTTAGCTCTATTACAAATATGACAAGTATGTCATTAATTATATGAAACTTTCATTTTGAAAGATGTTAAACCGTAGTAGGGTATTATTGGGCATTCTAATTCACTTTTTTCAAAAACCAGTTCACTTCACTCCGTTTGCTCCACTTCGTTCCGCACTCCGTTTCGTGAACTGGTGTTTTAAAAAAAGTGAATTAGAAAGCCCAATAATACAATTATGAAATGAACCTATGCTAACACTTACCACATCAAACGGCAGCGAATGCGTTTCCTCCCGGCGGCCCGTTCCCATTTCCCATACAGCAGCAACAACAATAATTGTCTATTTCTATGTCTTATCACTAATTTTGCGAGAACACTTTTTGCGGAATCGTTATTTTCATAAAAACTGGAAATATTAGGTTTTAGTCACAAATTTCGCGAGATGTATGACTATAAAATTTAAAATGATAATTTTCATTAGAGAAACCAACTAAATCGTATTACACATTTACGAGATTTTCATACTTGAATGAGGGTTTCTGATCAATCAAAACTGGATCCTAACGTTAATTGTTGAGGCTTTTCAACTGACCAGAACTGGTTCCTCTCAAATCAAAACCCCATGCTTTCCTCTCAATTTTAGTTGGTTTTTCTAAGGAAAACTGAATTACGTAAATACCTTCTATGTCAGGTACTAAGCACATTTTCAAGGTTTACATAATTGAATGAGGGTCTCCCACCAGTTGAAACTGGATCCCAACTTTACATGTTTAGGCTTTTCAACTGACTAGAGCTGTTTCCTCTCAATAAAAACCTTGTGCTTTTCCCACCCTAGACAAGTACTTACGCGTAAATATTAGGTTTTAGTCACAAATTTCGCGAGATGTATGACCATAAAATTTAAAATCATAACTTTCATTAGAAATACCAACTAAATCGTATTACACATTTACGAGATTTTCATACTTGAATGAGGGTTTCTGATCAATCTAAACTGGATCCTAACGTTAATTGTTGAGGGTTTTCAACTGACCAGAACTGGTTCCTCTCAAATCAAAACCCCATGCTTTCCTCTCAATTTTAGTTGGTTTTTCTAAGGAAAACTGAATTACGTAAATACCTTCTATGTCAGGTACTAAGCACATTTTCAAGGTTTACATAATTGAATGAGGGTCTCCCACCAGTTGAAACTGGATCCCAACTTTACATGTTTAGGCTTTTCAACTGACTAGAGCTGTTTCCTCTCAATAAAAACCTTGTGCTTTTCCCACCCTAGACAAGTACTTACGCGTAAATATTAAATTACACAATCACAAATTTCGCGAGATTTCACGTAACTCCACAATCATGATTTTCTTGAAAATGCAAATCAAAAACGATATCGGCACACATTACAAAGATTTTTAATATTGAATGAGGGTTTCCGGTCAATCAAAACTGGATCCTAACATCAATTGTTGAGGCTTTTCAACCGACCAGAACTGGTTCCTCTCAAATCTAAAACCTGGTGCTTTTCCCACGCTTTTGACTGTGTTTTCAAACGAAAACGAAATGTAGAAACCGACGCGGTTGGAGTTACGAATACACTAACGCTTTGCAGCTATGCTTCCCGAATCTGATTAGTAAGCATTTGAGTTACTATTTACAATAAAGGTTGTCACACACCACATGCGAGCGATAATTTATCTTCTTCACGCTTTTGTTTCACAGATTTTCATTATTTCTGTTTATTTTCTACTAAAATTGAATTTGTGTAAACACTATAATCGTATATTAACATGTTCAATAATAGTTATTTTTAACAATTCAGTGGATTATGATTAGATAACAAACATTATTTAAAATCTCTTAATCAAATAATACCATTTATTGTCTTACGTAATATCAACAAAATAATCTCTAGATGTTTAACTACCTATTTATGATAATTGTATAAAAAATAAATGTCACTAGTATTTTAAACATTTTCAATCAAACCCCCACTAAACCTTTTTTAAATATATACTAATAAAATAATTATTTTTTTCCTAATCATGATGAATATAAAAAATATATTAAAAAATAGCTTTATCTTAGTGTATCCCAGCTTTATCTCACAATTTAGTTCCCAAGAGTCACCGAGAGTTCCACATACTCGTAAGTATTATAGCTTTACCTGTAGATTAAATTACTAAGACGTTGCAGTTAGTCTACAAACCCGCAGGTGGACAAATAAATAATAAGACTCAGTTCACATAAGTAGTGAATACAGATATTTCAAAGAGGGTAGGCAGGGAAATTTAAGACAAGAGAACATTTTATTTTTGTATGTAGTTTTATTCAACTAGTAAAAGGGTATGTTAATGGAATTTACACGTTTGAAGATAATGAAATTAGTAAAACAACCACGCATACAGATATTTTGAAAAGGGTAGGTAGAGAAATTTAAGACAAGAATACATTTTATTTTTAATTTTATTTTTAATAGTTTTATTAAACTAATAAAAGTCGAATTTACTTTTCACAAATCGAAAATATTTTTTTTCTTACGAACTTATTATAATGTATATTGTATCCTACTGTCAGCTACTGTTTACTGTTGTCATCTAATGTCCACTATTGTCAAGTATTGTCTTGTTTTCTCCGAAATGCATGATGTCAAAATAATTCTCTGAATCAAACTCATGGAAATATCTTTTTGAAATAGGTATATAAAGTTATGTATACGTAAAGGTTAAATGTAATGCAGAACGTTTTTTGTAAGTTTCATAATTGTCATTATAGGATGAACGTGCCCTAAGTCGTATTAGTCGAATGAGAACTAAGTATCAGATTCTTTTCCACGGTTCATGGGAAAGTAGTGATTTGCTGTCGCAAACTATTTCTAACAGCAGAAGTTACTTTTGCTGACTTTATTAATTTTCAGGGATAGTAAACATTACACGGTTTTATAAATTTTAAAAACCTAACATTTTGTTCTAACATAATGTTTGCATATTAATTATTTATTAAAGACATTTTTAAATACGTAAGATACCAAAATTTACTAATATCTATCTATCTATATAATACAAGAAATTTATAAAAAAAAATTGTTTTATTTTTTCACTGCAAAACATGTAACTTTTTAATTTTTAGGTTTCCCGTAAATACTTACTAGTAAATACATACTATTAAGTTTGGTACCTGTACAACCAATAAAATGTAGCAATATTATTATTTTTTTCCATGAGTTTGCGATCCCTGACAAATTTTGCTTACTACGGAGAAATTACAGGATAAATACCACAAATTAATTTCTTAAATTCATTCACTTTGTGTAAAGCTGTTCGTGCTTCCGAACCTTTCGCTCGTGCTTATCAAGTGTCGTTTAATTTCAAGAATACTGTGCTGTGGTGCTGTGCGCTAATTTCAACAAAACTTCATTTTATGCGGATCCCGTGCATCAGAATAATGTATGTAAGTTCGAATTAACTTAATTTTCAAAATACCTTCCTAATTTTATTTAAATGTTGAGTAAAGTGATTTAGTTTGATTTTCTTTTTTTAACCCTGTCATAACCGATATTTTCAATTTGTTTTTTTCTATTACAGGTCTGAATCAAACTACAAACGTACCAAACACGAGAAGGCTGAGACCGACTTCTTCGATTCAGAAGACGAGGGTGCAAGGTAAATATTTTACTCTACTTAAAGCAAATTAATGTTTTAGTTTATACGATATTTCCCTTTACCTTAATGTTTTTTTAGTTGTCTCTCTTATTTTCTAAACACCTTCATAAACCGTGATCACAAATTACTTATGTTGAAATTTTTTAAATTATAAATCGACTTTTCTAAGTTTAAAGACTAATATATATATATTTTTTTTTTCTCAGTGCTAAGAAGAAAAACAAGCCAGGCCCGAAGCCCCGTGCTTCCAAAGCAGCTACCCCGTCACGCGCACCGTCCAAGTCGCAGTCAGAAGATCCGGCTAGCTGGCTGTCGGACAGCGAGGACGAGACACAAGCACGACAGAAGGCGCAGCAGACGCCGTCCATTTACTCAAAGCGCGTGGCTGATGGTACGATACGGAGAAAAGCGTTCCTTAGTGGTAGTTTAATTGCGGAGTTACGACTCTACAACTGCGCAGAAATAAAAGATCTCGAGGGATTGGATAGGTGCGAGAAAGCGTTCGTATGGCTCCGCTATCAGGGCGATCAACAAGATCCCGAGTTTTTATTATTGAAAAAGTTTATTAAGGGGGCTAAAGAAAAGTTTACTGAAGAAGGAACGTTTTACCAAGCAAAAAAGAAAAAGTAGGTAAAAGTTACACCTTGTTCGATTCGAAAATACTTTCTTACTAGATTTAATTTTTTATTTTCTGGATTTAAGATTTGCGTGGTAAAGCGTTCTTTTCTTTATTTTAATTTTATGGTTAAATATTATTACGTATGCGGGTATATTCTTATTTTAGTACATTTTATTTAGTAGTGTAGGTATTTTGTGTTAGGATTAGGATATATTACTTGTGCGTTGCTTATAATAGTCTTAAGGTTTTGGTCAATAAATCAATATTTTAATCGTTTTAAGTTTATAATTTACAGTCTAATTCTGTTAGATAGGTAACTAAAACAATCTTCACCCGCTTGTTCAGACAATTCTTATAATGACACATTCAATATTTTGTTCAGTTTGCGATATTTCGATTAAAAGTAAAGTGTTCTCTGCTCACCTTAAAAGTATTTTGCATAAAGATAATAGTTCAATCAATGAAAGTGATGGCATTGACAAAATTAGTAGCGCTTTCCGTGCACGTATTGCATCATATCGTGTACGAGGTGACGAAGCGAACCAACCGCTACCACCAAATGAATTTTTGTTTAATATTCGTAGACATGTACGCAAACTCCTTACTACTCGCGTACAAACTCATACAAACTTGAAAGTCAATTTTGAATTGTTCGCTGAATTTTCTTTACCCAAAATTCAAGACAAGGTTTCGATTAAATCTTTTGCCACAGAAAATATAATTTTGCATCGAAATTTCGACTTTAAAACCTTATATTATAAAGTTATTGAAAACATTAGTAGAAAAGTGGAAGAGTTTGAAGAAAAAGATAGTGGCTGGGCCTTTATTCGAAACCTTTACCTTGAAGTGAATATGAACAAATACAATCCGATGAGAGCTTCCAGCTTTATCGATTTGCCTAAAAATATAAAGAACAAACGTGCTTGCATTAATATTAGAAACGCTGACAACTTTTGTTTCCTATGGTCGATAATGGCTGCGTTATTTCCAGTTAAGAACAACGGTCACCGTACGTCTTCGTATCCACACTTTGAAACCGTTCTTAATACGAGAAACATGTCTTTCCCTGTAGGATTCTCAGATATAAAAGTATTTGAAAAAAATAATCCAAAGATAAGTGTGAATGTTTACGGTCTCAAAAATAATAAAAATATAGTAGGTCCCTTGTACAGAAGTGAATCTCGAAAAAAACATCACATTAATCTTCTGTTTTTAGAAGACAATAATCGTTCTCATTACTGTCTTATTAAAGATTTGCCTAAATTGCTTCGTCAACAAGTAACAAATCACCATGCAAAGTTATATTTTTGTGATGATTGCATTTTATTTTTTGATACTTTAAAAAAATTTAAATCTCATACTTGTGGGCAAGTGAAAACAATTCTGCCTGAGGCAGGAAGTTTTATTCAATTCAAAAACTATGAACGAATGCAGGATATGCCCTTCGTTATCTATGCTGACTTCGAATCTCTGCTGAAGCCCGTTGAAAACAATGCTGATAACACATCTAGTTGTACAACATCTTTACAGCAACACGTGCCAGCTGCTTTTGCTTATTATATAGTTTGTTCATATGATAGTTCACTTAACAGGTATGTTACTTATCGAGGACCAGATTGTGTTGCAAAGTTTTTACATTCACTTCAATCCGATGTTACGAAAATCTATGAAATATTACAAACCCCTGTGCCAATGACATTCACGGAAGAGGATTTGATTAATCATACTAACGCTGACTTATGTTTCCTTTGCGATAAAATACTATTTGACGATAAGGTTCGAGACCATTGCCATCTTACGGGACGTTATCGCGGAGCTGCTCATTCGTATTGTAATATCCGATTTCGCTTGCCTAAACTGATCCCAGTATTTTTCCACAACTTGTCAGGATACGACTGTCACTTATTTATAAGGGAATTAGGTGAGTTAGACGGTAAATTAAAGGTAATCGCGAAAAACAAAGAAAATTACATTTCATTTACAAAATTTTTTCAAGTCTATGAGGATAGAATACCTGTTCGCTTCGTAGATTCGTTTAAGTTTTTAGGTACTAGTTTAGAAAAACTTGTGTCTAATTTGAATTCAAATGATTTTATTCATTTAAAACGCTTTTTTCCCTCAAATGTACAATTTAATTTGGTGAAACGCAAAGGGGTGTATCCTTATGAGTATATGACTAGCTGGGAACTCTTTGAGGAAGTTAACCTACCACCACGTCATTGCTTTTACAGTACATTAACTAATGACATTATTTCTGAATCGGACCATGAACACGCACGAAATGTTTGGAATCAGTTTAAAATAAGGAATCTCGGAGAATACACCGATCTATACCTCAAGTCAGATGTATTATTACTTGCGGACGTATTTGAAAACTTTCGCAAAACGTGTAAAGTTAATTACAAGCTAGATCCCGCTTTTTACTTAACAGCTCCTAGTTTGAGTTTCGATGCTATGCTTTTAAAAACCGGAGTGCAATTAGAGCTTATTAATGATTTGGAAATTATAAGATTAATTCAAAAAGGTATTCGTGGTGGGATTTGTTTATGTTCCACTAGGCATTCAAAAGCAAATAATAAATATTTGCCTGAGTACAATAGCTCACAAAAAAACAATTATCTGATTTACATCGATTGCAACAATCTATACGGGTACGCTATGTGTGCTTATCTACCATATTCCGATTTCAAATTGCTCAACGAAGAAGAAATTAATCGTATAAATTTTTGCAATATTTCTTTAGATGGTGACTATGGTTACATATTGGAGGTTGACATAGAATACCCAGAACATTTACATGACCTTCATAACGATATACCATTTTGCGCACAAAAGTTTGCACCACCAGGTTCCAAAACTCAAAAATTAATACCAAATTTGTACGACAAGTTCCACTACGTAATTCATTTCGTTCATTTGCAGACTTGTTTGAAACACGGGTTGAAATTAGTGAAAGTGCATAAGGTGATTGAATTCAAACAAGGACCATATCTAAAAGAATATATAGACATGAATACAGAATTGCGTAAAAAAGCTAAATCTACGTTTGAGCAGGACTTTTTCAAATTATTAAATAATAGCATTTTTGGTAAAACTTTAGAGGACACAGAAAAACGAGTTGATATAAAATTAGTTAATCAGTGGACTGATACTAGGAACAAAACAAAAAAAAATATTACTGCAGAGCAACTAATCGCACGTCCTAATTTCCATAGTGTTTCAATTTTTACAGAGAATTTTGTAGCTATTCAAATGAAACCTGAAACTGTTACCTTAAATAAACCTATCTATATAGGTTTTGCGGTTCTCGAAATTTCTAAAAGTCACATGTTCGATTTCCATTACTCTGTCATGAAACCTTTTTATGGCGAAAGACTGAGATTGTGTTATACAGACACAGACAGTTTTCTTTATACTATAGATACGGAAGATTTTTATAAAGATTTGAAAAGTCATTTTTTACAATATTTCGATACTAGTAATTATGATATAAACAATTGTTACAATATACCTTTATTGAATAAAAAGGTACCAGGTCTCTTTAAAGACGAATTGGGTGGGACCGTTATTTCGGAGTTTGTGGGGTTAAGGTCAAAGCTCTATTGCATTAAAACACAACAAGACGAATTAAAAAAAGCAAAAGGTGTACAAAAGAACGTTATAAAACATGTTCATTTTTCAGATTATAGCAAAGTTTTAATGGAGAATAAGCTGATTCGTAAGAAAAATATAATTTTCAAATCACTTAAACATAAAATATTTACACAAGAACAGAATAAGATTGCATTGTCAGCAAACGACGACAAGCGCATTATTTTGAAAGACCGCATTTCAACTGTTTCTTGGGGACACTGTGATACTTTATCCTAAAAATGACAACTGTAACGAAACTTTATAATTCACCATGGCCGAGAGCTACCTGACTGATTGTGTCATTTCAATGCGAGTGTATACACACGACAACGGTATTAATATAAAATCTGGACTTTGGGTTTTAAATGATTTCATGCCTCAACTTCATATTTTCAACGAGGAAGAAAGTCTATTTTTCTCTATTAATGAGTGGAATCTAGTGTGTGAGATGTTAAATAATGGTTATTCTTTTGGCACGGTGAAATTTACAGATAAAAAGGCAGCGTTACAAACTTTAACCGTGTTAATATATAGTGATAAACGTTGTTCTTTACAATTTGGTCATCTCGTAAGCGAAGCGATTTATCATTTTATTGACTGTATTAAATTGAGAGTATTCCAACTTGAAAACGAATATGTTGAAGCAATTAATTTTGTTAAAAAGGTAGAAAGCAATTTGGATTTTAACTGTTTGTCAGCTTTTCAAAATATAAATAATTATTTAATTTGTTTCGCCAACCCCCTTTCCTTAATCGAGCTAGAAATTGTAGCTACAGCCAGTGCATATTTTATAAGGATTTTGTAACAACTAAGTATGTTAGATAGTAAGTTAAGAAATAAGTATTAGTTTTAGGTACTAAGTTTAATGTATTGATTTTATTTTTATATCAATAAATGTAGCTAAACTAAATGTTTTATTTATTTTATTTAAATACAATTACCTACCATTATTTGACTAGAAATACAAAATAATGTACCTGCATACTAGTAATTTAACATGAACGTGTTTGAACATGTTCTAACAAATTCTGACATCTACTAACAATAACAATGAGGTGTTATGTTCTCTAGTTTTAAATTACTGGTAAGTAATACTAGCACAGCAAAAACGAATCGAAACGTGAGATGAAAAATTGAACAAGTTTCAACATGTTCAAATAAATATCAGGAACAAAGGAGGTGTTATATTACATGACTCCGTTTTATCTATTGTGTTGTTCATTTACGTTTAGTTCTTCAAGCAAAGCAGTGCATAGCTTTAAACATGAGTGAAAAAGTCGATCTCACATCCTTCTTGTGCGTGTATCGAGACGATAAGACTCCACGTTTTGGAGTTAAGGTGGAGTTATCTCAATTTGAAGACGATGAGAAAATTTGCCGTACAATTTTGAAGAGCAATTACATCGTGCACGATGAAGACGATCCGGTGCTCAGACAGTTGGTGCAGCTGCTTTATCACGTGTGCAAGGAGTTGGGAGAGCGATCGGAGTTTGGACTATAAGCTGGTAAGTATATAAATATATTTTGATTTTGTGTTGTCCGTTTCGAACCTCATAGTACAAGTTAATTAAAATCTTATTTTCTCTTTTCCAGAAACTGCAGTGCTACAGGAAACAACCTCTGTTGCAGCCTCTATAGTATTAAGTTAGTTCTACTATTTGTAATTTCTTAAGTTATTAAAATTGTTTAGATTGTAAATAAATAGTATCTACTTAGGAATAATTATACTTTTTTATTGTTTCATCGTATCAAATGATAGTAAATACAATAAAATATGCATTTTGACGTTATGTAACTATTAAGAGTAGTTTTGTTAAGATGAGTTAAAATAAATAAAAGGCTATTGTTTTATAAGTACGTAATTTATTAAACTTAAAAATAAAAACTAGTTAAAAAAATTAAATTGATCTATATTATTATCTTCATACCACTTTTTAATACATAATACATTTTTTAAAGAACATTCTTTTAAATGAATTATACAATTAAATTTTGTAATATCTTTGCAGTACTTATTATGAAGACTTGCAATATTAGGACAGCCTTTACTACCTATATCGATTATGTTACAATTTTCGCATATACATTTTATCCATTTTATTTTTTCTTCTCCTTTAACAATAATATTTTTGTTTTGTAAATGAGGTTTTATCACTCTTTCAAATTCCCTAAAGTCGATGTATCCTTCACTCCAATAAATACCACGGTTCTTTTCTAACCACAACACACGTTTCTTTTCTTCTTTTGTTAATTTGACATATGGATATGGAGGTTTTATTAAAAATACTTGAGTGTGTTCTTCAGTGGCAATAGCACATTCTTTAATAATGAATTCATTTTTTAAGTTTTTAAAACCTTGTACATCCACAATTATTGCATTCATGATATCTTTTTAACTATACTGCTCAAAGGTTTGTATTCTATCAAGCAATCGTTAAAAATAAGACAATATGCAGAAGTTTGATCAGGAATTTCAGTATCACACTCTATTTCAATGCGCACGTTGACAACAGGTCCTGTTTTTATGTTATCGTTTTGCCTGGAGCAGTCAATTACAAATAGAGGTGCTATATCTTTAAATTGTTGTACCGTTAGAAGCGGTTCTACTCTTTCACGACCGTAGTACGACTGCTGAAATCTCGCATACTGTTCATATAATAATGCAATTCTGTCTCCTACAAAACTAATGTCAAGACTTTCGTACGGAAAGTATGTAGAATTTAGATACACCTTTACATCTCGTAAGTAACAGTGATCAAATCTTGACATATCAGCACTTGCATTATTTTTCCGGTTAGTTTGCAATGCTAAGACTACAAACCGTGGCTTTTCAATTTGAGAAGATGTTTTAATAGACCAAGTATGCTTTGTTGTTTTAGGTAATAAAGGATACTCATATAAATCCCAATTTCTAAAGGCTAGTTGAATTGGGCGATCTTTATCCAACAAGCGCAGTAAATTGACTTTTTCCTTATCAGACACCTTGACATGTGGAACTCGCCATACAATTTT